>OV121140.1:4693134-5371593 GCA_921294245.1 Brassicogethes aeneus
TCTAAAGAACATGCTTAAAAGACATATTCTTAGGATCATGCTATATATATAGCATGATCCTAAGAATATTCTTACTGGTCTATAGGCAGGTTCTTAGAAGGTGCAAAGTTTTAATGGTAAAAATTAGTCTAATCTAAACATATGCATTTAGGAATATTCCTGCTAAGCATATTTAGTTCAGTTACCTATATAATAGGGGCATTCCACGTTACTCGGTAATTTTTGTCCCGCCCGTCACAATTAAAAATTGTGAGTAAAAACCACAAGTTATAAAATTAATATTTTATAATATTATTTTTATTGTGCTTATAACTTATTAAAAGCATAATAAAACAATATTTTTAAATAAATTTTATAACTTGTAGTTTTTACTCACAATTTTTAATTGTGACGGGTGGGACAAAAATCCCCGAGTAACGTGGAATGACCCAATAGTAAAATATACCATAAACTACGCATATACTAAGTACCTAATTAGTAATTAGTATTAAATACTAAGTAAAAAACACAATCCAACATATTTTTTTATAGTAATTTGTCAAATTAAAACAATATTCGATAACAAAAATACTTTTGGGGCATTCCACGTTACTCGGTAATTTTTGTCCCGCCCGTCACAATTCAAAATTGTGAGTAAAAACCACAAGTTAAAAAATTAATATTTTATAATATTATTTTTATTGTGCTTATAACTTATTAAAAGCATAATAAAACAATATTTTTAAATAAATTTTATAACGTGTAGTTTTTACTCACAATTTTTAATTGTGACGGGCGGGACAAAAATCCCCGAGTAACGTGGAATGACCCTTTTACTATAGGTATTTTATTTTATGTTAAAAATAAATATTAATAAATTTGTATACCGATTTTTTATTTCTGAATTAACATTTTTATGTATAATAATCCTAACTATCTTCAACTTCAATCTAATCTGACTTATCCCACAAAATTTTTAAATTTTACTTTTTATGAAATAATGTCATAAAACTTATGGTTTAGAGGTAATATTGTTTATTTAATATTTTTAAATAAATATATATTAATATGTCGCAAAATTTAAGGGGACGACAAATACCAAAGAGAAACCATGGTTTTTCTATGACAAATACATTTCACTGTCATATTATGACAGTGAGGCGTATTTGTCGCCTCCTGAAGAATTTTACGAATGTAGAATACAACATATTAGAACGTGGGTATCTGACATGGTAAACGGAAAAAAAGCCCCTGGAAAAAAAACCATGGAAAAAAAACCCCCGGAAAAAAAACCCCCGAAAAAAAAACCCCTAGGAAAATAAACCTACAGGAAAAAATACCCCCTTACAATTTTTTTCGGAATTTTTTAACAATTTTTTTATATATTTTTTTAACTTTTTTAGAATTTTTTTACAATTTTTTTTACAATTTTTAGCATTTTTGGGCATTGATTTTTGCAATTTTTTTTTATTTTTGCCAATTTCGGGGATTTTTACTCAATGGGGCGGGGGGGGGCCAATGGGGCGGGGTCGGTAGGGTTGTGTTGTTGAGTTTGGGTTGATTTGGGTTGGTTTCGCTCATTTTTGCGGTATTTTTACAATTTTTGCATTTTTTATGTGACACTCGTCAAACCGGGATTTATTTTTTGGCTTTTTTTTCCTTGGGTTTTTTTTCCTAGGGGTTTTTTTTCCTAGGGGTTTTTTTCCGGGGGTTTTTTTTCCGGGGGTTTTTTTTCCGTGGTTTTTTTTCCAGGGGTATTATTTCCTAGATTCATCTGACATATTTGGAAATATTCTCAAAAGCTTCCTAGAAAACGTATTCTTAAAATGTTCTTAGGATGCTTTTTAGGAAGGTTTTAAGAAGCTTTTAAGAATCTAATTGCATCATTAAAAGGGTATCTATTGAATGTTTTAAAAGTCCCCAAGAACATTCTTAGCAATAAGGGAAGGTTCTAAGAATATTCCATTATTCTGGGTCATATCTTCTTAGAAGATTCTTAAAATCAAATTTTGCTATCAGAGATATAGGACCAATTTTTTGTGCTACTGGGGCTCTGTTCTGAAGAGTTTAAATTCGTACATACCCATGCAACGTCCGCCAGGCGTGTTTTTTTTCGCCCTATGAAAGGCATCGTTGTTGCTTTTGGTCCAAATTGTTATAATAATGATCGCGTAGCATGCTGTGATTATGCAAGCAGGGATGATGAACACCGATACGCTAACAAGGGTCACGTACAACTGCCATTTCCATTGAGCATCCAAATTTATCCAACATTGCATTTCGCCTGAAAAAAAATTCTATAATTTTTTTTTTAAATGTTCAATATGGGTGAATCTCACGTGTTACCCCGTGATATTTAATAAAACTAAATGAGTTTGACCTACACTTTTATTGTGTTTTGATCCTTCATAATTAAGTAGATATTACAGCTCAGGTTCCAGCTCTAGGTTAACCCGTAACCGGTACTGTGGTGTCTGGGAGACACTCATCAACGAACAAAGCGCTGTCACACCCTCACCTTTTGTTTTAAAAATCTGTCGCTTCCAATACTTTTGTTGAGCAGTTATTAATATGCTCTCAGACTTTGAACAAGTTGGATTGTCAAACGGACAAATTATTACGAGTCAAAGTGTTGAGGTGTCTAGTAGACCACTGAGTACCGTTTACGTAATTTTTATAAAACAATTATTTCCTTATGGATTCGCAACAAGGGCTTTCTAAAAGTGTCCAAAGTGATAAGAAAGGCTTCAAGGAAACTGTAATGTAGTGGTTTTATGAAATCGACAGCGATATAAGTGATGACTGTAGTATACTACATAACCATTATAGTGATTGTGTCGTTGAAGATAATCACCAGCGATTCAGGACTTGTCTGTGAAGAGTCTATAGAAAATAATTTTATAGGGTCAGATAGAGAAGAATTTGAAATTTTTTAATAATTTGAAAAAAACAAAAAAGTTACTATAAAAAAAAATAATTGTAAAAATCAGCTATAGTTTGAAGCAGTTATTTTTGCTGTTAAAAAAGATATATTTGAATTTTTTTTGTTTATGTTATTTTTTAAGGTATATTCTTCAAAATAAAGATCGTTTTATTTTGTTTGGTTTAATATTTTTTATAGTTTAATCACAAAGTTTGCACTACTGCACTTTTTGTACACGTTTTGATTAAAACCAATTTGTTTAAATTTTTCTTTTATTTAGGTATTATTTTTGGTGATATTCTAACTTTATATATAGTTCCTAGTATCCCCAAAGCCTCAGATAAAAAAAATAATATAAATTATAATTTTAAAAGGCAGGTGTCTCTCAGACCCCTTAGTACCGTTTATGACCTGAAAGTCGTACCGTACCGGTTACGGGTTAACCTATATGTTTTCAAATATCTGAGGTAGTAAAATCATACTGAAAATATCAGTTCACTAAGTAAATTAAACACATCCAAAGCAATCGAATCAAATATAAAATATTATTAAAAATTAAAAAAAATATTTTTTATAACCGTTTAGGTAGGTGTTACAAAAATTGATTATATCCTCCGTGAATCTGTTTTTGCTTTAAATTTTATGCCACGGATGGAGCTCTAATAATTTTAAATAAGCAAAAACCTCTGTTTACGACATTATAGATGCATGTGATTCCTCAAGGTCAGTTAGAGTGTTACTGTTTTATAATTCAAAAGTTTAATTTCATTAATTTGCTATTTAAAAACCTATCCACCGTGAAATGTAATGTCTCAGTAAGTAGATTTTTTTATAAATATTTAGGTGTCAAAAGATACAATAACTTATTTCAAATATACAAAGGTATAATTAAAAAAACATACGAAATCCTAACCTCCGTGAAGCTCTAGTATTCAAAATGTATGATTTCTTAAAATGCTTGCATAAGTGCAGAACCACTTATGTTATGTTATTACTAGACCTGGTGGCTTCCCAAAACCCCATTCTGGAATAACAGTGAAACAACCAAAAATAAAAAATAATCATTTTCACTTGGGGGACATCTCAATATATTCACCCATATATTTTTATCGCACGCCGCTGGTCAAACTAGGACATTTTACTGCATTTTCCGTCTTCCCATGCTTTGTTTAAGGTAAGTAGGCAAGAAATATTTAATGAAATCAAGTCATAATACATCTAATTGTAAAAGACATTTTTTCTTTAAGTAAATTGGATTAACAAATGAAAATTATTCATTTTCAGAGTTTTTTCTGGCGTGAAATTTGATTTATTTTACTAAAGATCTTACAAACGAAACATGATAAGAATTTTTAAATAGACTGATAAATCATATTTTATAGTCAAGTTTAACCAACAGCATACGAAAAAAAGTTCAGTTAATTAAATACACACCTAATCTAATTTTTAGTAAAATTAAAAACTGAAAATTAAAATAATGGTAGGACAAATTGGAACAATTTAAAAAAAGTTCAACATTTTTAAAATTTATAATATTCCTTAAAATATGTAAAAATCAATTAATTTTTTTTGTTATTAAAATATTTTATAAAATAAATTTTATATTTTATTGTCTTCAATGAGCTAGTGCTTCATCTAGTTGACATCCTACAGATTTGTTGTTTTTTTTCTCAAAATTAGAAAATACTGTTGTATTACTTTTTAAATTTAAAAATGTTTGGCTTGTCAATGTTTTTCATAAGTCATTGACGCCGTTTTAACATTTATTAAATAATTTTTTAATTTAAAATTTTATTGCTTTAAAATTTTCCAAATTAAAAATTTTACATTTATAAATTTAAAAACTTTTCAACTACATATCATGTATTGAAAGAAAATTTACTAACCAACTGTATTAAACAATATTATTTTCTATCAATTTTTGCAAAAAATTTTAACTATCATTTTTTAATAAAAATAATTTCCCAAGTATAATTTATTTGGGTGGCATTTTGTTAAGTTAATTAAATATTTAATAAAATTATTGAGATTAATTTGGTAAAGTTTTTGTAAACTCAAATCTATTGATAATCAAAAAATATTTTAAATATAAAATGCAACTGTAAAAGTTTAAGTTTAAGAATATTAATACAAAAAAATTGAATTTTTATATTTTATTCTTCAAAACATAAATGTTTACTGTTGCATTTTATATTTAAAATATTTTTTGACTATCAATTGTTTTGAGTTTAAAAAAATTTAACTTTATAAATTTGTGTTTAAACATAACTTAAGTGCTAAACTTTAATCTTTAAACTTTTATCTAATAAATGCTATTGACTGCCTATTGACTGCTATCCCCCCTATTCGCAAACCTAATAACAAAAAAGTTATAGGCTATTTTTGATTGACGTACATTTCTCAAATTTGTCCTAAGTGAACAAATCAAAGATACATATTTATAAAGTTAGTCCCATAAAAAACCATATTTTTAACTGTTTCGAGAACAATTTTTCTCCGATTTTAATAGAATTTATAAAATTTCATAAATTTCAACTTAAAACAAAACAATAAGTGGCTGCTTTTTCGCTATTAGAATAAGTCATTTTTGACTAATTCATTTTAAGTAAGTATTGAAAAGTACCTAATTAAAATGAGTTACATATTCCTATATAGGGCGATTGCACGCGTTACTGATGGGACAATCGGAAAAAAATTTAACTATTTTTTGATATTTGTTGCTATCAGTAATGGGCTAATGACGGTAATATTTGGGTAACTATTAAAGCTATAGTTTGTGTAAAATTTTCAGTATCAGAGCTATTAAAATGTTTTTTATTTTACGAACTAGAAATCAATAAAATGTTGTTACTGATGGGACAAGAAAAAGGTCATAAAAATTTCTGGTTACTAGAAGAGAATAATTCTCTGAAACAGAATAATGTTGAAGAAAAGTATAGATGAACCAAGTTGCAGATGCAGTTAGTATAACTTATTTTGACATCACTCATCTTTCAGTGTAATCTATGTAGGCAATGCATTTTGATTTCTCGTTACTGACGGGACATTACTGATGGGACATTTATTATTATTATTTATTATACACTGAAAGAAATTTGTAATTGGCTAATTTTACTAAATAACTTCAAAAATAATTTTAACATGATAATAACAACTGCAAAAAATTTAAAAGCATTTGAACAAATTTGATTTTTCGGATTCATATTGCTTCTTAATCAACATATGAGTACCATCAACAAACTTAAAATAGTGTGAACTTAATATATCAGGTATTCAAATTTTTTTGTTTTTTTTGTTTGCTGCTTTTTATTTTCTCTAAACTTTCTTTTCCTTTCTCTTTCATTAATTTTTTGCTGCATTTTAAACCCACCATCATTTTCCGCCAACTTTTTTAATTTTTCTCTGTACTTTTTTGCGCTTGAAGCATTTTTAGACAGGTAAGTCTTTTTTAAAACAGGATTTTCATAAATTTTTTTGCGATATTTTTTAACCCGCCGCTTCGTATTTTCTTTGTCAAGCACGTTTTTTTTTGCCATCCTAAAAATTATCACATTTCGTTACTGACGGGACCAACTTTAAAAAAAAGAAATACAAAAATCTGGGACAGCAAACCAATATATTTTTATCGCGTAAGCAAATGTGAAATAGGGACAAACATTTTTAATATTAATTAAAAACTGGGCAAGTTGCATACTTGCGATATTAAAACTTATCATATAATTTCGTTACTGATGGGACATATATATATACAATAATATTATAAATTTAAATTTCTAGAACAGTTTACCTACTTGCAAAAAAAATATTCAGTTATATGTTCACTAATAGTGGCGTCTAATCAAAACGGACGTTTTCGTAAGCGTCACTTACTGTTATAGGTCAAAGCCACCTTGATTAAAATGCTACTTTGCATATAAATTTTAACATCGGAAAATTGCTTATTTTTGACCATATTTTTTTTAAATAATAAGTACCTGAGATAAACATTTTTAGTTTTTTCAACTAATTTCACCATTAATGATTAACTTTAGTATATTTTTGTTTCATTGTGCCCTGCTTAAAACTGATGGAAAAAATTACATTGCGCGTGCAATCGCCCTATACAGGGTGGTCCAATGGAAAGTTTCCACCTTTCAGGTGTAACGTAAAAAAAATAAAAAACGCTCGCTCGGGTGACATTTTAATTTTATTTTCAACAAATGATGGGATAGTCAAATAAAATTTATATTATCAACTCTCTAAAATAAAATTAGTCAAAAATGACTAGTTCAGTTCAGTCAAAAATGAAAAATTGTCCCCTGAATCCGAAAATACATACAATATTAAATTATGAAAGTAGAGCAGTTTTTGAGATATAGTCAATTCCATATTAAAAGGAAAATTGACTATATCTCAAAAACTGTTCTACTTTTCTAACTCGGATTCAGGGGATAATTTTACATGGAAATTGACTGCTAAATGTTCGGGGTACAAATTGCTATTGACGAGAATTATTAATGGCTGCTTTTTTGCTATGACAATTAGTCATTTTTGACTAATTAATTTTTAGAGAGAATAACAAACAAAATAAAAGAAACTCTAATAGTTTTTACAGTCTAGACCATGAATCTACTTACCCTGAACTGATTCCTCCTTAAACAGGATTAGAATAGGCGTGGAAAGTAAGACGCTGCAAAGCCACGCTGTTATTATCAGGCATTTTGCTCTTTTCCCTGAAACAAAAAAAAAAGTCGTATATACGTATATACATTACTTTTCAAACCGTAGTGTTCCTAGAGTAACCATTCTAACTTCAAAGTTCAAATTTTTATGTGTAAATAATATATTTAGGCACGAGCGAGCTTGCGAGCGAGTGCTTAAATTAATGAGTGTATAGAAAAGTTTATAAAAGAGGTTCATACTATACTTTTTTTTACAACAAATTATTATCATCTTAAAATGATTTAAACCAAAAATTTGTATAGAGCGCCATCTATGAAACAATAGGGGAATCTGTGTGTCACCGTCAAATGTCACATTTTTAAATATTATAAACACAGACTATAAAGGTTATAAATCGAAATGTATTTCTTGAAAATTGTCAGTTTTTCACAGTGAAAGTAAAGAAAATGCTTTATGAGGACTTTACAGTGGAGTCCGTGCCCGAATTTAAGTTATAGTTTACTGCCTGCGAAATTAAAAGGTCAGTACAATGTTCATATAAAATTTTCAAATATTTAATACTTTTGTATTTTTGTATTGAGATAATAAAATAATTTTCACATTTAGTATTATTCTACAAGAAAGGCACTTTATTTTAATAATTTTATGACATTTGACACTGTCAACTAACTTAAAGCTAACTTCAGCCCGTGGCTAAAAACCTGTTGCTAACTTCAGCCCGTGACTAAAGCGCCATAAAGCCACAGCTTGTAAATGCGTGTTTAAAAGATTACTTAGTGTCATGGAAACATGTAAGAAAGGTGGAAGTAAAAAAATAAAATTAAAAAACTTTACTTACAGCTCCCAGAGAACTTCATGGGGTATCTGATGGCTTCGTATCTATCGATGCTCAGAGCAACAAGGACGTAAGTCGATGCGTATGTCACTACACACTAAAATGACAAAATGTTAGTGGCGTTTTCTAAAGCATTTTAACCTTAAAAATATGTGGGGTTAAATGTTCTATCTAAATGGGGTTTTTTTCTAATATAAGCAATTCGAACATTTAATTTGTTAATGGATCCATTAAAAGCATTTTCAAAATAATTTTCATGAAGACAAAAAATATTTTTCTGACAGTGACGTTTGAAAAATTAAATTAAATTAAATGTTATAGTAGAAAATTAACTATAAAAGATTTATTTCAAATTAAACTGTATTAAGTATAATTGGCTTCACCAGTACCATACCTTTTTTGAAACACCTTGTCTACATTGTTTTTTTTTTCATTAATTTTTTCTAAATATTACATAATAAATATTATTTAAAATCGTAAATTACCGGCAGTTTGTTGTTTTAATTTTATATCTTTATAATTTATTTTAATAAGAATATCTATTTAAAACACGTGCTATTTTATTACCAAAGTACACAGTAAAACCTAAAATACATTATTTTATTAATAGAAATTAATTTACTTTTTAATCGGTATTATTTCGAACACACAGCATAATATATTAGAAAAATTAATATAAACTAAATATAAATACAAACCTGTAAAAATTTAACTATCTTGCATGCAACATTCCCAGCATACCAACCTAGAGTGAACCTCCATACAATATCAGTCAATACGTTGATCAGTCCAACTGTCAAATCTGTGGACAAAACAAAAACAATTTGAAATTTGTAGTGAGTTTTTATCATTAATCCCGGCGCATCCGCCATTTTTGCAACTGCAGTATTTGGGTCATTTTCAAGAAACACCCGCTTTCAGGAAAATAAAGATCAAATTTTTTTTTGCTTAAATTGACTTTTGGTTGGATTTTTATAAATGTTTAGAGTTTGGTTACTTACATTTAAGACAAGCAGTGCACTTTTTAATTTTTTTTACGTTTTTTTCAGAAAAATGTGTTTAGCTAGCTTTACATGTCTCCACTGTGTTACCAATTTGAAATCCAAAATTGAATTCAATAAAAAAAGTTGTTATAAAAATAATTTGAAATAAAATGTACTTAGTTCACAAACTTTAGACTCCAATTTTATTTTTTATTAAAAATTGTATGCCTTTTTTAAATATTTATGTTACCTAGTTAAGTTACTTTTTAAAAGACACCATTCCGATTCTTTGTTAAAAAAACAATACCATTAATATTTTCTTTTAGTCACTGTATTAGTGAGTTAAACTCTAATTTATAAACAGGTATTACCAAGTGATAGTAAAATCATTTTAAGGATTTTTTTGAAGAAAAACTAAAAAGTAACGAAATAGACATTGGTATCACAAGGGACTGGGGTACACAAAGGACTTAATCAGATAACGTAAAAAAGAAACTATATAGGGTGGTACGATTTTAGAGTAATGCATAAACAAAATCCCTTGTAGTGGCTCACTTGCAGAATAACAACTTAGATTTCTAAATTATAGACACCCTTTTTCTTTGACTATAAGCTGGTGCCTTTTAGTACTTGTATATTGCGTGGAGTTTTCCCTTGGATGTAATCTATTGCATTGCGTTACCATAAGGTAACTTAATGGACTCGGTAACGCAGTTGACAAAGTTTTGTGAAACCATATTTAAAAAATAATAATAAAACATTACAGTCATTAATTACTCTCAATGAGCTTTAGAGCTTTACCTTATTTTTAGTATTTTTTTTGAGTAACTTAGCGGACAAACAATTTTTACATTCGCGTTACCCGCACCTGTTTCAACTGATATCTTCTTCCTGATTGAATAAATTAATTCAGCTGGGTAATGTGTACGTCCGAACATCATTTGTTAATCTCGTGAGTGCCAAAAAAGTTGCCATATATTCGTTTTTTAAATATTCTATCGGTAACGCGACGGACGTAACGCAACGGAAAAAATGTCTGGGACATGACTCAAATTTAAAAAAAAGTAGATTAAAATTAATTAATTTATATATAAATTGTTTACTTTATTAACTAAGGATGTTATGGATTGCTATAAAGCAACACAAAGTTCTGGTTATTCAATATTTAAAAAAAAAACACGTATGTAAGTTTAATTTTTATTTTAAAATTTTTTTCGTAAAATGCATATCTACTAATTGAGATATTTCAAAGTTTCAAGTTAAATGTCTCACCCTGTATATTATAAATAACTTTATGAAATATTATTTAAAAGTAATTTTTTTTTTAATTTAAATTCCACTTCGGTACCTTGTTTAATAATAATTTGCTAGAGTTTTAATAATTCTTAATTAAGAAAGTGAACAATTAATGTTTGAACTCTTTGTTTAAAATCTAATTAACTAACTTTTTGTGATTATTTAAGTTCGTAAGTAAATTTTACAAAAACTTTTATTAAGAGTGATAAACAAGATTTTCAATTCTATGTATTAAAAAATATGTATACGTAAAAAGTGTCTTTAGAAGTAATAATGGTATTTTTTTAAATTAAATAAATATTTTTTAATTAAATCCAAAGCGAGGTTAAAAAAATGCAATACGACTTTCTTATTTAGAGCCATATCTCAACTTTCATTAAATTTTAACAAAAAAGAAATAAGAAGGTACTAAAAATTAGTAAATAGCCCTTTTATTCGTTAACACAAGTGTGCCTGGCAATAAAAACTAAAGTGTCAAAGATTTGTACAAGGTATTTGAAAAGTTAAGAGTTTTGGCCCACCCAATAAACATTTTTATCCCTTATAAACCTACTGGTAACGGTTACTGAAGGTTATATAAAATGTTTGTAGAAACAATTCTATAACCTAATTTATACCTAGAGTTTACAGTAGGTAACCTTATATGACCATTATAAAACTAGTAAACCTTGTAAAACCCCTATAAGTTTCTTTTCTTTTTAAAAATTATTAAGAAAATAATGTCATGAATAAAATTCATTAAAAAAACAGAAATATTCATTTAAAGAAAACTGGTATTTTGAAAAGTTAACTAAATTGAAACTCAATACGCCTGCAACACAAAGTGCTACCACCACATCTTCAGATATTTATAATAAAAATTATAAAAATAAATTGTTTTATACGAAGTGTGTTCAGAAAATAACGGGAATTGTTAAATTTCGCGGTTTCAGAGGGTCCGGTTGTCATAAAATTTTCTTTATTATGTTGGTTACATGCCCCCGAAGTATGATATAAACTTTAGCTATTTTCATTGTTTACTTTGTCTGTGGCAGCCGCTAAGGTTAGACGTGTTTTTATGAGCTCGGCGATTTTCGTTCGTTAAAAGAAATGGATCAAATAATTTGTATCCAATTTTGCTTAAAAAATGAAATAAATTCTGTGAAATGTTAACAATGGCCTATATTAAATCTGCTTTAAGTAAAACAAGAGTTTACAAGTGGTATGAGAGTTTCCAAGATGGCCGTGAAGACGTTGAAGATGACGAACGCCCCGAACGCACAAGCACATTAACAACCGATAAAAACATGAAAAAAGTGGAAGAAATGGTTATAAACCATCAGAGAAGTCGCTGATGATGTTGGTATATTGATTGGCTCATCCCATGAAGTTTTTTCGAATGTTTTGGGTATGAAACGACAGCAAAATTTGTTCTAAAATTTTTAAATTTTGAACATTTTTGGCCAAAAACTGTAAACTGTAATGATGCCACAGCCTCCATATTTGCCAGACATTGCCTCTGTCTGACTTTTTCCTATTCCCAAAAATAAAGAGAACCTTAAAGGGCCGTCGTTTTGCAAGCATAGATGACATTAAAAGCGCATCGCTGAAAGAACTAAAGGCTATCCCAAAGATCGAGTTTTAGAAGTGTTTCGAGTATTGACGAATAAATATAAATATAATAATAAAAATAATATTTGTTTCAAAAAACGAAAATTCCCGATATTTTCTGAACACACCTCGTATAACTTATGGTCGATTACAAAACTTTTAAAGATTTAACACAATAAACGATATGGACGACATCTAAATTTATTAAAAGTTTACTCACCTGCAAAAGCGAGATTTGTGATAAAAAAGTTCATGCGGCTTTTCCGGGGTCGACCGAACAACAAGGCATACATGACTCCGGAATTTCCGGCCACAATGACGATGAATAGGATCCATAATACTGTCAATTGTTCCGTCTGAAATCAAATAAAAAATTGTATATACGAGAAGTCAATACCGTACAAATTTTGTGAACACGAACACTATTTCTGTTTATTTTTTTTAGAATGCAATATTTAAAAACGCACAGACAATTGCAGGGCTAGTTTTTAATTAAAATACCTTTATATGTATGTTTGGGGGGATATAGGCAATGCCTTTTATAAATTAAACCATCCTTGTGTCAAAAATAATATTTTTACCTTATCGTAAGTGGAATAATAAATGTCATCCATTAAATAAAGTTAAGATCTTAAAAGGTTTATTTTTCCCATTTTCGTTGAACAATCCTAAGAAAATATTGGTGATAAATTTCATCTTTACGGGGTGTTAAACTTTATTAACTCTAGTTTACTTTTGTATTTTGGTTGTTTGAATAATTGTTATAATAAACTTGGCATACTTTTTAAATTTCACTAAAATTTTAGCATGCAGGATGCACTGTTTGTTAATTATTTAGGAAATAAAGTTTTCCAGGAAAATTTTATATTTTTTTTAACTTTACTTTTAAATGAATATCATTAAAAATTTAGTCACGATTAAAAGTTTGTGTACATATAAAAGTTTTCATAATTTGAAAACTTTTATATGTTTATGGGTGATTCTACAAAAGAAGTTGATGTCATCAGTCAATAGAGTAGGTATTTTAATATTTTTTGTAAATATTTTAGTATATTACAAAAAATCCAGGTTTTTTTAACTTATCCACCCAATTTTAATGTATTTTTTCAAAAGCACGTTTGTAGAAAAACCTAATAAATATTCAAAACATCAGTACCTTGGCGTGTCACAACTCCTGAATCAAATATTTGAGTGATTTTATTTTAAAATATATTCAATTTATCTTAAATTTTTCAATTTCACTACAAACTATAAAACATTAAATAATGTATTTTTCATATTTTATCATAGATTCGAATAATAGCAATTTTAAAAAAATTGATAATCTTTGTACCCACTTTTACCCGTCAGTTCGGTGTCAAATGTTAAAATTCAAAATTCCTGCGAAATATTAAAGTTTAAACGTCAAATTTCAGTACTGTTAAGTACTTACGTATATATATATTTCATTGTAATTTATTTAAGGCTATATGTGATTTGTTGATAAGTAGCATCCACTAATAAAAAATATCAGTAAAATACTTAATTTCGAATTATAATCTCAAATTTGTATCCCATTCATCAGTACCGTGTCGTCAGTTCCATGTTCGATGTTTCGGTTATCTTTTTTTCGCAAACTTCAATTTAAATTCTGCTTGCGCAGAACTTGTTTATTTAATGTCATTATAAACTCATATAAATTTGGTGTGGGTCCCATATCTAATAATTGATATATCGGTATACCCAAAATCCACCAGCCGCCCCCGATGTGTGGTATTATTTGATTTTAAGATATTTAATGTTTAATATGCTCAAAGTTGCAGTAAATCTTATATTTTCCAATAAATTATGTATTTAATTAGTACCCTGGTATACTCGTCACTTTCCTTGCATTCAAATTTAGAAAACACAGATATTTCAGAAACTGTTTGAAAAAGTGAGTTGCCCGGTCTGGAACAGTATATTTATTGTATTATCTATGTTCTCATAACAAAATACTGTTTAATTTTCTCCGAAAACTAAATAAACAAAAGAGGTCAAAAGTTGCCCAACTTTTGTAGAATCACCCATATGTATATTTAATTCGTGGCTGTATTTTTTGCAAAGGTTAAAGAATTAAAAAAAAATATTTGTTAAAAGAAAAAAACAAAAATGTCAAATGATTCCTATATTTGCCTACAAAATTATACCTATTCAAATGTGGAGCAATTTTCTACAATTTCACGCACGTGGTACTCCTACCAATCAGTTATTTAATAATAGATAGAACGAACAAAAAAAGCAAATTAAAAAATAAATATATTCTTGTAAGTAAGTGAAATAAGTTTTAAAAACAGATAAAATTTACATTGCGAACTCTTGAAAACGCAGAAGTCGTGGCTTCACCTGTCTAGATTACTTTTGAGCTTTTCCTGTCTAATTTTAAAAATTTCTGGTTTAAAAAGTGATGGTTTTGCAGTTTTCATTGTTACCCGCTCAATGCAGCTTTATATGTATAAGAAAGAAATAATTTTAAAAAATATAGACTTTCTTCAACTTACTATAGAGGAGTTAACAAAGATGCAAATAATTATTTACCTACAAATCTTAAAACAGTCCCCTGCAACTAAAATCAAAACGTAAGATCATCGGTATTTTTTTTAGGTTAGTTATAAAAAATATCAAATTTTGGTAATTATTAACTATAATGTGTTACATTAACCGAATTTAAACCCAAACCATAGAGTTATAAATTACAGATAGTTTTTTGCAAATATCATAAGTGTGGTATCTCTAGTTTGTTAAGCATTTATAACGTTAAATCTGAAACAGGATGATTTATATATATCTAATATTTTTTCGGGTGGTATGTTAAAAGTATTTTCCGAATTTATTAATTTTGTTGCCATTTCTTTTTTATGTTCTCTATCATGCACTGTATTTAAATCACTGTTATCCTGCAAGATGTCCTGTGACGAAGAAATCACTATATTACTTTCTCTCTAAAAATTAATTAGTCAAATAAGTCATAGCGAAAAAGCAGCCACTAATAATTCTCGTCAACAGCAATTTGTATCCAGGACTAAACTATAAAACTAAAATTTACATTTTTTTACAAAAAACTATTTAAAATAAAAAAATATTTGCAATAATAAACGATTTTGCTAGACTGTCCTGGAGGCGTATACCACCCTGTATATTTTAAAGCCAACCCATTTGTAAAGCAATAAAAATAAACATAACATTTTTAAAATATAAATCTTCCCCTATTGCATGTACATTGTATACCTTTGAGGTTTGCGCATTTACATGTAATGTAATATTAGGCAAGAACTCATAACTTGAGGCAATCTGAAAAGTACAAAGCACCAAAATTGTTATTGCGTTTTAGAGTAGTTTACTCAGCGGCAAAAGACCGTGCAAGGTTTAGCTGTTAAATAAAAATGCGTTGCTGAGGCAGAAAAATATGCCTTTGTTTAAAATACTTATTTGTTTTGTCGCGCGGTTTTAAAATATTGTCTTTGTTCTTAAAAAGCGAAAATGAGTTATATACAATTGTACCTATAGGTACAATTTAGACGACGCACAGTGTTTCAATTCTGGAAAATATCGGCAAAACCTAAAAAATTGACATTTTTTTTCAGGTAAATTTTGAGTTAGATGGGTAGTTAATACCTGTCTCCATTCTGTATTAAAAAAATATATATAAAATACGTATATTTTGTGTTGTACATCAGTTTAAACTTGACGCTTTCAGTTGAAGGTACTTTACACGCGATCGCTGCGGAAAATTGTTTATTGTTTAAAAGTGAATAACTTGTGTTTAGTGTGTCCGATTGTTATGCGGTTTGATGAAGGGTGATCTTCAAGGTATCTAAAATTCAGATATGTATTTGTTTTTCGTAGATTTTGCTTGTACAACAACGGGTAATTGTAACTGACAATATCGGTCTGTTAAAATCGCAAACTTTGAATCGAGCTTTTAGAACAATGGAGCTACAAAAATTGTTATGAATTGTAAGGCATCAGTTCAAGATCCGTTGAATAGCTTAGAGTTTTGTCTATCAAGCCATCAATAAATTAGCTGCCCCAACTTGCCCCCGGCTCTTTAAAACTATGTTCTTGGGCGCTCAGGCACGGTTGTTGTAAAAAACCTCGCGATTTTAAGGCTGTCGAGCGCGTATCTGTGATTTTGCTTTACAAAATATAAGATTTTTTTTTATTTCTGAGTTGCGTTCATGACGTTTACTCGATTCAAAACGTTTATTACAACAGCGGTGTCTAGACTTTCACTTGCGTAAATTGTTCGTGACTACTAAGATATTTAACACCGATTTTACATATTTAACCCACCTCTTGTAGGTGCGTTAAAACAACTTCGCATGCGCATTGTAGTGTGTTAATGTCAAATTTGAATTTTGGTTATTTGTGTTGACAATTTTTTTAGCGAATTAAGAAATCGTTGCTAAAATATTAAGTAAAAGAAATAATACAAATTTAAAATACTTAGTATAAAATCTGTTATATTTAAATTTTATAAATAAATTTTGAAAGTTTCTCGGGAGAAAACGATGGAAGATGTTTTCCATTGGCTTATGGCATCTTCCGATTCGTATATTTCTAGCTTCAGAAAAATTGCTCCAAAAAAGAGCAAATCTTTGTCCCGCGAAGCAATAAAACTGTTGCTATCTTCTGATGGTTTCCCATGCTCTGCTAATGATACTACGAGCGAATCCAGTGACGGAGATTGTTTAATTGTGTAGGTATTAAATAATATCATATAAATGTAATTATAATAAACTAAATTAAGCTATTTTATAAAAAGATGTTTTATTACATTTTAAAAAGAACCTCTTACGGTATTTTCTGATTCAGGGGACAATTGAGGAGTGATTTTTCAAAAGGTCGTATTTCCATTTGCAACAATTTTTCAAAAAAATGACTATAACCTGTATAGGTTAGGGCAATATAGTTATTTAAAAAAAAATTCTGATGAATATTTAATAATACTTCAGACCGGCTGTCATATTTCGCCGTTAATATATGCCTTTTAACCATACCTTTGGGATTTTGTCAAAAAATTACACTCAAGTAAAAATGGAAATAAGGCCTTTTGAAAAATCATTCGTCAATTTTACATAAGAATTGGCTGTTAAATTTGGGAATACCATGGTATTCCATGGTTAACCATGGTACAAGTGAAGAAGCAGCCACTAATAACTATTAGTCATTAGTCATTTTTGACTCATTCATTTTTAGAGAGTACCATAACATTTTTAAGGTATTCAATTTATAAATATTTATTTAGTTAAATTTTTCAAATGGAATTTGTTAAATTGATACGGAGTTAAAGAAATTATATCCATAAACACGCGCAGTTGACAAATCCTTGCTCAAGGTGGCTTGTTTCCGTGAAAAATAACAAAAAGGTCGGAGAATAAGTAAAAAAGCGTGAGCACGTTTTAAAAGGCGTGATTTGTACGCTGGTAAAAAGATTTCGATGTAATGGAACATTTCATGAATTATTTACCTAAAAAACAATTATTTCGAAGAAATATTTTATGCTTAAAATCAGGAGGACTTTGCAATTGAATTGGCACTGAAAAGTATAAATAAATTAATAAAAAAGGTTTTTAAGAAATATGAAAAAATAAATCTTAAAAGTAACTTTTTATTAGAAGAACACTTTACAGGTGAATATTACATGAATGAATTTGATAATCAGCTGTCAAACGCGTGTGTTACAAACGAGTGTTTTTTAGAATAAAGCCGGAAAATGTTAAAAAATATCGGAAAAAAAAACCGTGGCACGATTTGTTGTGTTGTTGGGTGTATTTCGAGAGGAAATCCTTTTTTATCGGTTTTCCAATAAACAGTGTTAATCTGAATGAAGAAATAAATTTCATACAGTCCCTGTAAATATAAATTGTATCTATTAGATACAATAAATACACATTTTAGTAATGATTAACGTGAAAAGTGTAAACATTTCAATTCAGTAAAAGTCGTCTAAATTTAAACAGCATTTAGCATTATTAAAAGCGTTGATTAAGAATTCTTTAAAGTCTCCAGTCAACGGTAAAATACCATTATATTATGAATTCGTAGGTATATTTTGTTGTTTACAATGCAGTTGTCGGCGTTTTTTAAAGAACTCAAATACAAAAATGGTTGATTTTAAGGTTATTTTTGTGCAACAATTATTTTTTACTAATTTCTTAAAAATAACCAAACTTAAAAATAAATTGTAGGTACTAGGTAAAGTTATCATTAGCAGGGCTCCCACAGCTAAATTAGAAATTTTATTTAGGAATTTAGGAGGTTTTTTGTAAAATTTTAGGATAAATAAAGTAAATGTATTTCTTTAATTAAATAAAAACAACTCTACACTATACTTAAAAAATAAGAAAAATATATATAATTATTTCTAAGAAAAATTTAAATTAAATATCAATTCCTTTGTACAAATAAGTAACATGTTGAGTTTTTTAGCCAAATCGCTCGACGGGTATTTTTGTAATAAAATTAAATGTGAGGTAAAATTACTACTTTTGTATATCTTAATTTTATTTAAAAAAACGCGTCGATAGATTTGCCTAAAAACCTAGGCCAAAATCAAATGATGTTATATTAAATAAATTTTATATTTTAAGAAAACAATCTTAACCGTTTAGTTAACATAATTATACCCAACAATTATTGTAATGTGGATCTTAAATTAAGATTCTTAATACTCAAAAATCTCATAATAGATAATATATGAAGTTTGCAATATACAGGAAAACATTCTTTAGATTGTGTACTATTTTAGCTGTCATTTAAAAGAAAATTAAAAATCCTTTTGTTTGTTATATTTTTGTTTCAAACAAACGAAATAAGGCTAAAAATGACAATTTTGTAGAAGTCTAAGAGCTATTACTTAGATTTTGCTTTTTAGGTATATTTTGTTGTTTTTTAAGAAAAATATTGGTTGTGATAGTATATCATTTTAATAAGAATTTAATAAACTAGAATCTAAAAATATATATTTTTAAATTGCTTTTTAAAAAAGATTTTTTTTTAGTACAACACCTTAAATAAACGCAGTTGGCCTATTTATATTTAATTTTTAGGAGTTTTAGGAGATTGATGGCAATTTTAGGAGAATTTTAGGAGTTTTCAAGATTTAAGCCAAATTTTAGGAATTTTTTGAGTTTTAGGAGGTGTGGGAGCCCTGCATTAGTTAATTCTGCACCAACAAATGTACTTACCGAATTGGATCCTATGGCAAAACATGAAAATGCAACGATTTAGTTCTTGACAATTCAAAACACAATAATTCACCGTGATCCCTTAGATAAAATACACACACTAACGTAACTATATAAGCAATTAAGCGTTGAGTATCTTAATCAATGATATAAAGAATAATAAATCGAAACCATTTTTTTAGTTTTTTCCTTGCAACGTAAAACACAAATAACGTGCGCGATTTAGCTTTGCAATTGAACAAAATTTGTCGAGTAAGACTTCTGCCTTCCTCTCTTTTGCGAAAAAACTTTTATTTAAAAATGATGTACAGTTCGTACACAGAAAAAAAGGTTTAGTTAGCCCAACTATTATTTGTTTCATTTAACTAAATCTGTTGTTTCAATAGAGCCAACCAAACATTTAGTTATTTTAACAACCACATTTAGTTATATTTTACAACCATATATTTGGTTAAAACAAACATTTATTTAGTTAAAGTGACCTTTACCAACAAGTCCAATGTACTAAAAACATTTGGTTGAATTGACTCAATGTAATTTGTTACCCTAACTAGGTTACAACTTTTTTTTTAAGCCATTTTCTTATATTCTTGACGCATTACTAGAATAATACCAGTGGTATTATTCCAAAAAATTGAAACTTCACCTCGCTAGAGATAATGTTTTTAGTAGTATCGAACAACTTGTAGTGTCACACCAAAGCAAAGGACTACCTAAGGTTATATACTCTTCATGTAAGTCAACAGAGGCGAGATTTAAGAACATCACGTGATCCACACTACCTTTGCCGCGATCGGTACATACTATGCAACCAGGAATGCACAGCAAATTGTTTTAGTCGTTTTAACAAAGTGCATATAGTTGAAGTAACTCTTATTTTACAAAAAACATATTTAGTAAACTGAACCCTATAGGCTATAGCGGGTTGGTTCCACTAAAGTTTTCTGGCTTAATTTAACCAATTTAAAAAAATAAAATAACTATCTGGTTTAGTACCTTTAAACTAATCTTTGTTTATATTAACCTTCCCACAGTTGATTTAAATAAATTTGGGTCAACTAAATTAATATAGTTTAATTAACCATTCCTTTTTTTCTGTGTATGCTTTGAATCTATTGTTATATATTAACCCCGGCCTATTCGCCATTTTTGCAAATTATTGGTTTTAAGTTGAAAATATTGTTTCTCTCGTTATATAATTTTTTCTGACATTTTTTTATAGAGTTTATATTACAAATATTGTATGACATTATTGTTATTTATTGCTATAACTAAAAAAAACCGAAAAATTTGGATTTATAGCTCTGAAACCTACACAAACTACGCCAAATTAATCAAAGGCTTAAAGCAACACCAAATAAAATACTTTTCGGGTATTTTGTAAATGTATCTCTGTAAATTATTTGCGGTAAACAAAATTTCGTGGTTTTTGTACAAATCTGTTTTAATTTAGAAGGAATGTCGAGAATTTTAAAATACGATTTTTTTAACATGACAACTTTTGGTTTTGTTAAAAAAATTTTACAGGGCGATATAAGGGTTAAATAAAATGTGAACAAAATTCCACACTACCAAGTAACATACATAACTATCAAGTCGTAAGATTATTGAGCAAGTTTTCCCCTTATACAACTATATTTTAGTATAATGGCAGGGTCCAAGGGTTTATTAGCCATATTTCGTCCCGAGGATTTGGGGCTTGACGCACTCCGTGTACGACTATACATTTCATCTGCGATAACCAAAAAAATATCTCTAATACCCCTTGTAGTATTATACGCATAATACGATACTTAATTTATCTTTATTGCTTTTTATTTTTAGTTCAAAGAAAATAAAGTTAAGGGCAATGATAACATTTGGCAACACTGGATATTTTGTAGAACAATCTGGCAACAACGCATTCCTATAATTCATACCAACATCTTGGCTCTCAATCTCGAAAACAAATAATGAACATTGTGAATTTATATCGGCTGCAAATGTTGCTGTTCCCGTACAGTGATGCCAGATTTTCAAAAACACTGTTAATATCTACGCTCAGCGTTTTCTGGAAAAAATTCGATCGCGTACTTCATTTCCCCGTACAGTCAAGCAGTTTACTGCAAACGGGAGTGTTCAACAGAAAAAAAGAGTTCGTCGAGCAACAGTCACAGGTGGAAATAATGAAATTAATGCATTAGCAGCAACGGCCGCTAATCCTCATGCAAGCACACGAGAATCATCTAGAAATTTGGGATTATCCCAGAGCAGTGTTAGCAGAATATTAAAACGAAATAAATAAATTAATTTAAAAAATAAAACCAAGTATTTTATTTAAAAAATATTGCAGAATCGTAAACAGAAGAAAAGTCGAATAAAACTGATTTTTTTTCATTACAAATATGAAAAAATGTTTTAGACAAAATCTACCTATTTTAAGTCGAATGATCTGAATTTGCAATAAAAAATAAAAAAAACATTTTTTCGTAAACCATGTATCTAAAATCGTCGTTAAATACAACAGTTGCAAAAATGGCGGATGCGCCGGGATTAATGATAAAAAACTCGCTACAAATTTCAAATTGTTTTTGTTTTGTCCACAGATTTGACAGTTGGACTGATCAACGTATTGACTGATATTGTATGGAGGTTCACTCTAGGTTGGTATGCTACCTATTTTTAGTCGAATGATCCGTAGATATTAAGATTTCTGCCTGCTTCTCCATAAATCAAAATCATTTCTATTTTTTCTTCCACTGTTAAAAAATCCATTATGAATAACTGCTTAACGAAAGGAGATATTTTTGTTTGTAAATTAATCTTCGAACTAAATTGATTAAATAATGCTAAACTACGTATAAATAGTTTCTTTATACTTATACCTCAATTAGGATTAAATTAATTAATTGACAAAATAAAGTTTTTTACCTTAAAGGAGGTATTTTTATTAAAAGTAGTACAATAATCCTTTAAATTAAAGGATTTAATGCTGGCAGGTAAAAAGTGACATGGTGCGCAATTGATAATTATCACCGAATGAAATAATGTATAAAACTTAAACCAAAGGAAACTAAAATAATAGTTAAAAAAACGTGGGTACTTAAACAAATCAGATTTAATTTAATAAGATAATTATTGCCAAAAAAGTGATATTTTATAGAAAAATTATTGCAGAATCGTATACAGAAAATTTTATAAAGTTTTTTAAAGCAGTTTGTTTACAATACCATATTGCCCCCAAATAATAAATAATCAAAGCAGTTGCGAAGGAAAATTCCTTATATTACTAATTAATCGAAAATAACAAGCAACATGATCTTTCGTTATAGAAAACAAACGTTCGGTCTCTTTTTACTCGATACGCCCAAAAAGTCAAAGAATCGCTTGCAATCTATTTTACGAGTAAATAAATAAAATAAATATTTATACAGGGTGTCTCCGAATTCCATACAAAAATTGTAAGGGGCGATTCCACACCGCATTATATTAAAGAAAGTTAATTCGAATAAGGGGTAAAATTTTGTTATAGAGCTACGCCCTTTTGTAGATTATAATATAATATACAGGGTGGTCCAACGCAAAATTTTAATAGGCAGATAAAGTATAGTATTACACTCGATATTACATTATTTTTATCTCTCGTATAATAATTTACTATTATACTCACTCAAAAAAAAGAAAAGGAATTTAATTAAACTGTTTGGGACTGTACCTGAAGCATTACAGCCGCTTGTTTCTTTAAATTAATGATCCAATTTAAGGTGGGCTTGGTTTAAATTAAAATCTGCATTTATCTTTATCACAGCACACTTGAAACCCTATGCTTAAACTTAAATTTAATACTTTGCCTTAATCAAACACAACAACAATTTTATCGATTTTAGATTTATTTACATTTTGCACAGCACCCTTTAAACCCTACGGGGCATTCCACCAAATTAATTTTTTTGTTTTTTTATTTTAAATACCCTTCTAAATTTAATTGCCGTTTTAAGGTTATGGCAATGACATTTCAACTCTTCGCTTTTTTTTTTAATCAAATACTTCAATGAAGCTTTGATTTAAGTGAAAAAATAAATTATACACATTTTTTTATGGTAACGCTTTTCGCTTTTTGACAGTGGCAGTGACATTTCTATATGCAGTGTTATTTAAGACATAACATATTAAAAAAGGTATGGGAACAAAAAATAAAGAAACAGAAAACATGCAGTATGTTGAATGCAGAGAAAACTAAAGAATAATTAATTTTATTACTTTGCATGGTATTATTTTGAAATATAAATAATGGTAACGGTACTTATTCTTGTGAAGCCTCATATAAAAGCCAAAGCTTAAATTTTGCAGTGTAAGTAAAATGGCAGATTAAAATTACCAATATTATTGTTCCAAAGCATCCTCGTGCAGCAAAGTGGTTGTTAACCGTCCTTTCAGCAGTTTTATTATATCGGTTTTACGCTTTACTTGCCCACTTTGTTCAGTGTGTTGCCATACAGAAAATACCCAGACCAGTCTTTAAATTACCAAATAAGTTAATTTAGTTTCTGCTCATTAAGGAGGTTCTGGTACGATATTAATCTAAATTAAATTATTTAAGAAAAAACACTGCATATAGAAATGTCACTGCAACTGTCAAAAGCAAAAAGCGTTACCATAGAAACCAACAATCAACAACTCGCAATGTGCTTAAATTAATGAGTGTATAGAAAAGTTTATAAACGAGGTGCATACTGTACTTTTTCTACGACAAATACTTATTATTATCTTAAAATGATTTAAATTAAAAATTTGTATAGAGCGCTATCTATGAAACAATAGGGGAATCTGTGTGTCACCGTCAAATGTCACATTTTTATATTTTATAAACACAGATTGTAAAGGTTATAAATCGAAATGTATTTCTTGAAAATTTACAGTTTTTCACAGTGAAAGTAAAGAAAATGTTTTATGAGCACTTTACAGTGGAGTCCGTGCCCGAATTTAGGTTATAGTTTACTGCCGGCGAAATTAAAAGGTCAGTACAATGTTCATATAAACTTTTCAAATATTGGCGTTGAGAAACTATTTAATACTTTTGTGTTTTTGTATTGAGATAACAAAATAATTTTCACATTTAGTATTATTTTACAAGAAAGGCACTTTATTTTAACGATTTTATGACATTTGACAACTGTCAACTAACTTAAAACTAACTTCAGCCTGTGACTAAAAACCTGTTGCTAACTTCAGCCCGTGACTAAAGCGCCGTAAAGCAACAACTTGTCAATGTGTATTTAAAAGGTCACTTAGTGTCATGGAAACATGTACGATAAAGGACGTTTTAAAGGTGGGAGTGGAAAAAAGTATTTAAGTCAATTTTTATAATATATTTTGAGCATAATGCCACTTCCGGTGTAATTTTTGAAATCTTAAACCATTGTTTAAAAGATTCCTTAAACAAAAATTAGAAATATTCCCCAACACCAAAACAAAACACAAAGTTCTTGTGGGGAATATTTCTACACTGAGAGGAATGAATTTGTTAAATCAGCAGTTTTGTTGATATAAACTTAAATTTTACTTTCAATTAATATTTTGAGAATGTCAAATTAAAAATGTTATTTTATAAGTCAATTTAATTTAAATCAGTATATCAACACTAAACTTATATTGAATAAAATTTGATTAAATCATTTTTCTATTAGTTATACACACAAAAAATAAACGAATATGTAAAATTATTGAAACGTTGTTCTTTTGTATTTTGCCTTTAAAAACTTAAAATATTGAGTCAACATATCTTGGTAATTATTCTAAAATTGCAAGATATTTTATTAACATTTTTATATTATTACACAGTAAAAAAAATCAACTCTAAGCAACACTAATTAGAGTTCACACAAATATAATTTTATATTTGAGTCGTATGGCTGGCTTAAGCAAAATGGTTCCTTAAAACGTAAAAGTTTTAGATCAATGCAATGTTTTACAAATTTTCCATAATATTAATAATAAAAATGTAGGTATAGGTTAATATGACAACCATTACGCTTGAAAATAAAAAGTAAATCAAGTGTGTATGTATTTATATTATTAATGTTACAAGTACCCGACCTACTGCCGTAAATTATTGATATATAATATAGGTCGGGTATGGACATCCTTTTAACATATTGGTATTTATTGAGTATTAAGGCTTAAAGAAAAATAAGTTTAATACTTACCAAAAAATAAGAATGTCACCGTAATTAAAATCTAACTGAACAAAAATGCCACACTTCCACAACGCGGTATCTTCGGATATGCACTGCGTATGTAGATAGGTACCAACCAAACATTTTAAAACGCATTTTGGTTATTACCAGTTTTTTCAGTCTATTTTGCCACTATTGGTGTAATTTAATTTTTATTGTGATTCAATGTGCACTAGTAGTTTAAGAAAAAAGAGCTCTTAGTAACATCAAAATAAATTGGCATGCACTGTAGTGTACATTTTGTCACTATTTAACACATTCGCATTAAGTTTTTCTACCCTTTTGATTTATTTTAATAATAAATAGTGTGAATGTACCAATGAATAATGTTCATATTCTTAAAATGTGTTTAATAAGCACTAAATGGTACCTAGTGTATTTTGTAGTGTATACATACACTAAAGTTATATATACACTAAAGTTATAACTTTTACACTTACAAATCAACTTTAATATTTTTAACCCTACACAAAAAATTTGCACAGGTAAAATTTTTTACTGTGTATGTTGTCAATTTCCATATAATATTGAATTGACTATATCTCAAAAACTGCCTTACTTTTATAATTTTTGACAGTATTTTCGGATTCAGGGGACAATTTTACATAAGAATTGACTATTATGTCGGGAATACCATGGTATCCCATTGTATACCATGGTATAAGTGAAAAAGCAGCCACTAATAACTGTAGTAATTAGTCATTTTTGACTAATTCATTTTCAGAGAGTGCAAAAGTTGATTTCAGCTACTTATTTTATTAATTTTAGCTTACATTTTCGGCACTTTAGGCAGAATGCTACCAAGCAGAAAACATCCAGACGGCCTTTAAATTGCAAAATCGTTCATTTGCAGCTATGAATTTGAATTGTGTCAGTTACGAGGCGTTTTTAAGGATTCCTTCTTGTTGGCAATTTAATAAAGTTCTGATCGCCCAAAAAAAGTTCACAAAAAGTCCGTCTAGAGACTTTTTAATCATTTATAATTCAGGTAATTTAAATATTAAAATTTGACAATAATAAATTATAAATAACCTATCCTCCGTGACTGTTACTCTTTCAAGGTTAATATATGTTTTCAAATATCTGAGGTAGTAAAAGCATACTAAAAATATCAGTTCACTAAGTAAATTAAACGCATCCAAAGCAATCGAATCAAATATAAAATATTATTAAAAGTTAAAAGAAATAATTTTTATAACCATTTATGTAGATGTTACAAAAATTGATTCTATCCTCTGTGAATCTGCTTTTGCTTTAAATTTTATGCAACGGACGGCTTTTTACTCATTTTAAATAAGCAAATACCTCATGTGATTCCTGAAGGTCAGTTAGAATTTATATGCAGATGAGAGTGTTGCTGTTTTATAATTCAAAAGTTTAAGTTCATTAATTTGCTATTTAAAAACCTATCCACCGTGAAGTGTAATATCTCAGTAAGTAGATTTTTTTATAAATATTTTATGTATGTACAATTGCATTTTTTAAAAATATTATAATATACCTTATAAGGTATCAAAAGATACAATAACTTATTTCAAATATACAAAGGGATGTTAAAAAAACATACGAAATCCTAACCTCCGTGAAGCTATCTTCCGTGAAGCTCTAATATTCAAAATTTATGATTTCTTAAAATTCTTGCATTAGTGCAGAACCACTTATGTTATGTTATTACTAGACCTGGTGGCTTCCCAAAAACCCCATTCTAGACTAACAACCAAAAATAAAAAAATAATCATTTTTACTCGGGGGACATCTCATTTATGTTTTAAACTATTTGTTTTTATATTTGTATTAAAAGAGTATGTTTTCCATCCTGTTTTACTGTTCGTTTCTATTAAGAATGTTATGCCATTATGCCATTAATAGATCAAGTTTACAATATGGAGGTTATCATATTAAATTTAATATACTTATTTAATAAAATTATATAAACATGTATAGATTTTAGAAAATATTTAACGTTATAGGATTAATAAAACTTATATTATAAAAGTAAAGAAAAAATATTACAAATTTATTTTATTTATTGAAATATGGATAGGTATTTAAAAAATGTTTTTGTAGTTTTAATAAAAATCTTTTCTTATCAAATAACGAATTTTATTCCACACTGTATAGAGCACAGAATACTATATATACTAAAGAACTTTAAAATTAATCAAATTAATCAAATCCTTGGGTCATTTCCGGCTGTAACCTCATTCTGAGGAACAGGCCCGTTCCTGGGGTGTCTGGCGCCTGCGTGCAGCATTCGTTGGTGCGCCCCTTTTATATTTAAATATAATACATTAAATATTTGAATTTTAAGCCGTAAAATTTAAAAAATATATATTTTGCGACAAACTGGCAATATGTAATTGAAAATGTAAAAAACCGCTTAAATTAAGTATAAAAAATATTTATTAAATTACCAAACAAACAAGTAATATCATAAGGGCATCTATTTTTTCGAAAAAAATCAAAAAAACACGTTGCTAAGTAATATTTTAACAAGAAGCATGAGTGCTGGTGGCAACAAAAATCCGAGTCGAAGACGAGGATTTTTGCACCTGCACGAATGCATTTTGTTAAAAAATATTACTTAGCATTGTGTTTTAACGATTTTTTCCATAGTTAGATGCCCGAATGGTATTTGACAAGACTATTTTATGAGTAACAGTTAAAAATTAAAATATAAATTGTAATTTTTGGTGACAACAGCTGTCAAGTTTTGCCGCGGGTAAACTCGAAAAAACTGCTGACAGGTGCTGTCATACAGTTTTTCCACATAGAAACCATTTGTAGTTCAAAATTGCGCGTTTGTGATTGGTGGAAATTAAGACGAGGAAAATAGTCAGTGATAAAAATACTCTAAAGAAAAAAAAAACAATCTAAACAATATAATAACTACAACTGGTTTTTGTTGACGTACTCTCTAAAAATGACTAGTTTTCAAAGTAAAAAAGCAGTCACTAATAACTTTAGTCCACAGCTATTTGTATTCCGGGCATTTAACAGCTTATTATTATGTAAAATTGTCCCCTGAATCAGAAAATACCGTCAAAAATTATAAAAGTAAAGCAGTTTTAAGATATAGTCAATACCATATTATATGGAAAATTTACTAAATCTCAAAAACGTTCTACTTTTATAACTTTTGTCGACATTTTCGGATTCAGCGAACAATTTTACATAGGAGTTGACTGTTAAATATCCGGGATACAAATTACTATTGACAATAATTATTAGTTGCTGCTTTTTCGCTATTGCAATTAGACTAATTGAATTAGTCATTTTTGACTAATTCTATTTTAGAGAGTTACTACTGTTAAACTTTGCTACCGTCAACTGCAACTATCAAACAAATACTAAAGATAATATGACCATTTCTCTCCTTTTATTTTGACCAAAACAAAATAAGCAGCCAATATCAAAGCGGCAAAAGGCGCTTTATAGCTATAGCTCTTTTTTTCTGTATACAGAAAAAAAGAGCGACCGACGCAAAAAAGGCAGAAACCTTTATCCAATTTATGTTTAAGTATCATATGCAAGAAAGTTTATCGTTACAAAGTACTGATTGAGTCTTTGATTTTGCGCCCCCGAAATGTTGCGCCTGCGTGCGTGCACGCACTGCACGCTCGCCAGGAACGGGCCTGCTGAGGAATGCCTGAGTGGTTAGAATAAAAATAGTATTATCTACCCTTAAAAACAACAACTGTGGGCAAATTTACACGCTCAATTACATTGATTTACCGAAAACAATATATATATATAAATAATGTTGCTTTTTATTTTAAGGCTTATCAAGTTTGCTTGTTTGTTTTTGTTTATATAGATTTAAAATAGAGTGGCACCTCCATTTATTTATAAGGATTTATGTGACTTAATATTGTAATAAGTTTAAGTATATTGTTATATAAATGTTGACACGAGGGGTTGTCTTGAGTGCCATTTTCAGATTGAAATTTTAACACAATAAAGTAGATACAAAATTTTGTAAATTTTATTAAAATCTGAAAAAAATGTTTGCACTTTAAAAACATTATAAATTGTCTAACTTTTGGAATCAGTGTTACCTCTCTTAAAATAATTTAGTCAAAAATAACTAATTATAAGCCATATTTGACTAATTGTCATAGCGAAAAAGCAGTCACTAATAATTAGTCAA
Organism: Brassicogethes aeneus; assembly: GCA_921294245.1. Lineage (NCBI taxonomy): Eukaryota > Metazoa > Arthropoda > Insecta > Coleoptera > Nitidulidae > Brassicogethes > Brassicogethes aeneus. Next base: position 4,722,976 of record OV121140.1, read on the forward strand.
ATTCGAAACATTCGAAAAAATTTCATGGGATGAGCCAATCGATATACCAACATCATCAGCGACTTCTCTAATGGTTTATAACCATTTCTTCCACTTTTTCCATGTTTTTATCGGTTGTTAATGTGTTCGTCATCTTCAACGTCTTCACGGCTATCTTGGAAACTCTTATACAACTTGTAAACTCTTGTTTTACTTATAGCAGACTCACTATAGGCCTTTGTTAACATTTCACAGAATTTATTTAATTTTTTAAGCAAAATTGGATACAAATTCTTTTATCCATTTCTTTTAACGAACGAAAAATCGCCGAGCTCATAAAACGCGTCTAACCTTAGCGGCTGCCACAGACAAAGTAAACAATGAAAACAGCTAAAGTTTTTATCATACTTCGGGGGCATGTATACCAACATAATAAAGAAAATTTTATGACAACCGGACCCTCCGAACCCGCGAAATTTAACAATTCCCGTTATTTTCTGAACATATTTTTACCTATTTTAATAACTTTTAAGTATTATGAGGGACTTAATTTTTACTTATAAGTGTATTTCACCTAAAGAAAAATTTAACGATTATTTTACTTAATGGTAAATGTTACTCATAAGTCATATATGTATATATTATATTCCCTATGGTCTAGTGGTTACGATGCCTAGCTCTTAATATAACAAGTTTTTTTTTAACTTTTCCCCTGAATAATTCATTGGTATAAATCAAGCAATTAAAAAAGTTTACTTTATAATATATAATAATTTGTTTTTAACAAGTTTCCTATATTAAGGATTTATCAAGGATTCGTTAAAAGTCTTTTGTGCTGTAAAATATTTCATTCAATAAAAATATGTTATATAATATTGGGGAAATATTAATAAAATTTTAACTTTTAATTGCGCAGTTTGTTTACCAAACGTTTTTAATAAAACATCCTTGACTTGTTTTCATATCGCAGCCCCAAAGAAATAATTAAAGACATTCCGATTTTCCAGCGCGAAAAATACCCGCGAAGAAAAACCATTTTCAAACCCCACAAAGGCAACATGTATAGGTATATTTGGAAAAAGCCGTCTGTGACATTTTTAACAATGGAATGACTGAATTAAAATTAATTGGCCTCCCTGCTTGTATTTTTGCGTATACACACTTCGCTAAATACCATCAGCTTATACGCCTTTATAAATCTATTTAACATTTAATAGCTGCAATAACAGTAACTTTTCGAATGAAGGTAGGTATTTATTTTCGCTTAAATGCTTTCTAACAATGTTTATTTCTCACTATACGCTAAAGAAGCATCGGGTTTTAGACAAATTACACAGTAAAAAATTTTGCCCGTGTAAATTTTTTAGTGTAGGGGTAAAAGTTACACTACAAAATACACTAGGTAGCATTTAGTGCTTATTAACTTTATTAAACACATTTAAAGAATATGAACATTATTCATTGGTAAATTCACACTATTTATTATTAAAATGAATCAAAAGGGTAGACAAATTTAATGCGAGTGTTTATTACCCCTTAATGTGTTAAATAGTGACAAAATGTACAGGGTGGTCCACGTAAGGTGACCCATATACTTATCTCAGAAACTACTGGAATTACAAAAAAATTGTAAGGAACAAATATTCACGAAGTAAAAAATATTTTTAAAATATTATATTTTCATTTATACAGGGTGTTCGGTTTTCCTTGGGACGATACCAACTTTCTTATTTTCAATGGAACACCCTGTATTTTTTTGCATTTTTGGATTCTTCCCACTCTTTTAGGTATACTTTGTAAGTATATTAAATAAGAAAATGTTAATACTTTTTAAGTAAAATTAAGATTTATTAAAATTTCTCTAAATGTAGACACTCGCTAAAAGTTAAAAATAATCAACTAAAAGTTATTATTTTTTATATTATGTAGTATCCATCTCTTTAATAATAAGTAAGCTATAAGTTCATTATTATATTTTTTGGAAAATATCATACAGGGTGTTTTCTATGTCCCGTTGAAAATAGCGATTTTAAAAGTTTAAAATCTTGTTTTTCTTCAATGGAACACCCTATATATTTTTGCATAATTGGATAGAATATGTAATTACCTTTCATTTTATATATAAATGTCCCATACCTAAACCTAACAGAAAAAAAAATATTCGCATTTTTCACATTTAGTAGCTTTTTTCCAATTACCTTAGTTAAATTTTCATTATTAAAAGAAAACACCCTGTATAATATTTTCCAAAAAATAAATTAATTAACTTATAGCTTACTTATTATTAAAGAGATGAATGCTACATAATATAAAAAATAATAACTTTTAGTTGGTTATTTTTAACTTTTAGCGAATATCTACATTTAGAGAAATTTTAATAAATCCTCATTTTACTCAAAAACTATTAACATTTTCTTAATTAATATATTTACAAAGTATACCTAAAAGAGTGTGTAGAATCCAAAAAGGCAAAAAAATATAGGGTGTTCCAATGAAAATAAGAAAGTTGCTATCGTCCCAAGGAAAACCGAACACCCTGTATAAATGAAAATATAATATTTTAAAAATATTTTTTACTTCGTGAATATTTGTTTCTTACAAATTTTTTGTGACTCCAGTAGTTTCTGAGATAAGTGGATCACCTAAAAAAAATATTCGCATTTTACAAAATTAGTAGCTTTGCGCGTATGGTAATTATTATAGTAATATATATTTATATATAAAAGCATTTTTATTTGTTGTTATTGAAATTTATTTATTTGAATAATGAAAATTTAACTAAGGTAATTGGAAAAAAGCTACTAATTGTGAAAAATGCGAATATTTTTTTTTCTGTTAGGTTTAGGTATAGGACATATATATATAAAATGAAAGGTAATTACTTATTCTATCCAATTATGCAAAAATATATAGGGTGTTCCATTGAAGAAAAACAAGATTTTAAACTTTTAAAATCGCTATTTTCAACGGGACATAGAAAACACCCTGTATGATATTTTCCAAAAAATATAATAATTTACTTATAGCTTACTTATTATTAAAGAGATGGATACTACATAATATAAAAAATAATAACTTTTAGTTGATTATTTTTAACTTTTAGCGAGTGTCTACATTTAGAGAAATTTTAATAAATCTTAATTTTACTCAAAAAGTATTAACATTTTCCTAATTAATATATTTACAAAGTATACCTAAAAGAGTGGGTAGAATCCAAAAATGCAAAAAAATACAGGGTGTTCCATTGAAAATAAGAAAGTTGGTATCGTCCCAAGGAAAACCGAACACCCTGTATAAATGAAAATATAATATTTTAAAAATATTTTTTACTTCGTGAATATTTGTTTCTTACAAATTTTTTGTGACTCCAGTAGTTTCTGAGATAAGTATATGGGTCACCTTACGTGGACCACCCTGTACACTACAGTGCATGCCAATTTCTTTGTTTGTTTTGATGTTACTAAGAGCTCTTGTTTCTTTAGACTACTAGTGCACATTGTATCACAATTAAAGTTAAATTACACCAATAGTGACAAAATAAACTGAAAAAACTGGTAATAACTGAAATGCGTTTTAAAATGTTTGGTTGGGATACCGCGTTGTGGAAGATTGGCATTTTTGTTCAGTTAGATTTTAATTACGGTGAATCCATAAGAGGATATTCTTATTTTTTGGTAAGTATTATACTTCCTTTTTCTTTAAGCCTTAATACTCAATAAATACGAATATGTTAAAAGAATGTCCATACCCGACCTATATTATATATCAATAATTTACACGTGTGGTAAATCCCCGATATACAGCCGCCTGACGCCTCTCTACCAATGGGATCATCCATTTTTTATAACAGAAAAATGAATTACTGATGAATTCTCAAGATAATTCATTGCTTACAAGTTGACAGCCAGTAAAACTATTACGTTTTAAGGAACCATTTTGCTTAAGCCAACCATACGACTCAAATATAAAATTATATTTTAAAAGGCACCGATTTTGATAATTGTCATAGATTTTTGTTCCAAATAAATGTTTCTCTTTATTTACCTTTTCGTTTTATTCACTACCACAAATAGGTTTTACTCAAGTAATAGTGTTAATTTACACTAGAATTTGCACTAAAAGAGTAAAAGTACCTTTCTAAAATTAGAACTTTTCCAAAGTAGTTTTAATTTACAATGAACAAAAGTGGGATTTTACCTAGGAAGTGTAGAAGTACACAATTTTAGGTGAATTAACACTTTTTAATACAGTGTAAAATTACTTTATTCTCAGTGATATAGTATTAAATCATACTTGCTTACTTGGGGAAAATTACACTACAAATTAACTCTAATTTTAGTGTTATAAAACAACACTATTAGTGTGGACCTGTGTGAACTCTAATTAGTGTTGCTTAGAGTTTATTTTTTATTACTGTGTATACACCTATTTTTAGTCGAATGATCCGAATCTGCAATAAAAAAATAGTTTGCACCCACGAGCCGCCACTGGTAAGAATACAAGGCATTTAGGGGAGTGCGTTCCTCATTTAAATGTCAAAGTAAACCTTTTGGTTGTTTTGAATAGCATACAGGCATTTGCCCTATATAGCTTAATGTGGTTTGTGATGAGAGACCCTTTTAAATAGATTAAATCCAATCTGTAATTAGTGTTCGTTAGCTTTTCTGTTGAAAATACATTTGTACTTATTGACATAATCGACCAATCGTGTACGTGGTCAACTAATTGCGATTTCAATTTAAAAATGAATGAATTTAGAAATGAGAAAATTGAGAAAGTTCACTTGGCAGTTTTTTTAAACAAGACATTTTTGGCGTAAAAACATTTTTATAATTATTATTTTTTAGTTTTTTTGATTTTTATTACTTATGTTAACTTTTAACACAACAGAATATGTAAAAGAAAATTAATACGAGGTGTGTTCAGAAAATAACCGGAATTGTTAAATTTCGCGGCTTCGGAGGGTCATAGAATTTTCTTTATTATGTTGGTATACATGCCCCCCAAGTATGATAAAAACTTTACCTGTTTTCATCGTTTACTTTGTCTGTGGCAGCCTCTAAGGTTAGACGTGTTTTATGAGCTAGGCGATTTTTCGTTCGTTAAAAAAAATGGATCAAAGAATTTGTATCCAATTTTGCTTAAAAAATTAAATAAATACTGTGAAATGTTAACAAAGGCCTATAGTGAGTCTGCTATAAGTAAAACAAGAGTTTACAAGTGGTATAAGAGTTTCCAAGATGGCCGTGAAGACGTTGAAGATGACGAACGCCCCGAACGCACAAGCACATTAACAACCGATAAAAACATGGAAAAAGTGGAAGAAATGGTTATAAACCATCAGAGAAGTCGCTGATGATGTTGGTATATCGATTGGCTCATCCCATGAAATTTTTTCGAATGTTTTGGGTATGAAACGCTTGGCAGAAAAATTTGTTCCAAAATTGTTAAATTTCGAACAAAACTTTTGTCCAAAAACAATACTGTAATGATGCCCCAGCCTCCATATTCGCCAGACATGCCTTTGTCTGACTTTTTCCTATTCCCAAAAATAAAGAGAACCTTAAAGGGCCGTCGGTTTGCAAGCATAGATGACATTAAAAGCGCATCGCTGAAAGAACTAAAGGCTATCCCAAAGATCGAGTTTTAGAAGTGTTTCGAGTATTGGAAGAAGAGCTGGCACATGTGCATAATATCCAATGGGGACTATTTTGAAGGCGACAACATTAATGTAGACGAATAAATAAATATTTGTTTCAAAAAACGAAAATTCCCTATATTTTCTTAACACACCTCGTATATCATTTATGAAAGATTATATATAAATGATATCGTCTAAATAAATCCCTTTTTCAAAATTTTCTTTTAATTATGGAAGTTTTAAATTTTGCATTAAATTAAATTAAACGAAGAAAATACAGTTTTCGTTTAATTTAACTTAAGAGTGTATCAAACCATTGAGTGCCTAAGAAGCAGGTCTTTAAGTAGTGGTTTCTCTTGAGTAAGATTCTTAATCCTTAAAATTAATTTTGTGACAGTATTTAGGACCTACATTTCCAATCCTTGCCAAACTTAAAACAAATTGACGCAGGAACAATTACAAACGTGACTAATAAGCTTCCAAAAACAGCTTCACGAACAAATGAGTCACGTAGAAGGATTTAAAAAAAATCTGATTTCTGAAAAACGTCTCAAATCAACCAATTTGTAAGTTACCACCCTTAACTTGCGATTATATAGCACGGCGTATAACTTTAATATTTAATATATTCCATCAATCATAAAACCGCATCTGATATTGGATTTATGAAACACATACCACAGTGCACCACTAGAGTCGCATTTAACATAAGTTGATGAAGTTTGTTGCAGTTACCAGCTTGGTTTGTTGTATGTAAAAGTATGATTAATTATTAACCCTATAGGGTACGTTGTAAGTAATTTTCTTATAAGAAAATTACTTACAAAGTTTAATTTGGCCAAATGTCGCGGATTTTTCATACAGGAGTTGTCAAATTTTGAAATATGTTATTATTAATAATATACATATTGTTATGGACCTGGATTAACTTTTTTTATTATTAAAATTGCTAAAATAATTATTCAATATATTAAATACTAAGTTAATACCAAGAAGATAAAAATCGACAGCTTAAATATAAAAATTGTAGTGTTATTGATGATTTTAATATATGTATGTACATCCACAATTTTATTGCATTACAACTTTTATTATATCAAAATAAATTATGCTGGCGTATATACTTCATTAAAAATCTAAAATGTTACATTTAATTATGTACAAAGAAAACGCTTGAACTTGAACTTTTTGTTACAAAACTCATTATGAACTTGACGTCTACATAATAAAAATTTATAAAAAAAAACTTTAACTGCGAACTTCCTGTAAGTCATTTTATTACCGGGGTTATGTTTTAAAAGGTTTTCTATGCATTTTAAAACTATGTGACACTGGAACCTTTTTAAAGTGATTAAATTTTTAAAATTATTTTTTATATAAATATTGGAGTGATGGCAAAACTACCGTAAAAAATATTAATTTTTTTTAAATATCTTTATAAATTTTAGTTCCAGTATATATATAATTAAAATAAGCTTTTAACTGTTATTAATTTTTTTCTTTATTTCAATAAAAATATTTTTTAAAAAGTATTATTATTTATCACTTTGCAACATTTATAAATGCCAATGAATTATTCAGGGGAAAAGTTTAAAAAACTTTTTTGTAGATCAGTTAATATTAAAATAACTTCAAAATATGATTTTGTTAAGACAATATTTTATCGTTTCATTTTTTTATTACAAATTACAAAATAATGAATGATTTATAAACTTAAATTACAAAATTATTATTTTATCAATCGAAGTGTCAAATAAAACAAAAGTTATGGGTCGTTCCATGACAAACGATACTGAGGGTGAAAAATTAAATGTTCTTTTTGCATTAAATCTGATGAATTTTGAAAGAAAACATTCCAAATTATAATGTGCAACATAATTGTTTTATTATTATACCTTACAGATTGATTAGTGCAATAATATTTAGAAAAAGTAACGATATGGTGGTAATGATTTAAAATACCAACTAATATCTGAGCATGGGACTAATTTGGTATGAGTTTTTCTTGATTAAAAACTGTAACAACCGAAACGTTTCGGGTGTTACAACTTTTTTCATATGTTCTTCATATGTCGATATATGTGTGTATATTGCTTGCAATAAGTATTATTTTTAAGGTTATTTGTGACAGTAATTATGTGGTAGATGGTTAGTACATATTATACTTTTGGAGGCCTGTCAGTGGCGGCCCGTGATATTTCATTTTGGTGAGGCAGAGGCAGGGTTTCGCCCTCATTTAAAGGCGAAGAAATTTTTTTTAAACCCAACTTAAAAAAAACTGACGTCGCAGTTCATATACTTAAAACTAAGTAATAAAACTTAGACTGTGGTGGGGAAGGAATCCTCTACTTTGTCAATGAAATGTATTTTATTATAAAAATGACGTTTATTTTAAATAAACCTCATTTTTGTCTAATTAATATTTTATTGTTCAGCAAGAACCACGTGAAGGTCAACAATATCGGTACAATTTCTCACCGTAATATCCATAATGACTAAATTCACATAAATCACCAAGTTCAATTAACTAAACCCACAGAATAAACCACTTACAAAAGAATCATAAAATAGACAAACTCATGGAAAAAAAATAAACAAAATATTGCGTAAATAACCACAGATTTGTTCTTTAAACAGTTCAGAATTTTATAACCAAAACAAACCTAAAAAAGGAATCTGTATTTTTTTATTGGTGACTGTGATGGGTTCAAGATGGCGATAGTGTTAAAATATGTTTATTTTAGAATAGAAATATAATTTCGATTAAATCGATTTATTATTGAATTTTGAAAAACGTGTGAAGTATAATTTATCTAAAATTCCGCAACAGTGTTGCCACAACACCTGCTTATTTCCTTGGATGTAGGCGTGCCTGCCTCGCGTATGCTAATACGAGAGAAGGATACAACTATGATATCGCATTGTAATAGAACGAGACAACAAGGCTAACGCCAATCGTGAGTCTAAATTAGTTCAGGCGTGATTCTGAGCCAATCATTTAGCTATAAATATTAGTTTAAATTGCGGTCGTTTCAAATTCAAATGATTTAAATGTTGCTGGGTTTTCCACGTATAAAATCAATCAATTTTATTGACTAAATCCAAATATTAAAAATTTATAGTATATTATAGAAAGTAAAATATTTAAATTATACTAAATTTTTTAATTCTCTTTGATGAGGCACTGCCTCACCTGCCTCCTATATGCTAAAATGTACTAGTTTTTCAATTTAGATAAAACAACTAAAAACGTTTAGTAGAGAATAAGGCAATTTAATAGCTAAAATATTATTTCAAAATAAAATTAGTTTTTAAGCCCTATATAAGAAGGGCGCTTTATTTTGACGATTGTATGACATTTTTAAAAAATATTTTTTATGGTTAATTCCTACCTTGTAATAGTAAAAAGCGTCCAATGTCGTGTTGTCATTGTTGCTCATTGTGTCATTTAAGTCTTCCATGATTCTTTGGTCTTTTCCAAGTCGAGGTATTCTAACAATTTACATATTTTCGTCCGCAAAAAGTTTCATTCAAATTCGGAAGATCGGACGCGCTCTGGTATTCGAGTGGTGGCGCGCTTCTAACAAAATTTGGAGTACGTATACTGCGAAAACACGGTTATTTTTTAATATATATTCCGCATTTCTTCGGCGACCTGCGCTCTACGGCCATCCGCCGAATTTCATTCAAACTTGCTTTGGCAGAGGCGAGGCGATACCGAGAGCCTCTCGTGAAATTTTGTTGTGACGGGCAAGGAAAGGCGCCCGCGAAATTTCGGAGCTCGCTGTTGACATTCTTAGGCTAATTTGAACAATAAATATGCACGGAGCGCGCAATCAAATCTGTTTAATTTCCTAATTCAAGTGGTTTACAGCCATTAAAGAAGTAACAAATTATTCTAATTCGTAACGTGTTCCTAACAACTGTCAACAGTGTTTATATTACGATTTGTGTTCAGAAAATATCGGGAATTTTCGTTTTTTGAACCAAATATTTATTTATTCGTCTACATTAATGTTGTCGCCTTCAAAATAGTCCCCATTGGAAATTATGCACATGTGCCAGCTCTTCTTCCAATATTCGAAACCTTTCTAAAACTCGATCTTTGCGATAGCCTTTAGTTCTTTCAGCGATGCGCTTTTAATGTCATCTATGCTTGCAAAACGACGGCCCTTTAAGGTTCTCTTTATTTTTGGGAATAGGAAAAAGTCAGACAGAGGCATGTCTGGCGAATATGGAAGCTGTGGCATCATACAGTATTGTTTTTGGCCAAAAATTTTGTTCAAAAATTAACAATTTTAGAACAAATTTTACTTCCACGCGTTTCATACCCAAAACATTCGAAAAAATATCATGGGATGAGCCAATCGATATACCAACATCATCAGCGACTTCTCTGATGGTTTATAGCCATTTCTTCCACTTTTTCCATGTTTTTATCGGTTGCACATGTACGTCATCTTTAACGTCTTCACGGCCATCTTGGAAACTCTTATATCACTTGTAAACTCTTGTTTTACTTATAGCAGATTCACTATAGGCCTTTGTTAACATTTCACAGAATTTATTTCATTTTTTAAGCAAAATTGGATACAAATTCTTTGATCCATTTCTTTTAACGAACGAAAATCGCCGAGCTCATAAAACACGTCTAACCTTAGCGGCTGCCACAGACAAAGTAAACAATTAAAACAGCTAAAGTTTTTATCATACTTCGGGGGCATGTATACCAACATAATAAAGAAAATTTTATGACAACCAGACCCCCCGAAGCCGCGAAATTTAACAATTCCCGTTATTTTCCGAACACACCTCGTATATAATACTTGTTTTGAATTTATACGACTTATTTGTTTTAAGATTTTTACTGAATTGAAATGTTTACAATTTTCACGTAAATAATTACCAAAATGTGTATTTATTGTATCTAATAGGTGCAATTTATATTTATTGTATACAATTTATTTTTTTATTCGAATTTCCACTTTTTATACATTTTGTACATAAACATTCTATATGGTTTGTAAAATAATCGAGAAACATAATTGGATGATTTAATAAATAAACCCCAAAAAAAAATTAAGTAAATATTATGTATGGACACTTAAAATTCAAAACAATAAATTCTCAAATTGCAAGTAAGTAGTTCACATATGTGTGTATGTAGATAGAATATAAGCTACCTTTTTAGAATTAAAACAAGGTTTACATATGTTGAACGATGTCTTACATTAGTGAAACACATGTTTTGTGCGAAATACAGAAAAAATTACAATAAATTAATAGAAATTTATAGAAAGCATTTATTTTTATGCTGGGTTATTTAAATTATTTATATAATAGCATGTTTTTATTACAATCCACTTATATATTTAGTGATAACAGGTAAGTATACCTACTTCTGCATATGTATTGTATAATAGTATAATGAGTGTATAGAAAAGTTTATAAACGAGGTGCATACTATACTTTTTCTACGACAAATACTTATTATTATCTTAAAATGATTTAAATCAAAAATTTGTATAGAGCGCCATCTATGAAACAATAGGGGAATCTGTGTGTCACCGTCAAATGTCAAATTTTTGCATTTTATAAACACAATTATAAAGGTTATAAATCGAAATGTATTTCTTGAAAATTGACAGTTTTTCACAGTGAAAGTAAAGAAAATGTTTTATGAGCACTTTACAGTGGAGTCCGTGCCCGAATTTAAGTTATAGTTTACTGCCGGCGAAATTAAGAGGTCAGTACAATGTTCATTTAAACAAATATTGGCGTTGAGAAACTATTTAATACTTAATAAATTTTCACATTTAGTATTATTTTACAAGAAAGGCACTTTATTTTAACGATTGTATGACATTTGACAACTGTCAACTAACTTAAAACTAACTTCAATCCGTGACTAAAAACCTGTTGCTAACTTCAGCCCGTGACTAAAGCGCCATGGAAACATGTACGATAAAGGGCGTTAAAGGTGGGAGTAGAAAAAATATTTTCTTAACATAAGTTATTTTAATATTTTACAGTATCAATAATTAAAATAATAACGGGTAATGTTAATGGTGAAAATTTTCTCAAAAATGTTTTTTGGGATGGTTACATTATTTTCTTATAGATTTCGCTTTATACAAATATTTTATTAAAATAATTTTTTTAAATAATATTAAAATATTATGCGACTCGTTGATAAACTTTTCTATACACTCATTAACTTAAGCGCCCGCTCGCAAGCTCACTCATGCCTAAACTAAATTCGTGACTAAAATGGCGTTTATCAAACTTGATTCATAATATATATATTATTAGTATACTATTACACAAATCTAAATAAAGCGTCTAGCGTCTAGCGTATAATAAAAGCTATTAAAAAAAGATTTATTATATAATTGCTCGATTAAAGTCATAACCCATTTCGAAATACCGCATCACACCTTTACGGACACCTTAAACAGTAAAAGACAACTTAATAAACTCATAAATATATAACCGCGGTTTAATTGCGGCTTTTATCATTTATCTTCGCACTTAACCTCTATCATTAAAATTTAACAATGATTTCTAACAAGTTCATTTACTAGTCCAATCAGTGGCGTGCTTCAAATTACACTGGTCCACTGCCATTTTGCCAAAAAAGTGATATTATTTCGTTTTTCGGAGTCGGCATATAAATATCGAAAAAAAACCGTGGCACGATTTGTTGTGTTGTTGGGTGTATTTCGAGAGGAAATCCTTTTTTATCGGTTTTCCAATAAACAGTGTTAATAATAATAATAATAATAATATATTTATTGAGCAAACATTATCCACAATTTTTAGCACAAAAGGTCAGAGTTCGCAAACATCCCTGCGATAATCCGAATGAAGAAATAAATTTCATTCAGTCCTTGTAAAGATAAATTGTATCCATTAGATACAATAAATACACATTTTAGTAATGATTAACGTGAAAAGTGTAAACATTTCAATTCAGTAATAATCGTCAAACAAATAAGTCGTCTAAATTTAAACAGCATTTAGCATTGTTAAAAGCGTTGATTAAGAATTCTTTAAAGTCTCCACTCAACGGTAAAATACCATTATATTATGTATTATATAATATTATGTTGCCATGAATTCGTAGGTATATTTTGTTGTTTAAAATGCAGTTGTCGGCGTTTTTTAGAGAACTCAAATATAAAAATGGTTGATTTTAAGGTTATGTTTGTGCAAAAATTATTTTTTACTAATTTCTTAAAAATATCCAAATTTAAATATAAATTATATTAGGTAAAGTTATCATTAGTTAATTCTGCACCAACAAATGTACTTACCGAATTGGATCCTTTGGCAAAACATGAAAATGCAACGATTTAGTTCTTGAATTTTATTTACAATTAAAAACACAATAATTCACTATGATCCCTTAGATGAAATCCACACACTAACGTATCTATATAAGCATTTAAGCGTTGAGTTTCTTAATCAATGATATAAAGAATAATCAATCGAAATCGAGTACCAAACCAGTTTTTTAGTTTTTTCCTTGCAACGTACGTTAAACACAAATAACGTGCGCGATTTAGCTGTGCAATTGAATGAAATTTGTCGAGAAAGACTCTCTTTTGTGAAAAAACTACCTATTTATTTAAAATTGATGCTTTAAATGTATTGTTGGCAATTCTTAAATTCACCACCAGATGGCGCGCGCGTTGCGAAAACCCGATACTTCTTTAGCGTATAATATCAACAATGCAATCCTAAAAACTTAATTTCTGAAAATAATTCAGTTAAAAATCGTTGAGGCATTTTATTCAAAATCACCCCGCATAATCAAAACCTTCGCTACGTCCCTGGAAACACGTTCTACTTTTAAACGACATTGTATTTAATAGAGTAACATAATTTAATTGTCTTATTTACCATTCCGTTAGTAGGGGTCGCCATGTTCTTGAAAATTTCAAGATCTTGTCTTGATCTTGTCTTGATTTCAAGACAAGATCAAGACAAGAAGTAAATTTAAATTTCAAGACAGGACAAGAAATTGTATGTCAATACCAAGATTTCTTGTCAAGAAAACAAGAAATCTTGAAATATCTTGACTAATAATAAAAACACTAAAACGTATTTATTTGTAAAAAATATATCATAACATAACATATTTTAATTTATTGAACACATTGTTTGCTAGAACGATTCACAAAAATGTAAATTAAAAATAATAAATGATAATCCTGTTGAAACTAAAATTGCAAACTAGATTTTAAATTTAACAAATTTTTAAATCGGAATTCATAAGCCATGAATTAAGGCAAATAAGACTTCTTATGGAGTCAACGCCTAGCCGATTTAGCCAGATTTAAAAGTTGAAATTATCGAATTGGGTTAATAAAATTATCAAATTTTCGGAAAATTATGTTACAATAATTGTAATAATTATGTTACAATAATTATTATAATTTAATCATAAAAAAGTGATAGAAACAGGGTTAAAAATATTATCGAATTTTTAGAAAATTATAAAATTTGTTAAAAATTGTATAAAGCTGGATTTATAGTTCAGAAAGTATACTATAGCGGTAGCGGTAATGGCGGCCCCTCGCATAAACACTAAACTTACAAGGCGAGGCTGCCAACTAAAAACTGCCGTGTAATTGGCTGGAGTAGCGGTTGAGGTAAGAAAAGATGAAAGATGGTCATCTCTTGCCCCTACGTTCTTGCCTCTACTTCCCTTACCTCTGACAACTATAAATTTTTTCATATAATATTCAATGCCCAACTTGGCTACCTCTACCGCTGCCTCTACCGTTACATTTAGAACTATAAATACCGTACGGGAATCTATAAATAGCACTACGGTATTGTTGATCTTTTACGGGAGGAAGGAAGGAAATCTATAAATCATGCATTATGCTTAAATAAATTAATTAATCTGGATAGAATTAAGTTAATTTTGTCCAGATACTTTGATTAAAAATTATGTTACAATTATCGAATATGTTACATATAATTTTTAAGCTTTGTTTTTAGAAAAAATTATGTTACAATTCGATAATTATGTTACAACTGGCAACACTGTTTGTGTTCGTCAGAAAACAAATAAAGATCGGTGAACCACTAGATTTCCGGGTTAGCATGCAACGCAATAAAAAGATCGCCAGGGAATCACCGGTTAATCAAGAAATTTCAAGATCTTGAAATTTCTTGACTCAAGACAAGATAAAAGATGTCAAGAAAACGTCAAGACAAGATTTTTTAAAATTTCTTGATTTTTTCTCAAGACAAGACAAGAAGTTGTTATCAAGACAAGAATTCTTGTCTTGTCGACCCCTATCCGTTAGCATCGCTCGTATATCATTAAAATTTTAAGAATGATCCATAACAGTTTAATAATCTATGTAGCGGCAACTAGTAACAAATCAACGATAATTCGGGTACCTACATTTCAGTCGAAAACATTTTTGGCTCCCGAACTGTGCATAAATCATTGAATAAACGATGCCGCGCATTTTTCTGAACGAGAAAAACACACCGAGTCGTTGAACAGAAAAAGAAAAAAATTACCAAAAATATTTCTTTTTGAGTTATTGGCTACATTGTATTTAAATATATCATATCTGCCTCACAAATAATAAATAAAAACAATATACCCAAGTAGCACTAATGCTCTTATTGCGATCTCCAAAATCGCTTTAAAACTACAATAAAACTGAATAAAACCAAAAGATCTTCAAGACAGCCTTAGGACCATCATAAAGCAGATTCTAGCCAAAAAGGGATCATCCTAAAAGTGTCTTCAAGACTAAATTTTAAAAATCTATTAAATACATTAGTTTTAATTTTATATTCTTAAAAAGTTCTTCAAGGCAACTTTAAATTGACGTATTAAAACTTATTGCATTTAAAATCTACTTGCAGCAGACTAAATTACCTTAAGAATCAATATAATTAATAATAAATAGCGCTGTAGATGGAGCTGTATAATGAAAAAAAATCAATTTTGTTCGATTTTTCTTCTGTACGAGGTGTGTTCAGAAAATAACGGGAATTATTAAATTTCGCGGGTTCGGAGGGTCCGGTTGTCATAAAATTTTCTTTATTAAGTTGCCCCCGAAGTATGATAAAAACTTTAGCTGTTTTCATTGTTTACTTTGTCTGTGGCAGCCGCTAAGGTTAGACGTGTTTTATGAGCTCGGCCATTTTTCGTTCGTTAAAAGAAATGGATCAAACAATTTGTATCCAATTTTGCTTAAAAAATTAAATAAATTATGTGAAATGTTAACAAAGGCCTATAGTGAGTCTGCTATAAGTAAAACAAGGGTTTATAAGTGGTATAAGAGTTTCCAAGATAACCGTGAAGACGTTGAAGATGACGAACGCCCCGAATGCACAAGCACATTAACAACCGATAAAAACATGGAAAAAGTGGAAGAAATGGATATAAACCATCAGAGAAGTCGCTGATGATGTTGGTATATCGATTGGCTCATCCCATGAAATTTTTTCGAATGTTTTGGGTATGAAACGCGTGGCAGCAAAATTTGTTCTAAAATTGTTAAATTTTGAACAAAATTTTTGGCCAAAAACAATACTGTAATGATGCCCCAGCCCCCATATTCGCCAGACATGCCTCTGTCTGACTTTTTCCTATTCCCAAAAATAAAGAGAACCTTAAAGGGCCGTCGTTTTGCAAGCATAGATGACATTAAAAGCGCATCGCTGAAAGAACTAAAGGCTATCCCAAAGATCGAGTTTTAGAAGTGTTTCGAGTATTGGAAGAAGAGCTGGCACATGTGCATAATATCCATTGGGGACTATTTTGAAGGCGACAACATTAATGTAGACGAATAAATAAATATTTGGGATATTTGTACTCTATTAATATGTAAAAATGATCATAATCCGGTTTGGGAAGGAATGTCTCGATAATATAAAACTAAAAAAAATTGCTCTGGTTTTTCTATTTAACGATAATCACCACAATAATTATGGGTTCGCGTAATTTTAAAACCACACAAGAAAATGATCGTATACTACAAGGAATCAAAATTTTATAGCATTAGACCAATTATTGAAGATCGAGTAGCTCCATGATTAAAGGTCATTACCGCAACATGAAAAAAAATGTTGCCCGTCTAAAGAATAACAGTATAAGTTTTATCTGTAATACTGTTTTGATTATCTGAATAGTTCGTTAATATAATGTTATGGCAAATTTTATTAAAATTAGTTCAGAGTTTCCTTCTACCTCTTATAGTTTTCTTATCTTTGTTTTCTGCGTGCTCTTCTCTTAAGAATTTTGCTTCATTTAACATACTGCATGTTTTCTGTCGCTTTATGAGGAACTTTCAGTCGAGCATTGGTGCATGCGTGTTTTTTGAACACCCTGTAAACATATTTTCAAAGCGTGAAATTTATCGAAATCAAATAACCCATCTGTTATCTCCCATAGACTAGTGACCACCTAAAAAACCGTTATTGATGCCGAAAACCCCATTCTTTCTTTTTTGGGACATAAATTTTTACTTGCCCTTTGGGTGCTATCTGCGGAACAATGGTTGGACATTTCGTTTTCCTACATTATGCATCAGATCATTTAACTGGGCAATTTTAAGGACAAAAATGTTTACGTTTCAAAATAGTTATTTTCTTTTAAATATTGAAATTTGGAATATACGAGGTGTGTTCAGACAATAACGGGCATTGTTAAATTTCGCGGGTTCGGAGGGTCCGGTTGTCATAAAATGTTCTTTATTATGTTGGTATACATGCCCCCGAAGTATGATAAAAACTTTAGCTGTTTTCATTGTATACTTTGTCTGTGGCAGCCGCTAAGGTTAGACGTGTTTTATGAGCTCGGCGATTTTCGTTCGTTAAAAGAAATAGATCAAAGAATTTGTATCCAATTTTGCTTAAAAAATTAAATAAATTCTGTGAAATGTTAACAAAAGCCTATAGTGAGTCTGATATAAGTAAATCAAGAGTTTACAAGTGGTATAAGAGTTTCCAAGATGGCCGTGAAGACGTTGAAGATGACGAACGCCCCGAACGCACAAGCACATTAACAACCGATAAGAACATGGAAAAAGTGGAAGAAATGGTTATAAACCATCAGAGAAGTCGCTGATGATGTTGGTATATCGATTGGCTCATCCCATGAAATTTTTTCGAATGTTTTGGGTATGAAACGCGTGGCAGCAAAATTTGTTCTAAAATTGTTAAATTTTTAACAACATTTTTGACCAAAAACAATACTGTAATGATGCCCCAGCCTCCATATTCGCCAGACATGCCTCTGTCTGACTTTTTCCTATTCCCAAAAATAAAGAGAACCTTAAAGGGCCGTCGTTTTGCAAGCATAGATGACATTAAAAGCGCATCGCTGAAAGAACTAAAGGCTATCTCAAAGATCGAGTTTTAGAAGTGTTTCGAGTATTGGAAGAAGAGCTGGCACATGTGCATACCGATGTATACTATTTTGAAGGCGACAACATTAATGTAGACGATTAAATAAATATTTGTTTCAAAAAACGAAAATTCCCCGATATTTTCTGAACACACCTCATATAGTGTGCCATATTAGAGTACTTTTGTGTTGTAGTGTTAAAAACACAATACCGGAGTTTTACAAAGACGTTTTTGATTCTTGCCACGTAGATTGAAGTATAATAAAGTGTTCACAATTGTTTGCTGGGAAAAATATTAGAAAATAAGAGATACCAAGTAGGACAAAATAAAAAAGATAAAGAAAGGTCATGCAATAATGCTTATAATCCGATAAAAAATAATAAAGAGTAAGTAGTGGTAACGTCGCGGCTGTTTTAACAATATCCAAAGAATAATCCTGATAAATGCGTTCACTGACTCAAACCAGGACAATTGATATTTTATCAGTGGCGGCTCGTGGGTTTATAGGAGGTTAATTTTGTCCAAATACGAATAAATTATAAGGTATTATTCTGTGACGAGTTGGCCTTTTTTAAAACGGCCGATAGCCCTTCTAAACCATTATTATAAAAAAAAATAAATAAAAAAAAACGAAACAAAGAAAATACCAAAGCATTCTAAACCCAAAATGCAAAACTAATTGGCATTTACAAGCCAATCCTTATGTAAAATTGTCCCCTGAATTCGAAAAAAAACCTCAAAAACTTTAAGCAGTTTTTGAGATATAGTCAATTCCATATTATATGTAAAATTGATTATATTTCAAAAACAGTTCTACTTTTATAACTTTTGACGACATTTTCGGATTCAGCGAATAATTTTTCATAGGAATTGACTGCCAAATGTCCTGTTAACGGGAATTATTAGTGGCTGCTTTTTCGCCATGAAATTTTTGACTAATTCATTTTTAGAGAGTAAGTAATATAGTGATTTCTTCGTCATAGGACATCTTGCAGAATAACAGTGATTTAAATACAGTGCATGATAGAGAACATTAAAAACTAATGGCAACAAAATTAATAAAATCGGAAAACACTTTTAACATACCACTCAAATATTAGATATATATAAATCATCCTGTTCCGGCCTAAACATTATAAATGCTTCACAAACTAGAGATACCACACTTAATGATATTTGCAACAAACTATTTTAGAAAGACCAAGGAATTAATAGTTACCTTTAGAATCTAGAAAAGGGATGAGGAATCCGAGAAAGAAATATATGAATTATATGTTATTTACAAAAACGAAATAAAAAAAAATTACCTAGAACAGCAATTTAAAATATTTAACAATTTATGTTATTTGATGTAAAGTTGTTATGTTTATATAAAAATTGTATGTCCAGTAACTATGGTCCTTGTGTCCAATTACTATACGAAATGTCCAATTACTATACTAAATAATATTTCTTAAGTGTCCAATAACTATGTGGTTTATCCTATATAAGGTTTACATTTGGAAACCAAATTATAACATTATTCAGATGTGTTTATTAAATTACTTTTGAACACCCCCGTAAAGTCAATTTTACGCTTAACTAAATTTCTATACAAATCAAACTAAACGAATTTTTTTCTGCGAGTATTGTTAGTCGTAGACTGGGATAAATATCCATTTATAATTATAATTGATGACTGCCTAATAGGCAGTGCCTATAGGTAAGTTCATTACTCTGAATTTAGCTTAAAGCAGACGAGTATACACTTATTTAATGTTTTGTCATTTTAATGATGCTCCCTTGTGATCGATGGCCTTTTGTTTTATTTCGGGTGGAGCAATTCTTACATTGGGGAAGAACTATTGTGGTTACAGGGCAAAAACTGAACCAAAGCTTCTTTCAAAACATGCATCAATTACAGTTACAGGCAAAATAATCGATCCACACAAATTTTCGATGAATTTCATTCGCAAATAACTTTTTTATTTAATGTCGGATTTAAACGAATATTAAAAAATATTGTAGATAAATTAATGGACAATCGCTCACATTTTAAAAAATAACTAAAAAATAGACGTACGTTTATAATATACAGGTTTAAACTATAAGATGTTTTTTACCATAAGTTTAAGACACTCTGTAGAGTGGCAAAATCGTATATTGTTCTAAATTAAGTTTTATCAAGTCACATCTACTCTTAACAGTTTTGTTTTTGGTTCACCTCGATATATTTATTTTTGTGGAAAATATGGATTTAAAAAAAAAACATTGCAATTTCCAATATTTTTCTGTATGAAGAACTAAGGTTGCTATGGTCCACCCATAGGCTATGGAGAATGACATTGACAGTTTTGTTGAATCATCCCATACTTGGACATGTCATACACGGCTTTCAAAAGCTATTAAATTGTTTTGTGCAAATTAATGTTTAAATTTTGAGGTGTCTTTTTATTTAATAAATGGATATGTCTCCGACTGATGTTTCCAGAGCCATTCATTTAATCCAGGATGGACGGTCACAGTATTACGTGGCAAGTGTTTTAAACGTCACAAGAAGTAAAGTACAAAGGGCAACATCAGTCGGAGACATTTTTAAAAGTAAGAAGACACCTCAAAATTAACACATTAATTTACAAAAAACAATTTGATAGCTTTTGAAAGATGTATATGACATGTCAAAGTATGGGATGATTCAACAAAACTGTCACTGTCATACTTCATAGGTTATGGATGGACCATAGCAACCTTAATTCTTCATACAGGAATATATTGGAAATTGCATGTTTTTTTAAAAAAATCCATATTTTCCACAAAAATAAATATATCAAGGTAAACCAAAAACAAAACTGTTAAAAATAGAGGTGACTTGATAATTAAAACTTAATTTAGAACAATAAACGGTTTTGCCACTCTACAGAGTGTCCTAAACGTATGGTAAAAAACATCTTTTTGTTTAAACCTATATATTATAAACGTACGTGTATTTTTTATTAATTTTTAAAATGTGAGCGATTCTCCATTAATGTATCTAAAATATTCTTTAATATTTGTTTAAATCCGAAATCAAATAAAAAAGTTATTTGCGATTGAAATTCATTGAAAATTTGTGTGGATCGATTATTTTGCCTGTGAGTGTATTAAAGCACTTTTTTTAATATTAACAAGTATTTGTGGCTTAAATTTGCAGAAATTCATTGAAAATTTGTGTGGATCGATTATTTTGCCTGTGAGTGTATAAAGCACTTTTTTTAATATTAACAAGTATTTGTGGCTTAAATTTGCAGTTCATTTGGCGAAGCAAGTTTTAATTAAATACCTAAAGGCAGAGCTTAGAATCAACTTATTTTCCCAGACAGTGGCCATTCTAGTAATGCAGTAATTCAAAAGCCAAGATTTTATACAGTAGTTGGAATAAAATTACCCCAAAATTGCTCCCAGTAAATCTCACGAATGTTTCCGAGCATATTCGTTTAAAGTTGAAATAGTCCATAGGAAGGACGATAAAAATAAAATTGGATTAAGTTTTTGTCCGCTATCCTTGAAAAGAAGTACTTGCACTGGAAATGCAAACATTTATATGCACTCACTGATTTGTGATATTTCTTTATTAGTTTTCAAGAGCTTCGTCTCAAGTTTGTTATTCAATTGTGAAAATTAGTTTTTCTCTATTCAGACTGAATAAATATAACTTCAAATATACTTACTCATGCCCAAGAGAATGGTTACTAACAGTGGCGGCTCGTGACATTTCATTTTGGTGAGGCAGAAGCAGGGTTTCGCCCTCATTTAAAGGCGAAGAAATATTTTAAACCCAACTTAAAAAAACTGACGTCGCAGTTACCCAACCTATACTTAAACTAAGTAAAAAACTTAGACTGTGGTGGGGAAGGAATCCTCTACTTTGTCAATGAAATATATTTTATTGTAAAAATGACGTTTATTTTAAATAAACCTCATTTTTATCTTATTAATATTTCATTGTTCAGCAAGAACCACGTAAAGGTCAACAATATGGGTACAATTTCTCACCGTAATATCCATAATGACTAAATTCACATAAATCACCAAGTTCAATTAACTAAACCGACACAATAAACCACTTACAAAAGAATCATAAAATAGACAAACTCAAAGAAAAAGAATAAACAAAATATTGCGTAAATAACCACAGATTTGTTCTTTAAACAGTTCAGAATTTTATAACCAAAACAAACTTAAAGAAGAAATCTGTATTTATTTTATTGGTTACTGTGATGGCTACAAGGTGGCGATAGTGTTAAAATATGTTTATTTTAGGATAGAAATATAATTTCGATTAAATCGATTTATTATAAGAATTTATTATTGAATTTTGAAAAACGTGTGAGGTATAATTTATCTAAAATTCCGCAACAGTGTTGCCACAACACCTGCTTATTTCCTTGGATGTAGGCGTGCCTGCCTCGCGTATGCTAATACGAGAGAAGGAGACAACTATGATATCGCATTGTAATAGAACGAGACAACAAGGCTAACGTCAATCGTGAGTCTAAATTAGTTCAGGCATGCTTCTGAGCTAATCGTCTAGCTATAAATATTAGTTTAAATTGCGGTCGTTTCAAATTCAAATAATTTAAATGTTGCTGTGTGTTCATGTAATCCAAATATTAAAAATTTATAGTATATTATAAAAAGTAAAATATTTAAATTATAGGTACTTAATTTTTTAATTCTCTATGATGAGGCACTGACGGGCCGCCACTGGTTACTAAGAAATCTAGTAAAATAGGGACAGCTTTGATATTTTAGGAGTTTGTAATGATTCCTAAACTCAGACCCAAGTAGAACAACTGGTTAAATTAACCTTAAATTAACGTTTTTTTTTGTAATAAGTGGGGAATTCAATTTTGGTGAAATTAATCTTATGTTAGTTAAATTTAACTTCTTGGTTATAGAGGAAGTGATCAGCCATATATTGCATTTATTGACAACATTTGAAATGAATTGCCATTGAAACAAATTAACATGTAATTCCCGAGGATATCCAGCGAGGTCAGTTCATCTACGTAAAATTTTTCTCCCAAAATCGCTGTCGATTTGCTTTTAAAAGCTGTGGAGACGGTATAAATACAAAGTATGTACACAGCCAAAAAATATCGAGAACTCGTTAGTTTCGGTAGTTTGGTAGTTTGTTCTATAATTATTATCAACGGAAAAAACACGGTTACGTCATTTAGAAAAAACGAAACAATCATGAAGAAAACAACTAGAAAGGCGATCAATGACCACAGGCCATGCGAAAAAACCCCGAACATCACCTTGTAGAAGGCTTTCAAAGGCGCCTTGGGCATTATGTTGGTATACTTATCGTAAATGTAGTAAAAAGTACTGTAATACAAATAGGGTGTTTTTTCTGCGCAGCACCCATGGCAAAAATCTATGGAACGGTTTTTTAAACCAAAATAAATATCGACGTCATGCACAGCTTTTATGGTGCGTGCTTTAAATTTGAGTTTTTCCATTATTATTTTGGTCGATATCATATCCAAACCGACTCCGTCTTCAAAAACATATGGTTCAAAGTGTTTATACAGAATATTCACCGTAGTGTTCCTCCAAAGTTTCGGCAGGGTGAATGTAAAATTTTGGTGTACTTCCAAATCTCCATTCTTACACACTCCAAATTCAAAATAATCCAAATTCGGCTGGTGCAGATTTTCGTGCACATAAGGATTGTATGTGTACAATGAATACTGATTTTTACCATTCCCAACCAATATTATCGATTTAAATACATAATAATCTGCCAGTATTTTAAATAAAGAACTATTTATCGCATTTTGGATGAAAACAAACAATATTCTCGTGTTAAAGTGTACCACACCACGGAGTATCTCAAACGTGTCCGCCAAGTCGTCCTGATTTATATTAACTACAAAAGCACGTATGTATGGAGGAACTGAATCGAAGTCGGCCCAGCTGGAATTCGATTTTGAGTATGAAGCATGTCTCAAGCTTAAATTTTCGCCGAATACAATAACGTAATCATTTTTCCGAATAACAAGATCTAAAACGGAATCCACACATCCAGATAAACTTGTTTTCTCCTCCGGTAGAATAAAAGCATTGGAGGGTTAAAAAAATTTAACGAAATAACTAGTAGGATCAAAATCATTTTATTTATGAGTAACTTTAATGTTGTGATCTAGGTATTTATAATTTTGTTAGACAATTTAAAACCCATTTTATATGTTTTAGTTATCAGACTATATTATTAAATTTAGTGCTATTTATATAGATGGAAAATGTAATTGAATCCATTATAAGAAAAATAAAATATATTGTAATAACTGTATTATTAAAAATAAATATATACATAAACGTTGTTAAATTGATAAAGACACAATTTTTAGTAAAACATTATTTATTTAGGTTTATATTAGAAAGGACAATATCTTTAGCCTTCAACGTCTTCAATGTTATCATTAATATAATAAATACATTTTCCGGGAAGAAGTATAGGTACTTACAAATTGTGACTTCCTTGTAAGTTACAATATTGAAATAAAAAAGAAATACGAAGAAAAACCAATATATATATTATAAGCATAATTTGAATAAAATTGAATTTCCAAAGATTCCAAGAATTTGTGTATTACCTACTGGTTTTAATATCCGCTTTTGTAAAATACCTGTTCCTTTGATTTAAATCTAATAAAAACGAACAAGAATGTTATTAGATTTTATTCTTAACTTTTCTTTATATGCATAGGTACTATAGTATCACCGTATAGGTGATTCAAAAAATCTACTATTCTTTTTTTTACTTACGTTGTAGAAAAGTTATTGGCAACAATGTGGAAAAATTGCCGTTTAGTTAAAAATGATAAAAACATACACGTGGCTGTCCTTCTTATAATAAATGTATTTTAAAAATAAAATATCGTTTATGTTTTTTAAAAGGTTTCTCAATTAATTTTAATCAAACCCAATAAAAAATTCTTATTTAACCGTATATGACAAAAACAAAATTCAATTTACATAAAAAATATTTATTCCATTTCCCAATGTATGTATTCTAGTATTTACCTTGAAGGAGATGACAATTTTTGATGGCAAAACTTTTTTATTAATTTTTTATTTATTGAATCTGATTTTGTTTTTACTTTTTTATGCGAATTTCAAAAGTTTTATTCGTTGTCCGAAGTTTTAAATATTTTTTACGGATTATATTTACAATTGTATTAATTTTATTTTTAGTTATACATTTTAATTAATAATTGGTTCACATGAAATTCGAAAAAAAATAAGCAAAAACTGAAACCATGCTTTATGTAATTGTATTTCAAAATGAATATAACCATATTCTTGGAAGAACCAAAGAAAACACACCTAAGTATTATCCAAGTTAAAATGCCTACAGCACTAATTTCCTACATTAAGTCTTAAGTTACAGAAAAATTCATGAAAACTTTACAATTTTGTTTATGTAATATTATAATAACAGTTTTATTAAGCGAGCTACATTGTTTCTTAGTTTATGTAAGTTTTTAAAATTTATTTTTGAACCAATTTAGGTCAACTGCATTATTTTTCTTAAGCTATAAAATTCTATCGATTTTCATTGCAAAATATTTTCCCCAAATATAATTTCAACACTTCACAAAACGGTTAAAACTATTATTGGATATATGTCCAATATCATACTCTATTTGTGTCCCGGACATTTACCAGCCAATTCTTATGTAAAATTGTCCCCTGAATCCGAAAAGACCGTCAAAAACTATAAAAGTTAAGCAGTTTTTGAGATATAGTCAATTCCATATTATATGTAAAATTGATTATATTTCAAAAACTGTTCTACTTTTATAACTTTTGACGACATTTTCGGATTCAGCGAATAATATTTCATAGGAATAGACTGCTAAATGTCCTGAATACAAATTGATCTTGACGAGAATTATTTGTGGCTACTTTTTCGCTATGACATTTTTGACTTATTCATTTTTAGAGAGTAAGTAATATAGTGATTTCTTCGTCACAGGACATCTTGCAGAATAACAGTGATTTAAATACAGTGCATGATAGAGAAAATAAAAAACTAATGGCAACAAAATTAATAAATTCGGAAAATACTTTTAACATACCACCCGAAAAAATATTAGATATAATATAAATCATCCTGTTCCGGCCCAAACATTATAAATGCTTCACAAACTAGAGATACCACACCTAATGATATTTGCAACAAAATATTTCAGAAGTCAGACCAAGGAATTAGTAGTTACCTTCAGAATCCAGAAAAGGGATGAGGAATCCGAGAAAGAAATATATGAATTATATGATATTTACAAAAACGAAATAAAAAAATTACCTGAAACAGCAATTTATCTTTAAAAAATATTTAACAATTTATGTTATTTGATGTAAAGTTGTTATGTTTATATAAAAATTGTATGTCCAATAACTATGGTCCAATAACTATATAAAATGTCCAATTACTATACTTTTTGCATGTTTTTATAAAACTATTATTAAAAATTCAAATATTCTTGTTTTTATGTAAATGTCAATAAACGAACTATCCTTTTTAAATATTTATAAGAAAATAGCTAAAATGTTTAGAAAGAACCAAATTTAGCACACTTTTGCAAGACTTATTAGGTGTTAAAATTCTTAACAGGTTTTATTACAATTCGTAGGTTTCGGTATCGGTGCAAATCGGAATTGCCTTTGGAATTCTAATGATTCGGCAGATGATATCGTCCTTAAATACAGCTATTTAAAAAAATATTTCCGTTATTTCACTGGCCTACGCTCGATTAAACGCAAAATATTATTGTTTGGAGTCGGAGACATAGAGAATTTTAATAAAAATGCAGTTTTGAATTTTAAAATAAAAATTAAATAATTCGAATGGGAAATAAATTATTACCAAAATTATTCCCCATGCCCTATACTTCTTTAGCGTATTGTCAAAATAAAGTGCCCTTCTCGTAAAAAAAATACTAAATTTTTTCTCAATACAAAAAAACAAAATTTTCATTGTGAAAAACTGCTTTAACATCGGATTTAAACGATTATTAGTCCATTTTTAAGGAAGAAAAAATAAAACTCAAAAACAAATATTGTAAAAAAACTAAGTTCTGATTTAATAAAGTGTTTTGTACAGTTTCGATTTTTCTTACTATTATTATTTCAGGTTAACCTCCTTAAGAAGAGTTGGGTCAATTACTCTTACAGTTGATATAAACCACTAGATGTCCATACATTCGAATTTATGAGGTTAAAGCTATAATTTACTGAAAATAATCTCTCTTTTATGCTGAAAAATACAGGAAAACAACGAATAATTTATGTTTTGTCACCGAAATTTCGAACAATTGTTTGTGGCTTTGATAGCTCGATTATTCTCTATATTCTGAAAACGGTTATTTTATTGCTAGAAAAGGGGTTCTAATTTAATTTTGCGTAAAAGCTTATTTCAAGGTCGGGAACATTTTTTTTATATTTTTTTGTAATTTAATGTTCGGTGAATAATAGGACTAAGGCCAGAAAGCGAAGAGATTAATCATCAAGTTTTGAAACCTCGCAAACTCATCTAAACAATCTACACGAGATAAGTGAATATTTAAATTTAGTACTTATTGCTTTAACTTGGGAAAAGTTACACAAAACTTAGCATTGATTACTTTATTTGTAAAACCAGAGCATCTTTTGTGATAATATACGGTGATTAGAAGTTTCTGGGGGAAGAAAAAAGATATTGATTTGAAATTTTAAAAGCGTTTATAAGTCTATAGATATGTAAATGCATTGTTTATGGCCGCTGTAAAATAAAATTGTAAATATTTTTTTACTAAAAAATGTGTCTTTATCAATTTAACAATGTTTAGGTATTTATTTATTTTTAATAATACAGTTATTACAATATATTTTATTTTTCTTATATCTAATGGATTCAATTACATTTCCATCTAAATAAATAGCACTAAATTTAATAATATATTCTGATAACTAAAACATATAATGTGTTTTAAATTGTCTAACAAAATTATAAATACCTAGATCACAACAAAAAGTTGGTCATAAATAAAATGATTTTGATTCTACTAATTATTTCGGTAAATTTTTTCAACTTTGCATTTTCCTCCAATGCTTTTATTCTACCGGAGGAAAAAACAAGTTTATCTGGATGTGTGGATTCCGTTTTAGATCTTGTTATTCGGAAAAATGATTACGTTATTGTATTCGACGAAAATTTAAGCTTGAGACATGCTTCGTACTCAAAATCGAACTCCAGCTGGGCCGACTTCGATTCAGTTCCTCCATACATAAGTGCTTTTGTAGTTAATATAAATCAGGACGACTTGGCGGACACGTTTGAGAAACTCCGTGATGTGGAACACTTTGACACGAGAATATTGTTTGTTTTCATCCAAAATGCGATAAATAGTTCTTTCTTTAAAATACTGGCAGATTATTATGTATTTAAATCGATAATATTGGTTGAGAATGGTAAAAATCAGTATTCATTGTACACATACAATCCTTATGTGCACGAAAATCTGCACCAGCCGAATTTGGAGTATTTTGAATTTGGAGTGTGTAAGAATGGAGATTTGGAGGTACACCAAAATTTTACATTCACCCTGCCGAAACTTTGGAGGAACACTACGGTGAATATTCTGTATAAACACTTTGAACCATATGTTTTTGAAGACGGAGTCGGTTTGGATATGATATCGACCAAAATAATAATGGAAAAACTCAAATTTAAAGCACGCACCATAAAAGCTGTGCATGACGTCGATATTTATTTTGGTTTAAAAAACCGTTCCATAGATTTTTGCCATGGGTGCTGCGCAGAAAAAACACCCTATTTGTATTACAGTACTTTTTACTACATTTACGATAAGTATACCAACATAATGCCCAAGGCGCCTTTGAAAGCCTTCTACAAGGTGATGTTCGGAGTTTTTTCGCATGGCCTGTGGTCATTGATCGCCTTTCTAGTTGTTTTCTTCATGATTGTTTCGTTTTTTCTAAATGACGTAACCGTGTTTTTTCCGTTGATAATAATTATAGAACAAACTACCAAATTACCGAAACTAACGAGTTCTCGATATTTTTTGGCTGTGTACGTACTTTGTATTTATACCGTCTCCACAGCTTTTAAGAGCAAATCGACAGCGATTTTGGGAGAAAAATTTTACGTAGATGAACTGACCTCGCTGGATATCCTCGAGAACAACATGTTAATTTGTTTCAATGGCAATTCATATCAAACGTTGTCAAAAAATGCTACCAAACAAGAGCAATATATGAATGATCACTTCCTCTATTTGAAAACTCAGAAAGATTGTTTTGACAGAGTGGCCTTCAAGAGGGATTCAGTTGCGCTTACTTTCGTGAGGACCTTTGAGTATTTAGAGGCAAAATACCGTTACCAAGAAGACGGAGAACCTTTGATATACATAAACAAGTCTCACTGGGAAGTGAACTTACCGATGCGTTTCACCAAAAGCCTGCCCATCTTCGATCAATTCAACTCAATTTTGGTGAGGCAATTTGAAGGAGGGATAGTGGAAAGAAATTTAGATATACACAATATTTTTTCGATCAAACAAAAAATTAATAAAAGACAAGGACAAAAAGCTTTAAATTTTACGGATTTTTACATTTTGTTTCGCATCTACTGCTTTGGTATTGGATTTGCAATAATTGTTTTTGCTGTAGAATGTCTTTTACCCAAGTATTTCTTTCTAATTTCACATTTAAAACGCACAATTATATCGCGTTTTAGTCAACCTTTATAATCTGCGAACAAAACTGCACACGTTATTTGTGTTTTACGTTGCAAGGAAAAAACTAATAAACTGGTTTAGTACTCGATTTCGATTGATTATTCCTTATATCATTGATTAAGAAACTCAACGCAAATAAAATTCAAGAACTAATTCGTTGCATTTTCATAATTTTGCCAAAGGATCCAATTCGGTAAATTGTAATAATATAATAATAAATTGTACCTGTATTACCAGATTTTATTCGTGAAAATTTTGTAATCGAACTTGTAGGTATAAGAACTTGTAAGCTTTAAAGCTTTGTTTTCAAGATACAGGGTGGTGTGTTTTTACACCACAGGTTAGTTTAAATAAATAGCTCTTAAAATTATACTTACAAGTCGTTTTATTTGCCAATATTTACAATAATTGTCAGTTATAATTTATTATTTTCTTTCTTTTAATTTCCTTCTTCTGTTCCTTTTTCTAATTTCCTTCTTCTGCTCCTTTATCTAATTTCTTTATTTTCTTTTATTTCTTGTCTTCTTTGTTATCTATCTATCTAGTTGTATTTTTTAGTTGCTTGAACCAACAATAATATTGTCGTAGTAAGACAACTAGCGGAGATTTTTTATCCCAAAAAAGTAGCATTTTTGATTGTAACTTTTTTGTTTTTTATATTAACAAAAGTTCCACAAGAGTTCTTTTTTGAGAAGTCTTGATTAGTTCAATAGGTGGCGCATTCGAAGTCTTAAGAACTTCTTAAAAACTTCTTTCTAATGTTCTATTTGAAGTCCAAATCATAAAATAGAGCTTATGCAGACTTAATTAAGACGTCATATTGCTGTCTGGGAACCCTGCCTAAAAGAGATTTGACTTATGTACTTTATAGTATTAAGTTCAATTTCCTACCTAAACAAGGGGCTAAATAGGAAGTCTATACTAAAAGGAAATAAAAGAACTGATCTTTAAAAAAGAAAAAGTTCCAACCTGACAAAAACCACTCAAGTGCCATCTACAACCTAAACAAGATTTGACCCGACGAAAACAATCTAAAAAAAAAGAAAAGAGTGAGGGCCCTCCTCCTTTATCCGGGCTTGGGACCGGCAGGTTAAAAATACCTGGCGGAGTTACCCTCCACCCTCCTTATCATATTATATACCTAAAATCTCCTAAAACAGATAAAGTATTTAATTAAACAAAAACACGAAAAAAACAAATATACTGGTTGTATACATACTCGCATATAAGATTCACTCGCACCCTGAAGTTCCAAGAAGTCCAAGATGTCCACGTCAGGTCCAATCGAAGGAATTAGGGTAATAGGAAGGGTAGAAAAGGAAAACGACAGATAATAAAATTACAAATAGATTAGCGCCGGTGCGCAACAACATGCTCCACGTTAAAAACGGGTTAGCACGGATTACCGATGTTCCGAGACAAAATCCAAAAAGTTTTTTCAAGATCCATCTACCATTTTAATTTAATTCAACAATCTGAAGATTGTGAAATTGAACTAAAATGGGTCTAAATGGAAAGAATAAAAAGGAGGGTTTTATAGGAAACTCCTGGGCGCCTGGTTCCATAGGATAATCACCATCTAAAACAGACTAAAACGAACAAAAGAATTTAAAAAATATGTGTCCTACCCAAAAGCGAACAAATAAAGAATTAGTTTCATCGCCAACTTGAAATTTGACCTGAAGAAAAGAATTTAAACAAAATTTTGACCTATGATCCCTACAAAAACGAAGTAAAAGAACTGATCTTTAAAAAAAGAATAAGTTCCATATTCAACTTAAAGAATCTAATAATAATATTACTTACGACCCCTAACAAAAACGAACTAAAAGAATTTAACTTTAAATAAAGAATAAGTTCCATCTCCAACTTAAACAAGATTTGCGCTGACAAAAAGAATCTAAAAAAAATTTAAAAATGATTTACGACCCCTAAGAAAAAAAAACTGATCTTTAAAAAAGAATAAGTTCCATATCCAACTTAAAAAAAACTAATGACAATTTGACTTACGACCCCTAACAAAAACAAACTAAAAGAACTTTAAATAAAGATTAGTTTCATCTCCAACTTAAACAAGATTTGCTTTAACAAATAGAATCTAAAAAAGTTTTGATTTACGACCCCTGACAAAAAAAATAACTGATCTTTAAAAAAGAATATGTTCCATATTTAACTTAAAAAAAACTAATGACAATTTGACTTACGACCCTAACAAAAACAAAGTAAAAGAACTTATCTTTAAATAAAGAATTAGTTCCATCTACAAGACTTGCGCTGACAAAAATAATCTAAAAAAATTTTGATTTACGACCCCTAAGAAAAAAAGGAACTGATCTTTAAAAAAGAATATATTCCATATTTAACTTAAAAAAAAAACTAATGACAATTTGACTTACGACCCTAACAAAAACAAAGTAAAAGAACTGATCTTTAAATAAAGAATTAGTTCCATCTCCAACTTAAACAAGATTTGCGCTGACAAAAATAATCTAAAAAAATTTTGATTTCGACCCCTAAGAAAAAAAAAAGAACTGATCTTTAAAAAAGAATATGTTCCATATTTAACTTAAAAAAAACTAATGACAATTTGACTTACGACCCCAACAAAAACGAACTAAAAGAACTTAACTTTAAATAAAGAATTAGTTTCATATCCAACTTAAACAAGATTTTCGCTGACAAAAAGAATCTAAAAATGTTTTGATTTACGACTCCTAAGAAAAAAAACTAATGAACTGATCTTTAAAAAAGAATATGTTCCATATTTAACTTAAAAAAAACTAATGACAATTTGACCGGTCGCGACCCTAACAAAAACAAAGTAAAAGAACTTATCTTTAAATAAAGAATTAGTTCCATCTACAAGATTTGCGCTGACAAAAATAATCTAAAAAAATTTTGATTTACGACCCCTAAGAATAAAAAGAACTGATCTTTAAAAAAGAATAAGTTCCATATCCAACTTAAACAAGATTTTCGCTGACAAAAAGAATCTAAAAATGTTTTGATTTACGACTCCTAACAAAAAAAAACTAATGACAATTTAAATAAAGAATTAGTTCCATCTCCAAATTAAACAAGATTTGTGCTGACAAAAAGAATCTAAAAAAAAATTCATTTAGGACCCCTGAGAAAAAAAAGAACTGATCTTTAAAAAAGAATATATTCCATATTTAACTTAAAAAAAAAACTAATGACAATTTGACTTACGACCCTAACAAACACAAACTAAAAGAACTTATCTTTAAATAAAGAATTAGTTCCATCTGCAACAAGATTTGCGCTGACAAAAATAATCTAAAAAAATTTTGATTTACGACCCCTAAGAAAAAAAAAAACTTATCTTTAAACAAGAAAAAGTTCCATATCCACCTTAAAAAGACTAATGACAATTTGATTTACGACCCCTAACAAAAACAAACCAAAAGAACTTTAAATAAAGAATTAGTTCCATCTCCAACTTAAACAAGATTTGCGCTGACAAAAAGAATCTAAAAAATTTTGATTTACGACCCCTAAGAAAAAAAAGAACTGATCTTTAAAAAAGAATAAGTTCCATATTTAACTTAAAAAAGACTAATGACAATTTGACTTGGGACCCCTAACAAAAACGAACTAAAAGAACTTAAAAGAACTTAACTTTAAATAATGAATTAGTTCCATCTCCAACTTAAACAAGATTTGCGCTGACAAAAAGAATCTAAAAAAATTTTGATTTACGACCCCTACGAAAAAAAAGAACTGATCTTTAAAAAAGAATAAGTTCCATATTTAACTTAAAAAAGACTAATGACAATTTGACTTGGGACCCCTAAAAAAAACGAACTAAAAGAACTTAAAAGAACTTAACTTTAAATAATGAATTAGTTCCATCTCCAACTTAAACAAGATTTGCGCTGACAAAAAGAATCTAAAAAAATTTTGATTTACGACCCCTAAGAAAAAAAAGAACTGATCTTTAAAAAAGAATAAGTTCCATATTTAACTTAAAAAAGACTAATGACAATTTGACTTGGGACCCCTAACAAAAACGAACTAAAAGAACTTAAAAGAACTTAACTTTAAATAAAGAATTAGTTCCATATCCAACTTAAACAAGATTTGCGCTGACAAAAAGAATCTAAAAAAATTTTGATTTACGACCCCTAACAAAAAAACTGATGACAATTTAAATAAAGAATTAGTTCCAAGATTTGCCGTAACAAAAAGAATCTAAACAAGTTTTGACTTACGACCCCCAACAAAAAAAAGAACTGATCTTTAAAAAAGAAAACCCCTATCATAAACGAAGTAAAAGAACTAATCTTTAAATAAAGAATTAGTTCCATCTCCAACTTTAAACAAGATTTGACCTAAACAAATATTAGAAATATTCCCCGAAACAAAACACAAATTGCTTAAAGTACTTTCCGCCAACGATGTTGGCATCTTCAGAAGCGAAGTGTAAATAAATCTAAATGCTAAATCTACCATATTTATACTAATTATAAGCTAAGGTTGACTGAACCGTAAACGGACACTGGACCGTAATCGCTTCAGTGAACATGTAAAGAGAAACTAACAAACTAATTTAAACAAACTAGACTAGGGTACCGGTCCGTTATCGCTATTCAAAGATTTATTCCTATTCTTATAGACGTATAAACCTTGATAACTATCTAGCAGACTTGGTTCTTAACTTCCTTAATAAGTGTAAGGTTGTCAAATTCTATTCTATGACCATCATCAAGAATATGTTGGGCAATACTCGATTTCTCTGTCCTACCAAATCTAGCATTGGCCAAGTGCTAGATTTTGTAGCACAGAGAAAACTAGCGGATGTTGAGCAACATTCGGTTTCTCTGTACTACCAAATCTAGCATGGGCCAAGTGCTAGATTTGATAGGACAGAGAATTCGAGTGTTGCCCAACACATACTTGATGATGGTCAAAGAATAGGATTTGGCAACCTAAAACTTATGCCTACTAGATAGTTATAAAAGTTTATACATCTATAAGAATAGAAATAAATGTTTAATTATCGATAACAGACCGGTACCCAACTAGAGTTTGTTAGTTTCTCTTTACGTGTTCACTGAAGCGATGACGGTCCAGGGTTTAGTAAACTATAATAATTAGTATAAATTTGGTAGATTTAGCATTTAGATTTAGTTACACTTCGCTTCTGAACATTGTTGGCGAAAAGTACTTAAAGCACTTTGTGTTTTGTTTCGGTAACATATCACCAAGGAACAAGATTTGAACTGACACAAAGAATCTAAAGAAGTTTTGACTTACTACCCCTAACAAAAAAAAAAGAAAAAGAACTGATTTTTAAAAAAGAATAAGTTTCATCTCCAACTTTAAGAATCTAATAAAAATTTGACTTGCGAACCCTAACAAAAACGAACAAAAAGAACTTATCTTTAAATAAAGAATTATTTCCATATCCAACTTAAACAAGATTTTCCCTAACAAAAAGAATCTGAAAAAGTTTTGACTTACGACCCCTAACAAAAAAAAAGAATAAGAACTGATCTTTAAAAAAAGAATAAGTTCCATATCCAACTTATGACAATTTGACTTACAACCCATAACAAAAACGAACTAAAAGAACGGATTTTTAAATAAAGAATTAGTTCCATCTCCAACTTAAACAATATTTGCCCTAACAAAAAGAATCTAAAAAAGTTTTGACTTACGACCCCTAACAAAAAAAAAGAATAAGAACTGATCTTTAAAAAAAAGAATAAGTTTCATATCCAACTTAAAGAAACTAATGACAATTTGACTTACCACCCTAAACAAAAACGAACTAAAAGAAATTATCTTTAAATAAAGAATTATTTCAATCTCCAACGTAAACAAGATTTGCCCTAACAAAAAAAATCTAAAAAAGTTTTAACTTACGACCCCTAACAAAAAAAAGGAAAGAAACTGATCTTAAAAAAAAGAATAAGTTTCATATCCAACTTAAAAAAACTAATGACAATTTGACTTACAACCTAACAAAAACAAACTAAAAGAACTTATCTTTAAATAAAGAATTAGTTCCATCTCCAACTTAAACAAGATTTGCCCTAACAAAAATAATCCAAAAAAGTTTTGACTTACGACCCCTAACAAAAGAATAAGAACTGATCTTTAAAAAAATAATAAGTTTCATATCCAACTTAAAGAAACTAATGACAATTTGACTTGCCACCCTAAACAAAAACGAACTAAAAAAAATTATCTTTAAATAAAGAATTATTTCAATCTCCAACAAGATTTGCCCTAACAAAAAAAATCTAAAAAAGTTTTGATTTACGACCCCTAACAAAAAAAAAAGAAAAAGAACTGATCTTTAAAAAAAGAATAAGTTTCATATCCAACTTAAAAAAATTAATGACAATTTGACTTACGACCCCTAACAAAAATAAACTAAAAAAACTTATCTTTAAATAAAGAATCTCCAACTTAAACAAGATTTGCCCTAACAAAAAGAATCTAAAAAAGTTTTGACCTACGACCCCTAACAAAAAAAACACTGATCTTTAAAAAAGAATAAGTTCTATATCCAACTTAAAGAAACTAATGAAAATTTGACGACCCCTAACAAAAACGAACTAAATGAACTTATCTTTAAATAAAGAATTATTTTCATCTCCAACTTAAACAAGATTTGCCCTAACAAAAGGAATCTAAAAAAGTTTTGATTTACAACCCCTGACAAAAAAAGAACTGATCTTTAAAAATATCCCAATAAACACAATTTGACCTGATAAAAAAATCTAAAATAAATTTTGAAGCACGACCCCTTCACAAAAAAGAACTAATCTTTAAGTAAAGAATAAGTTTAATTTCCAACTTAACCAACTTAAACAAGATTTGACCTGACAAAAAGAATCACAAAATTTTGACCTACGATCCCTAACAAAAACGAACTAAAAGAACTGATCTTTAAATAAAGAATTAGTTCTATCTCCAACTTAAACCATATTTGACCCGACGAAAAGATACTTAAAGAAATTTCGATAATAAAAACTTTTAGTCAAAAAAATTAAAAATAATTAATTGGTAGGTACTTGCCAAATTCCTTGATGAGTTCTGGTTAAATCGTATTATCCTTATATGGTTGTCTTATTTCTTATTATCCATTGGTAAATAATTAATTGGTAGGTACTTGCCAAATTCCTTGATGAGTTCTGGTTAAATCGTATTATCCTTATATGGTTGTCTTATTTCTTATTATCCTTGGGTTAATGCTATAACATGTTGAACCTAGAAAAAAATACAATTAGACGATTTAAGGGCTGCAACTTTTATGTTTTTATTTTTTTAAATATCAAAAAAATCGTAGTAATATTTGAGATAATAGATGCGTTAGAATTCTAATAATAAGTATATATATATATATACCTATATATATATATACCTATAGGTAGGTACCTAGCAATTTGTATACAAATACATCTATAGATGTAGATCAAAGTAATAAATGAGCATGTTTGTCGTATCAAAGCCAAATTACAACTAAATGGTTGATTACGTTGTGGGGATTATAATTATTTTATCAGCAAAAACAAAAAAAGGGTGAGTCAGACTTGCGCGATAAACATATTACGTTAAGGGTGACAAATTTTAATTATAGATATATTTGTTATTTATTATTTTATTAATACTCAAATAATCTAGTTTCGATTATACAGTTTCCCAAAAAATACGCACCATTTTGAGTTATTAGGGTTTCAAAATTAAATTTAATTTGTGTTATTTTCTAAAGACGTTTTGAAAATAAAAACTTAAATAAGAATCATTTTTATACGTATACTTTTTATACTTATTGCAACCATGGTTGATATTTTTGTTAAAAATATTTAACACAAAAATTATAGATACATTGTGACCCATTTGTTTGCGACTTTGTTTAAAAAATCGCTAATATAAATTATTAAAAATTTACTCTAAAAAACTAACACAGTAGGCCTTGCATTTTGTACTAATATGGCGTATTTTGCTACAAAATTACAGTTTACCAAGATCTACACTTTAAGACAAATCCGGTTAAAATCGCACAATAAATAAAGATTTTACAGGGGTGAGTTGCAAACAAATGGGCCACACTGTATATATATATATATATATATATATATATATATATATATATATACATATATAGATTTTAAACAACAAAAAACTATTTAAATTTTCTAAAGGTTAAAATCAAAGGCGATTTTATAAATAAAAGTAGACTAAGCAAGTTTGAAGAAATTTAGTTAAAAAAACATAAAAATTAGCGAATAAATACCTAGGTACCTACTTTTATTTTAGTCAAAAAATTTAAAAATAATAAATTGGTACTTGCCAAATTTATTGATGAGTTCTGGTTAAATCCCATTATCCTTATATATTGGTTGTCTTATTTCTTAATATTCATTAGCTTAATAGCCATGGCTTTAACATGTTGGTCCTGGAAAAAAAAATACAATTAGACCATTTAAGGACTGCAACTTTTAGGTTTTTTATTTTTTTAAATATTAAAAGTATTCGTAGTATTATTTGACCTAATAGAAGCGTTAGAATTTTAATAAAACCTAGCAATTTGTTGATGTACATAAAAGTAATAAATGAGCATGTTCGTCACATAAAAGCCAAATTCCAACTGAACGCTTGATTACGTTGTAGGGATTATAATTATTAACAAAAACAACCAAAAAAGAGGGTGAGTCAGACCTGCGCGATAAACATATTACGTTAAGCGTGACGAATTTCTTCTTATATATTCGTTATTTATTATTTTATTAATAATCAAATAATGTAATTTCGATTATAGTTTCCAAAAATTACGCACCATTTTGAGTAATTAGGATTTAAAAATAGTGTTATTTTCTAAAGACGTTTTGAAAATAAAAGTTAAATAATATCGGTTGATATTTTTGTTGAAAATATTTAACACAAAAATTATAGATATTAAACTAAAAAATACAAAAATCTAAACAAAATTTTGACCTACGACCCCTTACAAAAAACTATTTAAATTTTCTAAAAGTTAAAATCAAAGGCGATTTTATAAATAAAAGTGGACTAAACAAGTTTGAAGAAATTTACGAAAATCTATAAACAAAACGGTTTTCGTATTGTTCATCTTTTACGGGATGGCAACATTGCACAGCTGTGTCGCCAAAAAGAGAATATTTATATTCTACGCTATTTTGAGTAGTTTAACAACTTTTATATATAGCCTGTATAATAAAGGTATGTATCTTTGAAATTGGAGTTATTGTCACAACAAACGTTTTTTGAAAATAGATAATATATATTATATAATATAATAAAAAAGCTGTCTTTATTAAAATTCTAACTTCTATTAAATTGAGAAAATACTATAATGTGCATCTCAAGAGTTGGCAACCCTGGCGGCACGTCAATGTAATACATACTATGACGAATTTCATCCATTACGTCACTAGCGTGCCCGTAAAAATTAAAATGCAGGCATTGAATTGAAATGTTTACACTTTTCACGTTAATCACTACTAAAATGTGTATTTATTGCATTTAATAGGTACAATTTATATTTACAGAGACTGTATGCAATTTATTTCTTCATTCGGATTAAGACTGATTATTGGAAAACCGGTAAAAACTCAGGATTTCCTCTCGAAATACACCCAAATCGAGCCGGTTTTTTACGATATTTTTTAACATTTTCCGACTTTATTCTCAAAAACACTCGTTTGTAACATACAAAAAAAATAAAATAATAAATAAAACAAGTTGTAGATATAACTTAAAAATATATTGTAAAAATACGTAAAATAATTTTATTTTTCGGCTGATATGCTGAGAGCGTTGGCGTACTGAAACTCGGCACTGTTTTCATACTCGCACATATCCAATGCTATCTCGCAACTCTCCTTCACGACTTGGGCGTTATCCTTCAAATACTTATTCAAAACTTCAGTGCATTCGTCCGTGGCGATGGCGCCTAGTGCTTCTGCGCACTCGTGCCTCACCATTGCGCTCTCTTCGCTTTTTTCGAGCGATTTTTTCAAGTACGGCACTGCGTTCGCGTCCTGCATCTGCCCCAAAACGAACGCGATTTCGTGCCGGAAGAGGGCGCTGCCGCAATCCAGTGCCTCCCCCAGAGCCAATACTGACTCCTTGCTGCCAACGTTGCGAAGCGAAAACATGGCTCTGTATCTGTCGAACAAACTGGCCGACTCGTCGAGGAGCGTGTTTTTCAGTTCGTCCACGCTTTTTGCCTCCGTAGGGGGGGCCGGGTCCACTGAATGGTAAGGGTTTTGCGTCAGTTTTCCGTTTTCTTGGTTTTCCAACCACTTTATTCGTTCCAGAGCCAGTTGACAGGTTTCCGCCACCTCTACAGCGTTGTCGGTGCTGTATTTTTGCAGTATGGTTAAGCTCTCAGGGCTGCCAATCGCTCCCAAGGCTTCAGCTAAAATACGAACATTAAGATCATAAAAAAAAGAATATTAATTTAGACAGTAATTTTATATTTTACACAATCCAAACAACAAGGTCTGTTCCATGGTACAAAAAAAAAAGAATGTACTTGTGCATCTGTTTCCCCCACTCCATCAGATTGGCGAAGAGGTGGGAGCACCCAGTCGCCGCCATATTGACCATTTACATTTTGATGCGAGTTGTTTTTAAGCTATTTTAAAGTTTTGTAAGTGTAAAAATCCATAAGCTTGAATAAATTGATGTTAAGGATAGTAAGTAGATATATTTTAAAAACAATTAAATAGCAGAGTAGTTTTTGTATACACAGATTATCTGTGACAGATATTATATCTGAGATATATAAATAAAAAAATAATCTAGGTTACTTCAAAGATACATAGTTGCTATAAGAAGAAAAATTGGACCGAAAAAACATACAAACCACATGAATAATACCATAGGGTCCCTAGATTTGGGACCTTAGAATACTAAAATGTCAAAAGTCAGAGTTTTATAACCTATATGATGCACCGCCAAAAGTATGTTTTTAGCCAGTTTTAAAGACATTTTCAGCCATAAAACCCAGAAATTTTGCCATCTAAAGTCAGTCTCTGGTATATATATTATTATTTTATGTATCCAACATATATTTTGTTAAATATTCATATATTATATCACGAGAACTATGAATTTAATCGGTTAAACTAGGCTCAGTAGTTTTTTGTTTGGTTTTTCTTGGAAAATGTTGAATGCAAAATAATTTAATAAAATCACGAGAGGGGTTTTATTTTTAATTATTTTGCATGAAACTATTTTCCAAAAAGAAAAATCAAATAAAAAATTTACTGAGCATAGTTTGACAGATTAAATTTATAGGTTGAGTGATATACGTCTAGATTATTTCCCGAATTAAAGGAAACTATTTGACAATTCATAAAATCTGACGTATGTGTCAAAATTTATAAATATTTTTTTAAAGAAAATTCCATTAATTTATGGTATGTAATAAGTAATAATTGATATTTCGTAAACTATATAACTTATTTTTTATTGTTTTTTAAAAAATGTTTGTTAAAACTTGTAAATAACACCATAAAATCGTAAACAAAAATCCTATATGAAGGCTAAAATTTAATCGCTGTTAAATAGTTCTAGTGATTTAATCGCTTATTTAAACGAAATTTATTCGAAAATTCAAGGCTTTTGATTGGTTAATATTATAATGAAGGAAATATTCTAATATATAATTAATAATAATCCTATTTACCTCCCTAACAGCTGTTAAAGGTGACAAAAGGTAACTAAATAGAATAGACCTTGTTGTGTGGATTGTAATATTTTGTTAATTTTGTTAATATAAAAGGCAGTTGTTTTGTTTTCTTTTTGTTATCAAAACGAGAATAATTAAATAGTTTTCTAAAGTTTACAGAAACGTATTTTTTAGCAAAAAATTTAATTTTGTGTATTCTACGATTTACTAAAAAACAAAACAAAATCTAAATCCTCAATCAAAAATTCCAAAATAATGGTATCTTCTTTAACTATTTACCTGCTTCATGTCGAACCATGGCTTCTTCGTTGACATTCTCCAGCACTTTAACAAGCACGGGATTGGCCGTTTTATCTTGCATCTGGCCCAAACAATATGCCAACTCGTGCTTCAACAAAGTACTACTGTCACAAAAGCATTTTTCTATGCTCTCTATAGAAAGGGGCCCGCCGATATTTCTCAGCGTAAACAAGGCACGAAACCTTTCTTTCAGTGGCCTTTTCGGGTCGTTTAATAGGTCACCGATTTTTTGAATTTGTTCTTTCGTTACTTCAACCATTTCCACGCCGATTTAAATAATACACGTGAAATTACTTACACTGATTTTGACAACTAGAAAGTTTGGTTAAGCGAGCAGGGCCAACCTAAACAATCAGATTTTACGGTGATTTTACCACAATTCGTTCGGATTATGTTGGCATGACTTTCTAACCCTACTTTTAGTTGTCAAAATAGATCATGGCTGGGAGTCGTTTGGAGAAAATCGGCAGTATTTACTCAAGGTTTGTGTTCGAACTACTACTTCTAGTCTTCATAATACTCTTTTTTTATTGTAGAACATCAGGTTTAATAAGATCTGGTGCTTTGAGTTGGGAAGATCGGCCGCTTTGGTACGATGTTTATGAAGCTTTTCCACCTAAGGAAGAACCTAAATTTGATAGACCTGCACCTAATATGAGGCTTAAAACGATTTTCTACAAAGAGGATAAAGCTAGAGCGTAATTATTATTGTTTAAATGTCAACTAAGCAATATAATTTTTTTTACAGGTTATTCCATCAAAATAACAGACAAATTGGTGCGGGTGTTTTAACAAATAATACCACTAAAAGCCTTACACAACGCTTTATAGAAACCTACGAAAAATTAGAGGAACAAACTCAGGGAAGCGAAAGTATGGAGTCGTTATATAAACAAGCAATCGATATGTTAAATAGGGAGCGTAACACTAGACAAACAAGTGAAGGTAGTGAGGAGGTGAGCTTGAGCAATGCGTTCAAGAAAGCACAAAAAACACTGGTACAACAGGAAGATGCCCCCAAAATAAACGTTAAAGTCAGTGATATTTTTAAAGATTAATGTTGTTAATATAAGTAGTGTATAAATATATTCTATAGTTGACTTATTGTATAATTTTAACTGTCAGTTTCATCAAAATATCAAAATTCTTGTGAAATAAAATGGGCCAAGTTATGGCCAGAAAAAAAAAATTGGACAATCAAGGACCAATATTTGCTTTAAACGATTCCATCGATGCCACACAGATCACATTTCCTGAAACTGAGAACAGTATGACTTTCATTAAAGATTTCCAAGAGGGTTATTACATACCCGAAGAAACAATGATCCGTATTTATGAACAACAAAAGGAGTTAATGAATGGGAAGTGTTTAATTACAAAACAGATAAATCAAGAGGTTAAAGCCATTTGTAAAATTATAAACGAAGATTTTGGGTACACAATGCATAAAAGGTAAAATGGTTTCTTTATTTAACCGCTAGAGGGCACATAACCTCATTTTTCGGACCTCTATCGGCTAATTTTTCTATGCCAAACACCCTGTATAACATATGTTAATTT
Source organism: Brassicogethes aeneus (assembly GCA_921294245.1). Classification (NCBI taxonomy): domain Eukaryota; kingdom Metazoa; phylum Arthropoda; class Insecta; order Coleoptera; family Nitidulidae; genus Brassicogethes; species Brassicogethes aeneus. The sequence continues at coordinate 4,766,309 of OV121140.1, forward strand.
TTTATAGAATCTTAAACTATTCGCTGAATAAAATCAAAAGGTAAACATTTTTTACGCTCATATTTAACTTTAAAAAGTCTAGCCCCATTCCAGCGAAGTTTTTTCGAAAAATTCGTGGAAATAGCTCAGTATGGCCGCCATAAAAAATGGAAAACTATAGACGATAGAATTGTGGGTCACTTTTCTATAATAATGAGAATATTTCCGATCATAATACAGTACATAGAAAATGAGGATACAGCCGTTTTTGATTTACTGAAACAAATTGCTTTAAACCATGCGAATATGAGAATACAAGGTTCAGAATTTAAGATTTTTTTTGTTAGTTTGTTGAACATTCTCATCCACGAAGAGTTTATAACCAAAGAACACCTAAAACCTATTATAATATTCTTCATGACAATCAGTAACTACCTAACTCAATACTTGGATAATTATTGCAAATGTGGACAGAAAAAGGAAGGAATGGACCGATATTTTAGCCGATATAGAAGTAATTTTTACTAAAGTTAATTTTTTTATCTGGACTGCGGCAACGTTGCAAATTTAGGGTTTTGGTTGGTAAATACAGTTGTCAAGTTGGTCGCATTGATTAAAACAAACTAAGCTAGTTATAAATCTAATTGTGGTTATGTATAAATTATTGTAGGTTACATTGTGCAGTTGTCAAGTTGAGTTGTCGAAATTCGTAGTTAAAAATGCAATTAATTTGGCTTTGGTGGTGCTTGGATGAGTAAAATCATATAAAAAAGTAGTTAAATATAGGTTGCTTTACGGCCCAGAAGAGAAAGTATTACTAGCGGATAATAATCTTCGCTTTGAAAAGAATTTATATAAAAGAAATTAAAATTTTTTGTGAACGTAAATGTTGTCCAATGGTGAATAATGTGAAAATATTGTGTGATGTAATATTTATAAAACCAAATTCGTTACTTTTTTACTCCAAAAATGTCCATAAGGCGATGTACTTTTTCTTCTAATTTCATCAAAATGAAGTTTTGCCCTCAAAAGGGCTTTTACATTCGAATTCGTTGCTATTATTTTTGGCATAATTATCTTTTTATTTATAATTGACAAGTAAATTATCAATAATAATTATTATTGTCAATTTGACAGTGTCAAAGTATTTATAAATATTTAATTATAATTAAATTCTTTAGCATAAGTACCATTTTTAAATACAAAAAATACTAAGTCAAACTGACATAAGCCACCAACCTAACAAAAAAACACGAGTCCAGATAAAAAAAAATGAACTGTATATTTGCGTTAATGTTCCTAATAGTAAACTTTCAGGGAACTACAGACTCTTAAAGCAGTGGAGAGAACTTATAGACCAATTAAACAACGACATCGAAACGTTAGATACAAAAAATGAATTTCTAAAAAATGATAACACAAATGTTGAACTTGCCTCACAGAATTCCGAAAGTTGGGATACTTTATTCGAAAAGTCCTGTTTACATAGCTGCTTTTATCACAAACAAAATGAAACACCAACGACTAATGTTAGTGAAATAAGAGACGTTTGAATTTCCCTCGTTAAATAAGTACCACCAACAACAGAACAAAAAATTGTGTACCAACCTTGTAAAATAAAAGTGTGTTTTGTAAATAACGAATTCGCCGAAATAAATAAATTTTAAAGTAAAAACGTACTGTAATATTAAAATTTACCCACAATAAAAACATTTCAAAGTAATCTGTGAGTAAAACTCACCATGGAGGGTGATTTAAAGACATTCGTAAGTATTGTGAGGTTATGTGGAATGCATTTAAGGTTACATTTTCGAAATTCCAGATAATACCCAACGATTTATGCCGGCGTACGGGTTTGGCGGCGTCGTGGACGCCGATAAATCAAATGTCGGTTTTCGCCTACGAAAAACGCAACGTACGGCAAAAAGACGGGCCTAGCAATTTTGCCTCGTCTCAACCGTCCAGTGTGTTTTTACTGCGACAGCACGTACTATTATTCCAGCCAATATTAAGGAAACTCGTTAACGAATCCAACGGGGCTTTCCTGAACCTACAGGGTGTTATAAGCGATAAAACCCTCGATCACAAGTCAGAGTTACTTAAGTTGAGCCGACAGTACCGTTCTATTGTGAGAGCTTGCTTGGAAGACTTGCAGGACGACATTACGAAGGTCGAAGGGGAAGATAAAGAAACCCTGCAGGACTACATAACAATATTTTATTCGATCGAGTGCATCTGGCATTTGTGTGAAATATTGTTTGTTGATACTATACCTGGCAACATTGTTTTGCCATTGTTGCTGGATTGGGTGCGATTTCACTTTCCGAAACATGAGAGGAACGCGGCAAATATGCTGTCGGGCGATTTGATTGGTTTAGAGGCCAATCCAGAGTTTTGGCCGACTGTTATAGGGTCGTTGCTGCAGGGCAGGGTAAAAGTCGTTCGGGCGTTACTAAAGCAACATTCAGCATCTGATAGCCATGTTTTCAGACTTGTCGATCAAATTTTGAAGGCGATGCCTGTTTATAATGTAGGTGTTATTTAAATTGTTACCTATTTGTTTTGTATGCGTTTTTTTTAGGTTTTTAGTGGTACTTCTGTTAGTGAGTTTAATATTCAGTGGAGGCATTGGACGGTGGATGTGCAGTCAAAAATAGACGCAAAAATGTTTGTTACTAGTCCAAACTTGAATTTAATAATGAGGGTAAGTCCTAAGTAACACAATTTGGAAATATCTAACAAAATCACAGTTAGTTGTAGGCGAGGAAACGGCCTGGACAGAAATACAGTCTCACTGCGAGACGTGGTACGAACTGCTTGCAGCCTGGCTTTTTTACACTGAACCCACAGTGAAAATATTTGAGGTCGGGCAGTTCGCTAAGCACTGCATCACCAAAATGCGAATGCGAAACAACATGAAGCACCTCGACCGCGTTCTTTTAGCCGCGATGGAATTCGACGTCTTACAGGTTGGTACAAATCCCGGTAGATGGCGCTGCCGACACCGCTCGCTGTTGTTCGGCAAGTGTTTTGATATATAAGCGGTGATTTATAAAGTAGGCTTTGGGAGGTGATGAGGCTTTTGAATTATTCCATTCACTTGGAAGATGATTTTTATAAAGCGGACGTAATTCTGATCCCCGGTATTTAACACAAACAAAATTATTTTAGGTGATAAAAGAAATTCAACACATGTCTGAGAATGGGTGGTTTGTTACACATCTCACTGACTTATTGTACCATGCTGGTAAATTATCGAATTTAGAAAAGGAAGTAGAAACATTGTAATAAACAAAGAAATAAATAATGCAAAAATTAACCTAAAATAAAATCATTTTAGTTCTGCAGAAAAACTTCACGAATCGTTTTTACTGGACTATGGTTCTCTTTTGATGGGCCACAAATCTCTATGGCAAGTGGGGCTGAGTTATTTGGATTTTTGCCCCACTGAAGGTTTAAAAGCCATAGAGTTGATACTGCCAAGAATACCTCTAGAAACTGAAGCTAAAACTCAAAAAATACTCAGGGAGGCCAAAAATAGAGAACTTGTGCATGTTGGTAAGAACTTTTCCTAATTTTTACAGTGAAAGTCAGTTTTAATTTGAAAATGTAAATTATTTAATAATGTCAAACTTACTTAGAAATGTGTTTTTATTTCAATTTAGAATGTCAAAAATGCCTTAACTCACTTAAAAACAGCTTAGAATGTCAAAAACAAGTATTAATGTTTAAAACTTAATTCAGAATGTAAAAAACAAGCATTAATGTTTAAAAGTCAATGGAGAATGTCAAAAACAAGTATTAATGTTTGAAACTCAATTAAGAATGTAAAAAACATCGCTAGAATTACAAAAAAATATATATTAATGTTTTAAACTCAAATAGAAAATGTGTAAAACACAATTATTAATGTTTAAAACTCAATTGAAAATTTAAAAAACAGCTAAATGTCAAAAAACTTTACACATTAATGTATAAAACTTAATTGAGAATGTATACAAACACAGTTAGAATGTCAAAAAAACAAGAATATATTAATGTTTAAAACTCAACTGAAAATCTAAAAAGCAGAATGCCAAAAAAACAAGAAATTTAATTAAGAACTAAAAAAAGAATTAATGTTTAAAACTCAAATAGAAAATGTGTAAAAAAAGCACAGCTTAGATGTCAAAAACAAGTATTAGGTAGTGTTTGAAACTCAATTAAGAATGTAAAAAACACAGCTTAGAATGTCAAAAACAATTATTAATGTTTAAAACTCAATTAAGAATGTAAAAAACATAGTTTAGAACGTCAAAAACAAGTATTAATGCTTGAAACTCAACTAAGAATGTCAAAAACGAGTATTAATGTGTAAACTCAATTGAATGTCAAAAATAGCATTTTAGAATGCATTCTAAATTAACAATAACATTTTAAATACATATTATGTATGTATTACAAATGATAAAACATAATTTAGAATGTAAATTTAAGAATGTAAAAATATAATAATAATATTTAATAATATCAAATGCCAGAATTGTGAACTAAAAATAATATTTTTAGCCCAAAGTATTTGCAAAGTACAAGGCATGAAATCCTTAAAGAGGGGTAGATTGGGAAACGCCCTAACATGGGCATTAAAATCACAGGACGGCCCATTCACATCGTTTTTGGCGGACAAATTTTTACATGAGTACACCAAAGATGGAAAACTGGCCAGCACTGACTTACTGGATAACCTGGGATCCTGCATGCTGGCCAGTGATAGACTGATATTTTTAGGAAAATATTACGAGTTCCATAAATTGTATCAGTCTGGGGAATATAAGGAAGCAGCCAATTTGTTGGTATCTCTTTTAGCGTCGAAAATAATCCCAAATTAGTAAGATTTTTAAGTACATTTAAAAACAAGTTATATCTCTTATTGTTTTAGTTTTTGGTATGTTCTTTTTATAGAAGCAATACCTCTACTGGAAAGTGAAGAAATAGTGTTTTCTTCCAACGATACATACACAATTATACACTGCCTAGAGGAAAAAGAAGACTTACCCGAACTCAAAGACAAAATTGAAATCCTACGCTTAGCTGCTGCCAGAAATTTGTCCAGGGCTTTGACATATGAAGCCCAACTAGTTTAATTTCCCAATTTTTTAATAAACTTTTCTATATTAAATAATTCTTTTATTCACAAAGACAATTCAGAAAAAACATGGTTAATAGAGCCATGACCTAAAACATTATTACTTATTATATTACCATCATTATAAATACAATGCACAGAAAAATATTTATCACTCAGCATGTATGGCCACCATTTTTTAGCACATGGCCACATTTTCTCATATGGAACATCTTTAAAATTAAACCACCGAATGGGATCCATCTCTTCACTTCTTTGTTCAGTCCCGGTATATTTTGTGCAAGTAAAAACATGCACTATGTGGTCTACATCTTCATCCACCACTTCGTACTTAACGACACCCAAATGATTTAAATTCTCCGCCAACAAACTGCATTCTTCATATAGCTCTCTTTTCGCACAATTTAATAGTGTCTCATTTTCTACTTTCCCCCCGAATCCATTCCACAGCCCCTTACCGAGTCCGCGAGTTTTATGGCCCAATAATATTTCCTTATTCTTCTTCACAAAAATTAATGTAAATAACTTTTGCGGTCTCATTTTGAGGTTAGTAAACAAATTCGTTTTTTCCGCCATTCACCGCTGCGCGTCACGCATGCGCATTATTTTGGCTGTGTTGAAATACGCAAAATTTACAGTTGTGTTGCATTAATCGTGCCCGTGAAATATGTATTTTAACTTTAATTACAAAATACAACCATTACAACCCCAATATTTTATCAATTTTATTCCATTAAGAGTGTTTTAGTCGAATGTAAGTAAAATTAAAGCTTATTGGGGTGTAATTAAAAATCTCCCGGGCAAGTTTGATAGAGGGAAGTCCGATTTTGACAGATAAGAAATAACAAAAGATGACCACCCAAATGCGTATTGGCAAACAGCCGATTCAAACGTCAACTTTTAGACTTTCTGTTAAAAAACTGTCAAATTTTTTAATATTTCAGCGAATATAAACGAATTTCGGTAGAAAAAATCGGTGCGGGTTAAAGTGCGCGACTTCGTCGGCTGGATAAAATCAAAATAATCTTTTTTAACCTAATTTGTGAAGTACGGTCGCCATGTTGAAAATTCTTTATACAAAATAGTGTAGTGTCATCATAGTGCATTATTAATTTAATTAATTTATTTAAAATTGTTGGTGTTGTCTAAATACGTTTGTGTGCGGCAAAAGGAAGTATCGAGGGGAAAGTTGCAACTATCCAAAGGGGAAATAAAAATAAACCATTAGAAGTTGTCAAAATTGGTAAGTGTGTTTGTTTAGATATTCGATACGATTTGTCGAAAAAACTTAAGAAATCGTGTTTATCTGCCTATTCCATTTGGCCAGCATGTAATAAGTTGTTTGAATATTTCGTACTACTATTTTTGTTGGAAACTGCTTTGGCTTATGTAATTATTTACGTTAGTTTATTTATTTGTTAATTTGGAAAACATTAACTTTCTATAGTGTAAGCCAAATATTGAACTACATTTGTTAATTTTTGTCGTTGGGAAACTTTTCACGTATTTAGAAACTACAAAGTGGAATTTTATGTGTTAAGCTTAAAATAATACCGTAACATTTAAATCTAAACACTTTTAACCCAATTATTTAGTTTCTAAAAATGTGGACATGTCAGGCAGCTAAAAAATAGATGTCAGTTATCATTGACAAATATGTCAAGCTTATAAGTTGTCATTTTTTAGACAGTTGTGTCTTACTATATTACCTGTCAAGCGGTTTTAACCTCACTCTTTACCAATCTGACATCTGTGAGTATAGGAGTAGATAAACATCCTAACGACAAAAATTATGAATTAAATGTTTCAGAGATAGATATAGATTTCTTTAAAACAAAGATGCTGTTTACGCCAAGTTTTTCTTTTCATTAGAAACAGCTGCTTTGCGTGGCAAGTTTATTTTTGTAATAGCTTTGTTTGTCTGGAATTTGAGATAACAAAGATAACGTTTATTCAAGATTCCCTATATTGATTTAGAATTTAGTATTTACGTATACGCAAAGCCTTACAAAATCAAGAGCATGTTTTAGTTTTAGTATGTGATTTTTCTGCATGGTCTTTTTTGTTTAACAATATTAATGTTTTTAGCAGCAGGACTAAAGACTCTCGGCATTTCTATCGGCAAAAAAGCAAAACAAAGTAAGTTTTTTTTATTCAAATTTTATGTATATAATGTAGAAATGTTTCTCAGTACTAAATGTAAGTGTTGCTGCTTTTGCTCAGAATTTACATACATGTTCTGTCAGTTTTTGTGTATTGAAAGATTGGTTAAAATTTTAATGTTGGAATGATTATTCATTCAATATGTGTTTTATCAAAAACTTACGTTAATTATCACAACTTTTATCAGCGTTACTAACCACAAAATTAAGTAATGACCACCTAACAAGTTTTTTTGAGTTATTAAGAATTTTAATTGTTTTGAAATTATTATTATAATTATAAAGAAATGTTTTAATCCATCATAATAAAGCGTTATTTTTTTGTTTAATTTACGATGGGTACAACAATGTTATTTGTTTGTCAACTTGATGACGCACTTTTATTATGTTTTTAATTCAGTCTGTCTTACAAGCTTTTAATCAGGCAGTTGATTTAATCACTTGCGCAAAATTTTATTTTTTAAAATTAAATTTTTAATAAATATTAGTGATACCTACATTTTAAAATGGATGTAAGTACCTATGCTTGTATTTTAACTTTAACTAAAAAATTTCAATAAAGATTTATTGTTATTTATGTTAATTGCTCATATAACCTTACCGACCGTAACTAGTTATATTTTATGGTATATGTGCAGTATAGTCGTGGAAAAACATCAATAGAGCTAAAAATTATAAAACTAAATTTAAGAAACATTTTTTTTCATTTAATTTTAAATTAGGTAACATTTTATTCAAAAATATCTACATGTTTTATTTTTTTGATAAGTATAAAGATAAATATTGATACCTACCTACAAAAAAATATAGTTTTATTTGACCTTGACCTGATGTTGCTAGAAACAATATATATATACTATTTTTTATACAGGGTCATTCTGAATATAACACTTAAATTTCTATATTTAACAAACACTAAAACACATGAATAAATCCTTATAAGGTTTAAATTTTCTATACTTAAACCTACATGCAGAAATAACTGACACATTTTGGGGGGCACTGTGGGGCGTCTAGTGGCGGGGGTCTGTAGTTTTCAGTAGCTACTGTCGATTGGACTAGAAAGGTGTTTTTCCCGCCTTAAAATTTAAATAATAGTTATTTTGAATTTAAACATTTATTCTCTTATGAAATTCATCCAAATTTTTATAAAATTATTCGATATTTAGATTAAATTGTCGAATAATTTGATGATCACACGTAAAAGAACTACCTAATACACAACATTAACATTACAAGAAAATATTATTAATGAAAAAACTATTTTTCTACCCCCACCTTTAAAACGCCCTTCGTACATGTTTCCATGACACTAAGTGATCTTTTAAATGCACATTGACAAGTTGTGGCTTTACGGCGCTTTAGTCACGGGCTGAAATTAGCAACAGGTTTTTAGTCACGGGCTGAAGTTAGTTTTAAGTTAGTTGACAGTTGTCAAATGTCATACAATCGTTAAAATTGTAAAATAATACAAAATGTGAAAATTATTTTATTATCTCAATACAAAAATACAAAAGTATTAAATAGTTTCTTATCGCCAATATTTGAAAAGTTTATATGAACATTGTACTGACCATTTAATTTCGCCGGCAGTAAACTATAACTTAAATTCGGGCACGGACTCTACTGAAAAGTCCTCATAAAACATTTCCTTTACTTTCACTGTGAAAAACTGTCAATTTTCAAGATACATTTCGATTTATAACCTTTATAATTGTGTTTATAAAATGTAAAAATGTGTCATTTGACAGTTGTTTTATAGATGGCGCTCTATACAAATTTTTGATTTAAATCATTTTAAGATAATAATAAGTATTTGTTGTAGAAAAAGTATAGTATGCACCTCGTTTATAAACTTTTCTATACACTCATTAACCTAAATTAAATTCGTGTATAAAATGGCGTTTATCAAACTTGATACATAATATACTATTATATGGTGTTTCAATCAGATAAAATATATTATTTTAAAGTAAATAATAATTGAGGGGCCTAGAAGTAAAAGGGTTTAAGTGCATTTTTGTTAGTTCTGAGATAAATGGCTTTAAAGTTAACTTGAATTTTAAAATTCTAGAAAAGAGTTTAAAAAACTGTTTGAATATTTTAGTTTTGTATAAAGATAAAAAGGATTATAAAGAAAAAGGAATTTTTCAATTTCGCTTTTTTGTTATTTTTTTACAAAAATGTACTTGAATCGTCATGCATGTAAGACAAAATTTAGTGGTAAAATGATTTAAATGCAATTACTGTACTAGAACAAAACTTTATTTTTTAAAATTTGGGTAATTATAATTAAAACTTAAGTTTTACAACAAAAAGTATTATTCATAATCAAAATCTAATAAAACGTTTTCTTCATCTGAATTAGATGGTCTTGGTTGGGGTTGACCTAAATTGGAATTTTTTTTGGCTCAATACTATGGTCTTAGCGAGGGGTCAACCACCCAAAGGGAAAACGTCCAGGGATTCCCATGTATTCCCATTATATTTTATTGTATTCCTATGTATTTCCATTGTATTCCTATGGTATTCCCCCTCTAAAATGTCCAGGGATTCCCAGGTGTGGGTGACCCCTCGGGTCTTAGTTTGTTTCTTTTTTTTTTCTTTTTTTCTGATGGATCTCGATCGTGCTCTATGTTTTTATAAAATAAGTGGTAAATTGGCGGAATATTGTCCAATAAGGTACTTAAGTAAATTTTTGTGCTTAGCGGCTTTAGTTTTTGCTGGAGTTACATGGCCTTCTTCTACTTCTTCATTGATGTCAGGAACATAGTTACTATGTTAAATCCTTTCAGTCTGGACCGATGCCATAATCGTAACGCTGGCCGATGTCGTTCCGACCCCGGTCACAATATGTCGAAACGAGCTACTTGTCAAGGCTTTAGCAGCATAGATAATAGCCTATGTTTAGCAGTAAAAGGTGCACTTAAATCGTTTTACCAAAGATATATTTTAAAATATTTTGACAGGTTTTTAAAGACGAAAAGAAATGGCGCCAGGGAATGTAAAATGTACTTATATAATTTTACCACCAAGTTAGAATATTCTTTAGGTGTGATATTCTGCACTTAGACCATTTATTTAAAAAAGTGCACTTGAACCGTTTTACTTCCAATTACTAAATCCAAAAAAATTTGGCGGGTATTTTGTGAGGATTTTGCTTTAATTTCGAGGATAACTGTAAGCGTTTTGAAAACACTATTTCGGGTATTGGTAAATTCTCATATAACTTGTTCCGATGCTGTATCCACTTATTTTTGTGAAAACTAATTCTCGCTCAAGGTTTTTTTTAGTGTAATGAGCATGTAGCATTTTAAGGTAATGGGAACTTAAATTATGACAACCCTAATCTATTAATTTTTTCCTAAAATGCAGGCTTTATGTTGCAAATGTCACATAAGTTACCGGTCACCAACTGCAATATCCTAACATTGATGAATATTTTAACAAAATGGCTGTTGAAACAACTAATGTTAGTGCTTGATTAACTAAAAATAGACTTAAGATTGACGAAAAATTATTTTATCCGAAATCGGCAGTAAAGTAGAACTTTACTGCCGATTTATTTTAATTTACGATTGTTGACTACTTTACTGTCGATTTCGGATAAAATACCTAATTTTTTGTCAATATTAAGTCTATTTTTAGTTAATCAAGCACTAACATTAGTTGTTTGAACGGCCATTTTGTTGAAATATGCATCGATGTTAGGATATTGCAGTTGGTGACCGGTAACTTATGTGACATTTGCAACATAAAGCCTGCATTTTAGGAAAAAATTAATAGATTAGGGTTGTCATAATTTAAGTTCCCATTACCTTGAAATGCTACATGCTTATTACACTAAAAAAAAACCTTGAGCGAGAATTAGTTTTCACAAAAATAAGTGGATACAGCATCGGAACAAGTTATATGAGAATTGACCTATTATCGCCGTTCTCGATTGATAGCACCAAGTTGGTACCTTGGTGCCATGGTCAGTAGCTACGATGGCTTGGACAGGCGAGCATCGCGGTTTCGTCGTCGAGGCGTATTACGAAAACAACCGATCCGTGATAGCGACGCAGAGAGCGTTTCGTCGCGAGTTCGCCAATGCGCCGCCGGCACCGAGTCGGAAAATAATTTTGTCGTGGATGGCCAACGTTCGGGCCACGGGATCGACGAAGAAAAGAACACCGACGGGCGAAAATCGGACCGAGAATTCGGCATTGGTAAAGGCATGTTTTCATTCGTCAAAAATCCAACGAAAATTGCTGTAAGAACATATATTTCAATTTGTATCAGTCGAGTTGGGTTGATAACGCAAAATATTGACCCATTCAAATTTTAAACTATCGTTCAAGTAATGAGTCACCATTGTCTTTAAATCCCACTTTAATAAAACTATTTTCAATGTACCTACTTTTTAAAAATAAAACCAGATTTTTCCAAAGACAATGGTTTGTTTTTACAGCCGTTCAAAATGTGTTAGTTATTTCTGCCCCTTGTATAAAATCAAACGATTTATCATGGTTACAACCAAGGTTACAGATGCAATAAGGCACAATCCACACAACAAGGTCTGTTCTATCTTGTTTAGCGCATACTAAAAATCACGTTAGGCAACCCACTGTGCTTTGTAAAAAATAAACCCTACTCCACCAGGGCTGTCATCAAACTGTTAAATGTCAATTTTAAGGTTACTAAATAAAAACCATCTTTAGGGGCTCCTCTATGAGGCGCCGTTTGTATCATAATTATTCTATTTAATATATATTTATTAGACTGGGCCAAAAAAATCGACTATTTTTTTTGTAAAGTATATCGAAAATATTGTTTGGGGTGACAAAAAAAAATTATGGTGAAAGTTTGAGTCCATAATATTAAGAGGTCTATCATCGCAATTTTAAATTTTTTTTTCCTGAGCGAGTTTTTGCCTCAGAACTCCCAAACCATTCAGTTTAACAAATTTGACTTCGGAATATTTTTAGAAGAAAATTGAATGCTCTACAAAAAAGGTTTGATTGGAATTTCCCGTCAGATGAACCGTTTTCTTACAATCATGCCTTAAAAATTTGTATTCTCTATGTTCATCATTTGCTCGCAAAATTCAATTCTGCGATCGGTATCATCCCCAATTAGTTCCTTGCATCTTATACGGATGCATTTTTGAAGCATGTAGTAACTTCATTACAGTGGTGTGGCTCAAATCGTTCTCGCGAGCAGTTTGTCGAGCTGAAGTAACAGGATTTTCTTGGATTGCTAATATTACATTAAGCTTCGTATTGTCTTCAACGATAGGCTGGCGTTGTCTAGGAATATTTTATTATTCTACTTTACTAACAGTCCCTTGGCAAATGTGAGGCAATTCTGGATGCGTTTCGTTAAATAATCGTGCAACTTCTGTCTGATTTCGACGTCTATCACCAAATCCAATCATCATTAGAATCTCAATTAAATAAGACATTTTTACGGTCAATTTAGAACACGTTACTTGCAACTAATTTTAAAGAACTAAAATACATTCTTTCGGTTGAATATACAACGTTTTTGGTGGATATAAAAAAGTATTTATTTCTTTAAAGTACCAAAATAAAATAATTAAAAATTGCATATTTGTATAAATTCCTATTAAAAAGAGCTTTCAAATGATGTATCACTTGATATACCTTTGCATTTGAAAAAAAAGTTAGGGTTGGTTGCACCCTCAAAGGGTGGTTTCTTATATTTTTAAGATTTATCACAATTTACCCAGGTAAATTTATAAATTGACCTGTTTTTGGATTTTTTTAAAAAGTAAGTGGTTTTCAAAATACAGAATTTATTCCAGTTAAGATTTCCATCCTGTATATAAACTACTCAAAACGAATTAAGGACCACTTTTAAACTTGTTTATAACTTTTAATCAAAAACTTTTTTTTACATTCTGTAACTGCTGTTAGTTCTGAAAAACATTAGGGTTTAAAATGGAGTATATATTTTATAAATCAAATAAAAAATAAACGCTTGGAAAATATAACTTTAATTTTTCACAAATGTTTTTTTTTTAAATAAACTATAAAGAATATTTTCAACAAAATTAGTAATGTGTGTGTCCTCCTCTGGCTAGCCGAACTTCTTCACATCGTCTAGGCATCGATTCCACTAAATTTCTGATTACTTCTCTGGGAATATTGTTCCATTCCTCTTGAAGCATTTCTCCAAGCTGTTCCAAATTTTCTGGTGCCGGACGATCCCTTATCCTTCTCTGAAGAACATCCCAGAGATGCTCATTAGGATTTAGATCCGGGGAGTTTGCGGGCCACTCTAAAACCTCGATATTATTCTCCTCAAGATATTGTGTGACAATACGAGCAGTGTGGGGCCTCGCATTGTCATGCTGTAGAATAAACTGTGGACCTTCTTCTGCGGCAAATGGGACTATATAGGGTTCTACAATATCTTCCAAATACCTATGAGCATTTACCACACCATCCCTACAGATATGCAAACCTGTACGCCCCGTTAAAGTTATACCTCCCCAGACCATAAGTGAGCCACCTCCAAAGTGAACAGTTTCTGTTACAGTTGAATCTAAATAACGCTCACCTCTACGCCTCCATGCTCGTACACGTGCATCGTTGTGGCTAAGTCGAAATCTAGACTCATCTGAAAAGAGCACGTGTCCCCACTGATCCATATCCCAATTGATATGATTTCGAGAAAAAGTTAATCGAGCTCTTCGGTGCGCACGGGTTAACTGGGGCCTAACAGCTCGGACTCTGGAACGTAGATGGGCTTCATGAAGTCTATTTCTAACTGTCTGAGTGGATATTCGCCTTTCGCTGGCGTCAAAATGTAAATCAGCAATGTTTCTTGCTGTTCTGGCTCGGTTTTGGGTGGCTAACCTTACCAAATTACGGTCCTCACGTGGGTTTGTGACTCGTTCTCTTGCCGGATAAGGTCTTCTAGTGATAAAACCAAATTCTCTATGTCTGTTAAGAAGTCTAGAAATTACCGAATGACTTGTTTAAAGTCTTCGGGCAATACTTCTAACCGAATGTCCTTCTTGAAATAAATTAACCGCTGTCACTACTTCAACCTGATTTAAATGCCTCCTTTGATTAAAAGGCCTTCCTAGAGCATCAACATTCATTTTAATTAATTATTGAACTTATCACAATGCACAACAACGACTAAAATGACTTACAATAAATGTTAAAATGCACTGTTTTTTAAACAAATCGCATTTCTACAAAAAGTTATGAAAACAAAAAATGTTTGTTTACATAAAACAAATTATACATAATATGAGTACAAGCCTATACAAATATACGAGGGTCGCTTAAAAGTTAAAAAAGATACATGTATTTTAAAAAGTGGTCCTTAATTCGTTTTGAGTAGTTTATATTGAGTAAAAATATATATATTTACTAAAAAATAAACATATTTAGTAAATATTTATATATTTAATGAAATAATTATGATACAAACGGCGCCTCATACCTCATACTCCTCTAGCTTTGTTAAAAAAAATAATAGGTTATATAGACTGTATAGAATCAATTAAGTAAGGCTGGAGACAAGGATGACAAATTATATTCTGATCAGAGAAAAAGAAACAAACTTTAATTGGGCGTGGTTTAAACCAAGCCATTCGTAATTACGAACCATAGTTGCCAGGTTGTTTTAAATCAGAAGAGAACGATTATAATTATTTAATAAATAGTTCAATTTTATTTGTTTGAAACAAAAAAATTAATAATATGTCAAAAATAATTTGATTTAGTTAATTTTCTTACTTTTAATATTAAAAAATAAGAAAAACAACCCTTTTAGGAAACAATAATAGCATATGGCAACAGCGCGGCATGCAGCCAGATACAAGGGCATGCAGTTTGATCTACTGTGTTTGTTCAGTAGCTCCGAGGCTGTCGTAGGGAAATGTGTTTAGTTTTTAAGAAATACTTTTTCGCCATTAACTGGAATTTAATGGTTTTTAAACAATACTTAGTTTTTATTTGCAGAAATGCATTAAAACAAAACAAACGAATTCGATAAAAATAAAACCTATAAATTCTCAAACAAAAATAATTCTAAAATAACGAAAATAACTTTTTTTCTAAATTAAATGTTCAAATATACCACCAGCAGCAGTTAAACAATACCCCAGCCTATAATAAAAATTCCTGCGCACGTTAAACAGCATTTCAGGACTAATAAAACCCATTTTATTTGAGAAAATACTTTTTTATTCTTACAAAGACGTACGCAAAGTCTCAGTACACTTCTTAAACTGACGCACAGATCATACGACAATGATACGGCAAGCAAACCAATTCAATCCCTACCACAGTGGGCGGGGTTTGGCACTTGTTTCATTTAAGACTTAAATTTTAAGTGTATCTATTCGTTTTAATACACACTTTATATGAGTTTTGAGATAGATTTATTGCAATATAACTTTTTGCTTAGATGAGACGCGGTTCGCACGACATGCAGGTGAATGTGGCCGGCATCAGGCGTAACCTCAAGAACTTCGCGCACAACTACAGCGACGCGCAGAAGAAGGTGCGCGAGGCGACGTCGAACGACCCGTGGGGCCCGAGCAGCACGATCATGGCCGAGGTGGCCGACCTCACCTACAACGTTGTAGCCTTCAGCGAGATCATGCAGATGGTGTGGAAGCGGCTCAACGACCACGGCCGGAACTGGCGGCACGTCTACAAGGCGCTAGTGCTGCTCGAGTACCTGATCAAGACAGGCTCTGAGAAGGTGGGCCAGCAGTGCAAGGAGAACATCTTCGCCATACAGACCTTGAAGGACTTTCAGCATCTGGAAGAAGGTATAGTCGAAGCCAAATATGCGTACTGTCAAAAAAATCAGTTGATGTTTTTTACCATAAGTTTAAGACACTCTGTAGAGTGGCAGAACCGTATATTGTTCTAAATTAAGTTTTAATTATCAAGTCACATCTATTCTTAACAGTTCTCTTTTTGGTTCACCTTGATATATTTATTTTTGTGGAAAATATGGATTTTTTAAAAAACATTGCAATTTCCAATATTTTTCTGTACGAAGAACTAAGGTTGATATGGTCCATCCATAGCCTATGGAGGATGACAGTGACGGTTTTGTTGAATCATCCCTTACTTGGACATGTCATATACAGCTTTCAAAAGCTATCAAATTGTTTTTTGTAAATTCATAAACAATATCAGGGTTCCCGTTTGTCATAAAATTTTTAAATATCATAAAATTGGTTAAATTGTCCTAAAATGTCATAAAATTCACATTTTGTCATAGAAATCATAAAATTTCATTATTTTTTAACAATTTTCTCACCTTTGATCTTTATTATAAAATGGAAATTTTGTAAAATAAAATTTAAAGCCGGTCCTGTAGAATAAAACGCAATAAAATGGTTTAAATATGGCCTTGGTTGTTGACGTATGAACTTCATACTATGAAGGAAAAAGAAGTTAGGTTAGGAAATGAGTTTTAAATTTGAAATAAATAATGAGAAAGGTAAATTTATTTTTATACTATATTACTTTACTAAGGAAGGCACAAAGAAGGACTTGAAGAAATTGATACTATTTTGGCAAGTAAGGAAGCAGAGTTAAAAATAACAAGAAATATTATTTCTGAAGGAAATAAGAAATTATCGAAGTACCTTAACAATAACTACATAACTACTCTTAAAAAATCTGTAATATTGGAGGCTCAAACAATGATTAACATGGGTCTTAAAAAGCAAAAAAAATAGTACCTATAGGTATATATACTATTTTTTTTTGAGACCCATGTTAATCATTGTTTGAGCCTCCAATATTTCAGATTTGTATACCTTTGTGGTTTTATTTATTTTGAGATTATAATACATATTATAATAAAATACTAAAGTAACCTTAGAACTAACCTTTTTGTTCTAAGAAAGTAACATATATTAAAAATATTATAGCAGAAATATTTATTTTGATGCGAGAAAAAATATATAAAAATATATAAAAGTATATAATAAATATAAAAATATATAATAAACCGTTAAAAAATTACATTTATTTTATTAAATAACTTTAGAAATAATAAATTCTTGTCATAAAAAATGTCATAAAATTTGAAAAATTTGTCATAAAATCATAAAAAAAAAGTACAAAACAATGCTGGGAACCCTGCAATATCTAAATATCCTATTTATAGACACAAATTATTTAATAAACTGAACACCTATCTTAAATAATACTAAACAATCATGTATTTTAAATATTTTGTGCCTACGCGCTGTCACCCTACAGCACATGTCCATAACAAGCACTGTGATTGGTCATGTGAAAGACCTTTGCGGTGAAAGATAAAACTTAAAAATTTCTACGGGAGGAAAGAATGCCGTCCTTACGGTACGGGAATCTATAAATGGCACTACGATTTAAATAAACATTTTTGTCGTAATTGTCACCATTAACGTTGCCCGTTGTTAATTTTAATTAAACTTAATTATTGATGCTTTAAAATATTAAAATAACTTCAAAATATGATTTTGTTGAGAAAATATTTTATCCTTTGATTTTTTTTATTACTATAATTGCAAGATATTAACACAAAGTGTTAAAAATTCTTACACGGGAAATGTTAATGGTGTCAATTACGTCAAAAATGTTTACGAAATTTCGTATTGTTCATCTTCTACGGGAGGAAGGAAGGAAGGCAGATGCCTGGGCACGTATGAATAGACCTTAACGCTTACGTCGTATGCGGATTTGGCCGCAATTCGACCCTCGATTTTTATTATTTTTTTTTGCATAGGCAAAGACCAGGGCCAGAACGTGCGCGAGAAAGCGAAGCAGCTGGTGATCCTGCTCAAGGACGACGAGCGGCTGAAAAACGAGCGCGCGCGCGCCCTGAAAGCGAAAGAGCGTTTCGCGCAGAGCGCGAGCGGGTTCGGGAGCGACGGCGGTTTGGACACCCCTACCAGCCCCAAGTACCCGGCGTTCAGGGGCGAGTGGAGCAGTCGCGACCAAAGCAAATCGTTAAGTAAGTACTGACGTTCGGACAACACAACAAGGTCTGTTCTATCTCATGCTGAAAATACTAAAAATCACTGCAACACTGCACAGAGTTTAACGGCGGCCATCTTTGTTGTTTACAATTTGTGTGCTTTGGGTTTGTGCTCTGTTTAATAATTGTTTTAAACGTTGGGTTTCTTACAGAGGCACTTGTAAGCCTCAAATAAGGCCTTTAAGTGCTATGGACAACCATTTTACTCCTCTTTTATAACAAATATACCTTATTCTATCAGGGCTGTCAAATGACAATTTGAAGGTTAATTTGTCGGTTATAATTTAACCTTAAAATTGACATTTGACAGTTTTATGACAGCCCTGATAGAATAAAGTTTATTTTTTACAATGGAGGAGTAAAATGGTTGTTCTTAGCACTTTAAGGCCTCTTTTAAGGCTTACTATGAGAAACACAACGTTTAAAACGATTATTAATCTATATAAACAGAGCACAAACCCAAAGCACAAGAATTGTAAACGACAAAAATGGCCGCCGTTAAACTGTGCAGTGTTGCAGTGATTTTTTGTATTTTTAGTACGAGATAGACAGACCTTGTTGTGTGTATTGTGCGTCTGACAATTTTTTTTTTTTTAGGTGACCTACCAAGAGAGATAGAGATCGCGCGGCCGCAGACGGCGGGTGAGGAGGAACTGCAGTTGCAGTTGGCACTGGCCATGTCCAGAGAGGAAGCGGAACAGGAAGAGCAAAAGCGGAAGTCGGACGACGTCCGGTTGCAGCTCGCCCTGAGTCAAAGTCAGCAGGACTTCAAGTGAGTTGAGACAAAAGTTATTAGTATTAGTTTTATAATAGTTATTTAAATAAAAATAACAAATTTAATTACCACTACAGTCAATTTGTCGGAAAAAAGGACGTAGACGTATAAAAATAGATTTCGAGGGCCAGTTTAAAAAAACAAAAGAAACAACTTTTTAACCCATTTTTTCTCCCTTTTTTTCTAGCAACTTTTGTTTTTATTTAAGGGACAAAACTGTAACCCAAAGCAGTCATATGGTTGATCTTTTGGACGTGAATTTGGGGGAAAGTGCGGCTCCTGTCGATCCTTGGGGAATGCCCCAGCCACCTAGACCACAAGTAAGTAACTAAATACCAACTTTAAAAAAAAATAATAATTTTGTTTAAATTTTTTGTTACTTTCTTAGTCTCTCAACTTGAGTTTGTTTAATTACTATCCTCCTATGGTATGTAAGTGTGTGAGAAAAAATAAGTATTTTGCTAGAAGAAATATATTATATATATAAAATTAAATGCACTATAAGCTTATTAATAATTTTCATAATAATTAAGTATTTCTCCACCATAAGACTGATTAAAATAATGTTTATTTTTTGTGCACTAGTACAACTCCAAGCTCCATATCCGTGTGTTTTATTATGGTGAAGAAATTATTGTGAACATTTTTGCTTAAATAACGTTTTATGCTATTTTATAAATAAGCTTAGTGAAATAAGTACAGTAATTTTTAAAATAAAATAATATGTAATAATAAAAACGCATTTTATAATTTTAAAAGTAGTTGGGAAATCAAACAATTTTTTTTATTAAATTTAAAACTATTTAGAATGTCACTAGCACATTTTAGAATGTTAAAACATACATTAGAACAACAAAAATAAATTTTAGCCTGTCAAAACCAAAATAATGTAAACATTACTGAAGAATTTATTGAATTGTTAAAAATTTCAGAAGCACACTTTAGAATGTCAAAAACAAATTTTAGAATGTTAAAAAAATATTTGAATGTCATAGCATATTTTAGAGCGTCAAAAGTCAAAAATAGGTACAGGGTGGTCCACGTAAGGTGACCCATATACTTATATCAGAAACTACTAGAGTCACAAAAAATTTGTAAGAAACAAATATTCACGAAGTAAAAAATATTTTTAAAATATTATATTTTCATTTATACAGGGTGTTCGGTTTTCCTTGGGACGATACCAACTTTCTTATTTTCAATGGAACACCCTGTATTTTTTTGAATTTTTGGATTCTACCCACTCTTTTAGGTATACTTTGTAAATATATTAATTAAGAAAATGTTAATACTTTTTGAGTAAAATTAGGATTTATTAAAATTTCTCTAAATGTAGACACTCGCTAAAAGTTAAAAATAATCAACTAAAAGTTATTATTTTTTATATTATGTAGTATCCATCTCTTTAATAATAAGTAAGCTATAAGTTAATTATTATATTTTTTGGAAAATATCATACAGGGTGTTTTCTATGTCCCGTTGAAAATAGCGATTTTAAAAGTTTAAAATCTTGCTTTTCTTCAATGGAACACCCTATATATTTTTGCATAATTGGATAGAATAAGTAATTACCTTTCATTTTATATATATATGTCCTATACCTAAACCTAACAGAAAAAAAAATATTCACATTTTTCACAATTAGTAGCTTTTTTCCAATTACCTTAGTTAAATTTTCATTATTCAAATAAATAAATTTCAATAACAATAAATAAAAATGCTTTTAGGTATATATAAATATATATTACTATAATAATTACTATACGCGCAAAGCTACTAATTTTGTAAAATGCGAATATTTTTTTTTGGTGATCCACGTAAGGTGACCCATATACTTATCTCAGAAACTACTGGAGTCACAAAAAAATTGTAAGGAACAAATATTCACGAAGTAAAAAATATTTTTAAAATATTATATTTTCATTTATACAGGGTGTTCGGTTTACCTTGGGACGATACCAACTTTCTTATTTTCAATGGAACACCCTATATTTTTTTGCATTTTTGGATTCTACACACTCTTTTAGGTATACTTTGTATATATTAATTAAGAAAATGTTAATACTTTTTGAGTAAAATGAGGATTTATTAAAATTTCTCTAAATGTAGACATTCGCTAAAAGTTAAAAATAACCAACTAAAAGTTATTATTTTTTATATTATGTAGCATTCATCTCTTTAATAATAAGTAAGCTATAAGTTAATTAATTTATTTTTTGAAAAATATTATACAGGGTGTTTTCTTTGAATAATGAAAATTTAACTAAGGTAATTGGAAAAAAGCTACTAATTGTGAAAAATGCGAATATTTTTTTTTCTGTTAGGTTTAGGTATAGGACATGTATATATAAAATGAAAGGTAATTACTTATTCTATCCAATTATGCAAAAATATATAGGGTGTTCCATTGAATAAAAACAAGATTTTAAACTTTTAAAATCGCTATTTTCAACGGGACATAGAAAACACCCTGTATGATATTTTCCAAAAAATATAATAATTAACTTATAGCTTACTTATTATTAAAGAGATGGATACTACATAATATAAAAAATAATAACTTTTAGTTGGTTATTTTTAACTTTTAGCGAGTGTCTACATTTAGAGAAATTTTAATAAATCTTAATTTTACTCAAAAAGTATTAACATTTTCTTATTTAATATATTTACAAAGTATACCTAAAAGAGTGGGAAGAATCCAAAAATGCAAAAAAATACAGGGTGTTCTATTGAAAATAAGAAAGTTGGTATCGTCCCAAGGAAAACCGAACACCCTGTATAAATGAAAATATAATATTTTAAAAATATTTTTTACTTCGTGAATATTTGTTCCTTACAAATTTTTTGTGACTCCAGTAGTTTCTGAGATAAGTATATGGGTCACCTTACGTGGACCACCCTGTACATTTTCCAAGTTTAAAAAACATTTTAGGATGTTAAAAGAAATTAAGTACCTACTTGGTCAAAAAAAAATTAAATTTAAATCTATTTTATGTCAGTAGCACATTTTAGAATGTTAAAAACATATTTTAGAAGAACAAAAATAATTTCTAGCCTGTCAAAACCAAAATAATGTTAAAATTATTGAAGAATTTAAAGAATTATTAAGAATGTCAGAAGCACATTTTATAATTCCAAAAACGAATTTTAGCCTGTTAAAACCCAAATAATGAAAAAAATCCTAAGGAATTTAAAGAATAATAAAGAATGTCAAAGCATATTTTAGAGCGTCAAAAGTCAAAAATAGGTACAAGTTTTAAAAACATTTTAGAATGTCGAAAACAGATTCTAGCCTGTCAAAATCAAAATAATGTAAAAATTATTGAAGAATTTAAAGAATTATTAAGAATGTAGGAAGCACATTTTAGAATGTCAATAACAAATTTTAGAATTTTAAAAGCAAATTTAAGAATGTCAAAGCATATTTTAAAAGTTAACAGTCAAAAATACGTTTTACAAGTTTATAAAACATTTTAGAACAACAAAAAGAGATTCTAGTTTGTCAAAATCAAAATAATGTAAAAAATATTGAGGAATTTAAAGAATTATTAAGAATGTCAGAAGCACATTTTAGAATTTAAGAATGTTTAATTTTTAAATATTGTAAACTTCCTTGCTAAATTTAAAAATGTCAAAACCAAATTTTAGAACGTTAAAAACATAATCAAAGCATATTTTAGAACGTCAAAAGTCAAAAAATGGATTTTACAAGTTTAAAAAACATTTTAGAATTTTAAAAGAAGTAAAAACAAATGTTACATTTAAATCTAGTTAGAATGTCAGTAGCACATTTTAGAATGTTAAAACCATATTTTTGAACAACAAAAACAAATTCTAGCCTGTCAAAACCAAAATAATGTAAACCATTTTTTAGAATGTCAGAAGCACATTTTAGAATGTCAATAATAAATTTTAGAATGTTAAAAACATTTAAGAATTATGAAGCATATTTTAGAACGTTAAAAGTACATTTTACAATGTTAAAAACACATTTGTTAAAAGTACTTAAGAAGTCAAAAACATGTAATAAATTTAAAACTATTTAGAATTTTAGAGCAAATTTTGAGAATCTGTGAAACATTTAAGAATGTCAAATTTAATATTACTTTAAAACTCAATTATTTTGGAATGTAAAATTATTTAAAAATCAAATAAACATTTTAAAATTTAAAATCCCTTTTAGAATCATGTTTTAAAACACATTGAGGATATAATGTTAAAATTATTGAAGAATTTAAAAAATTATAAAGAATGTCAGAAGCAAATTTTATAATTCCAAAAACGAATTTTAGCCTGTCAATAACAAATTTTAGAATGTTAAAAACATATTTAAGAATTTTGAAGTATATTTTAGAACGTTAAAAGTACATTTTACAATGATAAAAACACATTTGTTAAAAGTACTTAAGAAGTCAAAAACATGTAATAAATTTAAAACAATTTAGAATTTTAGAGCAAATTTTGAGAATGTGTGAAACATTTCAGAATGTCAAATTTAATATTACCTACTTTAAAAATCAATTATTTTGGAATGTAAAATTATTTAAAAATTCAAATAAACATTTTAAAATTGAAAAACACATTGAGGATCTCAGAATGTTAAAACATATTATGAAAAGGTAAAATCATATTTTAGAAACTCAAATGTTGAAACACATCTTAAAATGTAAATATCAAATTTTAGAATGTAAATGTCTTGCTAGAACAGACAAGGCGTAAACGAAGAAGCACATTTTAAACATTCTAACATTGTCGAACTTTTCCATCCAGCAATCTTCGCCGTGGCGGGCGAACGCGCTGCCGTCTCCGGGCGGCGGCCCCGCCGACCCGTGGCTGCCCGCGGCGGGCGCCGCCGCCATGTCGGCGCCGGCGCGCGTCGATCCTTGGGGCGGCGCCAGCCCGACGCCCAACCGGCCGAACGGCGCGTCGTCGGCTCCCGGCCGACACGATCCCTGGTCGCCGACCAGCCCCGCCTCCTCCACGGACATGGACGAGTTCGACGTCATCACGAACAGAAACAGGTGAGAGGGGATAAGTCGAATACAGTGTATCTTTTGAATGTGAGTGAATGTGTGTGATTGCGTCATCAATTGCTGAACCAAACAAAGACATTAAAATGTGTAGCTGTCTTTTTTTTTCTTTGTAAAAGTTCATCTGAAATTCTAAAACGTATCGGGATCCGCTAAACCAGCAGATGGCGACACAATTAAACGTAATTTACGACAAACGTGAATCCGATGTCGCGCTCACGCGGCTTGTGCTGAAAAAGGACAGAGCGCGTATTTTATTTTATTAATGTTTTGTCTTAATTAACTTATAATATATTATATGTATGTACATAATATTATGTACAAAACTTGTGTATGTTTTTTGTTATTTGTTATAAAACTAATAATAATAATATATATAATATAATTTACATTAATAAAGTTAAAATAAATGCGAACTAATCATTAGAATTATTGTTTAATTGGGTGTAAACTGAGTTGCGTAACTATGAGGCGACATTAGGCAATCAAAAATACACCCACAATAAATGCTTAAACCCCTTCAAAATGATACGCTACTGACTCTAAATTTAGTTTCGGTTTAATTCATACGACCCAATTGATGACGCAATCACACACATTCAAAAAATACACTGTATGTAAATAGTTTGTTTTAAGAGGGTTAAACCTTTTCGTTTTTTTCTGTTCCATTGAAATAGATGGGAAAAAGAAAAATAAAAAAAATCTTTGAGAAATTTTAAGAACTTTTTTAAAATGTTAAAAATTTGGAACATTTTAAAAAATTTAGAAAATGTAAAATTTTAATAATTTTGAAAATTTTGTTAATTTACTGCAGAATTTAAAGAATTATTAAGAATGTCAGAAGCACATTTAAGAATGTCAAAAACAAATTTTAAAATTTTAAAAACGTATTTAAGAATGTCAAAGCATATTTTAGAACTTTAAAAAATTTTGTAATTTTGTATTTCTAAAATTTGTAAGAATTTATAAATTTTAAAAATTTGGTTTAAAAATATTAAAAATTTGAAAATTTGTAGATTTTTAATAGAACCATTTAACTTTAAATTCAAATTAATCAAAATAAAATACACCAAACAAACAAAATTTAATCGCATATTTTACAAGGTTTACCTTTTTTGCGTAATAAAGATGAAGAAAGTAATATTTTTATTAAAACGTGAATAAGTAAGGAAGGCCCCAAAAAGTTGTGACCATTTAAAAGTATGCAGTGTCGCAGACAGCGCCCTCTACACCTATATATTTTTTTTTAAAGAAATTTAACTTTCCCGACTTGAAAAAAACGTGTTTAATTGATTCATATCTCATAACGTGATTTTGGTTAAATTTTTTTTTTTTAAAGAACTTCATCACCCAAAACGAACGGCTCCAACTCAAACGGCGCCGGCGATCCGTTCGAGCTCAACCTGCTGGACAACTTAACTGTCTTGGGACCCAGTCCCTCCACGGGGGCCACCAAAAAAACCCCGCAAAGTTTCCTGGGCGAGAACAGCGCCCTCGTGAACTTGGACAACCTGGTTACAAGTGAGTACCCACATAAAAATGGAGTAGGTATGCTAATTTTTTCTCTCAGGTAAACCTTCGAACGCCCCCTCGACCGCGAACCCCTTCTCCGACCCTTCGGCGCCGCAACGGGCAGTTTTCAACACCCCCCCTCCCAAACCGAGCATCAACGAGATGAAGCAGCAGTCGCTCGCGCCCTTCGCCAATCAGAACGCCGCGTTCGGCGGCGCGGCCCCGCCCTACGGCCTGGCAACGTCGCAGCCGGTAAGTTAGTACTTCTACCACCTATATTTTTCGAGTTTTCTAGAGACTCTAAAGTAAGAAATCTGGCACTCTGAATTTATTTTTTGATGGATAAAAAATATTTTAAGTGTTTTCATAAAAAAACAATGATAAATCAGTATTACAGATTGCCAATATTCAAAATAATAATAGAAAAAGGTCAAAAATTAAAGTATGAATTATGATAATTATCAAATTATAAATATGTATACTCAAACTAATTAATTAAATATTAATATCCTAAAATTATTAAATTACGAAATGGTAAACTATATCCTTTTTTAATAAGGTTTAATATGCCTATTTATAAGCAAAAGGGAAAATGGGTAAAAATATATGGAAAAAAGTATAGCTTTTTTATTATTCCATTCTTTAAAAGAATACATATTTTGATTGAATAGTATAATGTTATTCAGCACTTTTGTTGATAAATGTAATAGATAAGAGAGGGCGTTACAGTAACGCGCTATATGTTCTATGAAATTCGGTAAATGTTTAATTTAAAAAATTAAAAACCTTAAAAAGTTGGTAGATTTTTCCTGCAAAGTAGTAAATTTGAGCAAGACACTAAAGCCTGAATTATAGATTGCCTTCCTTCCTTCCTCCCGTAGTCGTGCCCGTACGATTTGTGCGTCTTGTAAAAAGTCAATTTATAGATTTCCGTGTAAAATTCCGTAACCATGCGCGATGACACCTAAAATGGTTGACATTTGTTTTTGGTTATATTCTGCGTTTTACCCATTGTGTGTAAATATGAAAGATAATCATTTATATATTAGTGCAGTGATCACAATTTTAATTGCCCAGGCAGATTGTTGTATACTGCCCAACTATGGAGAAAGGCAGTAACTGCTAAACAAGAAATTTGTGGGAAATTAGCATAAACTCCATTTTTATAAAAAGCAGTAGGTATTTAACTGATTTATTTAACTTATAAGAAAGTTTACTGCATTTCTTTGTTGAATTAAGATACAAAATGTCCATAGCTTTATCATAGCACAAGAAAACGCATTTGTAGTTACTGCCTTTCTCCATAGTAGGGCAGTATAATAAAAAAAAACATCGAACAAGACGATGAAAGACACTTTACCAAGACCGGGAAACTACGGGGTTTTACAAAGCAACGTTTCTAAAAATGGAAGACATTGATCATAAACAATATCTAAATATCCTATTTAGAGACACAAATTATTTAATAAACTGAACACCTATCTTAAATAATACTAAACAATCATGTATTTTAAATATTTTGTGCCTACGCGCTGTCACCCTACAGCGCATGTCCATAACAAGCACTGTGATTGGTCATGTCAAAGATCTTTGCGGTGAAAGATAAAACTTAAAAATTTCTACGGGAGGAAGGAATGTCGTCCTTACGGTACGGGAATGTATAAATGGCACTACGATTTAAATAAACATTTTTGACGTAATTGTCACCATTACATTGCCCGTTAGTAATTTTAATTAAACTTAACAATTATTGATACTTTAAAATATTAAAACAACTTCAAAATATGATTTTGTTAAGAAAATATTTTATCCTTTGATTTTTTTATTACTATAATTGCAAAATATTATCACAAAGTATTAAAAATTCTTACACGGGAAATGTTAATGGTGACAATTACATCAAAAATGTTTATTGGGTTTCGTATTGTTCATCTTCTACGGGAGGAAGGAAGGAAGACAATCTATAATTCAGGCTTTAATCTATTACTTTTTGACGCATGCGTTTATTACGAAAAAAAAGTTATAAGTTATTAAATGTAACGTGCTGCTTTCAGTTTTCGAATTCGTCGAACAACGCAAACGGTAACGGTTTCGGTTCTGCGCAGGACCCGTGGGCGCCAGTTTCGCAGAACGTCAACAGCCAGATGTCATCCCCGTGGATGAAGACGGAGCAGGCGAACCCCTTCCTGTCTTAACGAAAAAAAGTTTTATCGATTATGTGAGTATATCGGCAATTTTTTTGCGCAACGAATGCATAAAGTGCTTTTATTTGTGCAGAGTTAACGCGAACATGGTGCAACACTTTTCATAAGAATTATGAAACATTTACATAAAATTCGGGGTAAACTTTTTCTATGGCTTCGCTATATACAAAGTATGGACGTTTTGCTCATGTTTTATTTATCTAGAATTGTGAAAGGAGGTATTAATTTATTGTTGTATACATTTTAACATATCTATATTTTTTATTGAATTGAAAAAAACATTAAACTTTGATTAAAATAATAATAATATTAATAGAGTTATATGATAAATATTTTAATGCTTTAAAGCTTTACTATTGTATAATGAAATCCGTCACTCGTAATAGACTGAAACAGTGAAATTTTTTTATTGAATAATGATGTAATAAGGTTTGTAGGGTTTAAAAGAGACGTTCAATAGAAATATAAAATGGGAAAATTCTAGCATTTACACAATATTAGCTTTCTTGGCTTAGTTCGGGAATTTTCTTATTCATTTACTTTTTAAATGTGTCATAATTTTTTCTGTTTAACAGTTTATTTCTTTTTTGCCAAATATTATTTACGTTAACTGCTTTTATATGCCGCCGACATACTGTATGATTTAATTGCAATATACAAATATTTATAGTAAAACACCAGTATTTTATTTTTAATGCTTCATAATTTATATTATTATATTGTAATGATTTGAAGCCCATTTTCAATTTTGTTGTGTAAAATATTTATAAATTTTTAGCTAGTTTTTAAGAATCAAATAATATATTTATGTAATTAATTTACTCCTAATTGTATATATAAATTTTATTTAATTATTATGTAGTATGTTATTATTTGCAACTATTAATTTTTTTATTAAACTATTTCAGATTTAACTGTAAATAAATAGTATTAACTATTTTTTTTAGATTAAGGTTTTGTATTATATAAGAAGATAGCAAACATTTTACAAGAAAGGGTATATTGGATTTAATTGTATCTTGATAGTTATTTTCACTTACATTCTTAAAAGAAATAAATTTATCAAAGTCTAAAGAATTTTTTATTTATTTTTTAACCCTTAAAATTACAAGAAAAACGTTTTAAAATAATTTTGTTGCCTATCTCGAAAAAACGCAATCAAAAATTTTCCGATTTGAAATTTTTTACAAACAAAATTTTATTAGCAGGTAGGTATAAATTTAGTTTGACTTTCCTATTAACAATTTTGTTTAACAATTGCCTACTTACTGAAATTTCTAAAGCTGCGCCATCTATCCAAGTAGGGCTGAACTAAAGTTGTAAAATTTTCAGTGGCAATAATTTAGTTCGGACATTTTTACATAGATGGCGCTTTAAAAACTTTTGTTGACTGGGTTGCCTACCTACAATTATTTTTAAAGCTCCATTCATCCAAGTATTGCCGACTAAAGTTGAGAAAATTTTGGTAGCAAAGTATGAAGTTTATCATTTTTTTGTGCCAATTAAATATTTTATTTTTATTTTATTAGATGGTAAAATTATAGTTAAAATATAAAGCCTGATTTATAGATTGCCTTCCTTCCTTCCTTCCTTCCTTCCTTCCTTCCTCCCGTAAAAGATGAACAATACGAAAATCGTAGTGCCATTGATAGATTACCGTACGGGAATATTCTACGGGAGGAAGGAAGGAAGGAAGGCAATCTATAAATCGGGCTTTAACTATATAAATAATTTTTTGTACTCCCACCTTTAAAACGCCCTTTATCGTACTTGTTTCCATGACACTAAGTGACCTTTTAAAAACACATTGACAAGTTGTGGCTTTATGGCGCTTTAGTCACGGGCTGAAGTTAGTTTTAAGTTAGTTGACTGTCAAATGTCATAAAATCGTTAAAATAAAGTGCCTTTCTTGTAAAATAATACTAAATGTGCAAATTATTTTATTAGCTCAATACAAAAATACAAAAGTATTAAATAGTTTCTCAACGCCAATACTTGAAAAGTTTATATAAACATTGTACTGACCTAATTTCGCCGGCAGTAAACTATAACTTAAATTCGGGCACGGACTCCACTGTAAAGTCCTCATAAAACATTTTCTTTACTTTCACTGTGAAAAACTGTCAATTTTCAAGAAATACATTTCGATTTATAACCTTTATAGTATAAAAATTTAACATTTGACCATTACTTTACTCAATGATTTGACGGTGACACACAGATTCTCCTATTGTTTCATAGATGGCGCTCTATACAAATTTTTGATTTAAATCATTTTAAGATAATAATAAGTATTTGTCGTAGAAAAAGTATAGTATGCACCTCATTTATAAACTTTTCTATACACTCATTAATTTAAGCACTCGCCCGCAAGCTCGCTCGTGCCTAAATTAAATTCGTGTATATAATGGCGTTTATCAAACTTGATACATAATATACTATTTTAGTACACAGGCTTTATTTTTTTATAACAATACATTCAATGTCTAAAATTAAAAAGCATTTTCCTTAGCACCCTGTATTTCGATTACTGTGCGTCAAATTTGATCCAACTGCTGCCAACCTAAAATCTTTTTATCCAATTCGATGCAACTTAAAATGTCAACGAAATCTACCACCAACATAACAAACAAAACTTTTTGTTTATCTTGAAATATTGCCCCAGGTCCTTTCAAAATAAGGTAATTCACGTTATAATTCTTCAATACAAAAATGTATTCGACTTCCTAACTTGTTATTTTAGTGTTTTCTCTAAAATGGAGGCTGTTGACATACAGGCAGTAGAATCAAAACTGAGCGATGTTACTGTAACAGCCATTCCAATGACGTCCAAGACGGCCATAAAAATCGAACAAAACAATCAACAAAGTGCTTCAAAGGTTGACCCGCACAGCCAGTCAAAGTATGCACAGTTATTGGGCGTTATAGAGGAAATGGGGCGAGAAGTACACCCTACCTATGCAGGCAGCAGAAGTTCTGCCGAAAGACTTAAAAGGGGTATTGTGCACGCCAGGATTTTGGTAAGGGAGTGTCTAATTGAAACGGAGAGAAGTGCTCGACAGTAATTGTAGTACTGATACACATACAGGGTGTTTTGGGAGCAATCTGAAATAATTAATCAATTGACATTTAAGTTGACAATTGTATCTTGCATTTTAAGCTAGATATAACTGTCTTAAAATGAATTTCAGTAGTGGATTTTTTATTTCATTTAATATAGAAAAGTTCCTAGATTCCTCTCAAAACTTGCTGTAATTAGAACTTAAGTGACATTAAAATCAAAAAACATGATAAAATCTCAATTTTTCATAAGCCTTACTTAGAAATAATGTGATACACTCCAAATAAATATATACTTAAAACAGGTTGAAAGTACAAAACTTAATTGTAAATAACGTAATTGGCGTAGGTCAGTCATTTTGTGTGTTATATATATTATTACCTAGTATTACATGTTGTACAATTTATTGAATTGGAATTTTTAAGGATGAATAACCATTTTTTATGATATTCCAAACATTAACAGCTCAGGTAATGTTATAGAATTTAATATAGGTATATTTTTGCATTTTTTATAATGTATTAAGTTTAAGGCATAATAAAAATAATTAAAAAATTGTATTTTATTTTATTAACCTTAATAAATCTAATTTAAAAATATTTATTAAATAAGAACTAAGAATATTTAACTACATTTATCAGTCTGTGTTAAAAAATTAAACATTTAATTTTATATATATGGTATAATATATGATATAATATTTATGTTTTAATAAATATAAATATTTGCAAATTTTCTTTCTATAGAAAATAATATCTATGGAAAGAAATAAACCAATCAAAGTACTGCATTTTCCACAGCACACTAGAATGCTGTAATCTAATTGGTTAATTGCTTTTCCATAGAGAACAAAGCCTTCTTGACTTCTATGTAAATGCGAAACCTGACAAAAAATATAATTTGTCTTAGTTACTGCTGGTTCTTTCTTCTTCATTAGTGGCAGCTACAGAAACTGGAGGCAAATAATAGGCCTTAACCAAACTATGCAGCCTTGCCACTTCCACATCTTCTCTTTCCAGAACCCTTATACTTTGCGCAAACTTAATAACCCCCTCTCTGCCTTCGGGGTAGCCGTAATTCCTGATGATATCAACTTGCACCGCGAGAACTAAAGGAAAAACGTACTGAAGCATTTTAAGCATTTCGTTGCCCACGTCCGTTCGCGCTTCTTCCAGCTTTTTCGCGTTTTCCGGCGTGTTCAGTTCTTTTATGGTTTTGTTGAGTATTTCGATGGCGGTTTCGCTCGTGAGCGGCTGTATTTCGGTCATTTTAAAAGGGTAAACACGGAAATGTCAAGATTTTGACTTTTGTCAGTGAAGTTTTGTCAAGTTGGTACCGTACCATAGATCAGTGTTGCCACTTACAGCGCAGTCTCACAATCTGTCAGAAATTACCGCCATTTTCAGGGTTGGGTCAGTAGAAAACCTTAGGTAATTTACCTTGGTAGAAAAGGGTAGAAAACTTGTTTTCGACTTGCGTCGAAAACCTATAGGGTTTTCTACCTACGTAAATTACCTTATTCGACCTTCTCCTTCCACTTCTCTATAATTGATAAAAATTTGCCCTCATGCCAAAAATTATGTTGGGGTCTCCCAACCAAACGTGGCCCTTTTTTTCCCACCATAATAATGTTAAAAAACTCCAAATAACTTCAAATTTATGGTCTGATTTTTCACAACATTTAACAAATCATAATAAACAACAAACTTGCATAACCTCACATTTTTTGATATTTGACAGTATTCTACTTTTTTACGTTTTCTACCGTCGAAAACGTCGAAAAAGGTTTTCTACATGTCGAAAACAAAAATGTAGGTAGATACCCAACCCTGGCCATTTTACAAACTTAACCTTACAAATCTATAGGTTTTTTGCACCTTTGTTATGATCTGTGTTTTGATAAAAAAGGCAATATGAGTGTTATGTGCGTTGTTTGCGATAAGATATTTTCTAAAAGGTCTAATTTAAATAGACATCGTCGTGAATTGCACGGCCTGGAAAGAAATCCGGTTTTATATGATAAATCGGTTTGGAATTATAAATGTTTAGAGTCAAATTGCAATAATTCATATCGGAATAATGAAATGTTGATACAACATCTTCAGCAAGTTCATAATATTTTATTTGAAAATGCAGAAGAAATTGTATTTGAAAATATAAATGGTGAGTTCTTTTTTTTACTACTTTATTTTTTGTTGTTTACTTAACTTTTTATTTATTTAGAATTTGAGAGTTGGAAAACTAACTATGAGATGAAAAATAAGTGCAATTACACTGTAGCTAGAACATGGAAGAGTACTGATGGAAAAGTTATTTACTATAACTGTAATAGATCAAAAACAGGTAGCTTTGTAGTTTATAGGCAAATGTAAAATTCTATTATTAGTTTACAAAATATATTATGTGCTTGTGGGCAAATATGCCTGACGAAGTATACTTTCTTCATGCATATTTTTCTTACAAAGTAATGACTTTGTCAGTCTGGCATATATATATAAAAAAAGTCTTTATTGGGTTAACCAAAGGGCTATCGACCTAGGTCCTTCTGCCTGTTTACAACAAATAATATGTTTCTATAGAATGTTAGACATTGAATGTTTTGGTATATACATATATAAAAAAAAAATTATGAACTTGTAAAAAAAAAATTATGAAAGTTCTTATAAAATATTTTTTTTTTAACAGGAAAACAATACCAACAGCAGAGACAACGCCTCCTGAAGAGTCAAGGAAGTTGTAAATTGGATTTTATGTGCCCAAGTCATCTAAAATTAAAACATCCCAGATAACATTAGTGAAATCATTATGGATGCATATATGCATTCACTCAAGTAAAATTATGAGCTCATTTTAGCATCCTATTGTGTATTCATAGTGAGTGCAGAATGGATGCATATAAATGAATTTCGTTAAAAGAAACTTGCGCATGCGCATACGATTTTTAAATATGGCGGGATTTTTAATTTATAGATGTCAAAAAATCAAGGTTGTATTATTATTTTTCATTTTATTTTAAATACAAATTATGTTACAAACCAAATGTTTAATATATATTAATTAATTAATAACAAATAAAGCTATAATGACGGTGTATCTTCCTAAACAGATAAAAATTAAGTATTTTTTACTTGCCTAATTTAATTAAGAACCTAATAATTATTAGGATCTTACTTAAGTAACCAAGTAAAAAAATATTTAATTTTTATCTCTATACAAAGATATTTCTTTGTTATAGCGCAGATCAGGAATACAAGGCTTCCGATGAAGAGATAAAATACTATACATGCAAAGTTTATAAAAACAAATGCAAAAAACATTAATGGGTGATTTCTAAACCAATTTTCAAAATGTTCCAACCCAGGTTTAAGTTAAAATTTTATTTAAAAAAATATGTACATACAGAGTGTCCCAAAAGTCAATGATACCCTATGAAGGACTAATAGGTCAGCTCATGACTAATCAGAATATCAAAACATGACCTTAGTAAAAAATCATTAGTTTTTAAGAATTTTGTGGAACTTGACACCTAAGATCAGTTTTTTGAGTGCCACAGCTACAAAATTCTATATTCTTAGATTATATATAATTACACAACATAAAATATATATTTTATGTTGTGTAACCCTGAATAGGGCTGCTATTAATTACAATTCAAAATTAAACTAATAGTAGATTTTGTAGCTGTGTCAAGTTTTACAAAATTCATAAAAATTACTATATCTCAAAACTAACTATTTTTTACTAAGGTCATGTTTTGATTTTCTGCTTAGTCATGAGTTGGTCTATCAGTCCTCCAAAGGATATTGTTGACTTTTGGGACACCCTGTATATGTATATGTTAAATAATTATATAAATATTTGACATATGTATTTTAATAAAACAGTGTTTTTTAAACAAAAGGCTTTGAACAGGTAATTTTTTAAATATAAAATATTTTAGGTAAAAAGTACCCTTAAGCATGTTTTAGACAATTTCTTTTTAAGGTACAGGCATGTATCTTAAAAAGAAAGTGTTTAGAACACACTGATGTTATATGTTAATAAACATATCGTCGTTTATCTGACAAAGAGGCGTAACTCAAAAAAATTCGTTTTTGAGTTATACCAGAATGATCACCAAAATCGACTTTATAATCTCACAAACTGGCGTAGCTCTATAATAAATAGGTACAAATAAAGTTTTAGCATATAACAGTTTCGGCGTAACTAATATTTTTGCATTTTGTGTGCCGTACAAACTGGCGTAATTCAATTCACACCGTTTTGTTTAAAAATGAGATACGCCTCTTTGTCAGATAAACGACGATATGTTCTAATTGCTAAAAGGTACCTATTTATGTACATAATATTACATATTTTTTAAAATAAAATTTTAACTTTAACCTGGGAACATTTTGAAAATTGGTTCAGAAATCATCAATTAATGTTTTTTTCATTTGTTTATATATATATACATATATGTATAATAATATATAATATTATATCTCTTCATCGGAAGCTCTATATCCTTTATGGTCGACGTATTCAATATTGTCGTTTTCGTCATTATCATAATCGGAGATGTATTCGATTACATATTCATCCGTCTCCTCCAGAAATGTATTGGGAACTTTATCATTTCCATTATTTTTAACATATTGGAGCTCACCAATGCTTTGGCCTTTTTTGTAGCTTTTTAGTATGATCAGCATTTTCGTTCTTGCAAATTTTCTTTTATTTTAAAACCTTGTTTTAGAACTCTCATCGCTTGACCAAATTCAAAACTAAAAATCCTTAGGTTTTCCGGCCCTTCAAAAGTACTACATTCTCTTGCAGCATCTATATATTAAGAAAAAAAAGTTTTATTGATTTAGTGAGCAAAAAATTTAAAGTGCAAAAATTTACCAAACATTGCTGTGGCCATTTTGGTGTCTTCAAATTTGTATGAATTTCCTGCCCCAGTCCAAGTTATCTTTTTAATTAATGATGGTTCCATTGAATCATTTAGAGCAATTTTAATGAAGTCTCTAAGTTTCGTTGCCCCAATTGCTTTCCAATGTTCTTGCTGAAAATATTAAAATTATTAAAGTCTAGATATTTTTTTGGTTGAATGAAAATTAACAAGAAACATAAGAAATATTACCAATTGCAATCTGGTCATATCCATATCCTCATTTTCCAGGGCTTCAAGACCTTCTACTGATTTCTTAAGGCGCATTCATGCTCACTAAAATAAGAAATAAGAAATAAGAATAAGAAATAAGATAAAAAGTTAAAACTGTGTAAAGTAATGGTTGCGTTCATGCTCATGAAAATAAGGAATAAGAAATAAGAAATAAGAATAAAGATAACAATTTTTAACTTTGGTTCTTATTTTTGCGTATAAAACTGCGCAAAGAACCAAAATGGGTCTGTGAATTATTTTGATGGGTTTTATTTGTTATATGCATGGAGCCATGGTGTTGGAAATCGCGTAGAGTGTCGCTGTCGATTGTTTACGTTTATAGCCAATATAATCCACTATAATAAAATATAATTGTGTGACAACATTTTTTATTTCTTAGGTTATCAGCATGAACGATCAATCGCGGTCTTATTTCTTATTTCTTATTCCTTATTTCTTATTTCTTATTCTTATTTCTTATTTTAAGTGAGCATGAATACGCCTTTAGGGAATCCTGGCAATTTTTCGCGTGGTTTTCTCCTCAGCCTTTGTAATTTTGATTCTGTCGCCATGCGACTTTCCTTGCAAGAGCGCGTACGTCTTTTCAAGTAAATTGAACGTGCGAATTTGAGTGATTTCCAGTTTCCTAGAATTATTCAACATAAAATAAGTAACTTTTTATCAAAATATGAATGTCGTTCCCCCTGTTATTAAGTTCATTAATTAATTGTTAGGATCCTTAATACAAATTCCAGTAGCAGGGAGAACGACATATAGAGAAAGTTACAGCTTATCGTACTTACTCAAGTCTATCTCGAATCTCAGAGTTGGTCAGCGTTCCGCATTCTTTTATTTCTTGGGGAGAAGAATACATTTTAATTTGATTTGGAGTGTCCAAAGATTTAAAAATTTCCTTATTTGGTGTTTTGCTGTAAAGTCAACTTATTGTAAATGATTTTTTGTTATTATATTTTATTTATTTTTTTTGTTACTGTAGGTATTCTCTTATAGTTTTTGGGTGGGTTAATAATATATAAAATATTATTTTTTTTTGTTTAACGAAACTTAAAATTAATGGACTTTTAATTTTGAAATATTAAACTCACCTTTTGGCAATGACTTTTTCAGGCGACTTTTTCGCACGATTCCATAAAAGGTCCTTTTTTAAGTTGCTGTATTCCTTCAGATACTGATAGGTCAAATGTTAATATTTTGGGGGGGGGGGCAGTTCTTCGGATTCTGTAGTATTTTGCTTCAGAGGGCGGTAAACAATTTGACCCGATTTTGTTTGTGCAGTCATTTTTCTTTTGACGTTTACGATCTTCTTTGTATATTCTTCAGGTTTGAAGGAACTCATTGTTGACTTTGATTATATTTTAAGAACAAAAAAATGTACTAAAATAAAATAAAAAATTATCTGAATGAACATAAAAAATCTCGATAAAATTATTTATTTAAATCCTATAAAAAATGGTTTATTTATTTAAGGGATGTTCTAATATTTTAAAAGAAATTTAAAGGTGATTGATTTAATTACTATAAGATAACCTAAGTTATCATAGATGTATACATTAAAAAATTGATCTTAAAATGGATTTCAAACAAAAGATTATAAATAAATTT
The DNA here is from genome assembly GCA_921294245.1 of Brassicogethes aeneus. Classification (NCBI taxonomy): domain Eukaryota; kingdom Metazoa; phylum Arthropoda; class Insecta; order Coleoptera; family Nitidulidae; genus Brassicogethes; species Brassicogethes aeneus. The sequence goes on from OV121140.1 coordinate 4,803,939, forward strand.
CTTTAAATTATACATACTATATGTAGGTACCCAAAAATAAAAAAAGCAAAAAATGACACAGCCTCGGAAACAGCACAACCCCCTACTATGGTATCGATTTAACATCAGGTATAGGTATACTGATTACCCAACAAATTTTAAATATGCCAATAAAAAGAATATACGCTTATCCTTTAATGGCATATACGTATAATAATAATACGTATTATGGTAGGTACTCATAAATATTTGCATAATTATGCAAACACCATTATGTCAAAAAATAAGTAGGATTTCATGTAGGATTTTTAGTGTTTTCATTTCTATACAAAGTTGAGTAACCGAAAAAAAGGTACTTAATTGCTTTAATTGATTCATAAAAATAATTTTTTACAAGTAAAAATAGTATTTTGTTTTCTGTTACTTGACTTTGTATCAAAATATATATTTATGAACTTTTAAGTAGGTACTTACCGCTATAATAAGCATAAATTAATTAATTAAATCAATATTTAATATTATTTGCCCAGCCAAATTTAGAAAAAGCGTAATGTGATAATGACAGAACAAACCAACTAAAAAGAGAATTAAAAATAGTGAGGTTATGATTATACCGGGTAAACAACGCCTGCTACAGGAAGAGCGCGCCGAATTTAAAAATAGAATCGGAATCGTTTCCGTGAATTCACTTTGACTGCATAAATGCTTTCACTATGTGAATCATTCACTCCATTTTATCCGTGAGTCAGAAAATGTTATCTGGGATGATGAAAATAAATTGTATGTAACCCTTCAAAAAACACACTATGGTCATAGCCTAGATTTGCAGCACTTGAGAATTTCAAAAGATGATAGGAGCATAATACTGACTTCAAAACATACATCCCATTTAATATCTAAAAATTTCCCTGAAGAAAATGACAATATTATCATGTTACCTAGTAGTCAAGCCAAAAATAATTCCAACAATAATCTTATAAATAAGGTAAATCAGACATTCCTTAAATTACAGACTACAAATTTAAATGATTTGGATGATTCAACAATTTTAGAAATACATATGCATTTAAATATTATAAATAATTTAATTAATTTGCCACAATCTTCCAATCATGACTTTAAAGACAAAACCACTAATAACATTTTTAATGAAAATATTGTCCCTCAGTTGCGTTTTTCTTCCACCCAAAAAAAGAGAAAACGTCAAAATAACGGTAACAAAAAACCAAGTAGGAAACAAAAAATAAGTACTATTAATATGTTAAGTGGAAAAATGGAAGAGTATATTTCTGAAAACCCTAATAATGATCATGTGTATTTGTAGAATTGCTATAGCAAAATCTATACTTACCTAATTAGTAATATTATAGTAATAGGCATAGAAATAATAATAATATATTTTTATTAATAATTATATATATTTTCTCTGTATAAATTTGTTTTTTTATAATATTGTACCTTTAAAGGTTAATTGTTATGTAGATCGATTGATGGTAATACAACATTGTTATTCAATATTTGTGTTTTATTGTCCTATTTTAATTTAGAATTTTTAAGAAGTAAAAGAATACCTATCTATATAGAAAGACTGTATATTAATATTAGTTCAAAAGTCAAATTATTATTTAAATCCGTACAGAAATAAAGCTAAAATGTCATCATATCAGTTAAACCTAACCTAAAAATGATCTTATTATTATTTATTAAATGCTTAAAAAATTAGTATATAAAGTTCATTTTTTTTATCAGGACGGCGGCAACGCTGCAAATTTAGGGTTTTGGTTGGTAAATACCGTTGTTAAGTTGGTTGCATTGATTAAAACAAACTAAGCTAGTTATAAATCTAATTGTGGTTATGTGTAAATTATTGTAAGTTACATTGTGCAGTTGCCAAGTTGAGTTGTCGAAATTCGTAGTTAAAAATGCAATTAATTTGGCTTTGGTGGTGCTTGGATGAGTAAAATCATATAAAAAAAGTAGTTAAATATAGGTTGCTTTACGGCCCAGAAGAGAAAGTATTCATAGCGGATAATAATCTTCGCTTTGAAAAGAAGTTATATAAAAGAAATTAATTTTTTTTTTGAACGTAAATGTTGTCCAATGGTGAATAATGTGAAAATAATGTGTGATGTAATATTTATAAAACCAAATTCGTTACTTTTTTACTCTAAAAATGTCCATAAAGCGATGTACTTTTTCTTCCATTGTGGCATTTGGCATAATTTCATCAAAATGAAGTTTTGCGCTTTTACATTCGAATTCGTTGCTATTATTTTTGGCATAATTATCTTTTTATTTATAATTGACGAAAAATTTATCAATAATAAATATTATTGTCAATTTGACAGTGTCAAAGTATTTAATTGAATTCTTTGGCAGAAGTACCATTTTTAAATACTAAAAATACTAAGTCAAACTGGCATAAGCCACCAACCTAACAAAAAAAGTATTGTTTCAAATTCGGACAACAGAGGGCGAACATTTACTGAGATAATTCCCTGTAAGTTTATTAGTAAGCTTTAAGGGTTTTCCTCTTAAATATAAGTGGGGTTCTGATACTTTAAAGTTGCACCAGATTTGATTTTTATTAAAAGGATAGGTTTTTAGAAATAAAAGTCTGTTAACAAATTAAGGTGCGATTCCTTTATGTTTCATCTTAACATGCTTATTCATATAATACATGTCGGTGAACATTTTGTCGCATTGTGGACATTTGTATTTTTTTCTTTGGAAATCGCCATGTTCAAATCGAACGTGATTCTTTAGGCGTTGGTTGGACGTATATGTTTTTGGGCAATGTTTACAACTACTTATATTTAAAACGTTCGTGCACCATTTTTATGTGCGAGTTTACACTACTTGAAGTTGAAAACACTTTGTCGCAGTGCGGACACTTAAACGTTTTTCTTCGACCGCTATGTATGCTTCCAACGTGCTCTTTCAGATGAAAATTTCTCTTGTAAGTTTTCGGGCAATGCGGGCATTCGAAAAGACGGCCGCCGTGTTTTTTGTTGACGTGCTCGCCTCTGCTTTCCTTGCTCGGGAATGTTTTTTTGCAAAGCGAACATTCGTGTTGTTCTTTTTGCGCTTCGTGTTTGATCCGAACGTGGCGATCAAAGTTTGCCTGGTCGGTGTACACTTTCGGGCAATTTGGGCAATGCAGTTTGAAACCTTCGTGCATAGTTTTAACGTGACGTATTAAACTTTGTACGGTAGAAAAAGTTTTGTCGCATTGCAAACAGCTGTATTTTTTTCGCTGCAAGGCATCGCCATGTTGGCTTTCCATGTGCTGTTTGAATACTTTTTTATTCTTATAGATTCTCGGGCAATGTGCGCACGCGCATTTATAACCAGCATGATTAACTTTGACGTGTCGCATTAAAGAGTCTTTTTCTTGGAATTTGTCGCCGCATTGTTCGCATTTGAAATCTTTTTCTTGTGAGGGATTGTGTTTATTGTTAATGTGTTTGTTAAGGTTGCGTTTTGTCGTGAACTTATTCGGGCAATGCGGGCAGTCTATCTCGATGCCCTCGTGCATTTTGACGTGCTCCACTTTCCACTTCTTTTGCAGGAAAACTTTCTCGCAAATATGACACGCGTAATCTTTTCTTTGAGTGGAGTCGCCGTGTTGACCTTTCACGTGGTGATTTAAAGTCTCTCGTCTTGCGTACGCCTTCGGGCAATGCGGGCAATTGTATTTTTTTCTTCGCGAAGGATCGCTGTGATAGTTTTTAACGTGGCTTTTTAAGGAATCCTTTCTCGTGAAAGTTGTCGGGCAAAGCGGGCATTTGTATTTTTTTCTTTGCGAGGGATCGCCATGTTCGACTTGAACGTGATGTTTTAGGTTTTGATTTGATTTATACACTTTTGGGCAAAGTAGACAACGGTATATGCAGCCTTTTAATGATTCCCTAAAACAATGTTATTTATTATTTACACATCATCATTAAAATCGTGACGAAATAATGTATTTCACTGTGCATGTATAACTCTTTAAAATAACAATTTGTCCAAATTCAAATTTAGGAAAAAATTATTTAAAAAACATGTCCAGGCAATATTGCTATTCATAAACATCGATTTCTTAATATTTGTCATAATATGTTTATTATATTAACATATTATGTTTAAAGGCTTGACCTTGAATCTTTGAGAGAGATTATTTAAAGTCGCAGATCTTACACTAAAATTGTGTTAAGTAGTTAACTTAAGAAAATCCTTTAAGGTCAACACAGGCTATGTGGAAGGACCCCTTCTACAACAGAGAGGCAAAAAGAGGCCAAGAAAAAGTCCAACTCAAACTCTGATGAGCAGTGAAGGTGCAGTGTTCTTTGGTGTAGAGGTTTTAAAAGGTATTGATAAAACCTAAGAGATTTTAAAATTAAACAAAAAAGTTTTAGCATATATTTTTTTGAATTTTATTAATTACATATACTTTTGTTTGACTAATTTTTTGTCTTTACTTTTGTTGTATTTTTTTAATAAAATATATTTTTTATTCTACCAATATAAACGCCTTTACCAATCTTTATAAATTTTTTTATAAAAATACTTCCCAACTTATATCCCAGTTTACGTGTTCAAGGGTTTTTCGAGAAAATATCCTTAAAGCCCTTTTATTTAAAAATAAAAGATGAGAGAAAAAAACTTTTATAGGGATATTTATTTTTAAGTAAATAAAAAATATGTTGTGAAAGACCGTATTTTTGTTAGTATACCCTGAAAATTATGTACAAATCAAAGGAACAGTAACGAAAATACAGCGCTTCAAAGTCGTCAAAAGAATTAAATTGAAAGTTTTATGTGAGGAAAGGGTTGTAGAAAAAGAAAAGGAAAAAATTGGTAAAAAAACTATCGGTAGTTTACCTAAAACTATCGATATACATCGATAATTTTCCTACCGTTACGCTAAGGTAAGAAATTGAAATTAACTTTAAACAAAAAAAAACAGAATGTTTGCGTTTAAGGAATTTTAACCTGTCAACATTTAACATTCGTGTGCTGTTTTCATGTGCCATGCCAACCCGGGTTTCGTTAGGAGAATTTTGTCGCAATGCTGACAATTGATTTTTCTTTTTAGGGGATCGCCATGTTGGTTTTGAACGTGGTGGTTTAAATTAGCCCTGCTTGCCAAATCTTTCCGGCAATGCGGACATTTGTATTTTTTTCTTTTCACGGAATGTTGACCTCGAATGTGCTCATTTAAACTACTCTTTGTTGCAAACTCTTTCGGGCAATGAGGACACTTGCATTTAAAACCTCTGTGCTTTGTTTTAATATGCTGGATTAAGTAGGTTCTTCTCAGGAAACTTTTTTCGCACTGCGAACATTTGATTTTTTTTCTCAGCAAGGGATTCTCGTGCTGGTCTTGGAGGTGGAGTTTTAACGGCTCGTTTCTTTTGAACGTTTTCGGGCAATGCGGGCATTTGTAACGGTGGCCGTCGTGTTTTTGTTCAATGTGCTCGCCTCTACTTTGCCTGGTGGAGAATAGTTCGTCGCAAAGTGGACATTTGTGTTTTTCTTTTTGCACGCCATGTAAGATTTGAAGGTGCTTATCCAAGGCTGCCTTTTTGACGTACGTTTGTGGGCAATGTGGGCAACGGAATTTGTAGCCTTGGTGTGTCGTTTGAACGTGACGTTTTAAACTTTGTACGGTAGAAAAAGTTTTGTCGCATTGCGAACAGTCGTACTTTTTCCTTTGCATGGGATCGCCGTGTTGGCTTTCGACGTGCTGTTTATATCTATTTTCATTTTTATAGGTTTTCGGGCAATGTGCGCACGCGTATTTACATCCTTCATGTTTAACGTTAACGTGTCGCGTTAAATAATCTTTTTCTGTGAACTTTTTGTCGCACTGTGCGCACTTGTGCTCTTTCGGATCGCCATGTTTGTTTTTGAGGTGATGATTTAACTTGGATTTTTGCGCGAACGTTTTCGGGCAATGCGGGCAAGTGACCCTGAAGCCCTCGTGTTTTGACCGGATGTGCGCGAGTTTAGCCGTTCCATTTAGGAGTATTTTGTCGCAATGCGGGCACGCGTACTCTTTTCTTTGCGCGGCGTCGCCGTGTTGGCCTTTGACGTGGTCGTTTAAAGTTTTCCCCTCCGAGTACGCTTTCGGGCAGTGCGGGCACTTGTACTTATTTCTTCGCAGGGGATCCCCATGTCGCCTTTCAACGTGAAGTTTTAAACCAAAACGTGTCGTTGAAGCTTTCGGGCAATGCGGACATTGGTATTTAATTCTTTGCAGGGGATCGCCGTGTTGGCTTCGAACGTGTTTTTTTAAATAAACTCTTGTTAAGAAAGCTTTTGTGCAATGTAAACATTTGAATCTGATTATTTGTAGGGGATCGCCGTGTTGGATTTGAACGTGATATTTTAGGTCTTGCTTGGTTTTATATGTTTTCGAGCAATGTGAACAACTGTATGTAACCGACATGTGTTGTGATTTTATGTGCTTTGTTACACATGCCATACTCGATAGCAGTTTGTCGCAATGTGGACACTTGTATTTTTTTCTTTGCGAGGGATCGCCATGATGGTTTTGAACGTGACATTTTAAAGCAGTCTTGTTTATGTAAGCCTTTGGACAATGCGGACATTTGTGTGTAATTCTTTGTAAGGGATCGCCATGATGGTTCTGAATGTGCTGATTTAAAGCAGCTCTTCTTGTGTAAGCTTTTGGGCAAAGCAGACAACGGTGTTCGTTGTCTTTTATCGACTTCCTAAAACAAAAAACCAGCTCTTAAGATCACAGAGCTGACATTTTCCACGAATATATCATCGTTAAAATCGTGACGAAATTATGCATTTCACTGTGCATGTATAACTCAATCAAATGACAAATTTGAGAAAAAAAAATAGAAAAACTTGTTTAAGAATGATAGAGGCACTACAGGTTTTGTTTTAAGAATTTATAACCTTAGCTGCAAGGTTTGGCTAATAAATCCATTTTCACCCTTGACTTTAACTTTTTATTAATTAATAATACGGAAAAAACTTTACAACAAAAATTGTTGCTAATACGTTCCTTAGCAATTTCGGTAATGGCTAATTTTCACGTGACGTTCATATTTACAAAGTTAATCAAACTCTACCACTTACCATTAAGTCTGTAAAAAGTTTAAATAAAAAAACGCTTACCTTTTTCTGACTTCGGAAGTACTATTTTTTTCGACAGTATTTTTCGTGTCTTCTTCATCTAAAACTTTACTGTCAGTCCTACAAAAACATTTTTCATAAAGTTATATTCAAAAAAGTCACTGTGTTTATAGTTCCAGGGCCTCTAAGACGCCCTGTATATATTTTGTTTAATAACTCACCCTGATTCATCTTCATCATCATATTTAACCCCATGATATTCCACTTCAATTTTCGTCTCAAACGTGGCTTCATCATCATCTTCTTCTTCATCTTCATTATGTAGGGAATTTTTATCATCTTCAGAAAAGTCACTATCACTACCTTCTTCTTTGATATTGCATTGCATTTTTTTACTTTCATCTCCAGGATCGGAATAGTCACTTTGTTCGTCACTATAGTTGATTTTAGATCTAAAATTATTTTTAAAAATATATATGTATGTATGTTAATACCAGGGAAATGATATTTTACACAATTTTATACGTTCTGAGCTCAATATTTTAATTTTATGACCTCGAATTTTTTTGCCAGAAAAACTTTCTCAGAGATATTTTATCATAAAAATGTGTTTGTATTTCCCAGAGGAATGATGAGACAATACACCATGTTTTATCAATTAAGTACATAAACGTATTGGGAACATATGAGAGGAATAATATTTGGTAAAATTTACCATTAAATAATATTTTTGCATTTTCTCTCAAGGGAATACTTTTTGGGCGTTTGATGTGACCGAAATTTTTACTGAAATGTATCTAAAAGGATATGGACACTCACCCTGATTTAATTCGTCGATTATATTTTTTTCCAGTATCTTCTTCATCTTCAGGAGTGTATGATGAATCTTCATCGGCAGAAAAGTCACGTTCTTCATCGCTACTTTCATCAACTCTAAATTGAGAGTATGTAGGTATAATTAAATATCTAGCTTCAGTTACAAAAAAGTGTAGTATAGGTTGCTTGAAATATGGTGTTTTTTATTTTATGAAGTTGTTAATGTTGTGTAAAAAACTTTTTGGAAAACAAAATCAATTGTATTAGTTACAAAGCCACACCACATTTTGTATAGTTTTTTCTTTAAAATTAAGTTTTAATTATTTTTAAATCTAGTTCTTTGTAGAAAATATGGCAGTTAATTTTTGCAAACATAATTTAAAAAGCATACAAAATTATGATTTTTGTTTGGTCTCACAATACCTAATTTTAAATATAATAAAAGCAGCTAGGATAAAAATTACTCACATTTGGACAATTTTTTTTTTACTTCTTGTGGATCTTCTAACCTCATTGTTTTTTTCCTTATTTTCAGAAGTGGATGAATCCTCATCATCATCATCATCAACATCTGTATCAGTTGCTTCATTTTCTTTATAACTTTCATCAACTGCAGTCCTAAAATTAAAATTATACAGGGTGTCCCAAACATTGTGGTTTGTGTTGTAGGGTTTTTACCAAAAACTTTTTATTTTATTATTTTAATGTTTCAAAACCATAGGTGCCTTTTTATAAATATTTTGTAGGTAATAATAAATTTAATAAATTTAAAATACTCACTCAACACGACAATCATTTCCAAGTTCTTCATAATAATTTCCAATAATTTTTGGTTCAATAGAACTTTGTACTTTATTAATGCTATTCATACGGTCTAAAAGTGATTGGTTGCCCTTTTCTATGCCCTCAGAGTTAATGAGGTAAATACTGTCTTCAGTAACAAAGTCATCAAATAAATGGACCTCCTCCTCTTCCATCATATTATTTACTGTAAAAAAATTTAATTATTAAAGTTTAGTTTTACATAAAGAGCAATTAAAGCAATACAGGGTGCAGATTTTCAGTTTTATTTAAGAAACACAGATTTTTTTATAATTTTAAGACTTTTCTCTAATTTAACTGACTGTAGGTCTTAAAAAATAAAATAAAACTGTAGAGTTAAATTTATATTACAGTAAACTTAATATGGATGTATGTATATGTAATTATTACCTGGCAATTGTAGGTCTGGAAATGCATTTGCCCTAATATTGGTTCTATTTCGATTTGAGGCAAATTTCATTTTATCTGAAAAATGAAGATCACACACCTTCGACGTTAACCTACCAGACATAGAGATGTCTTTCCTTTGGATTGCTTCAACCCACATGTTGAATAGCTGTAAAACAGGAAAAATAATAATCCTGATTTTTGTAGTAAAATAAAAATATCAAGTGGAATCATCCAAACGAAGTAGTGAAAACGATTAAATAACTTAAATCTGAATTTTTCTACGTTTGGTGGACTTTACTACATATTATTATAGAGCCATTAAAATTAAGAACTAACCTCGAAATATATGTTTGTTTGTTAATTCAGAAGTAAACATTAAACTTACCTTAGGATCTTTAGGAAATGAGTGTAGAATTGCCTCCTTATTAGTATTTCTACAATTAACTACAGCACATTTGAAAACCATAATGAAAAAGTCAAAATCATAAAATAATAATAATAATTTGTCTACAACAGAAGCTTTCTTCTTCTTCTTCCTTGGTGGCCAAAAGCCTGATTTATAGATTGCCTTCCTTCCTTCCTCCCGTAAAAGATGAACAATACGCAAACCGTAGAGGTGTATAGATGTCCGTACCCTAATATATACACAGCACTACGGTTTTCGTATAGTTAATCTTTTACGGGAAGAAAGCAGGTTTAATGGTCCCGTTTATGTAATGATTTATATATTGCCTTCCTTCCTCCCGTAAAAGATGAACAATACGAAAATCGTAGTACGGGAATCTTTAAACAGCACAACGGCTTTTGTATTGTACATCTTCTACGGGAGGAAGACAATCTTTAACGTCCATGCGCTTTACAAAGCCTTCCACCCATAGACACATGAATTTTCCTATCTTGGAACATCCACTAATTCTTTTGTACAAATCACAAAATACCTCGCTAAAGAGTCAAAGCTTGCGATATTGTCCAAAAATACAGGTAAGTTTCTATACCCGGAATCCAATTTTGTCCCAACTAGGTCGAAAAGTAATCTATATTTCATACTTTTCATTGAGCGATCCGCACCCAAGCACCAAACAAAACCGAACTCCACAATCGTTGATCATGATAATGGTTACTTTATTTCCTTTTAAAAAGTATTGAAATACCTATGATACCTATACAATAATTAAATCGAATAAAACAAAAAATTAAAAAAATATTTATTAACAAATTAATAAAAAAATATCCGTAATTAACATAAATTAAATTTTTATTTCAAAAGCATGGCATTTTTTCTTAACTTTTTTAAATTGTTGTCAAAGGGTTTGTTGTTCTCAGCAGGGCATTCTCGTGCTGGTCTTGGAGGTGGAGTTTTAACCGCCCGCTTCTTTTGAACGTTTTCGGGCAATGTGGGCATTTGTAACGGTGGCCGTCGTGTTTTTGTTCGAAGTGTGCGCCTCTACTTTGCCTGGTGGAGAATAGTTCGTCGCAAAGTGGACATTTGTGTTTTTCTTTTTGCACGCCATGCAAGATTTGAAGGTGCTTATCCAAGTTTGTCTTGTTGACGTACGTTTGTGGGCAATGTGGGCAACGGAATTTGTAGCCTTTGTGTGTCGTTTGAACGTGACGTTTTAAATTTTCTACGATCGAAAAAGTTTTGTCGCATTGCGAACAGTCATAGTTTTTCCTTTGCATGGGATCGCCGTGTTCGCCTTCGACGTGCTGTTTATATATTTTTTCATTTTTATAGGTTTTCGGGCAATGTGCGCACGCGTATTTATATCCTGCATGTTCTACTTTAACGTGTCGCGTTAAATAGTCTTTTTCTGTGAACTTTTTGTCGCACTGTGCGCACTTGTGCTCTTTCGGATCGCCATGTTTGTTTTTGAGGTGCTGATTTAACTTGTATTTTTCCGAGAACGTTTTCGGGCAATGCGGGCAAGTGACCCTGAAGCCCTCGTGTTTTAACCGGATGTGCGCGAGTTTAGCCGTTCCATTCAGGAGTATTTTGTCGCAATGCGGGCACGCGTACTCTTTTCTTTGCGCGGAGTCACCGTGTTGGCCTTTGACGTGGTCGTTTAAAGTTTTCCCCTCCGAGTACGCTTTCGGGCAGTGCGGGCACTTGTACTTATTTCTTCGCAGGGGATCCCCATGTCGCCTTTCAACGTGAAGTTTTAAACCAAAACGTGTCGTTGAAGCTTTCGGGCAATGCGGACATTGGTATTTAATTCTTTGCAGGGGATCGCCGTGTTGGCTTCGAACGTGTTTTTTTAAATAAACTCTTGTTGAGAAAGCTTTTGTGCAATGTAAACATTTGAATTTGATTCTTTGTAGGGGATCGCTGTGTTGGATTTGAACGTGATATTTTAACCAATTACTTCTTGTAAAAGCTTTCGGGCATTGCGCACACTTGTACCGTTGTATTTGTAAGGGATCGCCGTGTTCGGCTTTTACGTGATATTTTAGGTTTTGCTTGGTTTTATATGTTTTCGAGCAATGTGAACAACTGTTTGTAACCGACATTTGTTGTGATTTTATGTGCGTCGTTATAGATCCCATACGCGATAGCAATTTGTCGCCATGATGGTTTTGAATGTGCTGTTTTAAAGTAGCTTTTCTTGTGTAAGCTCTTGGGCAAAGCAGACAACGGTGATTGTTGTCTTTTATCGACTTCCTAAAACAAAAAACCAGCTCTAAAGATCACAGAGCTGACATTTTTGACGAACATATTATCGTTAAAATCGTGACGAAATTATGCATTTTACTGTGCATGTATAACTCAATCAAATGACAAATTTGAGAAAAAAAAAATAGAAAAAACTTGTTTAAGGGGTTATATACAGTTAGAAGGCCGAAAAAAAGTGAATTTTCCAGAAGTTTTTCTGAGAAAACTTTTAAATTTATTGATCCAAAAATTTATACACATATTATGGTATCTTTTAACTATATTTTAAGACTTAGTACTAGTAAAAATGTTTATTTGGAAAAGAGCTACAGCTGATCTCCGGATGCTCCTCTCAAAAAAGACGTTTTGCGGTGACCACTATATCTCTGAACTGGATCATCTGAATTTAAAAAACCAAACAGATTTCGTTAAAGTAATGTTAAATCTAGTAATTAATCGAAGGAATAAGCAAAATAAAATTTTTTGACAAAATGGCGGTTTCTCAAAAAAAAAATCGTTTTTTCACCGAAATTTCGGCCTTAAATTGTTTATTAAAACAAAAATATTTATCGGAGAGAAAAAATCCTCGATTAGTTACTAAAAAATATATTTAAGAAGCTCGTGTTAAAATTTGAGACTAATCGGTTTAGCCGTTTTCGAGTAATGTTGGTCACCGACACCGAAAACACCATTCAGAGAAAAACGCGTTTAAAGTTTGGAATGCGTTTACATGGGATAACATTTTTTTATTTTTTAACTTACATGGAGTCGTCTATTCCAGGCCCATATAATACATCCTGTTCACACTATTGATTTACACATCTAAACAGGGCCATATTACCCATTAGGCAGGCAAGGCAATTGCCTTAGGCGCCACGTAGAAATAGGCGCCTTGTCCCCAAGCAACTTAAAAATTAATAAAAATTGTTACCAAAATGTTTATTTTTTCCAAAAATTAATCAGGTGTTATATCACCATGCTTGATTACGAGGGCACTGCGTTTTGAAGTAGAATAAGATATTTTATTATTAACTATATAATTAACAAATAATAATAAATCTTAACGTTAAACTGCAAACAAAAACTTAAAAGATAATTTAATTTGTAAACTTTACCCTGTATAAATATATCTTTAGCACTCTTTAAAGAATTTCAAAACCCCCGTATGCTCTAAGCACAGGGATTCCTCTTGCATCGGGTACCCGTTGTGATGTGCTGTTCACCCCAGCGGGTACGCGATACTAGAGGAAACTGCTGCCGGAAGGACTTGGGTGTTTTCGCGTTTATTTAAGAGTGGCACTTCTATGTGTTGTGTAGCAGTCTGTGTTTGATAGTTAAGGTTGATTTAGCCTGGCTTTTAAATTAAATTACGTTACGTTAGATTACGTTACACAAAATGCTGGCTAAATCCACATTTAGATAGTGTTAATTTTTCTGTTTGCTTTAAGGTATTTCTAAAATTTTAATATTAAATTAATTACAATAAACCAGCAGTACATCTAACATACAAATACAGAAAATTAAAGTTGATTTAATTTTTTTTAAATACTTACTAATGACATCTTGCAGAAAAACGCACTTATAAGTCCTCACTTTTTATTTACATTATATTTGTTATGTTTGTATGTTATTTATGTATTTTTTTAATGATAAAAAGTATTCTAATTCATAGGGAATAATTAGGTTATAATGCTCGGGCGCCCTTAAGCTAACAGTTTGGGGTGGCTCTAATAAGCTTTTTTAAAATTTGCCCCGGGCTCCGTAAGTATAGTATCTAGTTAGAGGAGCCAAATTTTTAAGTGCCTAAGGCGCTCAATTGCCTTAAGCCGGCTCTGCATCTAAATACATTAGAAGGGAGCATTTACAATAGGCAGGTGCATAAAAGGGTAGTCGCTGCCGCTCCGGCCTTGTACTTCCAAGCACTCTGAAACGCCTTTTCAAATTTGCGTGTAACTTTGAAAATATTCACCGGAACGATATGAAATTTTCTGTGTGTATTCTTAAATATATGTACATTAAGAAAATAAAATAAAAAAAAATTCGATGTTTGTAACCCCTTAAGAATGATAGAGGCACTACAGGTTTTGTTTTAAGAATTTATAACCTTAGCTGCAAGGTTTGGCTAATAAATCCATTTTCACCCTTGACTTGTCAACATTTAATGTTTATAACTTTTTATTAATTAATAATACAGAAAAAACTTTACAACAAAAATTGTTGCTAATACGTTCCTTAACAATTTCGGTAATGGCTAATCTTCACGTGGCGTTCATATTTACTAAGTTAATCAAACTCTACTACTTACCATTAAGTCTGTAAAAAGTTTAAATAAAAAAACGCTTACCTTTTTCTGACTTCGGAAGTACTATTTTTTTCGACAGTATTTTTCGTGTCTTCTTCATCTAAAACTTTACTGTCAGTCCTACAAAAACATTTTTCATAAAGTTATATTCAAAAAAGTCACTGTGTTTATAGTTCCAGGGCTTCTAAGACGCCCTGTATATATTTTGTTTATTAACTCACCCTGATTTATCTTCATCATCATATTTAACCCCATGATATTCCACTTCAATTTTCGTCTCAAACGTGGCTTCATCATCATCATCTTCTTCATCTTCATTAAGTAGGAAATGTTTATCATCTTCAGAAAAGTCACTATAACTACCTTCTTCTTTGATATTGCATGAGGTTTTTTCACTTTCATTTCCAGGATCGGAATCTTCACTTTGTTCGTCACTATCGTTGATTTTAGATCTAAAATTATTTTTAAAAATATTCGTGGCAAAAATATATATGTACGGCCTTTCTTTTATCAAAAAAGTCACTGTGTTTATAGTTCCAGGGCCTCTAAGACGCCCTGAATATATTTTGTTTAATAACTCACCCTGATTCATCTTCATCACCATATTCCACTTTAATTTTCGTCTCAAACGTGGCTTCATCATCATCCTCTTCTTTATCTTCATTAAGTAGGAAATGTTTATCATCTTCAGAAAAGTCACTATCACTACCTTCTTCTTTGATATTGCATTGCATTTTTTCACTTTCATCTCCAGGATCGGAATCGTCACTTTGTTCGTCACTATCGTTGATTTTAGATCTAAAATTATTTTTAAAAAAATATATGTATGTATGTTAATACCAGGGAAATGATATTTTACACAATTTTATACGTTCTGAGCTCAATACTTTAATTTTATTACCTCGAATTTTGTTGCCAGAAAAACTTTATCAGAGATATTTTATCATAAAAATGTGTTTGTATTTCCCAGAGGAATGATGAGACAATACACCGTGTTTTATCAATTAAGTACATAAACGTATTGGGAACATATCAGAGGAATGATGTTTGGTAAAATTTACCATTAAATAATGTTTGCGTTTTCTCTCAAGGGAATACTTTTTGGGCAATTGATGCGACCGAAATTTTTACTGAAATGTATCTACAAGGATAGGGACGTTAAAAAAAACACTCACCCTGATTTAATTCGTCGATTATATTTTTTTCCTGTATCTTCTTCATCTTCAGGAGTGTATGATGAATCTTCATCAGCAGAAAAGTCACGTTCTTCATCGCTATCATCATCAACTCTAAATTGACAGTATGTAGGTATAATTAAATATCTAGCTTCAGTTACAAAAAAGTGTAATATAGGTTGCTTGAAATATTGTTTTTTATTTTATGAAGTTGTGTAAAAAACTTCGTTTCAAAACCATAGGTACCTTTTATAAATATTTTTTAATAATAAATTTAATGAATTTTAAATATATTTTAAAGTATACTCACTCAACACGACAATCATTTCCAAGTTCTTCATAATTTACAGTATTTTTTGGTTCAATAGGACTCTGTACTTTATTAATGGTATTCAGAGGGTCTAAAAGTGATTGGTTGCCCTTTTCTACACCCTCAGAGTTAATGTGGTAAATACTGTCTTCAGTGACAAAGCCATTGAATAAAGGGACCTCTTCCATCATATTATTTACTGTAAGAAAATTAAATTATTAAAGTTTAGTTTTACATACAATTGGCAATTAAAGCAATACAGTCGCAATACAGATTTTCAGTTTTATCCAAATAATTTGAGAAACAGATTTTTTTTTACAATTTTAAGACTTGTAATTATGCAACTTTACTCTAATTTAACCGACTTATTAATAAAAAATAAAATAAAACTGTAGAGTTAAATTTATATTACAGTAAACCGAATATGTAGGTATATGTAATTATTACCTGGCAATTGCAGGTCTGGAAATGCATTTGCCCTAATATTGGTTCTATTTTGATTTGTGGCAAATTTCATTTTATCTGAAAAATGAAGATCACACACCTTCGACGTTAACCTCCTAGACATAGTGATGTCTTTTCTTTGGATTGCTTCAACCCACATGTTGAATAGCTGTAAAACAGGTAAAATAATAATCCTGATTTTTGAAGTAAAATAACAATACCTATCAAGTAGAATCATCCAAACGTAGTAGTGAAAATATCAAACGATTAATTAACTTAAATCTGAATTTTTCTACGTTTGGTGGACTTTACTACATATTTATTAGAGCCATTAAAATTAATAACCTCGAAATATATGTTTGTTTGTTAATTCAGAAGTAAACATTAAACTTACCTCAGGATCTTTAGGAAATGAGTGTAGAATTGCCTCCTTATTAGTATTTCTACAATTAACTACAGCACATTTGAAAACCATAATGAAAAAGTCAAAAATATAGATAATAATCGTAAACTTCGGTCATCTATGGTCTACAACCTAGACAAAAACAAGTTTTTGTTTTTGTCTAGGGTCTACAACAAAAGCTTTCTTCTTCTTCTTCCTTGGTGGCCAAAAGCCTTAAAGCCTGATTTATAGATTGCCTTCCTTCCTTCCTCCCGTAAAAGATGAACAATACGCAAACCGTAGAGGTGTTTATAGATGTCCGTACCCTAATCTATAAATTCTATAAACAGCACTACGGTTTTCGTATAGTTCATCTTTTACGGGAGGAAAGCAATCTATAAATCAGGTTTAATTGTCCCGTTTCAATGTACATTTTTAACCAACAACAATATAATGATTACGGGAATTACGGGAATCTTTAAACAGCACAACGGTTTTTGTATTGTTCATCTTCTACGGGAGGAAGGCAATCTATAAATCTTTAACGTCCATGCGCTTTACGAAGCCATTCACCCATAGACACGTGAATTTTCCTATCTTGGAACACTAATTCTTTTGTACAAATCACAAAATACCTTGCTAAATGGTCAAAGCTTGAGATATTCTCCAAAAATACAGGGAAGTTACTATACGACTAGTTTTTTTGTATTTTCCATATTTCATACTTTTCATTGAGCGATCCGCACAAAACCGAACTCCACAATCGTTGATCATGATAACGGTTACTTTATTTCCTTTTAAAAAGTATTGAAATACCTATGATACCTATACAATAATTAAATCGAATAAAACAAAAAAATATTTATTAACAAATTAATAAAAAATATCCAAAATTAACATAAATAAATTTTTTATTTCAAAAGCATGTCATTTTTAAATTACCTAATTCTTTTTCCTTTACTTTTTTTTAAATTTTTGTCAAAGGGGTTGTTGTTATTTTTTTACATAAGGTTCGGGGATTTATAGTATACTACTTTAAATTTTTTCATAAAATTAACTTTACGGCATGTTTCTTTTTTTACAACGAATAGGTATTTAACTGACTGTGTGTCAGTCCTCTGTGCTGCGCCATTGTGGCATTAATTGTAATTAGATTTAAATTCAAATTTAAAAGTGACTTGGGGCATTCTATAACAACCTCTTCCGTGATTTGTTCTATTATCATTTATAATTAATAAAAATAATAATAATAATATAACTTTATTTAGCAATAGCTATTTTCATACAAATTTTAAATATTAACAAAATAAATAAAATATTCTTAAAATTAGTTTTAACATGGTTTATAAACACTTTCTTAAAGATTTTTATCTACTCCTACATTGACGAGCTGTCACTTTATGGCGTTTTATTGACGGGCTGAAGTTAACAACAGTGGCTTTTCGACATTTTACGTCACGGGCTGAAGTTAGCTTTATTATAAATTGGGAAAAAGTGAGGTTAAATTCGGGTGACAGTTGACAGATGTCAAAATTTTAACAAATAAAATTGGCTTTAAATTCTGTTTTGTGTTCGTCGTAGATAAAGTATAGTATGCAACTCGTTTATAAACTTCTCTAGACACTCGTTTTTATCAAACACTCGCTCGCAAGCTTCGCTCGTGCTTAATTAAACTCGTAAATAAAATGGCGTTTATAAAATTTTCAAGTTAACTTGATACATAATACCTATACTATTAAATTATCACATATTTTTATATCGCTTGGTAAATTATTGTAAAGGCTCCATACTTTAAAAAATAAACTGTTGAAAATTCTAGAGGTGTTACATGTTTTTATATAAAAATGATAATTAGGTATTAATTATGAATAAGTAATTAATTAATGATAACTAATGAATTTAAGACAATCACTTTGGTTGATAATGAAACTGTACTGTATACTGTACCAAAAAAAATTCGACCTTGATAAGGACCTTTCAACAGAATGTTTGAGTTTTAAGGAATTTTTAACATTCGTGGGGTTTCGTTGGGAATATTTTGTCGCAATGCGGACAATCGAATTTTTTTCTTCTTATGGCATCGCCATGTTGGTTTGAACGTGGTGGTCCAAATTATCCCTGCTTGTCAAAGCTTTTGGGCAATGCGGACATTTGTATTTTTTCTTTTTACGGAATGTTGTTCTTGAACGTGCCGTTTTAAACCATCACTTCTAGTGAATTTTTTCGGGCAATGAGGACACTTGCATTTAAAACCGCCGTGCTTTATTTTGATATGCCGGATTAGGTAGTTTCTTCTTAGGAAACTCTTCGCACACTGCGGACATTTGATTTTTTTTCTCAGCAAGGGATTCTCGTGCTGGTCTTGGAGGTGGAGTTTCAACTGCTCGTTTATTTTGAAAGTTTTCGGGCAATGCGGGCATTTGTAACGGTGGCCGTCGTGTTTTTGTTCGAAGTGTGCGCCTCTACTTTGCCTGGTGGAGAATAGTTCGTCGCAAAGTGGACATTTGTGTTTTTCTTTTTGCACGCCATGTAAGATTTGAAGGTGCTTATCCAAGGCTGCCTTGTTGACGTACGTTTGTGGGCAATGTGGGCAACGGAATTTGTAGCCTTTGTGTGTCGTTTGAATGTGACGTTTTAAATTTTGTACGATCGAAAAAGTTTTGTCCTTTGCATGGGATCGCCATGTTGGTTTTTGACGTGCTGTTTATATATTTTTTCATTTTTATAGGTTTTCGGGCAATGTGCGCACGCGTATTTATATGCTGCATGTTTTACTTTTACGTGTCGCGTTAAATAGTCTTTTTCTGTGAACTTTTTGTCACACTGTGCGCACTTGTGCTCTTTCGGATCGCCATGTTTGTTTTTGAGGTGCTGATTTAACTTGGATTTTTGCGAGAACGTTTTCGGGCAATGCGGGCAAGTGACCCTGGAGCCCTCGTGTTGTAACCGGATGTGCGCGAGTTTAGCCGTTCCATTCAGGAGTATTTTGTCGCAATGCGGACACGCGTACTTTTTTCTTTGCGCGGAGTCGCCATGTTGCCTTTCAACGTGGAGTTTTAAATAAGAACGTGTCGTTAAAGCTTTCGGGCAATGCGGACATTGGTGTTTAATTCTTTGTAGGGGGTCTCCGTGTTGGCTTCGAACGTGTTTTTTTAAATAAACTCTTGTTGAGAAAGCTTTTGTGCAATGTAAACATTTGAATTTGATTCTTTGTAGGGGATCGCCGTGTTGGATTTGAACGTGGCTTTTTAACCAATGATTTCTTGTAAAAGATTTCGGGCATTGCGCACACTTGTACAGTTGTATATGTAAGGGATCACCGTGTTCGACTTGGACGTGATATTTTAGGTTTTGCTTGGTTTTATATGTTTTCGAGCAATGTGAACAACTGTATGTAACCGACATGTGTTGTGATTTTATGTGCGTCGTTATAGATCCCATACGCGAGAGCAGTTTGTCGCAATGTGGACACTTGTATTTTTTTCTTTGGGAGGGATCGCCATGATGGTTTTGAACGTGACATTTTAAAGCAGTCTTGTTTATGTAAGCCTTTGGGCAATGCGGACATTTGTATGTAATTTTTTGTAAGGGATCGCCATGATGGTTCTGAATGTGGTGTTTTAAAGTAGCTCTTCTTGTGTAAGCTCTTGGGCAAAGCATACAACGGTGATTGTTGTCTTTTAAAGACTTCCTAAAACAAAAAACCAGCTCTAAAGATCACAGAGCTGACATTTTCGACGAACATATTATCGTTAAATTCGTGAAGAAATTATGCATTTCACTGTGCATGTATAACTCAATCAAATAACAAATTTGAGAAAAAATTAGAAAAAACTTATTTAAGAATGATAGAGGCACTACAGGTTTTTTTAAAGCATTTATAACCTTAGCTGCAAGGTTTGGCTAATAAATCCATTTTTACCCTTGACTTGTCAACATTTAAATGTTTATAACTTTTTATTAATTAATAATACGGAAAAAACTTTGGAACAAAAATTGTTGCTAATACGTTCCTTAACAATTTCGGTAATGGCTAATCTTCACGTGGCATTCATATTTACTAAGTTAATCAAACTCTACTACTTACCATTAAGTCTGTAAAAAGTTTAAATAAAAAAACGCTTACCTTTTTCTGACTTCGGAAGTACTATTTTTTTCGTCAGTATTTTTCGTGTCTTCTTTATCTAAAACTTTACTGTCAGTCCTACAAAAACATTTTTCATAAAGTTATATTCAAAAAAGTCACTGTGTTTATAGTTCCAGGGCCTCTAAGACGCCCTGTATATATTTTGTTTATTAACTCACCCTGATTCATCTTCATCATCATATTTAACCCCATGATATTCCACTTCAATTTTCGTCTCAAACGTGGCTTCATCATCTTCTTCATCTTCATTATGTAGGGAATTTTTATCATCTTCAGAAAAGTCACTATCACTACCTTCTTCTTTGATATTGCATTGCATTTTTTCACTTTCATCTCCAGGATCGGAATCGTCATTTTGTTCGTCACTATCGTTGATTTTAGATCTAAAATTATTTGTAAAAATATCAGTGGCGAAAATATATATGTACGTATGTTAATACCAGGGAAATGATATTTTATACAATTTTATATGTTCTGAGCTCAATATTTTAATTTTATGACCTCGAATTTTGTTGCCAGAAAAACTTTCTCAGAGATATTTTATCATAAAAATGTGTTTGTATTTCCCAGAGGAATGATGAGACAATACAGCATGTTTTATCAATTAAGTACATAAACGTATTGGGAAGTACATAAACGTATTGGGAACATATCAGAGGGTAAAATTTACCATTAAATAATATTTTTGCGTTTTCTCTCAAGGGAATACTTTTTGGGCGATTGATGTGACCGAAATTTTTACTGAAATGTATCTAAACGGATATGGACACTCACCCTGATTTAATTCGTCGATTATATTTTTTTCCAGTATCTTCTTCATCTTCAGGAGTGTACGATGAATCTTCATCGGCAGAAAAGTCACGTTCTTCATCGCTATTATCATCAACTCTAAATTGAGAGTATGTAGGTATAATTAAATATCTAGCTTCAGTTACAAAAAAGTGTACCTAGTATAGGTTGCTTGAAATATGGTGTTTTTTATTTTAAGAAGTTGTTAATGTTGTGTAAAAAACTTTTTGGAAAACAAAATCAATTGTGAATTTTATTAGTTACAAACCCACACCACATTTTGCATAGTTTTTTCTTTAAAATATAAGTTTAAATTATTTTTAAATTTATAGTTCTTTGTAGAAAATATGGCATGTTAATTTTTGCGAACATAATTTAAAAAGCATACAAAATTATGATTTTTGTTTGGTCTCACAATACCTAATTTTAAATATAATAAAAGCAGGATAAAAATTACTTACAATGGGACAATTTTTTTTTTACTTCTTGTGGATCTTGTAACCTCATTGTTTTTTTCCTTATTTTCAGAAGTGGATGAATCCTCATCATCATCATTGACATCTGTATCAGTTAATTCATTTTCTTTATAACTTTTATCGACTGCAGTCCTAAAATTAAAATTATACAGGGTGTCCCAAAAATGGTGGTTTATGTTGTAGGGTTTTTACTAAAAACTTTCTATTTTATTATTTTAATGTTTCAAAGGATAGGTACCTTTTTAAAACATTTTGTAATAATAAAATTAATAAATTTAAAATACTCACTCAACACGACAATCATTTCCAAGTTCTTCATAATTTCCAGTATTTTTTGGTTTAATAGGACTTTGTACTTTATTAATGGTATTCAGATGGTCTAAAAGTGATTGGTTGCCCTTTTCTACACCCTCAGAGTTTATGAGGTAAATACTGTCTTCAGTGACAAAGTCATCGAATAAATGGACCTCCTCCTCTTCCATCATATTATTTACTGTAAGAAAATTAAACTATTAAAGTTTAGTTTTACATAATGGGCAATTAAAGAAATACAGAGTGCAGATTTTCAGTTTTTCCTGATTTTACAATTTTACAGACTTGTAAATTACAAGTTGTAATTACCTACGCAACTTTTCTCTTGTAGATCTTTAAATAAAAAGATAACCATACATGGGATACTTGTTGCACACAGTATGTCTGACTACACAATAAAATGCTTAATTTTGCTATTTGTATTTTATTGCTTAGGTATGTTCACAAATAATTTCAAATCAAAATTAACCCACAGATTATAAAGGTTGAGTAAACCGAAACAACATAATTTGCTAACCTCAAAACATAGAAAAAGTATATGTCTGTACAAACATTTAAAAATACACAGTGACTAGAGGCACGCTAACGTACCGCGTTTGAAAATAAACTGCGCGGCATAAGTTAGGGATATTGTCAATAAACTTTAAAAAGGTGGAACCATTGAGTAAAGTGTAAACTTCTTTACTCAATGGTGGAACATTTAATAATATTTATTTTTTAAATTAAACATATGTTTAATTAAAAAAATAAATATTATTAAATTTTCCACCTTTTTAAAGTTTATTGACAATATCCCTAACTTATGCCGCGCAGTTTATTAAAGGCACGTTAGTTACGTCATAATTATAATCCGCTTTTTTTCCCCAACCGTTTAATATTTGACAACAAGCTAGATGGCTAATATGGTAGGGCGTTCGCTTGGCATGCGAGAGGTCCCGGGTTCGATACTGAAAAACTGTCGATTCTTTTTTTATTTTTTTATTTTATAAATTTGTTGTTTCTTTGTTAAACAGTGTTCGGTTGGGTTGGGTTGGTTGGTTTGTTTTAGTTTTATCGTAACATAAAATCTACTAGAAGTTGTCGAACTTTTTTTATTTCATAAATTTGTTGTTGCTTTGTTAAAAAGTGTTTTATTTTTATCGTAACATAAATTTGCCCATTTTAGTTGGGTTCTTTGTTCAATGGGGCGGGGGGGGGGCCAATGGGGCGGGGTCGGTTGGGTTGTGTTGTTGAGTTTGGGATGGTTTGAGTTTATGACGTAACTAACGTGCCTTTAACATTTCAAATCGCGGCACGTTAACGTGCCTCTAGTCACAGCGTTAAAAATAAAGTACAATTTACCATTTATAATATTATTATAATAAATATTACCATACCATATATAATTTACAATCTAAGATTTATTATATCCACTAAAACAACATATGTTTACAAACACAAAAACATTCCAAACATAAAGGTTATAAAATCACTGCAGTGTTGGCAATTGACATTAATGTCAAATATCAGGCTGTCAAATATGAAAAATTTAATTTAAAATTATCCCCCGTCATCTGAATTTAACCGCAAAGATCTGTTTTTTGTGAAAGCGGAAAAAGAGGCGCCAACTTTAAACAAAAAAAAAGACATAATATAATTATTTTCTGGGGTCTTATAAGACTTATAAGACCCTTTACAAAAAAACACACTACCTACGAAATTATAATTCAAAAAATAAAGGACACTCTTTGTTGTTTTTTAAGTCAAAAATTTTGACCAAGTAAGTTCTAAAAACAATTGTCCAAGGGTGTACATAAAATTATCATAATCATTTGATTAAGTGCTTAGAGGGTACTAAACTAACACATGCTGCACTAAATTGCAATTGACTCTAAACTGTGACAGTGCTAAATGGAAAATTGTTTTGCATTAATTTTAAAGGGCTTTATTTAGCAATGACCTTTGCTATAAATTTCCATCATGTGTTAATTTTTTTTTAAGTCTACAATAATTATAAGCATAACCAAAAAACACATGTTGTGGGCCACACTGTACAATAAGAATTTAACATTTTTAGGTAAAATTTCAAAAAATAATTATGGATGAGACATTTACACTGCATAATAAGTAGTTGTAGGAAGCATTTATCGTTAATAAAGTAAAATTACTTTTTCCGCTTATTACCTATAAACAGCTTATTATTTTGTCCTTATGTTAACTGCATTGAAATTTACGGGAAAAAATGTAAAACTTCAAATTTTGGCCAACATTTAACAAGCTTTACTATAATTAAATCAGAATCAAGTACCTAGATAATAAATGATTTTCAAAAATTAATAAGCAAAATTTGACATCTGTTAAATAACCCTACTTTTTAACAATTTTAAATGTGATTATAGACGCCTTCTCCCAATTTAAAATCTGATTGGTGCAAATCACTGTGAATATTGAAATCGGCCAATGACTGATGCCTAACAACGTGATAATGAGTTCATTAATGATAATTATTCCCGTTGTTAGGCATATATTTAAAGATGTTTTATTTATTTTTAATTTTTAATATTTATAATAATTTAAACTATTAATCGCATACAAATTTCTAAAAGTTTTGTCGATCGAGTATTTATAAATAAGTTATAACTTCATTATTGGATATTATTTTTTTAACAATTTGTACACTAGAATGAAGAGGTAGATATTGTTTAAAAAACTATTGTTACTATCTCATTAATTAATTTTAATGAATATCGATAAAAATCCGACTGACAAACAAATTTTAGGTATTAATTTATTATTTCCGACATTTTAAAAATCGTAGTCATAATATTTATACAGGGTGTATATAAAAGGTATTTACCTTTATAATAATTTGAGAATCAATAAAAAACGTTAAAAATGAAGAAGTATTTATTGCTTAAGGAAAAAAGTTCTTAGTGGAAGAAGTAGGTATATCTACGAGGTGTGTTCAGAAAATATCGGGAATTTTAGTTTATTAAAACAAATATTTATTTATTCGTCTACATTAATGTTGTCGCCTTCAAAATAGTCCCCATTGGATATTATGCACATGTGCCAGCTCTTCTTCCAATACTCGAAACACTTCTAAAACTCAATCTTTGGGATAGCCTTTAGTTTTTTCAGCGATGTGCTTTTAATGTCATCTATGCTTGCAAAACGACGGCCCTTTAAGGTTCTCTTTATTTTTGGGAATAGGAAAAAGTCAGACAGAGGCATGTCTGGCGAATATGGAGGCTGGGGCATCATTACAGTATTGTTTTTGGTCAAACATTTTGTTCAAAATTTAACAATTTTAGAACAAATTTTGCTGCCACGCGTTTCATACCCAAAACATTCGAAAAAATTTCATGGGATGAGCCAATTTATATACCAACATCATCAGCGACTTCTCTGATGGTTTATAACCATTTCTTCCACTTTTTCCATGTTTTTATCGGTTGTTAAGGTGCTTGTGCGTTCGGGGCGTTCGTCATCTTCAACGTCTCACGGCCATCTTGGAAACTCTTATACCACTTGTAAACTCTTGTTTTACTTATAGCAGACTCACTATAGGCCTTCCCAAGCAGCATTTTAAGTAAAAGTGTAGAGCTTTGAGGCAATATTACTTAATTTAAGTAAATATTTTGTTAAATTAACCTTAAAAATTTACTTTTAAGTAAAACTTTTTTTGGTAAATGTTACTCATAAGTCATAATTTTACGATATTAAGACCACTTTATAACCGTAAATAATTCCTATTCGCCTGGTATTCTTTAGGGTTATTAGTGGTAATAAATACTTTTATTTTAATATTGACTAAACAAGGAAAAATAAGCTTAAAGTGAAAAATAAAACTTTAAGGAAAAATTTTTTTCAGGTCGCCATAATGAATTTTTTAAGATGGCATCCATTCCCAGGTAACCAAACGTAACGAAAAAGTGACAGAAATTGTATGTATGTTTTCTTTATCGTCACGTGTATAATCGTCGAAACTATATCAATTTTAAACTCAAATTTTTCACAAAACCGCTCACCTGCCGTTATAACGTGATCGTCACGTTAGCGTTATCGTGATTTTAAACCGAATCGACATAACGTTTACGTGACGCTGTAATCGTTACTAAATCAACACGAAAATACAGTTATATTCGATTTTGAATTTGTGACCGTATCTTTAACCAGTGGCGGCTGGTGGATTTTTGGTATATATACCGGTATACCAATATCTCAGTTATTATACATAGGACCCAAACCAAACTTTTATGTTTATAATAATATTAAATTGAAGTTTGCGAAAAAAGTAAATTTTATACCATTTAAACTTTTTTTTGTCCTAAAATAAAATTTAAAAAATGGTATAATATTTGTAATCTTGGATTTTTTAAATAAATTTTGAAATTTGTTATAAAATATAGTGAGTTATTAATTGCACCACCTTAATTTGAATCATCTTAATTAGGGGGGCACGCTGAAAAACTTAATTTTTTCGCAACAATTTTTAATTTTATTACAACTTCATAAAAGTTTTGGGTCCCATGTCTAATAACTAAAATATCAGTATACCCCAAATCCCCCAGTCGCCAGTAGTGACTAGTGGCAGCTGTCTTTAACTAATCTGCTCAAGTCTCAGATTGCTGGAATTATTCCTAAATTTTTACTATAGTAAGCTATAGCTATATGTATATTTTAAATAATTAAATAAGCACAAAACACTGAAATGGAACAGGTTTCAGAAGAATTTATGATTAATTAATAATAATACCTTTAACAAAACAATATATTTCTCAAACCAAATTATAAAAACAATAAAAAACTAAATAAATAACTCTAAAAAATATATTCTTCTTCAAAAGGATAAAAACCAAATAAATAATTTTCTAAAGCATATTCAGTCAATATTTTTTCTTCTATTCGACATTTTGCTGTATTTCTTTTTTCTTTTGCTGAAAAAAAGTATTAATGTGAACACTATATAGTTATACCTCCTCTACATAATAAAGTAACCAGAATTTTTGCATAATTAAGTTTTTAAATCAAAACCACTTAGGTACCTACCTACTTGTTAAATATTTAGGTAATGTTAAAAGGCATTAAAATATTAAAATGAATGTTAACATAACCCATAATTATTTTCATAGAAAAACAATATGAAAAACAATACTTACAATTAACGCCTTCCTAAGAAAATAATATATAATAAAAACTAAACACAAGCTAATAATTTTTAAATAAACCAATTTCAAAACAAATTAGTTGCACGGGAACACTAAACAGAACAAAATCAGATCAATATACCTACCTAGGTACTTATTTGACAATAATGGCGAATTGAATAAAGAGTTAAGAGGGTAGCTAAAGACACGGTAAATCGTAAAGTTAAAGTCACGGTATACCGTGACTTTTGTTATAACGTTATAACGTGACAATAAAGTCACGTTTATATAACGATTAATTTAGCAAAGTAAGTCTATGGAAAATCGTGAAAGCATTGGTAAAGGCAGATTCTATATCAAATCGACATCTCCAAAATTATTAATTTTCGTTAAAGATATATAGGTCACAACTTTATAGTTAAGATATTGGCCACGTTAACGTCACATTTAAAAATGTTAGTCACGTTTGGTTACCTGGGTTACTTATCTAAACATTTATATGATATTTTTTCATAAATATTTTTCTAAAATATAATAAAGAAAGTTTTAGTTATTAAAAAATGATTAAAACTAAATAATTTTTAAAAGGTTTTATAAAATTTTGTAGGTTTTAAGTTTTGTTGAATTTTTACCCAAGCAATAATTTTTCTTAAAACTGTAAAATATTTAGAGGGTATGTAATTTTTAAGATGTATCCTGCCTATTTTTATCAATAAAATAATGTGCGTTTGAGTTTTAATGCAAAATATTATTAGTTTTGACAATTTAAGTTATATTTTATAATTTTACTCTAGGGTGACCTTTATTACTTTGTAAGTACCATTTTGTAAAATATAAATTAAAAGAACAAAGAAATTACGAATGTTTTTAAAAGAGAGAGCAAACAGTTAGTAATTATAACGTTATTTTTACGTAAATTTGTGGTATTTATATTGTTTTTATTACGTTATTCTCTTAGTAGATCCAAAAGGTTATTATGTAATAATAATAACGAAATAAACCATTCCCCAAATTTGGTAATTTTTCGTATCTATACCGTTGTAAAACCGTTTTGATTAACCGTAAAAAATACTTTAAAATTGACTTAGTAGTAAAGTTGTAGTTATTTAAACTTAAAATGCTGCTTGGGTTTGTTAACATTTCACAGAATTTATTTCATTTTTTAAGCAAAATATCATACAAATTCTTTGATCCATTTCTTTAAACGAACGAAAAATCGCCGAGCTCATAAAACACGTCTAACCTTAGCGGCTGCCACAGACAAAGTAAACAATGAAAACAGTTTTTATCATACTTCGGGGGCATGTATACCAACATAATAAGAAAATTTTATGACAACCGGACCCTCCGAACCCGCGAAATTTAACAATTCCCGTTATTATTATTATTATTATTATGTTTTTCAGTGTATGCAACTTCAACACCTGTATTTCTGAAATTGTTCAAATTAATTGACAGTCAACGGCATTTTTTTAGGATTTTAGTTATTTTAGTATTGAGCCTAAAGTTTCCCGACATTTTAAAAAATCAAAAGAATTGTTTTATAAAAAACACTATTAAATCGTTTTTTAATAGTTATTCGACTCGAGTACCCTCTCGTGACAATTCACGTCGATAGAAAGCGAATCTTACACACACAGTCAAACCGCAAAATCTGATCCTCCGGTCTTGTAACTTAACCTGTGGAATAAAAAGTGTATCAAATAAATATCAAACAAATTAGGCGACTTGTGTGGCCGTGAGAGAGAAATAATTCCGCAATTCAAACGCATAACCGCGCAACACGGTCAAAATGGTTTTTGTGCTGAGTGAGACGGTTCGTTCGCGAATATTATCACCAACAAATCAACATTTAATTTTCCAGTAGTTTAAGTAAGTACCCAATAAACACTATTTTATGGCGAATAATAAAATAAAAACGCGTTAAATACGCCGCGGTATTTTTTGTAATGCTGAAAATATTTAAAAGATTTAAATATTTAAAAAACGTGTAAACTGTGTTAAGGCTTTTTAAGTCTTTCGTAGTCATTCAAATCATGACCTATATCTACGAATTTACTGTCAATGTAAAGTATAAATAACAACAATTATTTATTATATCAAGATACCTATGTATGTATACCTACTAGAGTTGGTCCAATATCCGCTTTTTTCGTAAGTAATATCATAAGGGCATTTAATTTTTCCGAAAAGAATCGAAAAAACACGTTGCTAAGTAATATTTTAACAAAAAGCATGAGTGCTGGTGGCAACAAAATTCCGAGTCGAAGAGGAGGATTTTTGCACCTGCACGAATGCATTTTGTTAAAAAATATTACTTAGCATTGTGTTTTTTCGATTTTTTTCAGAGGAAAAATTAGATGCCCGAATGGTATTTGACAAGACTATTTCATGAGTAACAGTTAACAATTAAAATATAAATTGCAATTTTTGGTGACAACAGCTGTCAAGTTTTGCCGCGGGTAAACTCGAATAAACTGCTGACAGGTGCTGTCACACAGTTTTTTCGTAAGTAATATCATAAGGGCATTTAATTTTTCCGAAAAGAATCGAAAAAACACGTTGCTAAGTAATATTTTAACAAAAAGCATGAGTGCTGGTGGCAACAAAAATCCGAGTCGAAGAGGAGGATTTTTGCACCTGCACGAATGCATTTTGTTAAAAAATATTACTTAGCATTGTGTTTTTTCGATTTTTTTCACAGGAAAAATTAGTTGCCCGAATGGTATTTGACAAGACTATTTCATGAGTAACAGTTAACAATTAAAATATAAATTGCAATTTTTGGTGACAACAGCTGTCAAGTTTTGCCGCGGGTAAACTCGAATAAACTGCTGACAGGTGCTGTCACACAGTTTTTTCACCTAGAAACCATTTGTAATTCAAAATTGCGCGTTTGTGATTGGTGGAAATTAAGACGAGGGAAATAGTCACCTAGAAACCATTTGTAATTCAAAATTGCGCGTTTGTGATTGGTGGAAATTAAGACGAGGGAAATAGTCGAAATTAATTTTGTAATGACAAAAATTTTATTCTTTGGGGTGAAAAAAAATATGAGCAAAAAATAAATAACTAAAATTTTTTGTTTAAAATTTATTTAAACTACTTTTAAACATAAAAAAATAATAATATAAAATAACCTTATTTTTTATTATTGGTTTGTTTAAGTTTTAAACCTATATATGCTTACCAAATTAATTAAACGGAAGGGGACTGTTTTTAGATTTGTAGATAAATAATTATTAACAACTTAGAAAATATATTTTTTAAATTATTTATTTTAGGCTCCATTATCACACAAAACCCTCAACCTATAGGTTTATATATACGAGGTCTGTTCAGAAAATAACGGGAATTGTTAAATTTTGCGGGTTCGGAGGGTCCGGTTGGTATACATGCCCCCGA
The DNA here is from genome assembly GCA_921294245.1 of Brassicogethes aeneus. NCBI lineage: Eukaryota > Metazoa > Arthropoda > Insecta > Coleoptera > Nitidulidae > Brassicogethes > Brassicogethes aeneus. The sequence continues at coordinate 4,834,565 of OV121140.1, forward strand.
AGTATGATAAAAACTTAAGCTGTTTTCATCGTTTACTTTGTCTGTGGCAGCCGCTAAGGTTGGGCGTGTTTTATGAGCTCGGCGATTTTTCGTTCGTTAAAAGAAATGGATCAAAGAATTTGTATCCAATTTTGCTTAAAAATGAAATAAATTCTGTGAAATGTTAACAAAGGCCTATAGTGAGTCTGCTTAAAGTAAAACAAAAGTTTACAAGTGGTATAAGAGTTAAGACGTTGAAGATGACGAACGCCCCGAACGCACAAGCGCATTAACAACCGATAAAAACATGGAAAAAGTGGAAGAAATGGTTATAAACCATTAGAGAAGTCGCTCATCCCATAAAATGTTTTCGAAGGTTTTGGGTATGAAACGCGTGGTAGCAAAATTTTGAACAAAATTTTTGGCAAAAAACAATACTGTAATGATGCCCCAGCCTCCATATTCGCCAGACATGCCTCTGTCTGACTTTTTCCTATTCCCAAAAATAAAGAGAACCTTAAAGGGCCGTCGTTTTGCAAGCATAGATGACATTAAAAGCGCATCGCTGAAAGAACTAAAGGCTATCCCAAAGATCGAGTTTTAGAAGTGTTTCGAGTATTTGAAGAAGAGCTGGCACACGTGCATATTATTCAATGGGGACTATTTTGAAGGCGAAATTAATGTAGACGAACAAATAAATATTTGTTTCAAAAAACGAAAATTCCCGATATTTTCTGAACACACCTCGTATATGTACCTACAATTGTAATTAATTTATATTTACAGGGACTGTATGCAATTTATTTTTTCTACAATATAAAGAATAGGTAATATTTTTGCTAATACCAAATTAATTTCAAAAAAGCGGATATTCGACTTACCTTGGCTAAATTTTCAATTATAAATTTAATTAAAATAAATAATTACAAACAATTTAATTTAAATTGTTTTGTTTAAGAGGCATCACGATTTTTAAAATTGTTGATGCACAATATTTCTGTATTTAATCAATTAAGGTAAATACCCATGTTATTAGTGTCATAACAGTAGGTAAGTATCTCCATCAACGAAATGACACCTAAATAGGATTTTTTAGTAAATAATATTTACAATTTTATTTTGCAACAGAAGTTTAATGAAAGATAATTTTGTGGTAATTTCAAACAATAAATAGAGCATGGTCTGCAGAATAATATTATTATATTGTATATAATATTCCACTAGTGGAACAAAGAAGAAGAAGAAAAAGAAGACAACTGTTAATATATTCAGATCAAAAACGTTTTCTTCAAAAGGCAGTTATGTCCTTGACCTGGTACAACAGAAAAATTAAACTTTACATTCACATTATTACTTAATAAAATCTTTCAATTATTCAATTAGATTAAATTGGTCAAACAAAAGAACAGCAAATTCATTTAGCAATATTATTAGGTGGGCAAATATTTTTGCTATTCTAATTGATATAAGTAGGTACCTATTGAAAAATTTCGTATAAGTACTCTCTAAAAATGAATTAGTCAAAAATGACTAATTTAATAGTTATTAGTGGCTGCTTTTTCACAATTGTACCATGGTTAAACATGGAATACCATGGTATCACAAAATTTAACAGATGAAAAAATGATGAAAGTGGAGCAGTTTTTGAGATATAGTCAATTCCATATTAAATGGAAAATTGACTATATCTCAAAAACTGTTGTACTTTTTTTAAACTTTTGACGACATTTTCGGATTCAGGGGACAATTTTAGATAAGAATTGGCTGTAAAATTTTGGGACACCAGAGTATTCCATGGTTAATATAATAATATAATAATATATATTTCAACATCAACAGGCAATGCCCAATTACAGATGAGGATAAAATCCAAATACACATAATATTACATTAAATTAATAATTATAGTAATAACTTTCTCCTAAGCGAGTCTTACATTTAATCTATTATTTATATTTAGACTAATACATTTTTTCCTAAAAGCTTTAAAACTGCCATAAAAAAAGTCTATTTCCCTCGAAACCATGTTACCATAGTAGCTGAAGAGGTACAAGGGTGATGTCATATACACATTTACTCTTGAGCTTGGGATAAAAAATATATCATTATTTCTAGTTAAATTGTTAACTTTAAATTTTATGTGTGATAATAAGTAACTATTATCTAATTCGTTATGTAGCAACTTGTATAACGTAAATATAATGGCTGTAATCCTTCTTGATTCTAGTGTTCTGTATAGATAAATATTGCATAAGTCTGAATAGTTAGCAAAATTGTCATACACACCATACTTCTTATATTTAAGATATTTTAAAAATCTTTTTTGAACTTTTTCCACTGCATTAATATAACAACTATAATAGGGATACCACACAATAGACCCATATTCCATCCTCGAACGCACTATGGAATTGTATAGCACTTTAATGCTGTTGTTATCAATAAAGTCTCGCGTATTCCGCACAATAAAACCAAGTTTTGATAATGAAGAGTTAATCATTATATTTATATGTTCTTTAAAAGTAAGTTGATTGTCCACAATTAATCCTAGGTCTTTAAATTTGTCCACTTTTTTTAGTTTTGTCCTATTTATGTAATAATCTTGGTTAATAGCACGCATTTTTTTTGTTATTGTCATTGAAGCACATTTTTGGGCGTTTATCATAAGTTTATTTTGATCACACCACTTCACGATAAAGTCAAGATCTTTTTGCAGTAACTCACTGTCCCTGATAGAGTTAATTTCTTTATAAATTTTTACATCATCAGCATAGATCAAACATTTTGACGATATTGTGTTTTCTGGTAAACTATTAATAACTAACAAAAATAAAAGAGGTCCCAAGTTGGAACCCTGGGGTACTCCTGAACTTTGAGTGAAACATTTAGACTTAAAACCATTAACTTTAACAAATGCTTCGCGGTTTTCAATATATGATTTTAAAATATTTACTAAGGTAAAACTAACATCAAATTTTAACAGGTGCTCAACTAGTATGCTATGTTCTAATTTATCAAAGGCTTTAGTCATGTCTGTGTAAATAACGTCTATTTGTTTATTACTATTTAGGGCATATTTAGAATCTTGCATAAAATTTAACAGATTTGAGATTGTTGATCGTTTGGGCATAAAGCCGTGTTGTCAGGCCCGTTCCTGGCGAGCGTGCAGTGCGTGCACGCACGCAGGCGCAACATTTCGGGGGCGCAAAATCAAAGACTTAATCAGTACTTTGTAACGATAAACTTTCTTGCATATGATACTTAAACATAAATTGGATAAAGGTTTCTGCCTTTTTTGCGTCGGCCGCTCTTTTTTTCTGTACACTGAGGGAAAAATCTAATACCTGTTATGAAAAATATAATACCCCTTATAAGATTTCTCTATTAGTATTAGGACAGCCAACTGGTTTATAGACAGTATAAACTCGGTTTTGTTAAACATCTTGTAACAGTTATTAGACATACTATTATCTCTTATAAAATCGATATGCTACCACCATAATATATGATATCTGCAAGAAATCATTTCATAAACAATATGCATCTAGATTATAGCCAGTATTAAACAACTGGAATAAAATCAAAATTATAACAGTTACACTGTTCAAAATTTTAGCTAATTTTTACCTAAAATATTAGACTATATAGGACCATTGATTTTTTAAGGCAAACTGCCTGAAATGAATTCAGAGGAATATTCCCCTTTTAAATTAGTGAATTCTTTAACTGATATTTTTAAAGAAAATGATACAATTAATTAAGCAAAATTACTTAGGTTTCAAAGATGATACACCTTAGATCGTAAGGGATATTGCCTGAGAATAAAAGAATAAATTTCCTGTTTCTAAGGCAATTTGCTTAAATTTTTAGGTAGATTATATATATTTTTAGTGAAAATCCTCTTATTTTTCACGGTAAATTTATCTAATTTTTTTAGATATACCCTTTTTTCGGGTAATTTTCTACCAATTTTTTAGTAAAATTCTACTAACTTTCTAGTAAAATTTTACTTATTTTATAGTGAAATTCTACTATTTCAATAAATAAAAATATAAGGGGAACAAGAATTGGCGGTGGGGGCATTTAGGAGAGAAGATATTTATAATGTCATTTTTATTCTCACGCATTGCTTTGATAATATACTATTTTGGAAATATACTATTGTAAATGTTAAATATTATTGTAAAAAGTTACCGATAACCTAGTAGTGTTTATCCCTATATCGAGCAATGTAAATGAGAAAAGAATGACATTATAAATTCCCCTTTTAAGTGCTGATGGGTAAAATAAAAAATACATTTATTTTAGTTAAATTGAAAATGTATATTAATAAATATGTATAAATAAAAAAAATAAAAGTAACAAAAACGACAATAAAACTTAAAGGTATACCTACTTTATAAGTTTAATAAAGTTTCTTTTGGCATAGGAATTTTCTTCCAAGTTAGGACTCCTTTATCTTTATGTCCTAGGCAAATTAACAACGGCGGTTCCGGTACTACAGGGTTGGGATTATTTAAAAATAAATTGGGGTCAATGGAAAATTCCATTTAGTTTGGATTACTTAACTATAGCACTTCAAAATGTTCACTTATAGCACAATATTTGTTAACTGTTGTTATATCAATAGCACACAACGCGGTCTTTACGTTTTCGTTGATTTTGGCATTCTGGTGGACAATATAGGCGCGAATATTTATCGTAAAACGTCGGTATTAGCGATCGTGGCCGATTGTAAGTAAGTCACTAATATTTAAAGGAATTTACCTAAATTAGTTCAATAATTTGCCATAATAACTTAGAAGAATTACCTAAATTAAAAGCAAAATTGTCGTACCTAAAAGTCATTGAGATTTTGACTAAATATTTAGGTAATCTGCCTATCTTTTTAAATTTGAAAGGTTTATTAAGTAAAGTATGAATATTTATCTAGAAGTTAGTGAATACACCATAGAACAAAGGCATTAGTTTCTGCCTAATAAACGAGAAGGTAAATTGCTTTACTCGTTTAAGCATATTACCTTATTTTTTCTTAACTAATTTTGATTAGGTATTTCAAAAGGCTTGATTTTGAACAGTGTACTACACAGCTTATTGTCTTTAGAAACGAATATGATTCTAACTAAGCATCCTCTTATTGCCTTTATAAAACTAGGCTTAACAATACTGGTTTATAGAACCATTTCTTTCAGTGTAGCTATAAAGCGCCTTTTGCCGCTTTGATATTGGCTGCTTATTTTGTTTTGGTCAAAATAAAAGGAGAGAAATGGTCATATTATCTTTAGTATTTGTTTGATAGTTGCAGTTGACGGTAGCAAAGTTTAACAGTAGTAACTCTCTAAAATAGAATAGACCTATCTCATAAAACGAACTTTTGGATAGCGCGTGCGTAAAAAGGCACGTCGTCTTTTTTTAATTATATAAAAGAGAAAGAGATACCACTCTTCTTCAGGCACGCGCTATCCAAAAGTCTGTTTTATGGGATAGGTCTATTAGTCAAAAATGACTAATTCAATTAGTCTAATTGCAATAGCGAAAAAGCAGCAACTAATAATTATTGTCAATAGTAATTTGTATCCCGGATATTTAACAGTCAACTCCTATGTAAAATTGTCCGCTGAATCCGAAAATGTCGACAAAAGTTATAAAAGTAGAACGTTTTTGAGATTTAGTAAATTTTCCATATAATATGGTATTGACTATATCTTAAAACTGCTTTACTTTTATAATTTTTGACGGTATTTTCTGATTCAGGGGACAATTTTACATAATAATAAGCTGTTAAATGCCCGGAATACAAATAGCTGTGGACTAAAGTTATTAGTGACTGCTTTTTTACTTTGAAAACTAGTCATTTTTAGAGAGTACGTCAACAAAAACCAGTTGTAGTTATTATATTGTTTAGATTGTTTTTTTTTCTTTAGAGTATTTTTATCACTGACTATTTTCCTCGTCTTAATTTCCACCAATCACAAACGCGCAATTTTGAACTACCAATGGTTTCTATGTGGAAAAACTGTATGACAGCACCTGTCAGCAGTTTTTTCGAGTTTACCCGCGGCAAAACTTGACAGCTGTTGTCACCAAAAATTACAATTTATATTTTAATTTTTAACTGTTACTCATAAAATAGTCTTGTCAAATACCATTCGGGCATCTAACTATGGAAAAAATCGTTAAAACACAATGCTAAGTAATATTTTTTAACAAAATGCATTCGTGCAGGTGCAAAAATCCTCGTCTTCGACTCGGATTTTTGTTGCCACCAGCACTCATGCTTCTTGTTAAAATATTACTTAGCAACGTGTTTTTTTGATTTTTTTCGAAAAAATAGATGCCCTTATGATATTACTTGTTTGTTTGGTAATTTAATAAATATTTTTTATACTTAATTTAAGCGGTTTTTTACATTTTCAATTACATATTGCCAGTTTGTCGCAAAATATATATTTTTTAAATTTTACGGCTTAAAATTCAAATATTTAATGTATTATATTTAAATATAAAAGGGGCGCACCAACGAATGCTGCACGCAGGCGCCAGACACCCCAGGAACGGGCCTGCGTGTTGTAAATCACTAATTTTTGTTTTTACCTCATTGAATAACATGTCATAAATTAACATTTCAAAAATCTTTGACATGCAGTTAAGTATACTCACAGGTCTATAGTTATTTGTCATATTTTTTTCCCCCGATTTAAAAATGGGAGAAATTTTACTAACTTTTAGGGAGTTCGGAAAAACTCCGTTATCTAAACATAAATTAAAAATAAAAGTAAGCGGTTCAGCAAAGAATTCAGCGCAACCTTTAAATAAATAAAATGGCAAACCATCGGGGCCTGTGGATTTGCAATTTTTTAGCCTTTTTATTGAATTTAGCATATCAGTTGTTGTTATTTTTATATTATTTGAATTATCCATTCTACTATAGGCGTTTGGGTTTGTGTTTAATGAGTAAACTGATTTAAAAAAATTAGCAAAAGCATTTGCAATATTTTGCCCTCCCTTATAAGACACATCATCATAAAAAATTTGTTCTGGTATTGATACATAGTCTTTTTTCGATTTAACAAACTTCCAGAAAAATTTGGGATCGTCAATGACAGATCTTTGAGCTTGGAGTATATAATTGTTGTATAAGTTTTTTATTTTTAGATTGACTAAACGTCTATGATTTTTATAATTTTCTTGGTCATCTGACAAATTTGTATTAAGGAATATTTTACGGAGTTTACTTTTTTCCTTTATTAATTTTATTAATTCTTTATTATAATATATTGGATATTTGGTATTTTTTTTACATAGTTTTCCTGTAGGAACCGACATATCTAAAATATCAAATATCTTGGAATAAAAATTTTCCATACATAAGTTAACCTCATTATTAGAATACAAAAAAGTCCAGTCTTCATCTTTAAGAAGCTGATAAAGTAAGTTAAAATTGGCATTTTTAAAGTTATAAAAAATTTCTTCTTTTACTTTGCACTGTCTAGGCTTTATTTTACGTATATCACTAACAATCAAGGAGGGATGATGGCTATCTTCTTTTGCTAAAGAAAAATCACATTTAGAAACATTTACTTGAAGATTTGTTATGATTAGGTCCAGAATGGCTCCATGTAAGTTATTTATAAAGTTTTTTTGAAAAAAACCAGTAAATTCCAAAAATTGGCTTAGTTCTGCCTTAGCTACGCTTTGTATCTCATCATTCATTAGTCCCGGTATGTTAAAGTCTCCCGCAATTATTACACTATTATTTTTAAAAGATAGGCTTTCTAAAGAATAAAAAATAGATGTATACAATGTTAAATCACTATTAGGGGGAATATAAATACAACACAAAATTAGGCTTCCCTCATTATTTACTTTAACACATATGCCCTCTACTTTATCATCAAATAAATTAATTTCCTCACACTTGAAATAATTATTTATAGCTATTAAGACCCCACCACCCTTTTTGCCAGTTCGATCCTTGCGAAAAACCTCATAGTTATTATTTATAAATTCTGAATTGTTAACACTATTTTTTAGCCATGTTTCCGTAATTAACAAAAAATCATAATTTTCAGTTAGTGAATTTATATTAAAATCGCGCATTTTATTACATAAGCTTCTAATATTTTGATAATATAAAATATTTGACTTTTTAAATTTATTTAATTGCTATGCCATGCCTAGACTAACACCGGTTTTTAAGTCATTTAATATTTTAACGTAACATGGACAGTTTGAATCTGTTGATGCATGATTATAATCAATTTTGTTTTTAGAGCGTTTTTGTAGCCGTATGCAATTTGCACATTTTTTTATATCATTGGTACATAACTTAGTATCATGACTTTCTGCACAAGATAAGCAACACTGCCCCCCTGCCTTGCAGTCAGCAGCAATATGCCAAAAATCTGCACATTTAAAGCATCTTTTGACGTGATATGAGTCTTTTACTTTTCCAGATGACCACCCCACTGATAGTCTACCTAGATTTAAAATAAACTCCCTTGTTTTATGATCAACAGATATAATAACATTAACTTTATCATTCTCTGAACTTTTCATTATTCGAACTACCTCTAGTTCCTGATTTTCATTTGCTGAATCGCTAATTTTATTATGCTTAATTATTTTTTTGGCTAATTCTTTTTTGTCTAGATTAGTTTCCGAGTTATCGATTCCGTAAATAATTATTTTGGGCTTAATAGTTTTTGGATTACTGATTGTATACTTATCTACTTGCAGATTACTTTCCAGAGATGTTTTAAGTATATTATTCGAATTACTTGAATCACATGTAATAACAACACCACTATTTATTTTTTTAACTCTATCAATTGTAATTGACAGTTCATCAGGTTTTATTAACTGTTTTAATTCCGCGTACACTTGATCGCCGTTTATGGTATTGTCTTTTGATTTGACTATCACAGCGTTTTTCGAAAACGTCAAACTTTTATTGTTTATGTTTTGGTTCACTTTTGCCCTGCTTATACTCGACGTAGAGGCAACCAGCTGAGACACCTTCGGCTTCACTGTTGGCTGTCGGTCAATCGCCGTGTTTACATTAACCAATTCTAGCGTTTTTTTCGACTCGAGGTTTTTTGCTGCGACTTTGCTGTATTGCTGATTGTTTCTTGAAATATTGTTTTCACATTCAAAACTCGCGCCACTTTTTCCAGCACCCGATGTTTCTTCGCTGCAGGAATGTTGAATTTGTTCATTCTTATGAAAATAAGTTTCTTTAATTTTTTGACTTATTATCTCACTGACTCTTTCCTCGTATTGTTTAAACCTTGAGTCCATTTTCTCGCTCCATCTACTCATCAAGATGTCAAATTTATCCCAAGGCATTTGATCACACAAGTTGCACAACCACTTCATGGATTTATAACTATTTAGAGCATTTAATGCTGCTTTTTTAACTTGAACACAATCGCTGTGAAAAACTTTTTCACATGACCCACTGCATTTAATTAAATTTCCTTCATTTACAACTTTATTGCACTTATAACATGACAGCTTGTCGGGGTCGCCGTCGTCGTCCGACATCTTGCTTACATCTTGCTTACTATATAAGTGATAAAGCAGCCACTAATAACTATTAAATTAGTAATTTTTGACTAATTCATTTTTAGAGAGTATAGATATTAAAAAATTGAAGATGTAAAGTTTGCTTAAAACAAGTATGGTTTACACAGCTAAATGTAATTCTTATAGCTGGTACTTTCCTTTCTTCAAAATTAATTCAACCATTGCAAAATTTATTTTGCAGATCGATAGAAAGTTTTTGGCAATAGTGAATACAAATCAAAACATTATTATAATTGTTTCCTATATGTATAGAAACTGTACTTAATTTACCTATAGGTAAATATGTTATTTCAAGAGTTTAAATTTACTATAAATAAACCAAATAGTTAACTAGTTAGTAATAATAAGTTAAAAAGTAGGTTATTTTAGAACTGACATAACGTAATATTAACTTTTAATATTAACCTTTCAAAATGATTAAGACTAGTTATTTTTTTAGACAAATTTTGGTTTAACTTAAGTTATTTTTTACTAAATATATTTTAACTCGCTGTTTTAATGCAAAACATTATTAGTTTTGATAATTTAAGTTATTTTTTTAAATTTTACCACTCTAGGGTGGCCTTTATTACCTTGTAAGTACCATTTTTTTAAATATAAATTAAAAGAACAAAAAAATTACGAATGTCAATGTTTTAGAAAGAGACAGCAAACAGTTAGTAATTATAACGTTATTTTTACGTAAATTTGTGGTATTTATATTGTTTCTATTACGTTATTCTCTTAGTAGATCAAAAAGGTTATTATGTAGGTAAAATAACGAAATAAACCATTCCCCAAATTTGGTAATTTTGCTTAACCGTAAAAAATACTTTAAAGTTGACTTAGTAGTAAATTTGTAGTTATTTATTAATACTGCTACTACCAAATATTACCTTCTTTTTACCCAAAAGGTACATTAACTAAGAAGTTAATATTACGTTAATTTTACCATAATTGAATTTCCCACTTATTACAAAATAACTTTAATTTAACCAGGCATAACGTAAATTTAACGTTAATTTAACCAGTTGTTAACTTTGTTCTAGACATAAAAATGACTTCAAACTTAACAAAATGACCCTTACGGCCCCAAGTCAAAAACTATTCTACCGACCAGGTACGATCGAAGAACAAGAGGAAGATTTGACCAGCTTGGACTCTTCACGTCTGCATCTCAACACTCCCGATTCGCCATTGCTCTTCAGAAATGGACAGCGGCTACTCACAGCGCCCACGCAGATTAGCTTGGCCAGGATATCCACCTGCAACAGCTCTTTATCGCACGTGCCTGGGACGCTACGTCACGACAGCTCCAGGTTTGTTTGCATCTCGCCTCTGTTGATGTACGATGTCGGTATATAGGTAAAGATGAGGTTTAGAGATAGCCATATCAAGTTAAAACTTGGCCAAGAACCTTTGGAAACGTTTTGCCAATAAATGTACACTATAGGATTTAATATTATAAGTCAGAAATTGTATAATTGAATTATTTAAACTTAATGAAAATACAATTTACGAGGTGTGTTCAGAAAATATCGGGAATTTTCGTTTTTTGAAACAAATATTTATTTATTCGTCTGCATTAATGTTGTCGCCTTCAAAATAGTCCCCATTGGATATTATGCACATGTGCCAGCTCTTCTTCCAAAACTCGAAACACTTCTAAAACTCGATCTTTGGGATAGCCTTCAGTTCTTTCAGCGATGCGCTTTTAATGTCATCTATGCTTGCAAAACGACGGCCCTTTAAGGTTCTCTTTATTTTTGGGAATAGGAAAAAGTCAGACAGAGGCGTGTCTGGCGAATATGGAGGCTGGGGCATCATTACAGTATTGTTTTTGGCCAAAAATTTTGTTCAAAATTTAACAATTTTAGAACAAATTTTGCTGCCACGTTTTTTATACCCAAAACATTCGAAAAAATTTCATGGAATGAGCCAATCGATATACCAACATCATCAGCGACTTCTCTGATGGTTTATAACCATTTCTTCCATTTTTCCATGTTTTTATCGGTTGTTAATGTGCTTGTGCGTTCGGGGCGTTCGTCATCTTCAACGTCTTCACGGCCATCTTGGAAACTCTTATACCACTTGTAAACTCTTGTTTTACTTATAGCAGACTCACTATAGGCCTTTGTTAACATTTCACAGAATTTATTTCATTTATTAAGCAAATTCTTTGATCCATTTCTTATAACGAACGAAAAATCGCCGAGCTCATAAAACACGTCTAACCTTATCGGCTGCCACAGACAAAGTAAACAATGAAAACAGCTAAAGTTTTTATCATACTTCGGGGGCATGTATACCAACATAATAAAGTAAATTTTATGACAACCGGACCCTCCGAACTCGCGAAATTTAACAATTCCCGTTATTTTCTCGTATGTCCAAATAAACCCCAATAAATGTAAAATATCATACACCAAACTTACTTGGGAAAAAGTTGACTAATTTCTTCCCCAAAACATGATTCTCTGGGTTATTGTGGTGAAACGGGTCAAGGAAGGATCCTTGTGTCACACCATCTATTGTTTGATCTAGTTTTTCTAGAGAATTGGGTTATCTGACGTTATCTAGATCCTTAATTATTTAAATCGTAGGAAATCAAAGTTAATCGTTTTCTAGATATAAATTTGTGTTGTCATTTGTTTTATGAGTTTTAATTTACTATGATTTTGCATCAATCTTTGCATCATCAAGATTTTTATAAACATAAAAAATACAAATAAATTTCCACGTTTTTATAATAATAAAAGAAAAATGAAACTAAATTATTATTTCAGATACCTATGTATTCAGCGACTTATACAAAAAATATGGAAAATAGAACACCTAAACTTAATATAAACCAACACTGACAACATAAAATAAACATAACAAAACATAAACTACAAACTGAAAAATAAAATTCGTATAGCCAATTCTAATATTGAGATTTAATCCAACATGACTTATAATAGTACAAATGTATTCAGCGACCACAAAAATTTTGTAAGGATAGAAGTATATCAATAATGTAGCACATTTGATCACCAGGTCATATTGATTGATTTATCCCAGTCCCTGAACAATTTTGCAAATACCTACCTACCCATTCGAAAAAATAATATTCAATAATTACTCACAAGAAATGTGGTACCAACCTCACAATGATACACTTCCTAACACTAACTAAAACTGCAAACTGACGATGCAGATTGCAGTTGAGCGACCGGCCGGCGTCTTATTTCAAGCAAGAAATCATTTCATTGGCTATCTTAGGTGGTGTGATGCTTTTCACCCGAACAAATTGTCCAATATTGTAAAATTTATATTCTAACTCAAAGTTATACTATATTTATCCGAATTATTTAAAACATTGTACAAAAGAGTAACATTTAGTTTTGAAATATTTTTAACAACAGATTATATTTATCATTATATATAATGGTTTTTATTTTTTTTAAGTATTCTACAAGCCTAATAATTGCTACAAAAACTATTGTGACCTATAAAAATTTGTATTAATTAAATAATAACTTCTTCCTTGCTATTTATTTAATTGAACAGCCGAATTCGGTACTCATACACTGAGTTAAATAATACCGCAGCAAAAACTATAATTTTCACTAACTTTACTTAGCTAAACTATACTTAGGAAACAAGATTTGTTTAAAACAAAAATTGTAAACTTTTTGACTATTAATTAATTCTCAAAACCTGGTAAATGATCTTGATGATAATAATTTAGCATTAAGTGTTAGACACTAGTGACAAAGTGATTTACACTAACAAAACAATCATAGCCGCCCCTTTTTAGATAACAACGCTTCACCTACTGATGTTGTGTACCTTATTTCAAACACACAATTCATCTCGTGCGCGATTTTGATAATTTATTAGCGTCCTGATGTTATTTATTATCACCTTTAATGTTTTCGTTTAAATTATGATTACCAATTTGGAGGTAACTAGTAGTGCCGATTTTGTGATATTGTAGTGATGTATGTTTTTTCTCAAATGGAGTCTGATCAAGTTTACTTAACTACGCCCACCATGGGCAATGGGACAATATCCCCTGGGATATATAGTTATAAGAGGGTCCCCAGCTCCCCACTTAGCAGGTAATAGCAAAAAAAATATGTTGAAAACCAAATTTATAATTAAAAAATTATTGTTTTGTCTATATAAGGAAAATATTTAAATAATTAACAGATCTTTAATTTACCACATAAAATCCGAAACTATTTTTAAATATTTATGTATTTTTGAAGTATATAATACTTAATATGGTCATTTCATAATTTCTGTACAGTTATTCGGCAAATTTAAAGCAGAAAAGAACAAAAAAATATATATAAAAATTGTGTTAAAATGGAGTGCAACTCGATGCAAGCTGTAAGGACGATTCTGAGGTAAATACTTTTATATCAGAAGATTTTATCAAATATTTGTATAAAAAATATAATTTATAGAGGTTTATAAACAACGGTTTTTTAAAAATTAATTTTTGCAAAGTATTTTGCCAAACAATTTGTTCTCCTGTCGAAAAAAAATCAAGTGTTGTTAAATCTGTAGATCTTGCCGGCCATTCTTGAGCACTTATTCTACCAATCTGTACCTCGGGATTTTTCAAATAGGTTAAATAATATTTTTCTTGCAAGTGTTTCAATCATTTATTTATTTAGTCGTATGGCACATAAGACAGAACATGCAATCACAAATAAAATCACACAATAAGTAAAAAATCTTAGCCTATTTTTTATAATTTTTATTTTTGAAAATGAGCGCCCTCCACTGCAATTTGACACCATCAAAACCAAGTACGAGGTGTATTCAGAAAATATCGGGAATTTTCGTTTTTTGAAACAAATATTTATTTATTCGTCTACATTAATGTTCTCGCCTTCAAAATAGTCCCCATTGGATATTATGTACATGTGCCAGCTCTTCTTCCAATACTCGAAACACTTCTAAAACTCGATCTTTGGGATAGCCTTTAGTTCTTTCAGCGATGCGCTTTTAATGTCATCTATGCTTGCAAAACGACGGCCCTTTAAGGTTCTCTTTATTTTTGGGAATAGGAAAAAGTCAGACAGAGGCATGTCTGGCGAATATGGAGGCTGGGGCATTATTACAGTATTGTTTTTGGCCAAAAATTTTGTTCAAAATTTAACAATTTTAGAACAAATTTTGCTGCCAGGCGTTTCATACCCAAAACATTCGAAAAAATTTCATGGGATGAGCCAATCGATATACCAACATCATCAGCGACTTCTCTGATGGTTTATAACCATTTCTTCCACTTTTTTCATGTTTTTATCGGTTGTTAATGTGCTTGTGCTTTCGGGGCGTTCGTCATCTTCAACGTCTCCACGGCCATCTTGGAAACTCTTATACCACTTGTAAACTCTTGTTTTACTTATAGCAGACTCACTATAGGCCTTTGTTAAAATTTCACAGAATTTATTTAATTTTTTAAGCAAAATTGGATACAAATTCTTTGATCCATTTCTTTTAACGAAGGAAAAATCGCCGAGCTTATAAAACACGTCCAACCTTAGCGGCTGTCACAGACAAAGTAAACAATGAAAACAGCCAAAGTTTTTATCATACTTCGGGGGCATATATACCAACATAATAATGAAAATTTTATGACAACCGGACCCTCCGAACCCGCGAAATTTAACAATTGCCGTTATTTTCTGAACACACCTCGTACATTCGCAGTGTGATTTCGATGTTTGGGAATGTAGCTCTGAAATTTTGATTTTCAAAAATTTGAAAATAGAACAGCTCCTTAGATAGGTCTTTTTATAGTCACGGATAAGTGTTAAATAAATAATTATTACAATAAATTAAAGGTCATAATATTTTTATAGGTTTTACATTAACGCTAACCACTAGACAAATATTAAAAAAGTGGAATCGCAAATATTACAAATTAATATCTCATTATAGCCAAACATATATAATTGTTGTCAATGTTTAACCTTATCTTTTAAAATCATTGAACAATTTATTATCTACAAATATGATAAAATTTTAGTTAAATGTTATGTTTGGTACTGCTAATAGCCTAAATATTATTAATAATGTTTTTAATCCTAGAAAGTCATTTCGTCCATGTGCAACGAGGAAAATGAGAAGGAGGGCTGTTTTTAAAAATGGCGACTGTAACATACTGCAAGCTAGATTGTCAAAAAGGCGGCTAAGATTTCTGCAAGATATTTTTACGACTTTGGTGGATTCGCAGTGGAGATGGACCCTTACCATTTTCGCTATAGGGTTTTTAGGATCTTGGCTAAGTACGAAGAAAAATTTTTTTGTTATACAGGGTGTGCCAGAACTAACCTTTCAAAAAGGAATGTCGTATGAATGTCATATGAATGTCATATTACATACTTCAGGACACTTTTGTGCTAAAATTTCTTAAAAACCTGACCTGTGGAAGCAAAATCTTCGGAAAAAAATAGTCACACTTTTTTTTAGTTTTCGCACTTATATGGTGGCTGATAGCATTCACCCACGGGGACCTGGAACCCGAGCATCAACTGGCTGACAGTACCTGGAGCCCATGCGTGTTAAACATACACGGCTTCACGTCTTGCTTCTTGTTCAGTATTGAAACTCAACACACTATCGGATATGGTGTAAGAACCACCACAGAAGAGTGCCCGGAGGCCATCTTTATCATGTGTCTGCAGAGTATAGCCGGTAAGAATGCCCTAGTAGAAATTTTACGTAGAAACAACGTTTTTTCCACGTTGAAAAAACCTAAATTTTAAGTATAATTTTATGTTGAAATATCCCGGTTTATAACGTTATATGACAACGTTATTTCTAATGTTATATAAACGTTGAATCTACGTTATTTAAAACGTTGGAAATACGTGGGATTTATGTATTATAAAACGTTGGAAATACGTTGGATTTCTTTATTATACAACGTTGAAAATATGTGGGATTTATGTATTATAAAGCGATGGAAATACGTGGGGATTATTGTATTATAAAACGTTGGGAATACGTTTAAAATACTTGTGGTGTATAGAGTAACCTTAAAATGGTGTCAAAATCCAACACAAAGTGGTGTTAATATAAACACCATGAATTATGGTTGAAAATGTATACAGCAAACACCAAAACGGTGTTTATTTAAAAATATTTGAGAAGTGCACCTACACAGAAAAAAACTAACTAACTATATTAATTTAGTTGACACATAAGTATTTATTTAAATCAACTGTGGGAAGGTTAATATAAACAAAATATAGAAGAATATGCTTAACAGAATGTTCCAGAAATATTCCTAAATGAACTTTCTATAGCAATTACTTTCTCAACATTCTAAGCATATGTTTAGAGTGGATTAATTTTTACCAGTAAACTTTGCACCTTCTAAGAACCTGCCTATAGGCCAGTGAGAATATTCTTAGGATTATGTTATATTTCTTTTAAGCATGTTCTTTAGAAGAAATATAGCATGATCCTAAGAATATTCCAACTGGAAGGTTTAAAAACATTCTTAGAATAAACTGTGCTATCAGGGTTCAATCAATTGACAACTGTCTCTTATTTATCCACATCTTCTTTTTCGTATGTCTACAGGCATGATGATTCAGGCCTTCATGGTGGGCATAGTGTTCGCCAAAATGACGCGACCCAAGCTGCGCACGCAGACGCTGCTGTTCTCGCGCAACGCGGTCATCTGTCAACGCGAAGGCTGTCTCTCTCTCATGTTCCGCGTCGGAGACATGCGCAAGAGCCACATCATCGGCGCCAGCATAAGAGCGCAGCTGATCCGAGCCAAGAAAACGAAAGAAGGCGAGGTGCTGGCCAACTTCCAAACGGAGCTGGCCGTGAACGCAGACGGCTGCGACAGCAACCTGTTCTTCATCTGGCCGATGACGATCTTGCACAAGATCGACGAAAACTCGCCGTTCTATCATCTCTCCGCCAGCGATATGCTTCAGGATAAGTTCGAGATTGTCGTCATTTTGGAGGGGACCATTGAAAGTACCGGGCAGACCACTCAGGCTAGATCCAGCTATCTGGCTAGTGAAGTATGCTGTACAACTTAATATGCGTAACTTAACTTAACTTAAGAAACCTACGTCTGTTAAGTTGTCTGTTTACATTAACTTAATACACGCGAAGAACGCAATATACAAGCACGCGCAATGTAGACATGGATGTAGACTGGGTTGCCTATCTATGTATAAAAGTGAAACAACAAGATAGCGCTATATCGTTTTACTGGGCATGTGATTGGCTCACGTAAGAAACGTATTCCCTTAAGTTGAGCCGGACCCAACTTTTGGATACGTTAAGTTACGTGTGATAAGTTTTCTACGAATGTAAACAGCTGCATTGGTTTCAATGTATTTCAACTTACGTCTATCACGTACGTTAAGTTAAGTTACGCGTATTAAGTGGATGTGAATGAGTCTGACTTACTAAGACTTTTTAAGAGAAAGTAAAACTTTAAAAACTCTTATTAAAAATTTCTCAGAGAAAAGTTTCCACAAGGGTAAATACATTTTTCGTCTTTTAGATTCTGTGGGGTCACAGATTCGAGCCACTGGTGAGTTACAACAAAGATAGACAGGGTTATGAAGTGAACTACTCCAAATTCGACAACACCCTGGCAGTCGACACACCTTTATGTTCAGGGGCTGAACTAGCAGAATTCTATAGAATGCAAGATATGGGTGGTAAGTTAACTTATCAACTCCAGTAAGCTTTCTAGTATACCCACTAATTATTTTTTAGACGTAAACGAACCTGAAGAACTAACTAACTAAACTAACGCTTTTAAGTGCTATAGACCAAAAATAACCAAATAGTATTTGTGATATAAAAAGTTTATTTAATATTAAATAAAATAAACGTTTTTTTAGAAAAACCACAAACAGATTTTAGGCTTATTAACCCACCTTTCAAGGGATCCCAAAGAGAAAACGAAATGAATGACAACCAGGATGACGACAAAACAGGTCCATTCCCAGTGTAAAAAAATGTTCGATAAAAAATGATGAAATCAAATGTATTTTAATGCCTAATTTATAATTAATAATAAATTATAAAACCTATTTATTTTTTTCTTATCATCCAAAATTTTACAGTCGAATTCATTTTGTGTTTTTCCTCATTTAAATTTGGTGATTATATTAATCTCGGAACATTCGGGAAGGTGCTTGCGTGAAGTAGGTCACGTACGCCCTGCATATATAAGGCACTAGTAACGGATTTTAGTAGGAAATGGTGTTTTGAAAAAAATAATTAATAAAAGTCAAATTTGTTATAAAATTATTTATTAACGGCGCCGAAAACAGAAAAATACATTGTAACATTAAGTACCTCGGTACCAGCTGATATAAAAATAAATACGTAAAACATATAAAAAATAAAAAAATAAAAGAGGGAATCAAAATATTTTCGTGAATTGTGATGGGTTTATGGAGTAATAACCATTTACACTAGGTAATCAAATGTGCAGTAATTTTGTTACGTTGTCATATGTTTGGGGTAAAAATGATGCACAGCATTGTAAATGATTATTATATGTATACACCCTGTATGATATGGTTCAATAATACTTTATTTTTATTTTCAGACATTTTCTAGTGGTTTATATTTTGAAGTGATATAAATATCATGCAAAATATAAACTTTACGAAAACCCCAAAACTCGTCAAACGGTGAGGATGGGTAGTGGGTGCAAATGCACCTTTATCTAGAATATTGGCACCCTTCTACACTACATTCTCAAAAATCCATCTGTTTTAGTTTCACGGTTTGACCGACTTATTTCCTACACTGCTACTGTAGAACATCGCCCGCAATGTTCAAAAATATTTAAGCGTAAAATATGTAAAGTTTAACTAGTAAAAAATGCATTTGGGATGCAAAATTAAAAAATCCGACAAAAAATTACACCGGCATGGCGTTGCCGTTTTTTAAGGGTACCATTTCCTCAGGTCCTGTTACCATCACCGGTATGGGACAAGATGGTACCGACGGTATCTTCATTTCTATGTGACCATCGTCAAGGGACATCGAATCCAAGCTCGACAACGTGTCGCTGGATTGAGACCTTATCGATTGGAACAAACCTGGTTTCATATCTATAAGAGAAAATATATTGTTTGTATTTTATTTTAAATAAAAATGTCTGTGTTCTATTTATAGCCTAAGAAAGCTTACCAAATGGCGCCCAGTGTGAATGATTTATTTAAATTTGATATCAGAGATTCTCTGCTTTCGCGCATGACGCGATTTAAAGCAATGTTGCCAGATGTATAATACAGTGTGTCCCAGAACAGAAGAATGGTACTTCTGCTGAAGTTGTTAATTATTATAAAAAGATAACTACGCCAAAAAAAATACCATTCACCATTGGAGTGCAATGATTGTGTTCACATAAAATTTTAATTTCTTTTATATCAATTTTTTTTGTGTTTCTCATAGTAAGCCTTAAAAGAGTCCTTAAAGTGCTAAGAACAACCATTTTACTCCTCTATTGTAAAAAATAAACTTTATTCTATCAGGGCTGTCATAAAACTGTTAAATGTCAATTTTAAGGTTAAATTATAACCCACAAATTAACCTTCAAATTGTCATTTGACAGCCCTGATAGAATAAGGTATATTTATTATAAAAGAGGAGTAAAATGGTTGTCCTTAGCACTTAAAGGCCTTATTTGAGGCTTACAAGTGCCTCTGTAGGAAACACAAGGTTTAAAACAATTATTAAACAGCACAAACCCAAAGCACAAGTATTTTTAGCATGGGATAGAACTTGTTGTGTGGATTGTGATTAAAGGCTTTGTTATCTATGGTGACTAACTTAAAGTTTTAATGATTTATCGTTCCCTATAAGTACGGCCCTGTTCAATGTTTTCGTTTGAGTTTTCGAATATTACGTGCATTAAATAAAAAAACTAAAGTTTTTACTGATTGTACAAAAAAATTTTATGATGAATTTCTATGATTTTGTATATTTTTGAAACAAAAACACATATTTTATTATTTCGAATGAAAATTATCTACCAAATAAACAAAATAAGCAAAAAAGAAAAATAATAATATCGAGGGCAAAATAAAAATTGTAAGCAAAAAGCATACTGATTACAATAATAATAATTTTAGTTCATTTCTTACCATGTATGGTTAAAAAGTTTTTATTTGTTTCTGTAAAAAATACAGAAAAATATTTAATAAAAATTAAATGAATATCTATATATATAAATATATATAAAAAATGTGTAGAGTAAATTAGGGAAAAAATACTACAAAAACTCTACCTAGGCACTCGTTGCTGAATACGGCCCTGTGTTCCTCCAGCTCCCTGGCGCTGCACAAAGGCGTATCGACTTCGATGGTGTTGTTGAACAGCGCGTAGTCGACTTCGTATTCGCCGGAATCTTTTTTGAACGTGATGAGGGATTGGAAGCGATGGCCCCACAAAATTTCAGACGGTAGGTAGCTAGATCTAGCCTGCGTGGTCATGCCCGTGGATTCTATCACACCCTCTGAGAAAAAAACAATGATTTTTGAAATTATATTTTTATTCCTGCTTCTTCGATATATTGTATATACAGGGTCACCAAATAAGTTGTCAAAATATGAGATACAAAATAATATTTAAAATTTTAGAAATTGTTTAATATCTCTGAAATTATAAACTTTAGGCATATGGAATAGTAACAAATCGAAATCGAAAGGTTATTTAATTTACCATTTGATTAAGTCTTATAACACAGTTCAACACGATTTATATGTTATATATAAAAACAACTTATATAAAAAAAATTCTTACCCAAAATGACAACAATTTCAAATCTTTCTCTTAACAAGTCAGTGGCGGACATATTGTAGAGCGGCGAATTCTTATCTATTTTATGGACAATAGTGGTCGGCCATATAAAAAAAATTTTGTCTTCTTCGCCGTCTCCACCAACCTAAAGGAAAAATATTAAATTTAAAACAATACATACAGGTTTTTATTTAAATGAAAATTCATTTAACTTAAAGTCGGTTTCATATAGATGCGAAATGCGAATTGCGAAAAACAAATATTCGCATTTCGCAAAATCCTATGTTATGTATAAATATATGAAAATTATTTTAGACATTTTTCTCACTAGGCAATATTTTCCATGCTAGCATGGAAATAGCTATTTTAAGTACTAAAATGGTAATGTTACTTAAAGTGACTATAAAGGAAAAATAAGAAACATTAATGTACCTCAAAAAAATCTTTTCCTACATAAAAAACAAAAAAAAAATCTACACACTTATTTAAACAGTTAGAATAAAACTTAATACCAACCAAATTACCAAATTTGGGGAATGGTTTATTTCGTTATTTTACCTACATATTATGTAGTACATAATAACCTTTTTGATCTACTAAGAGAATATCGTAATAAAAACAATATATGTAAATACCACAAATTTACGGCACGATACATCTTAAAAATTATATGCCCTCTAAATATTTTACGGTTTTAAAAAAAATTATTGCTTGGGTAAAAATTCAACAAAACTTAAAACCTTCAAAATTTTATAAAATCTTTTAAAAATCATTTAGTTTTAATCATTTTTCAATAACTAAAACTTTCCTTATATTTTTGAAAAATATTTATGAAAAAATATTATATATGTAAATGTTTAGATAAGTCTTAAAAAACTCATAATGGCGACCTGAAAAAAGTTTTATTTTTCACTTTAAGCTTATTTTTCCTTGTTTAGTCAATATTAATAGTATTTATTACCACTAATAACCCTAAAAAATACCAGGCGAATAGGAATTATTTACGGTTAAAAAGTGGTCTTAATATCGTTAAATTATGACTTATGAGTAACATTTACCATTAAGTAAACATTATGACGTTAAAATTACCGTTAAATTTCCTTTTAGGTGAAATACACTTATAAGTAATTTTCTTTCGTAAAAATTACGTGCCTAATGATACTTTAGAGTGTTGAAACTTAAGGGTTATTCAACTAGGTAAAAATAACATAAACAAATAATTTAATAATAAAATGCTCCCATTGGTAATTTGCAAGATTTGAATCTTAAGATTGATTCAATATTTTCCAAAAATCGCATTAATTATTAATGCGATTTTTGGAAAATATTGAATCAATCTCAAGATTAAAATCTTGCAACTTACCAATGGAAGCATTTTTCGCATTTCGCATCTATATGAAACGGGCTTAAAACATTCTGGAACGGACCTTATAGCAAGTTAAAAAGGCAGCAGAAGGTCGTTCCATGAGCAACAAACAAAATAACAAGAAAAACGTAGTGTACTCACCATGTCTACTTACTTTGTCTCTTACCTTCAATTCGGTCTGGAAGAAGGGCAGACTCTCGCCCTCCTTGGTGACCTTGTGCTTGATCAGCTGCGCCCTGACGTGCGCCTCTATGATGTGGCTCTTGCGCATGTCCCCCACCCTGAACATCAAGCACGGTATGCCGTCCCTTTGGCTGATTAGCGCGTTTCGGGAGAACATCAGCGTCTGCGTGCGCTTCTGAGGTCGCGAAAGTTTCGCGAACACCACGCCTACCATGAAGGCTTGCGTTATCACGCCTACTATGCTCTGAGTGCACATCACGAAGATGGCTTCAGGGCACTCCTCGGTTATTGTCCTTCCTGCAAGGAGGGAACAAACGAAATGTAAGTTTTGGTAGTCAAAAGATGCTTTTTTAGATAGTTTAGGGATTTGTTTATAAATAGCACAACTGGTTAAATTAACGTTAAATTTACGTTATACATGGTGAGTCATTTAACTTGAAACTTTGAAATACAGCCCGTTCAGAGTAAAACCGAATATAGGAAAACGTTTTGGGCGTGGCCTCGCCTCCCTCCGACGCGCGTCACAGTAGCTTGTGTGATAAACGACATGACGAAAGGTCAAGCAGGTAAGACGACCTTAAAAATTAAATGATAATAATGCAAAAAATCTCATTTGCTTAGCTACTGTGTCGCGCGTTGGAGGGAGGCGAGGCCACGCCCTATACGTTTCCCTATATTCGGTTTTACTCTGAACGGGCTGTATCTCAGTTAGTATGCATTTTACGAAAAAATATTAAATATAAAAATTAAATGATTCGAGGGGGAAATCAGCAGTACTAAAATTGGTCCTCATACTCTCCTCCTTAAAATGGGAACAGGGACTTTGAATTGACCTTAAGGTTAAAGCAACTGGAATATAACCTTAAAAAATGTTAATTGTTGAATACAACTAATTGGTTAAAACACAAGTTTAAAAAAACGTTATTTTAATACTTGCCTCCAAATCCAATGGTGTGCTGGGTCTCGACACTAAACAAAAAGCACGACGTAAAACTTTTAATGTTTTCTATACAGGGTATCCATTCGGTTTCATTCAAAGCCTGAAAACGTAAATATATTTTACAGGGTGTACCAAAATTGGCGGCCCAAAGGGTAAAGGGTAAAGGTAAATTCCTCCTGTACCAGTATTATCAAATTGTAATATGGGTGGCCTACCTACATTAGAGCATACGCGGGGCTAGTCCAATATAGCGCTCTCATTGGCGGCTTTAAAAGTGAAATAACTCCTGCAGTTTTTTGAATTCGAAAAAATTGGAAAGGAAAATTGGTTTTAAAATTTCAAGAGGAATTCACCTTACCCTTTGGGTATAACAGGTAAACAAAATATGTTTTTTTTTATTTATTTTTAATTTTTTTTTTACTTACGGAATGATCAGTTAAATCGCCGTGGGTGTACACTATGAGCCACCAAACCACTGCGAATAGAAGCCAAGATAGTAGGAAGTTTAAGGAAAATACCGCTAGCGTCCAGCGCCACTGTGCGTCCACCAAAGTTGTGAAAATATCCTGAAAAATATTGTTGGTTATAGATTTTGTACATATTCGTATATAAACAGTGTCTAACATCTTCGCTATAGCGATACAAAGTCGGTTGGATTGGATTTTTTTATTTTTGTGAATATTTCGAAAACCCGACGTTCAATTGATTTTCTGTTTTCACCATTTAAATCAGAAGAAAAAATGCCACAAATTTTCTAATTTAACCGACTTTGTAGCTCCCATAACAACGGAGTTACAATGGTAGCAATATTGAGCAGATAATTTTGTTAATCAAATACTTTTTAACAGAGGATCCTTGATAATGTAGCTATGGGTCCTAATTTTTTATCTTATCAGAGAAAATCATACCTAGTATTTTGAAAAACTTAATGTCTGGAAGATTGTATTATTATTCCCTTATTTATTAGTGTATTTTGAAATGTTAGATGAAATACAGCCACTAATAATAAATAAACTAAGAAATCAAAGAAAAGTTTTGGAACAGGATTTGTAGAAGAGGACCAACAAAATGGCCTCCCAGATATCCAGATCTGACACCATTGGACTTTTTCTAAAATTATTGTGCGTATTTTAAAAAAATTTAAACCATCATTAAAAAGCATTTTTTAGTACTGTTGAATTGCAACTTTCAAGAGCTTTTTTTTTAATTACCTGTAAATATCTCCTTCTCCTTTTAGCCACATTACCCTGTACCACATTACAATCACCATGCTTGAAAACTACCCTTTTCCTCTGCCTTCTGGCATTAAACCTTGATTGTCTGTATCTGAAATAAAAGATAACAAAATCAGTAAATTTTCCACGAAAAATAAACAATTACTTATGTACATTGAAATGTAGAGCAAAATCAAACATATTAATAACATAATTAATCCATCACTGAATTAAAACTGGAGTGCTATAATTAAGAGTATTTTTAGAAGGTATTTTATAATAATGATTGTTGTACTAGGTTTTACTATAAATATATATGTATTATAGGGCACGTGGATTTAAAAACAAAATGTGGTTAGTGTTGGGAATGTTTGACCTCAAATTTTGTTAACAATATATAAATAATAATTAAATGCATATCAATATTTACAAAAAGATAGCGAAGTCATAAATCATCTGTCTGAGCCAATTATATAAAATTATATTAATAATTTATAAAAATATTACCCAAATAAATTTGGCACTAATATTAGTTAAATATTGATAGAAATAGTTGGCAAAATATTCCTAAAACTATACATACACAATTTATTTTATCATTATAAATTATTGTTTGAGATAAATGCATATAGGCTCCATGGTTAAAAACAAACAAAGATGTAAAAAGTTTAGCTCAAAAAACAACACAAAAAAATATATTCATATATTATATCACGAGAACTATGAATTTAATCGGTTAAACTAG
This sequence comes from Brassicogethes aeneus, assembly GCA_921294245.1. Taxonomy (NCBI): domain Eukaryota; kingdom Metazoa; phylum Arthropoda; class Insecta; order Coleoptera; family Nitidulidae; genus Brassicogethes; species Brassicogethes aeneus. The sequence goes on from OV121140.1 coordinate 4,860,364, forward strand.
GCTCAGTAGTTTTTTGTTTGGTTTTTGTTGGAAAATGTTGAATGCAAAATAATTTAATTATTTTTAATTATTTTGCATGAAACTATTTTCCAAAAAGAAAAATCAAATAAAAAACTTAGTGAGCATAGTTTGACAGATTAAATTTATAGGTTGAGTGATATACGTCTACATTATTTCTCGAATTAAAGGAAACTATTTGACAGTTCATAAAATCTGAAGTATTTGTCAAAATTTAAAAATATTTTTTTAAAGAAAATTCCATTAATTTAGGGTATGTAATAAGTAATAATTGATATTTCGTAAATTAGATAACTTATTTTTTATTGTTTTTAAAAAATGTTTGTTAAAATTTGTAAATAACACCATAAAATCGTAAACAAAAATCTAATATGGAGGCTAAAATTTAATCGCTGTTAGATAGTTCTAGTGATTTAATCGCTTATTTAAACGAAATTTATTCGAAAATTCAAGTGTTTTGATTGGTTCATATTATAATGAGGGAAATAATCAACTTTAAAATATTATGAACAATATTTATAGCAGATAAGACTTTATAAAAGTGACTGATGGCTCATTGGTTATGACATCCGCTTGACAAGCGACAGACCCGAGTTCAAACCCCGGCTGGGATAAAACTTTTTTTTAATTTTAATCTACTAATTTGACTAATTATAGTTAGCAGTCACTAATAATTATTAGTGACTACTTTTTCGCTATGACAGTCAGTCAAATATGACTTATCATTAGTTATTTTTGACTAATTCATTTTAAGAGAGTGTTTATTTATTTTTTTTACCAAAAACAAAAAAAATCCCAACTAAAATAAAAAAATGCGCTTTTTCACAATACCTGGTCCAAGTGTGCGTCCAGGCTTCCTCGCCGGAAGTGCTGGCCTTGAAGGCCAGCATGGACATTTGAGACAAACACCTGCGAATGTTCGCCATTGATCCCATTGGTTAGGCGATGAAACAGCGGCCGGCCAATATCAACACGCGCGTGCAATTGTTTTTCGATTCGCACTCAACTGTTTTGTTTGTTTTTTCACTTAAATGTTTCCATCGAAGTTGTTTTATCGAGCTTCTAGTCGATTTCTTTATTATTGGTAGTCATTGTCGATAATTATAATTTTGCTGCGAACGGAATTGCGGTGATAAGAATTGTGGGTTATAATCCGCTTTTTATTAACGAGTATAGAGATAATGAGCTACTATTTCAAGGCGAGGCTATCATATTTACCTACGTCACGATATTTTTTTGTAGATTTGAAATTCATTAATCATTCACTTTATTTTGACAGTTGGAACCTATAATGAAAATTCCTTTACATTTTAAAGTTCAAGAGTCAGCAAAATCTTCGGAACTTTAATGAACATTATCCCTGATAGCACAGTTTATTCTAAGAATGTTTTTTAAACCCAGTGAGAATATTCTTAGGATCATGCTATATTTCTTCTAAGGAACATGCTTAAAAAACATATAGCATGATCCTAAGAATATTCTTAATGGCCTATAGGCAGGTTCTTAGAATACCGATGTTTTATGTCTGAATTAACAATTTCAACTTCAATCTAATCTGACTTATCCCACAAAATTTTCCAATTTTACTTTTTATGAAATAATGTCATACAACTTATGGTTTAGAGGTCAAATTGTTTATTTAATATAAACTGCGCACCACTCAATGTGTCGCGACCAAAAAGTTTGTTCTTTTTCAAAACGACATAACTTTTTTGTTTCTTGAACGATTTTATTTTGGTCTGTGATGTCTCCTAGCCCCATCTTCTGGCAATTCATGATAAAGATATGAAGCTCAAGGTTCTTCAAGTAAATTTCCTACAGTGTGATATGTTAAACGGTGAAAATTTTCAATAACTTCATCCAAGCCCCGTTTGTAAAAAAATAATTTTTTTCTCATTTTTACTTTGAAATAATGAAGTATTATGTCTTACCTTGAAACATTTTTCAAATTTTTCGAATTGGAATCGTAGCAAGGAAAATATGATTTTTTTTCTATAGAAAAAAAATCATATTTTATAAAAGAGTACATTTAAGGCTTTTTTGTAGGCAATTTAACAGCCGGGAATTGTTTTCTAATTTTGATTCTTAGTGATTTTGGTTTTATCTGAAACTTAAATTTGACAACTGAATCACAAGCAGGAGGTCAAAATTATAAAGAAAACATGTCACGAACGTAAATATTGGTTCAGGATTGGTTTTCGCAAATTTTCACCAAAATGTCATTTTAAAAAAGTTGTCTTTGCTTAGGCCCCTTTGAAAATAATGGAAGTTTGTTGCTTGTTCAGAATTATTCAAGGAACAATCTTTCACCATCTTATCTCCTTGTTTTTAAAAAGGCTGAGTGTATTGCCTACCAAAAAGCCTTAAATGTACTCTTTTTTTAAAAAAATCATATTTTCTTTGCTAAGATTCCAATACGAAAAAATTGAAATCCTTTTCAAGGTAAGACATAATACTTCATTATTTCAAAGTAAAAACGAGAATAAAATTATTTTTTTTCAAACGGGGCTTGGATAAAGTTGTTGAAATTTTTGACCGTTTTACATATCACCCTGTACGAAATATCTATAGCATGAATAGCCAGAGGATGAGGCTAGCAGAAATCACAGACCAAAATAAAATCGTTCAAGAAACAAAAAAGTTATGTCGTTTTGAAAAAGGACGAACTTTTTGGTCGCGACACATTGAGTGGTGCGCAGTTTATTTAAATAAATATTTAAATATTTAAATAAAATAATTTTTTTAAGGGGACGACAAATACATTTCACTGTCATATTATGACAGTGAGGCGTATTTGTCGCCTCCTGAAGAATTTTACGAATGTAGAATACACAATATTAGAACGTGGGCATCTGACATATTTGGAAATATTCTCAAAAGCTTCCTAGAAGCTCCATAAGAAACCTTCTAAGAACATTCCAAAAACGTATTTTTAAAATGTTCTTAGGATGCTTTTTAGGAAGGTTTTAAGAAGCTTTTAAGAATCTAATTGCATCATTAAAAGGGTATCTATTGAATGTTTTAAAAGTCCCTAAAAACATTCTTAGCAATAATGGAAGGTTCTAAGAATATTCCATTATTCCGGGTCATATCTTCTTAGAAGATTCTTAAAATCAAATTTTGCTATCAGGGATACTTTCGATACTTGTTCAGTTTTGAAGTCCTACGGGTAATTTTTGAACAATAAATCATCTGGCGCTATTAAAAATGTCTCTCCACAAAAATTAAATTAAAACTTTACTAATTTTACAATTTAGATAGAACAACTAAAAACGTAGAGAATTAGGCACTTTAATAGCTAAAATGTTATTTCAAAATACATAAAAATTTAGACTTTGGTTGAACAAATGTTGGAATGGAATGACCCTGGAGTAACCGGGGAATGCTCCGCAAAGAACGAGAAAAAAACACAAAAAATTATTTGTATTTGACATCCCCAGATGATTTTTTGCCCAAAAAATACACCAGAAAAAAACATCGTTATTTTGTTAATTAATTTTGTTAATTAAAAATGGGCAACAAAAACGAACTTATCCATTCTTGCACTAAGATTTTCGCACGTAAAACTATTTTTAGCACCATGTAAACCAAAATGAAACTTTAATCCACATAATTCTTATCACCATAAACAAAACTATTCTTTTTTTTTGCATGATGCAAAATTATATACAGTTAACATATTTATCACCAATATATGTATTTACAAAAATAAATTAAAAATTCACTTTTAACCTACCAACACAACTAAATAAACGACGTTTTTGTGAAATAAATAATTACACTTTTTTGCATTGTTTTGAAACTAAAGACTTATACAGGGTGTCTATCACTAGTGTGGTTAATCAACATACTGTTCACTAAAAATCTTAAAGTAATTTTCCGTAAGTTATTTTAAAATCTAAATTTAGTTTTACGGCGATTGAGGATCTAATTAATTTAATTTGTATACCACTGACGCATGTTTAACGTGTTAATTGAAGATTAAAAATTTTAGTTGAGTAATAAAATTACCTATGAAGTTTATAAATCAATTATGCTTAAAAATTGAACAATACTCGTAGATACCAAAACCTTTTTTAACTTTTTAACTACGAACATTTAAATAAAACCTTGAAAATATATAATTTTGCATTTTACACATACAACCTATTTTTAATCATTGTTTTTATTTACACAAAAATATTTTGTTGTGTCTCTACACTGCCAAACAATGATAAAAATTAAAATAACCAAATGCAATAACCAAATACAATTTCTTTATCTTAAAAAAATTGAACCCCATACCTGCGACACATCATTTTAAAGAAAATGCAATTTCTGATCCATTAAAGTTGAAAAAAATTAAAATCCGATCATGTTACATACAAAAAGGTGTCATAAAACAAAGAATTCCATAAAAAAATATATACAAAAACTATTTTAATTGTTTTTCAATTTACACAGTAAAAAATTTATAAAATTTGTGTTAAAAATAATGCGTGTTAAATAAAAAGTGTAAAAATTTACATAAACTTTCTATTGTTTATAACATAAATGATATAATATATTATGTTACTTGATACAAAAATTATAATAATTAAAATCTTAAAATTTAAAAAGATTTAACAAACATTAATGTGTTAAAATAAACAATAAATATTGTAAACATCAATTAAAAAATATTTTTAAAATAACAAATTAAAATAATTAATAAAGACATACTATTTGTGTAAAATCAATAGAAAGTTATATGTTAAAGTAACACTTTTTTGTGTAAAATAAATAAAATATAAATAAATTTAACATATTTAATTAGGTATGTTAAAGTAATACAGATTTTAAATCATATTAATTATTAGTTTAGGTTAAAATAAACATTTACAAAAAATAAAATTGACACATTTGTTAAATTAACTTTGCAGGTGCTCAAGAATGGCCGGCAAAATCTCCAGATTTAATACCACTTGATTTTTTTCTTTGGGGTCATTTAAAAACGCAAGTCTACAAAACACCTTTTTTGGATCTAACTTGCAAACCGTGATCGGATTTTAATTTTTTTAACTTCAATGGAACCTATAATAGGGTGCCATTTAAAATATCAACTAAGTAACCCAAAACTTGTTAATGGTGGCTAGCTCTTAATTAAAAGCCATGTATATATATTTACACTATTTTAAAACACCATAAGAACTAAACTGAAAACACATTTCACATTTTCACCTTATTCTTTTTGTTCTTCAAAATCAAAATATCACTATCAAAAGGCGCGCGGTAGCAAACTGAACATAAAAATACGTATTTACCATACTTTTAGATGCAAACAAAATTTTGGCTTGACTTTGGATTCTATTTTGATTAAATATTTATATATGTAGGTACATATTAAATACGTTTAACAGGTTTGTGACAAGTGGTAGGGTTCATTAAAAATACATAAATACTTCAAGACTTGTGCCTAATTTTTTCCGTTTTTAAAAATAGCGCTGTGCCCCGAAATACTATTTTTATTAGAGTATAAGTTGTGATACAATTTAGTTTTTTTAACTTAAGTTTTATTTATCAAATTTATAGTGCATAGATAACAATTTGGCGCCCAACTTCTTCGTTTTCTTAAATGTTTTTGTGATTTTATGTGGTATTTATTTTCAAGGTTTTCGATGCTTTTGATGAAAGAAAATATATTCTTTGATCGCTCATATTCATAATTTCCTTAAAATTAAGATAATTACAAAATAGATTTATAACAACATAACAATAACAATGTTATGTCTGTAGATTTCCCTATTCCAAAATATTATGATAATATTTATTGTTATATAAAATAAAGTATTTATTCATAATATAAAAATTAAAATAGATTTTATATCATATCATGAAAAAAGTGCCCTTATACCAGATATTAATTAAAAACTTATAAAATGAACATTTTGTTTGTCATGACTAGGGATGGGATTTTAGTTATTTTACCTTTTTTTAACCGATGTAACTATTTGAAAACCAATAATGCCAAAATGTGTTTTAAAAGATTTTCTTTTATATGAACCTAACTTGTTTTCACCTTTTTTACCTTTTTTGGAGGTTTTTGCTTTTAACTACCTTTTTTATACTTTTGTTACCTATTTTTTTAAGTTTTTTTCACCTTTTTTACCTTTTTTAGAGGTTTTTGCTTTAAACTACCTTTTTATACTTTTGTTACATATTTTTTAATTTGTCATTTTATTTTCATATATTTGTTACCTATTTTTACGTATTTTTACTTATTTTATTTTTTTTGTTCTTTTTAATATTTGCGCCAATATTTTATCCAGGGCGTGCAACTCAACGGTATAGAATTTTTTCTTATGGTTACAGACTGTAACAGTAACTTTCTTTACAGTTACCTTCATTGTAGTGACTCACTACTAGTGAGCTTATGTTCTGTCATAGAACTTCTGTGTAGTGAGTGTCACTCAGTAAAACACAGTTTATTGCATAGAAATAGTTTATTGTGGGTATGTTCTGTGTTTGGGTATGCGGCTAAACAAAATTATAAACGAAACTTAAACTTTTAATGTTTTTTTTAACTAAAATGCTGTTTTTTTTAACCTAAAATGCTTTTTTTAGTACCTTTTTAGTTACATATTTTTCAGTTTTTAGTACCTAAATATCCCATCCCTAGTCATGACAGTCAAGGATATTATTTCGTATTTTTGTATATTAAGGTATACATTTTCACTTTTGGCCAGACTCAAGGTCCGAAAAAAATCCCTGTGTTTACTGGGTCACGTACAAAATTATATTCAGCATAAATTGAATTAAACTTAAGTACTGCTTAAATTATTAAAACCTTTAAATTTTGACAGCACAACGTTGCAATGTTTTGGAGTAAAATTTATTTCGGTAGGTACCCAATAAAACAGTACGTGTAAAAATTGTTAAATCAAAAAAAATTTGAGTTAATAAAAATCTCTAAAAAATGTTTATGAATAAAATCTGGCATTAGATCAAAAATTGTATGTTTTTACAATGGATATATCGTTTAGTAAGTGTTAAAGTAGTTGTCTAATAGTAATATGTAATTTTTATTGTATGTACGAGGTGTGTTCAGAAAATAACGGGAATTTTTAAATTTCGCGGGTTCAGAGGGTCCGGTTGTCATAAAATTTTCTTTATTATGTTGGTATACATGCCCCCGAAGTATGATACAAACTTTAGCCGTTTTCATTGTTTACTTTGCCTGTGGCAGCCGCTAAGGTTGGACGTGTTTTATAAGCTCGGCGATTTTTCGTTCGTTAAAAGAAATGGATCAAAGAATTTGTATCGAATTTTGCTAAAAAAATTAAATAAATTCTGTGAAATGTTAACAAAGGCCCATAGTGAGTCTGCTATAAGAAAAACAAGAGTTTACAAGTGGTATAAGAGTTTCCAAGATGGCCGTGGAGACGTTGAACGCACAAGCAAATTAACAACCGATAAAAACATGGAAAAAGTGGAAGAAATGGTTATAAACCATCAGAGAAGTCGCTGATGATGTTGGTATATCGATTGACTCATCCCATGAAATTTTTTCGAATGTTTTGGGTATGAAACGCGTGGCAGCAAAATTTGTTCTAAAATTGTTAAAGTTTGAACAACATTTTTGGCCAAAAACAATACTGTAATGATGCCCCAGCCTCCACATTCGCCAGACATGCCTCTGTCTGACTTTTTCCTATTCCCAAAAATAAAGAGAACCTTAAAGGGCCGTCGTTTTGCAAGCATAGATGACATTAAAAGCGCATCGCTGAAAAAACCAAAGGCTATCCCAAAGATTGAGTTTTAGAAGTGTTTCGAGTATGTTGTCTATTTCTAGAAATTATTAAGAAATTTCATAGTAATAAAATTGCCATTTTTTATTAATAAATGATTCATTCAGGTAATAAACATTATGCAAATAGTTATTTCATAGTAAGTACCTACAGTTAATTAACATCTACGTTACTCATTAATTTGCATAAAATTACGCCATCATTTCAACGAATTTCTTCCATTTTAAGATTCAAAAGTCTGCAAAACACACACACAACAAGGTCTATTCTATCTCGTTTCGCGCATACCAAACCATTTTAATAAACCTTATTCTATGATAGAATGTCAACAATACGTTTAAAGCATACGAACTGTACACTGAAAGAAATTTGTTGCTAAAAGTAAATACAAATTTATACTAAAAATTTTATACTAGTGCTTTACACATTTATACTACTGTTTATTATGAATGTATGGTAAATTTTGTAATACATTTATTGTAAAGAAGATATGTTAGATCTAAATAAAAATAAACTTACCCTTACTATAAAATGTAAACTATAAGTGAATTACAGCAAAAAAATATTGCTAGAAACACCATTTATATTGCTAGGGCAGCAATAGGCTGCTAACCAAACGAATATATTTGTTTTAGCAATGTATGTGGTAGTCTATATATGAAACATAAAATATATTTGCCCTAATTATTTTTTTATTTAACTTTAGTATATATTTCTTTCAGTGTACATCATTTTTAAATAAATAGGTAGTTTTTCACAAAAGAGAATCTTACTCGACAAATTTCATTAAATTGCACAGCCAAATCGCGCACGTAATATGTGTTTTACGTTGCAAGGAAAAAACTAAAAAACTGGTTTAGTACTCGATTTTGATTGATTATTCCTTATATCATTGATTAAGAAACTCAACGCCTAAATGCTTATATACGAGGTGTGTTCAGAAAATATCGGGATTTATTTATTCGTCTACATTAATGTTGTCGCCATCAAAATAGTCCCCATTGGATATTATGCACATGTGCCAGCTCTTCTTCCAATACTCGAAACACCTCTAAAACTCGATCTTTGGGATAGCCTTTAGTTCTTTCAGCGATGCGCTTTTAGTGTCATCTATGCTTGCAAAACGACGGCCCTTTAAGGTTCTCTTTATTTTTCGGAATAGGAAAAAATATGGAGGCTGGGGCATCATTACAGTATTGTTTTTGGCCAAAAATTTTGTTCCAAATTTAACAATTTTAGAACAAATTTTGCTGCCACGCGTTTCATACCCAAAACATTCGAAAAAATTTCATGGGATGAGCCAATCGATATACCAACATCATCAGCGACTTCTCTGATGGTTTATAACCTTTTCTTCCACTTTTTCCATGTTTTTATCGGTTGTTAATGTGCTTGTGCGTTCGGGGCGTTCGTCATCTTCAACGTCTTCACGGCCATCTTGGAAACTCTTATACCACTTGTAAACTCTTGTTTTACTTATAGCAGACTCACTATAGGCCTTTGTTAACATTTCACAGAATTTATTTCATTTTTTAAGCAAAATTGGATACAAATTCTTTGATCCATTTCTTTTAACGAACGAAAAATCGCCGAGCTCATAAAACACGTCTAACCTTAGCGGCTGACACAGACAAAGTAAACAATGAAAACAGCTAAAGTTTTTATCATACTTCGGGGGCATGTATACCAACATAATAAAGAAAATTCCACACCTGTAATTTTTAACCAATCAAAACGTGTATTTTTGATAGATCACCATGACAACGGTTGAATTTTAGTGGAAATTTTTTCCTCGTGGGTACCCAACAGCGAATTATACTGGAAATTTTTTGACGTTTATAATGACAGAATATTTTTTTGACAATCTGGTTTTTATTTGTTTACATGATAATTTTGATACATTTCCATTACAAAGTTTAGATGTTTTCTATATTCGTTGGACACCTCCTTTCTTCTTAATGGCGAAAATGCAGGACTTGAAATAAATTAAATGTCTATGTCTAATGAAATATATATAATATTTAGACACTAGAATAATTCTATTCACCTTTTTTTCCATTTAGCACTGAGTTTTGAATAGTTAAGATGCAAATATTCGTGAACAATTCAAAGCAAATTTTCTTTCTTCAAGTAGGAGCCACAATCCTCTAATAATGCGGGTAAATAAGTCATTGCACGATGATTGATCATTACAGCAGACAATTTCACATTTTTTTACGTCGTGCCGCTTGACAGCTTCAAAACTGAAATAACTTTTAGGTTGGGGTTGACTTAGTTGCCATGGTAACTAAATAATCAAGTCAAGGTCAAGTTAAATCAAAAAATAAATTTTAATTATTTAAACACAATTTGGTGTGGAATTTTCTTACCGAATACCACACGAGGTCAAATTAAATCCGGAAATTTTTTCTCCCTCATGAATATTTTTAGAAAATTATCCCTCGTCTTCGACTCGGGATAATTTTCAAAATATTCATGAGCTCGAAAAAATTTCCGGAAATAATTTGACCTCTAGTGGTATTACTAGTGAAAATTTTATGACAACCGGACCCTCCTAACCCGCGAAATTTAACAATTCCCGTTATTTTCTGAACACACCTCGTAATGTTGACAAAGTAATGAAAGAATACCTGCTCCAGACGTGATTGGGTGCATCCTTGGAACCAGCAGTTATGGACAATCTGGATAACATCGATCCCAAAATACTGTTGTCTGATCTCCTCCTGTTGCCCAATTTTTGACCGTTGATTTGGGCCGAATTCAAAATTAAATTCGGTGCTGATTTATTGGCCAATAACCTAAAAAACACATATTTTATAAAACCTTATTTTTTTTGTTTTTTTTTTCTTCTATATATACCTTCCATATTGCTCGCGATTCCTCACAGTCCTCCTTTCATTCTCCACGTGATATTCATTTTTTGTTTCGGTGTCCATATTGTGGATTTATTTGTTATATCAGTCAATAAATTACTTAAATTAAGTATATATAGGTTTATACAGTTTCTTCTTAATATTATTATCACAGGTTTTGTTTAAGGAACTTTTTGATGCCCAAGAAAACTAAAACAATAAAAATTATGTTTCATTAGAAAAAATCCATAATTTATATACTCTAAGGTACAGTAATATAGACCTTAACCTTAAAGCATATAATTGTATAAACCAAAAAAGAGTAAGCCAATTTTATTTTTTAAACATTTGATAACTCAATTTTTCCCAATTAATAAAGCCGGTGACTAAAACGTCACAGTTTGTCAATGTGAAATACATTTTAATTAGGTATTGCTTTCCTACAATAATGACCTTTGGAACAGGTTAAAAACATTGCAAAAATCCCATTGTAGTTTATTTATTTTTCTTCAACCAAAAATATAATTTGTTTTTCCTACACGCGTAAACTTTTTAAATAAATCATTTGGTTTGGTGTGAAAATAAATAATTTCGACTTGTTAAGTAAACGTTTTAGTAACTTTATTTTAATAGAAAAAAATACTATAGGTATATTTATTTTTCAATAAAAATGAATGATGCCTATTCTGTACCTTCAACGTGCGTGATTATGGTAATTTTTGCCAAGGTCTTAATAATCCTACCATGAAAATGTTTTATGGTATTCCAATTTTAAAATTTGCATTTTCATTAGAATTGGCTGAAACTGGAACTTCCTATACTTATATGTATTAAAGAACAGTTTTTGGTGTCAATGACATGATTAAAAAATTGGTCTTGAAATGAGCCAATTTAATGGACAGATTGTTGAATTTATACAATTTTTCATCATTATGTTATTAGACTGATTTGGACATAATTTGCATTGGTGAATTTTAAATTTGTTTAAATTATGATTAAATTTTATTACATCAAAAGTATACCACTTTATTTAAAAATTTGTTGGCAAAAAAACACTCAAATACAATATGTAAAAGGTTTTTATTTGAAAAGAAAATTTAAAAATTGTTATTGAAAGACTCAACAAAATATTTATAGCTTTTCATAGGTAGATGATTTATGTTATGTTTTAAATTTTATATATAATCTATACATATGTAAATATAAACATATTGAATTTTTTTAACGATTTATTTTTGTATGTATTTTTAATAAATTTAGGAAAATAATTATTTTTTTGTGTAAATATTTATTTTTTGAACGAATTATATTTTTTCATATTTCATTTCCTACAAAAAATATTCAATGCATTAATGCTATAAAATGCATAGTTTTAAAGTTGTAGAGCATTTAATACCTACATTTTACTGTAAACAACTGAAGTCTATGGCAAAACTGTTAAAATTACAAATAAAAAGAAAATTTAATTTTCTACAAAAAAAGATTTAATGCATTTATGCAATAAAATGCATAGTTTAAAAGATATACAGCATTTAATACATTTTACTGTCAAATATTGTAAACAGCTATATAGTCTGCGGCAAAACAGTTAAAATGATAGGTTAAAAGTAAAAAACTGTTTATAGAAAATTTAATTTCCTACAAAAAATATTCAATGCATTATTGCAATAAAATGCATAGTTTAAAAGATATAGAGAGTTTTATACATTTTACTGTTAAATATTGTAAACAAACGAAGTCTACGGTAAAACGGTTGATATTACAAATAAAAACTGGGAAAGACTTTTATAGAAAATTCAATTTCCTACAAAAAAGATTTAATGCATTAATGCAGTAAAATGCATAGTTTAAAAGATATAGAGTATTTAATACAGTACTGAAGATTTTTATAGTAAATTAAATTTTCTACAAAAAAGGTACTTTGCATTAATGCAGTAAAATGCATATAATTATAATTTAAAAGATATGGAGCCTTTAATAAATTTTACTGTCTAATTCATATTGATATTGAAAAAATATTGTTTGTTTAAATCAAATCACCCTAATGTGGATATTTATTTGAGGAAAATTTTATCATTTATTTCATGACGTATATTTCTAATCGAATATCCTATTTTAGATTTTGCCACTTCCTACAGATATAACTACCAAGGTTTTTTATTTTATTCTCCTATTGATAATTATAAATACTTGAAAAATTATTTCACACAGGAAAATCTTAAACAAATCCTAGCTAATTTGTTTAATAAAAATTTCGTAATATTTGAGGATAGATAAGATAATTTTAAATTTTAGTTTTTATATGGAATTTCACAATACCTGCTAAAGTAGTAACATCAATTTTCCGTACCAACTTTCTATTGTTTTTAGTTTTATTTCTTCGTTCAATCATTTACGAGTTGTATAAGATGGCTAATAAAAACAAATGACTTTAATAATTAGAAATCTAATTTAACAGTTTTTTCTTTTTCTTCGTTAAAAATATCACAGTGGTTCCGATTATGAAACAATTGGCTTCGACAAATTTAAGAGCGTTGTTCTAAAAATAAACGTCACAAAATGCCAATGAAATGAATATTCTCAATAGATTTGTTCCTAGTATATTCTTGGAACGTGAAAGTTAATTTAGATTTTGAAATGTTCTGGAAATATTAGCAACAATTGTTATTTATTTGAACGAATTGTGCAACAATTTTGTTAATCACATGAGACGGTAGTGATATTTGAGTTTTTAGTTATGATGATTAGGTTATATGTACAGGAATTGCATACCCAATAGTTCAAAATACAATACAAATTTTGACGTTTTTTATTTAATAAATCTTTTGGTAGCGTCACTTAAAATGACGGTTTAATGTTTATAGCGTTGTCATGGCAACGTAATTGTTTTCATGGGTCACTGCGAAACACCTTCTAAATTATTTTGAACACCTGAATACGTATACTTAAATAGAAACGCGCGAGATAAGAAAAAGGGGGTCAGTGCGAAATACTGCATGCGAATTTTACCTTGTTTCTTCCAAACTGCACAAAAAATTACAGCACCTCTAAATGCCCGCGATAGTGTTTATACTTGTCCACAAAGTCCATATTTTTGTGAAATATTAAATCATAAGTCATGGCGAACACGCAGACACACGCACATGAAAACACACAGATGCACCGCGTTGTGGCCACTATTAATAACGAAACAAATGAGTAGCGCGGCGCGCGTTTGTGAAATAAAACACGCTTCCGTTGTCGTGGTACCGTAGCGAGCCGGCCGACTTGATATCTGCAGCGCTCTCGCCGCGTTCGTCGCTTGTTCGGTTGTTACGCGGTTTTGGTGCTTTTGTTTTTTGCGAATTTTGCCTGCTGGCCACGGTGGGACGCATCGAGGAAAACAACAATTCTATAATATTACAAGATAATTACAAAAAAAATTGTTATGTATATGTATACATGTATATTACATTTTTAAATTCTTACATTTTAAAATTTTTACCTTTTTACATCTCACATACTAAAATTTTTTCAGTCTTACATTCTTACATTTATAAATTTTGACTTTTTTACATTTAAACATTCTTACAATTTTACTTTTTACATACGTACATTCTTAAATTTTTAAACTTTTACTTTTTTACATTTAAACATTCTTACATTCTTAAATTTTTGAATTCTTATATTCTTAGATTTTTAGATTTTAACATTCTTACATTTTTACTATCTTACATTCTTAGACTTTTAGTTTCTTAAATTTATAGATTTTTACATTCTTACACTCTTAGATTTTTAGTTTTTTAGATTTTCAGATTTTTACATTTTTGAATTTTTAGTTTATTACATTTTTTCATTTTTAGCTTTTTAGTTTTTTACATTTCTTCTTTCTTACATTTTTACACTTTTTCTTTTTACATTTTAACATTCTTACAATCTCAAATTTTTGAATTATTACTTTCTTAGATTTTTAGTTCTTAGATTTTTAGTTTTTTAGATTTTCAGATTTTCACATTTTTACATATTTACATTTTTCCTTTCCTGTTTTTTAAAAGTGTGTTTTAAAAGTGATTTTTATATTTTTCTTTTTATGTATAAGTAAAATATAAAAAAAAAATTTTAGATTTTTGGATTTTTTCATTTTTAAATTTTTACTTTTAACATTCTTACACTTTTACTTTTTTACATTTTAACATTATTAAATTTTTACATTTTTAAATTTTTACATTTTAACATTCTTCCAATTTTAAAATTTTACTTTTTACATTCTTACATTCTTAAACTATTTTTTACATTCTTAAATTTTTACATTTTTTCTTTTTAAGTATAAATTTTATACTGTAAAATGTTAGATTTTTAGATTTTTTTATTTATAGCCTTTAGGATTTTTGTTTTTTACATTTTTACAATTTTTAGATTTTTGAACTTTTGGATTATTAGATTTTTCCATTTTTGGATTTTTTAATTTTAAGATTTTTTTAAT
This sequence comes from Brassicogethes aeneus, assembly GCA_921294245.1. Taxonomy (NCBI): domain Eukaryota; kingdom Metazoa; phylum Arthropoda; class Insecta; order Coleoptera; family Nitidulidae; genus Brassicogethes; species Brassicogethes aeneus. The sequence continues at coordinate 4,875,462 of OV121140.1, forward strand.
ATTTCGATTTTTGGATTTGTAGATTTTTTCATTTTTACATTTTAACATTCTTACATTCTTAAATTTTTACATTTTTTTATTTTTACATTTAACATTCTTCCATTTTTAAATTTTTCTTTGTATATTCTTAAACATTAAATTTTTTACATTCTTACATTTTTCCATTTTGACATTCTTACATTTTTAAATATTTACTTTTTACATTCCTACATTCCATACATGCCATATGGCATCACTGGCCTTGAAAAGGTTAAACTTTCAATTTTTTACATTTATAAATTTTATTTACAGGGTGTCCAAAATGTGATGGGATAGTATTGCTATCTTGGTAACGGTTATAGTTGGAATAGGGCATCAAGAGTTCAAAAGTTGCCTAATTACATGCCTTTTAATATGGCATAGAACATAGCAAAAAAAAATCAGCGGTTCTCAAAATATTTAAAAAAATATAAAAATCGGTTAAAACTTATTATCGCTATAACTTTTTTATTTCTAGGAATTTTATAATACTAAAAGGTTTACATTAAAACATATAAAAAACATACATTTTGATCCAATTTGTGTATTTTTACGCCAACTAGATTTTGAGATACGGCTACTATCTTTTGTTTCTCCTATGGCCGCCATATGTGGCCATATCTCAGAATCTAGTAGGAGTAAAAATACACAAAAAGGATCAAAACGTATGTAATTGTGTATGTTTTCATGTAAACCTTTCAGTTTTTCAAAATTTCTATAAATAAAAAAATAATAGCGATAATAAGTTTTAACCAATTTTCAGTTTTTTTCAAATATTTTGAGAACCGCTGATTTTGTGTGCAATCTTTAGATGCCATAATAAAAGGCATGCAATTACGCAACTTTTGAACCCTTGATGCCCTATTCCATCTGTAACCGTTTCCGAGATAGCAATGCTATCCCATCACATTTTGGACACTGTATAAAATGTTTTTTTTTCATTCCTAAATTTTTAAAAGTTTTAGATTTTTGGATTTTTACATTTTTTACATTTTAACATTCTTCCATTTTTTAAATTTTTACATTCTTACATTCTTAGATTTTTTGTTATTAAATTCTTACATTTTTACATTATTGCATTCTTACAACTTTATATTCTTTTTTTAAAGTTTTAGATTTTTACATTGTTACATTCTTAAATTTTTTTATAGTTTTATATTTTTAGATTTTTACATCTTTATATTCTTACATTTTTGCATTTTTACATTCTTACAATTTTATAGTCTTTTTAGTAGGGACCTAAAGCTTACAAATTTTAGATTTCTACATTTATACAATTTTAGATTTTTAAATCTTTAGATTTTAACATCTTTTTATTTTTATATTCTTACATTTTTGCATTTTGACATTTTTGCATTCCTTTATTTTACATTTTTACCTTTTAACTTTTTATAATTTTAAAATTTTACATTTATTACATTTTTGGATTTTAGTCGGGTATTTTAATTAGGCACGAGCGAAGCTTGCGAGCGATATCAACTATTGCCTTGAACGTCTGACACCCATTATAATATTTATCATTTTTGAATTTAAAAGTAAAAAAATATATTATTTTTACAAAAAGAATTGACAACAAATTATTTATCCTGTAAATTACGTACTTGTACATTAAACTAAAATTGGGGCCTCATGCTTTTTTAAAACCGGTTTTTTTTGTCGGGACAATCTCACGATTTATAAATATATTTATCGAAATTTCATAGGAAGTAAAATGATGTAATTTCTTTATAATTTAAACGTTTAAACACATAAAAAACAATAATCAAGAACATGGTTTATGGGTTCAAGGTTTTGGGATTTTGTAACGAAATATACTAAATTCGTACCAACTAAAAATAAGTTGCTATTTTCACAGTGAAAATTTCACTGCATTCTTTGTGCCTGTTCTTTGGAAATAAGTTAGTTAGTTGGTAAAGTTTGTTTCAAACCATAGAGATAATTTTAATGCGGTTATTTAGTATAAGACATTATTAATGATTTTTCAAAGCAGTTATTTAACTTTTATTAAACTAGTTATGTATTTGACAATGTTTTTAACATTTTCTAAAATAAGGGATTTTAAAATTTGCCGCCCGACGCCGTAAATATTCTAATTCGTAACCTTGATAGTTACTGTACCTACCAGACATTAGCCGATTTTTTATTTAACGGTTTTAAATAGAACAAACAAAACCTTGACCAATAGACTCACAACTTCCCTAGCAACGCTGAGTTGCTATGACAACCTCCAAACAAAAAAGAACTGTTTATTTCACGTTTTTGTTAATTATAAATGATAATAAAACGAACACAAAAATTAGTGGACATTTTTTATTGATGCGTCAAAGATATGAACTGAGCCTTATTCAAAAACAAATTCGGCAACCCAACCCAGTGGTACTCGTTGCTATCGAACGCTTGCACGAAAAAATTCTTTGGACATTCCTGATCTTTCTTCTTATCCGTGGAAATAACTTTTCCGGTGAAAACCCTGTCGTCTAGGATAAACGAAACCTCTCTTTCCACTAGCACGGAAAAGTTTCCGATCACGCTGGTACGCGGAACATCCGTTTCCTCACCGCTGTGGATGAAGTAGATCCGGTAACCCGGATTGATCCGGGTGGAGTCTCCGAGAATTATGGCGGGAAAGTAGTTCCCGGACTCGTTGTGGGCCAGGACTAGGCTGGATTGGGCTTTTCTGAAGATAAACACAGTTAATTGTAAAACAATTTTTTTTACAAATTGAATAGAATAAACAAGGCCATATTGGTTTCTATGGTAACGCTTTTCACTTTTGACAGTTGCAGTGACATTTCTTTATGCAGTATTATTTAAAACTACTACGTATACCTTAAAAAAGTTATTTCTTTTTAATTTTTGATTCAAGTTAAGTAGGTATGTAAATGTATTATTAAAAATTAAATTTTATCATGTTTTTAGTAAAGTTGACGTCAATCCATGGATTCGCTATAAATACTTACTTAAGTGCTTGGGTGGTTTATTTTTGTTCAACTTAGAATTTTCGAAAATTGTAAACATTATTAATTAAAATTTGTGAAAGCTTACGTTAGACCATTTTGCTTCTTTTCGTCTTCCAAGTTTTTCTTGAAGTATTTGTAGTACAGATTTAAGGGTGCGTTCATTTTTTATTAATGTAACAAAAATTTTGATGAATTTACAAAACAAAAATTATATGATGGGTCAATCAAATTGACACTGACAATTAATATAAATTTAGTAATTAAAATCTGAGACCCTGTATAATCTGTACGAAAAATAATCATATAAAAATTAATATTAATGCATGATAAAATCATGGATTATTGTGTTTTACTTAATATAGCATTTTTAAAATTAGTATTTGAAACTTACTGCAGTAAGTTAGGCAACCCAGTTGTCAAAAACAAGTTATAAGTATTGCCTAGTAGATTTATTTCATATTAATTTAATTCAATAAATATACTTTATGCACGATGACATTATAATATGACAATTATAACAAAAATTCTTTGACGTAAACGTCTTTTTATAGCCCGCGGGCTTTATTATGTCCCAGCGGGCTATAATGAAACGTCAAAAATTAAAAACAACAATGTTACACCATTTGATATATTCGAAGTAAGTTTTTTCGTATAAAGATTTTGATTTTACCGGCAGCAGGCCGCAATTTTTCGCCTTTTCAGCTGCTTCCTCAATTTCATTTATCTTTAAACTTTAAAACTGACTGATGTCAGTTGACATTATAATATGACAATTATAACAAAAATTCTTTGACGTAAACGTCTTTAAAAACAATAATATATTAAAAATAATAATATATTAATCGTGCATAAAGTTTTGTATGCATTGCTGGCATAACTGGTTTTTATGGTCCTACGACGCTTTTCTAGCCCTCGCGCTAACGCGCTCGGGCTCGAAATAGCGCCTCGGACCATAAAAACCTTATTATGCCCTTAATACATAAATAACTATTTTTAAATCCTATTTTTTATATTATTATAATAATAATACATATACAGGGTGTTTCTGCTCAAAATGAACAACGTAATAGAGGTTGTAGATCTCATCGAGACCAACACTTTTTTAAATAAATATTTTTTATTTGAAATTTTGTTTTCGAATCATTGATATTTTTTTGTATCAGCAATGTTTATGACCGGGATGTAAATCAAAATCTAGTGAATAAAAAAGTAGATAAATGTGTATTTTTAATATTTCTTTTTTTTTTTAATTTCCAGAATTACGTTTTCAGCTTTTTTCAAAATCGTTTGAGAATCGTTATCCTATAATTCAGATAAAACAACTAAAATAATGTTTATAAAATCATAATTTTGAAAAGTGATCCAAACACGTGTCAGAATGATTTATTGGTAATGAGTAATGCGCATTATTACTATATACACACCTTATTTTTATTACTTAAGCAACAACAGGTTGCATAACCAGTAGATTTACATTGTTATTGAAAAATTTATAAACATATATATATACATACATATATGTACGTGTATTCCGTAATTCCTAATAAATTAACTCGTCCAAAACAGGTATTAAAGAATTAAGCAGTTTTTTCAATTTCAGCCTTTATATTTTGTCATTTTTTTTCAACACATTTATATTCATATGAATATCATGTACATTTTTTCTTTATATTTATGTATGTTACAAACTATTGTGATGTAACCTTGGCACTTTTATTTTCAAGTTTAAAGGTAATAAATTAAATTCAAATCTTCGACATCCTTTTATTACTCACGATTATTTTTATTTTATTTGTAAATAATAACCTGAAGCTACCAAAGGAATCTATTAAGTTAGATTGATTTATGTCACTATATCACTATTAGTACCGATACTAGTTTATTTATAAGACAATTTACTCCAATAAGTAGATAATTAAATAATTTTCAAGAATAATTAAATAAAATCTGACATCTGTCAAAAGGTTAACCTCACTTTTTACCAATTTTAAATGTTATCATAGTCGCCTTCTCCCAATTTAAAACCCGATTGGTTCAAATCACAGTGAATATTGAAATCGGCCAATCACTATGCCTAACAACGTGAATAATGAGTTCATTATATTCCCGTTGTTAGGCAGGGAATTTATGTTTATTATTACCGGAAATTACCCAATATAAGTATAAAAGTAGCATTTTTGATATAATTTATATTTCAGGGTATTTCCTTGAAAAAATTAATATTTTGTTAAAAATGGTGAATTCGCCGGGATTAATAACCCAAGCATCGTTTTAAGTTTAAATAACTACAAATTTACTACAAGTCAACTTTAAAGTATAGATACGAAAAATTACCAAATTTGGGGAATGTTTTATTTCGGTATTTTACCTACATAATAACCTTTTTGATCTACTAAGAGATATCGTAGTTAAAACAATATAAATACCACAAATTTACGTAAAAATAACGCTATAATTACTAACTGTGTGCTCTCCCTTCCTAAAACATTGACATTCGTAATTTCTTTGTTCTTTTAATTTATATTTTACAAAATGGTACTTACAAAGTTATAAAGGCCACCCTAATAATATTTTGCATTAAAACTCAAACGCTCAGTATTTTATTGATAAAAATAGGCACGATACATCTTAAAAATTATATGCCCTCTAAATATTTACGGTTTTAAGAAAAATTATTGCTTGGGTAAAAATTCAACAAAACTTAAAACCTACAAAATTTTATAAAATCTTTTAAAAATCATTTAGATTTAATCATTTTTAATAACTAAAACTTTCCTTATTATATTTTAGAAAAATATTTATGAAAAAATATTATATAAATGTTTAGATACCTAAGTAATGGATGCCATCTTAAAAAACTCATTATGGCGACCTGAAAAAAAAATTCCCTTAAAGTTTTATTTTTCACTTTAAGCTTATTTGTCCTTGTTTGGTCAATATTAATAGTATTTATTACCACTAATAACCCTAAAATTACCAGTCGAATAGGAAATATTTACGGTTATAAAGTGGTCTTAATATCGTAAAATTATGACTTATGAGTAACATTTACCATTAAGTAAAAATTCTGACTTTAAAATTACTGTTAAATTTTCCTTTAGGTAAAATACACTTATAAGTAATTTTCTTTCGTAAAAATGACGTCCCTCATAATACTTTAAAGTGTTGAAACTTAAGGGTTATTAAAATAGGTAAAAATAACATAAATAAAACTTATTAAATAACTAAATAAAGTTTTAATTCAAAAAATTATTTTATTAATTTAAAAGCAGCAGTAAAAGTACTTAAATTGCCATGGCACTGAAGTAAAACTTTAACATTCTGCGAAATGTCACAAAAGTGTCAAAATTGGTGTTTGACCCCGGCGCTTCACCATTTTTGCAAATATAGCAAATAAGATGGAAAAAATGAATACCAAAAAAACTCGCGGTTCTCGTGTATTTCACACCATATTTTTTTACTGAAAGTACTCATAACAAATAACCATTTTATTATAAAACAACCTTCGCGGTTTGAGTGATAAATAAAAAAGTACACACAAGTTTTTGTTATTTATTTGTCAATTTGTAAAATTTTCACGTAGCATATTCATATACTCGTACATACAGCCTAATATTGATGCAATAATATATGTAGGTAATTCTTTAATTATTTTTATTTATTTGGTCTCGACGTGATGTTATTTTAAAACCACCACATTAACAAATATTTAATCATATTTTTTAAGTTTGCGCTAATTTAATTACAATTACAATTACATAAAAATAAATATGTATGTTTAAGTACCTAATAAAATTATATATTTCCAGTTATAATTTAATACATTTTAAAATGCTGATTATTTTGTATGTTAGTAAATCATTACATGGTATTATTGGCAGAAATATTTATAGAAAAATACGAGTTACATAATACAAAATAATTTTCTTTTTATATTAATTAAAATTTTTAATGAATTCACAAAATTATATCACAATATTTATTGATATCTCAAAACATGTTTTAAAAAAAATTATCATTAACCTTACTAACATTTAGATAGGTAATTTACAAAAATAGCATAAAAGTTTAAAAAAACTATCTACCTATGATTCATAAGTTTTAATCAAAATATAATCTGCGGGGAACGGGGTAAGAGGAGTTACTTTTATACTTAATGCATTAAAAGAGATAGGTACCAACTTAAAAAAAATTACTTTGTCAATTTATTACATTATTACAATAAAAAACAGCCAGCTGATTTTATAATTATTTTTTATTTTAATACAAAATATATACGTGTGAATTTATTGAGATAACCTAAGTGGTTCTGCACTAATGCAGAATTTTAAGAAATCATACATTTTGAATATCATACCTTCACGGAGGTTAGGATTTCGTATGTTTTTTTTAAACATCCCTTTGTATATTTAAAATAAGTTATTGTATCTTTTGACACCTTTATATTTTTTAAAAATACAATTGTACATACAAAAATATTTATAAAAAAAAATTTACTTACTGAGATATTACACTTCACGGTGGATAGGTTTTTAAATAGCAAATTAATGAACTTAAAATTTTGAATTATAAAACAGCAACACTCGCATCTGCATATAAATTCTAACTGACCTTCAGGAATCACATGCATCTATAATGTCGTAAACAGAGGTTTTTGCTTATTTAAAATGATTAAAGTGCCATCCGTTGCATAAAATTTAAAGCAAAACAGATTCAAGGAGGATAGAATCAATTTTTGTAACACCTACATAAATGGTTATAAAAATTATTTCTTTTAATTTTTAATAATATTTTATATTTGATTCGATTGCTTTGGATGTGTTTAAATTACTTAGTAAACTGATATTTTTAGTATGCTTTTACTCACATATACTCATATCACACTCATATATGAGTTTGACCTACACTTTTATGTTCTATGAAAAAAAAATTATTAAAAAAATAAAGAAAAGATGAGAAAACCATGAAATAACAATACAATTGTGTTTTTTTTAATTTTCTGTGACGAAATTATGGTAGTCGCCAAATAAATCAAACCAAATATCCCTAGATAATCCAGTGTTGCCGGATCTTCCAGAAGAAAATGACAGATTGATAATTTTGGTTGGACACAGTCTTATTGCTGTGAAACTTGACAAAAATGTATATGACATTTCTACAGGCATTTTTAAAACTTATAACATCTGGCAACCCCGCAATTTTGCTTACAAATTCAATTAAATGACAGGTCCCATGAAATACTTGCAACAGTTCGAGGAAAACTTGATTAAAATTCTACGAAGATGTCACCGTATTCCCTAAACAAAACAAAAAGGTCAAAACTATAAAATTATTTTTTATTGCACCAGACTCAGTATAGTGCTGTTTTTTTGTAACCTTATAGTGCATATTTTATTGAACCAGGGATTATTCCAAACACGTTTGCCTGTAAGAAGGTAATTGCATTGAATAAAATCACCGCTCATACAATGTGCATAAGTAATTAATTATTTTTTTTACAATTATCCAAAGGAAATGATTACATATTATTTTAATAATATATTTAAATCATTGCATTAATCATAATATATAGTAGATATAGAGAAATATCTAGGGGAGTCAAATCTGGAGTTCTCGCCGGCCAATCCAGAGCTCTTGTTAGTCCAATTCATATTTATAAATATTTTTTTCTGGATTCCTCAAAGCAATTTTTACTTATTTTTCTTTATGCATTTATTAAATAAAAAGTAATGAATTGTTCAAGACACATTATATGTATTATGCTGGTAAAAGTGCTGTAAGCATTTAAAATATTATAACATATTTTTTGCGTTTTTGCGATAGAAAACTGGCACTTAAATGCTAAACGTTGTAACCGTAATTACGTTAAAAGGAAATTATAAAATGAACTGGTTCATTAACGCGATAAACTGTAGTTTGGTTGAATACGATGAGAAAATGATAATTGCAGAAAATTGAACGATTATAGGAAATCTAAAGTCTTTAAAAATAATTGGTCAATCATTAGTCAAAGATATATATTGAACGAAGAAATATATCGACATAGGTAAAAACCATTGTCAAGGATATTATCAACTAATGTTGGAAGATAATTTATTATATTTTAAAAATACTTAACATAATTTGACCATGATGGGTTTTAGTATTATAGGTATCGTCCCGACTACGCTATGAATAAAAATGCTGTTGCATGAAGGATGTAAAACATTTATGTACACTATTAATTAAAACAACTGAATCAGGTAATAACACAAGGCTGTCATAATTTACATAGTTATTTTATAATAGCTTGTGACTCGCTAGCCTTTGTAAATTATAGGAAAAAAATCGGGAAATATGGGTCACTATCACTGGGGTAAAGTGTAGATGTAGATGTGTAGTTGGGCAATTAAAACTGCCATAAAACCGGGTAATTGAGAACTCCCAATTTTAATAAAATTGGATGCTTGAAAATTGCCCTTTCAAGCATAAATTTTAAAAATGGTATTACGCATCCGCACAGTGGGATAAATTTAAAAAATGGTGGGTCAAATTTTCACATTGTCATAATTTTAAGATATGGTCGCACAGTGGCATAAATTTCAAAAATATTGGGACAAACTCGCACATTGTGTAAAAAACTCTCACAGTAGGATAAAATTAAATTTATATAATTTTTTTGAAATTTACAAAAATTTTCAGATTTTTACAAATCAAAATTTTCCAAAATTTTCGCTCATTTAAAAAATGAATGGTATAAAAAAATGTCAAAATATTTTGAAAATTCAATATTTCTAAAATTTCTGAAATTTTCAGATTTTCACAAATTTCCAATATTTTAAGATTTTCCAAAATTTTCAATTATTTATTAAGATTTTATAAAAGAATCCAATTTTCTAATTATCCAATTTTTTTTTAACATTTTATCGTTTTCCGCACAGTTCTTAAAAATTTTAAAAGTATAAATTAAAAAATGTTGGGAAAAATTTGCACAGTGGCATACATTTAAAAAATGGTAGGAAAAATTCGCACAGTGGGATAAATTTAAAAAATGGTGGAACAAATTTGCACATTGACATAATTTTAAGATATGGTGGGACAAATTCGCACTGTGACATAAGTTTCAAAATTATTAGGGCAAATTTGCACAGCAGGATACATTAAAAAGTTGTAAGAAAAACTTGCACAGTGGGATAAATTTAAAAAATGTTGGGACAAATTTCTATAATTTTTTGAAATTAAGAAAAAATCAAATTTTCCAAATTTTCCAAAATATTCGCACATTTAAAAAATTATATGACAAATTTAAAAGATGAAATATGTAATTTTAAAAAATTGCCCATTTATGTTAATACAAAAATGTCAAAATATTTGAAATTTTCAAATTCCAAAAATTTTAAGATTTACCAAAATTTTTTTAAGGATTTTATGAAATATTCCAATTTTGGAATTATACAACAAAAAAATTATTGAAATCTTTAATAATAACAATTAAAATCCAAATATTTAATTTTTTTAAGACGTTTTATTGTTTTTCTCAGATTTATTGGATAAATTTAAAAAATGGTGAGTATTTGTCCTACCATTTTTTAATTTATCCTACTGTGCGAGTTTTCCATACCCATAAATTTATGCCCCTGTGGTTATTTGTCCCACCATTTTTTTAATTTGTCAAAAACAATAAAATGTTAAAAAAAATTAAATGCTTGAAAATATTAAAGATTTGAATAAAATTTTTTAAAAATTTGGATAATTTAAAAGTTTGAATATTTTATAAAATCTGGAAAAAAAAATTGGAAATTTCAAAATATTTTAAATTTTTTACCATGTAAATTTGTCATATCATTTTTTAAATATATGCCACTGTGCGAATTTGTCCTACCATTTTTTTTTTAAATTTATGTCACTGTGCGAAAATTTTGGAAAAATTTGATTTTTAACCTCTTAAGTGGCCATATCAATATTCTAAAGTTACATTTCTGATGGCTCACTATTTTTTCGGATGCGAATATATACGTCATGTGCATTACTTAACTAATCCGCCGTATATATACGTCGTAATCGAGCACTTTTTCAAATAAACCTATATATACGTCATATATATAAAAAAGAAAAAGTAACTAAAACATATTGGGTATAATAATAATAAGTCAATATGTTATTTATTTTATTTTATTTATTTATAAATCTACACAGGTACACTCAGAAAAATATCATGTCATGAAAAGCATATGAAATTATATTAATTTAAATAATCGTATAAATTTAATTCAAATAGAAAAATTTGTAGTTTTATATTCATTTACCAACAGTTTTACAATGGTTTTAAACACTTTTAAAGTTTACCCTCTTTAAAATATATATACAAAAAGAAATCTATTTATTTCATTACCTTTCTCAACGTTGTTTCAAAAAGATATGTATTATACAATTGTTATACACCTATTAATTTAATGGGAAACACCAATGACGCCAAAACATATTTGAATCCCTTTGAATTATTATCTTTTTGAATGATTCTACAACATTTTTTCTCTCAGTGTAGGTAAATATATTATTATAAAGAGATATATCTACGAGAAAAGTACATTTTGTATTCTGGTTTTGGGCTTAAACCCGGTAGTGTTTTGATTTCATTTCTGTTTTTTTCTGTCCATTTCCTAACTCTAGACTCTAGAGTCTAGAGTGTCGTTTTATGTTTGCGTAATTTCTCAAAATAAACCGTATAGCATATCTATTTGTTTCTTCCACAATTATATCAAACACATGTCTATTATATCAGTTAGATCGTTTATCTGTACGCCACTGGTTGCCGTGAATTTAAAGGGTGGTCGGGGAATCCCATTCCCAGTCCAAGGCATGTCAAAATTTATTTCCTCGGCCTCTTCGTTTTCAGAAACATTATCACTTTCGTCATTATTACTTTCAAATTCTTCACTGTAATTTGAATCGCTTTCCGATCCATCAGAGCTGGTAAAATCACTATTTTCGACGCTAATATCATCAAAATGCATTTCAGTAGGCTAATCCGATATAATATTATTATTATAATTATTATAACAATATTCTTTTACCAAATAAACACCGTTTTTTTACAATAAAACACCAAGGAATAACTAGCACGTGCTGCGCAAACAAATAAAGATTGTTACTGCGTACTCCCAACACTATTTCGTGGTATTTTCTCATCAAGCTATCGATCGAATAGGCACCCCCCTACACTATAAACCACCGCATGCGAGTATATGCGGCATAACCATTAAATGCTCGAAGTAAAATTTCAATGCGAATATATCCGTCATAAGCGCTGGAATATAAACTTTAAAATCCGGATATATACGTCATAGCCACTTAAGAGGTTAAAAATCTGGAAATATATGTAAATTTTAAAAAATTATAGTGATTTATCCCAACCTTTTTTAAATTCATCCAACTCTTTTTCCTCCATATGCACAGTGGCATAAATTAAAATAAAATGCCATCCGTTTCTGTTGTGAAGTTTGACTTACATCCATTCCTAATTATATTTGAAAAAAAACCAAAATAACAAAAAAAACGCAATTAACATAAAAGTACATAAACACCAAGGAATCCAAGTATACTATGTATACCTTACTATAACATGAAACATATAAAATATTGCAATTTGTAAAGGTGTGGCTGTGCACGCTTTTGCCATAAGTTGAAAGGTAGTATATAAAGCGTTGTGTAAATAAAATTGATTGTAAATTGTTCTACGAAAAACCTAAGTATATTATATTATGCAAGATTTAAACCAAAACAATCTATTTACGGTATTTGAGTAGATATACTATACCAATTCTAGAACGGAAGTGACCCAGACAGGTGGATGGGCGCCCCCTCTGGTGGGTGGTGGGGGGTGATCATATTAGCTATTGGTGGGCAGGCATTTGGGCAACGCCTCAACTGATAAGCGTAAGTGAGCCTATTGGTGGGTTGTTGGCGGATGGCGGCTGGCGGATGGCGGCCATGTTTGATAGATATTAGCTATTGGTGTTGTGGTTTAAAGTGGGCGGGGCTTAGGTGTTTAGTTGGCATTACTGGAGATGCAAAAGATAAGCGATATGCATATTGGTTGTTTGTGGTTAGCGTATTAGTTTGGTATTACTGGAGATGCAAAAGATAAGCGATATGCATTTGCTGCAGTGGTTTGATATCCGGGGGGAGATAAGGATTTATTATTATTTTGTTGTAAATTTCATTTTTGACGCCATTTTGAATTGCTGACGTCATCCGACTTGTCCCGACTTGTGTTTCAGGGGTTTTAATGCGGTAATCAGTTATTTGGAGATAAGGATTTATTATTTTGTTGTAAATTTTTATTTTTGGTACCATTTCGGCTGACGTCACCCCAACTTGTCCCGACAAGTCTATTTATTGTCCAGAAATCTTTTTCGGTGATCAGTCTTAATATTGCTTTATGTTGATTATGTTAATAATGGGCTTTAAATTGTTATTAATATTTCTGCCAAGTATAATTTTGGTAAAATCAAATAATTTAACTGATAAAGATGTTGTAATAAAACATCTCGAAACATTTGGTTACCTTAATAGTTCAGAGTTTTCGTTGACTAGTTATGAAGAAGCTTTAATATTATTTCAGGAGAGATATAATTTAAACATAAGTGGTGAAATAACGAAAGACCTTTTAGAATTTATAAAAACACGTCGTTGCTCTATACCAGATGACAATATTTATGAATTGACGCAAAACCCACCTAAATGGAATAAACATAATATATATTGGTATGCATATAATAAAGAGATAAAAAGAGTTGCTACTAGAGCTTTCAATGAGTGGGAAAAATTTGTAAATCTAAAGTTTATTTTTTCGCTTAGAAATCCCGACATTCTAATTTCATTTGGGAAAAATAACCATAGAAATTCAGTTCGATGCATGAAGGGTTATTGTATTGAACCATTTGATGGAAAGGGTGGTGTAGTTGGTCACGCATACCACCCAAGTCATATTAATTCCTGTACGGAAATTCATTTAGATTCAGATGAAAATTGGTATTTTGGTTTCGATGTACCTGAAGATAATGATAAAACAAGTCTATATACCGCATTGCTTCATGAAATTGGACATACTTTGGGGTTGAGTCATTCACCAGATAATAATGCACTAATGTACGCATATTTTTCACCAAATATAACAACCCTATCCGATGAAGATAAAAAAAATATACAAAATTTATATGGATTACCCCCAAAAACTACTCCAAAAATAGTAACATCAACAACCCCAAAAACTACTCCAAAAATATTAACAACAACAAAAACAACCCCAAAAACTACTCCAAAAATATTAACAACAACAAAAACAATCCCAACTACAAGGAAACTTACAGATAAACCAAGAACAACAAAAACAATTTTAACAACAAGCAGACCTAAAATAACGGGTTCTACACAAAAACCTACACAAACATCACCAAATTTAACTGATTTATGTCAAATCGAGTATCCACAACAAATGTTAGTCACAAATAATAATCATCTGTATGTTTTTAACAATGGGTTAGCGTGGATTTTAAATATAGGAGAGCCCTCCGGCATAAATCTTAAAAAGCCTAAAAAAATTAGTGATTATATTAAATATAATGATTTTTTACATATATACCAAACACCTAGTGGTAGTGTGGTAATAATAGATAATTTAAAACGTGTTAGTACGTTTTCTTTTCCTAGTCTTGCATGTGAAACATTTAATCAAACAATAGACAAATTTAATATTGCTCGAAGTAGCAACATAAATGCCATTTTTAACTCAAACAGAGGTAGAACTTATATTATTCATGATGATTATTGGGTTACTGAAATTGATGAATGTAGTTTAAATGCAGTCAATCGGGGGACTATAAAACAGTTTTTCCCAGGAATCCCTCCAGATATATCTTCAGCATTTCGCTATACAAATGGTAACATTTATTTTTTTAAAAAAAATTTATTTTATGAATATAACGAATTTTCTGGTAAATTAATAAGAGCAGGAGTTTTTGATTGGAGTTTATTTGGAATAAATTGTCCGAATGAAACAATTTTAAATCAATTAAAAAATATATTAACATCCCTTTCAACATACTTTTATTAATAATTATAAAAGGTTAACTTTATTAAAAAAAAATCATTTCAATGTTGACTTTTAAAGGTGGCGGTTTATTAAATTCTGCAATTAACAACCTACCCTTTGAGCTTCACGTGCCTTCTTATCAATTTTGCGGACCAGGTACTAAATTAGATAAGAGAATTCAAAGGGGTGATACTGGTATAAACCCCTTAGACGCTGCATGTAAAGATCACGATATTGCTTATTCAAAAAATAAAAATTTGGAGGATAGACATAAAGCGGATTGGATTTTGGAAAATAAAGCTTGGGAAAGGGTGAAATCTAAAAACTCTAAATTAGGTGAGAAAGCAGCAGCTTGGTTAGTAACAACTGGAATGAAGGTTAAAAGAAAACTTGGAATGGGCGTTCGAAAAACTCGAAAACCAATCTCATTTAAACGTGGTTTGGTTGATAAAATTAAAAAACATGCTCAAGATTTAGATATGTCCAATAAAAATTCGCTTAAAAAATCTACTGCAACGGCACTTAAAGCAGCTCGGGTGATTATAAAGAAAGCCGGGGGTCGTAAAAATATTAAGGTGCCTAGAATAATTCCATTTGAATCCGACAAACAAGGTGGGTTTTTACCTCTTTTACCACTATTCGCAGCCTTAGGGGCCATAGGATCATTGACTGGAGGCGCAAGCGCTGTAGCCAAAACGGTGATAGACACAAAAAATGCTAAAAAGAAACTTGAAGAATTAGGTCGACATAATAGGGCTATGGAGGAAATTGGGAAAAAAGGCTCGGGATTATATTTAAAAAGGAATGCCAAGGGAGGATATGGTCTTTTTTTAAAACAAAAAAACTACCAATAAAGCTACCCAATAGAGCTCTATATGATTCTGAATTGGTAAAATATGCACAAAAGCTTAAAATACCCTATTTTAGAGGGGTTTTTATGCGAGACGCTTTACCAAAAATAAAAAATAAAAATGAATCTGCAATCCTAAATTTAGACATTTCGAAAAATTTGGGTACACATTGGGTAGCTTATACTAAAAGAAACAATTCTGTTATTTATTTTGATAGTTTTGGTGGTCTTAAACCGCCAAAAGAATTAGTAAATTATTTAGGAAAAAATGTTAAAATTAATTATAATAATGATTGTTTTCAAAACTTTAAACAAATTAATTGTGGCCATTTATGTTTGTGGTTTCTTTATAAAAATAAATGAGATAAGAAAATATGATTAGTCTATTATTAACCGTTGTTTAAAGATAATGTCCCAGCTATTTACATTAAAAAGTAATAATTATGTTTTAAGTATAGATTTTACAAATCCAATACAACTTAATCCAGATTTTGACTACGGTATAGCATTGATAGGGTTTTATTCCTATAACAGCATCCCTAATATTGAAGAAGGTGAAAATACATTTTATTATAAAGAAGCGAGTGTGGATAAGAAAATAATAATACCAACTGGTACTTATGAAATATTAGATATAGAAACTTACCTAAGACAACAAATTATTCCTGGCACCGTTAAAAAGGAAGATTATGATAAATATTTTTCACTTAAACCAAATAATAATACTTTAAAGTGTGAAATTCAAAGCAATACGTTGGAAATAGATTTTACAAAGGCTGATGGTATAGGAAAAATATTAGGATTTTCAAAGCGTACTTTAACGTCGGGTAAAAAACACGAATCAGATCTACCTGTTAATATAATAAAGGTTCGAACCATTCACATTGATTGTAATATATCCACAGGTGCATATTATAATTACCTACCAACGCATACCATTCACGAATTTTCGGTAGACGTTGATCCAGGCTATACAATCAACGAAATTCCCCGAAACCTTATATATTTACCAATAATAAATAAACAGGAAATATTTAATATTACTTTGGTAATTTTAAACCAAGATTTTAAACCAGTTAATTTTCGCGGAGAGGAAGTTATAGTTCGATTGGAATTAAAAAAATTATCATAATGGGGTTAACATTTAATAATTATTATAAAAATCCTAGCACAAACAATTTGAAATCAGTTGACAGCAAACGCTTGCCTAGTTCAAACAGCTTAACTAATTCAAATAGACTTTTTCTACAATCATTAGGATATAATGTCATCATTAGACCAAATCTTCGACATCTATCGAAAACCACAGTTTAGTGAAACAATTCAAAAGGTTGACTACAGAACTTATTACCCCTATGTTAAATCTTTTAATAATAGTGATGTTATAGAAATTTCAATAAATCAAAGAGATTCCTGGTTGCTTATGCACGATGCAGCTCTATTAATAGATGGTAAATTGGAAATAACTAAAGGGGATGGCGAGGCAGCCTTAATAAATAATTTTGGAGCTTTTTTGTTTGACCGAATTTCTTATGAAATAAATGGAAAAGAAATTGATGGTATTCGCGACCCAGGTATTGTGAGCACAATTAAGGGCTATCTTAATTACAGTAGCGATGATTCAAACCATTTAGGCATTGCAGGGTGGAATTACCCAGCTCAACCAATAGTCTCAACAATAGCCAAAATTTCAACTTTTAATATACGTATACCATTACATCATTTATTTGGTATATTTAATGATTATCAACTAGCCCAATTTGGTAAACAAACTATACGTCTTGTAAGAGCTCGAAATGACTCTGATTGTCAAATTATAACAGAAAAAACTGCGGCTGCTGGCACAACAAAGGCTAAATTAACCGTTGAAAATATCTCGTTAAAAGTACAAGTTATTACACCCAATGATTTATTAAAGCTTCAGTTGTTGGAATCAATAAAATCAGACAAACCTATAGTAATTCCATTTAGAAAGTGGGAATCCCATGAGCTACCCCAATTAACTAAAGATGCCACTAAGGAAATATGGTCAGTTAAAACGTGCACTGCATTGGAAAGTCCACGCTATATAATTTTAGCTTTTCATACCAATAGAAGAGGTAATGATACAAAAGATCCCTCATATTTTGACAACATTGATATATCTGATATACGTGTTATCCTCAATGGCGAATATTTTCCTATAGAACGCATGGACCTTAATTTTGAAAAAAATAATTTTATCGAGGCCCATCACAATTATACACAATTTTATTCAAGTTTTAAAAATGATTTAACAATATCAAAACACTCTCTACTTGATTATAAACAATTTAAGAACCACGCTCTTTTTGTAATTGATTGTTCCAGAAGAAATGAATCCTTAAAATCGAGTACAGTTGACATCAAAGTTGATATTGAGGCGAAAAAAGGCTTCCCCGATAATACAAAAGCATATTGTGTTATTATACATGACGTCATTATGGAGCATCTCCCACTCAGCGAAATAGTTCGTAGTTTATCATAATTTTTTTAGTTTAAATTATTCTACCTAAGATGAAGGTTGTGTCTGTTAATATTCAGGGATTTAATTTATTCTTCGAAGAAAAATGGTTTTTTCATCCAAAAGAAGTTACGGTTACCAATGGATTGCAAACAAATCATTATCTCTTAAAACCAATGGTAGAATTTAAGCTGTTATCACGAAAAAATAAAAAACAAGTTTGCTTTGAAGAAAAAATTCATGGTCTACGATATTCAAGTGGATATATAAATTTTAATGAGATTAACAACATTTTGATGGAATTATTGCCTGAATACGACACTGTTTACACAAAAGGAAATCAAAATTATGAATATTTAAAAACAGTCTGTGAGCAGTTATTACCAAATATAAAAATTATAAACGTTGAAACATTAAACCTTTGGGAACAACCTATGTTTAAAAACAAACCCCTCATGTGTTTGAATCATTTTAGAAGCGGTAGGTGTAGTACGACACATGCCTTAGTATTACATAATTGGCTTCAAAGTTATCTACCCCATAATCATGGATTGTAAAGAATTTGCTCAAAGAAAAATAAAATTTTATAAAGAATTGCAGGCATTAAAAGAAGACATTGAAATGTATGAACTGTGTAAGGCTTTTGCTGCTATGAGCATTTCTGAGGACCTAAGGAGGGATTCGCTTGACATTACTTATTTAAAAAAAAAATTATGTGCTTTAAATAAAATAATATTATAATAAATAAATAAAAAAATTATATTGTTTTTATGTATAAAATTAGAATAAAACTCAAAGGTAAGTTAAATAATATATTTATTACATATTTTTACATTTATTAAATACATAACCTAAAAAGTATAAAAATCCATAAATAGTTAGTAAAATAATTCCTACTATTAACAGAGATATAAATTCTATAAATATTTTTGTGGAAAATGTTGTTGAAGAAGCCACCTCCGATTCTGTAGTGGTTGATAAATTGGTTAAATTAGTTATTACACTATTTAAACTATTTATTTCAAAAAGGGTTCTAGTCTTTCCACCATCTGCTGATAAAATATATTTTAATTTATAATGTAATATAGAGCTATTTGCTGAGGCATTAACTTGAATCTTGAATGTACCAGGAGCTGCATCCATTGGATTCCAATCATTTGGCCATTGAGTCTTCACCATTGGATTATCAACATTAAATGCCACATAACAATCCTGAGTGTTTTTGGGAAAATTTACAAATAAAGTATTATTAATGAATGTAGATAGTAATAAAAAATTGGCTACTGAAAACATGTTTACTCAATGATAGTAACTTAACAACTAATTATTTTTCACACTTTTGAATTATAGTTGCCTTATATTATTAATTTTTTATTATAAATAAATTGTTATCTTTACAATTTTTATTAATGTAAACATAACGACCTTGTTTTGGTGGGGGTGGTTGACAATTCTGCAGCACCCATATTGGTGGTTAAATAAAATGCGCATAATGTGTTTAGTATTGAACAGAGTAAAATTGGTTTAAGTCCATATGATGATAAAAGGCATTTATTATCAAATTCAACAGATACTTTACCTCATGGGCACTTCAAGATTAATAATATTATGTAATAATTATTTCTAATTTTAATAAATATATTTTATTTATTTTAAATTATTGTGTTTTTATTAACAACAATCATCATTAAAACTCAAGGGTACGTTTAAAAATCAGTATATTTTTCTAAATCATTTGACATTTTCATATCTAAATAGTATAAGCATTCTAAAAAACAATAACTTTCTACACTAGTACCGCAAGAACATAGGGATGACAGAACGTCTAGCACAGCATGAAGGGATGGAGGATAAAAACGAAGTTCAGTTTTCATCGCTTCATATGTGCTTTTTAATAGATTATGATAATAATAATTAAAATTTAAATTATTTAACATTTCAAGTTTTTTAAAAATTAACTTTTTTAATTCAAGAATTTCAAAAACATCATTTAGCGTAAAATAAAAAATGGTACAATCATCTGATATTTTAAAAATTTTATTATTGCCATCAATATTTAATTCAATCTTCATGTTCCTCCAAAGCTGAATTTCATCAGTGTGATGTGCATCCAGAAGTTCTTGGAGTGATTCAATTACACCAACCCATTCCCCATATATAAAAGAGAGATGTTCACCAGTAACTTTGTTAATCATTCTTACTGTTGGTAAAAAATCCCTTGCACCACTAAGCCCACATTCCAGCGAGAATAATTGGAAATCATAAGTCGTTGTGTAAATTAATCTTTTTTCAGCTTTAATAGCTTCTTCATATCTATTAAACACTGCATTCAGTGGGGCATCATAACCTTCAAAATCACTACTACCCATTTTATGTGTGCACTGCTTTACTTTACTTTTTAAACTAAATTATTTAATGTTTTTATGAGGAGAAACTGGAAAAGAGTGGGGTAATCAAAAAGAGTCTGTTTTATTAATATAACTATTATGTGAATCATCGAAGCCCAACCATTTCACGAAGACTTTGTTGCCACGTTTATGTAAAACTTTTTCCACCAGGTAAATATCAGGCTGCATTGTTTTTTGCAACTCATCCTCATAAAATGCTCCACTAATGGGTCTACCATTTAAATCCTCCAAAATGTATGTGGCTGGGTTTGTAATTTTTACTTTCACAATTTTAAACAATTCTGTAGTCCAATTGGGGGTGTATCCTTTATCAAAAACATGTTTTGCTTTACTTATTCTTACTATATCGCCGATGGAAAACTTTTTAGGTTTGGTTGCTAATTTTAAATGAGTAAAGGCAAACTTTAAAACTTTTTTTTCATTTTCTTTACAAACATCAATTGGTTTCATATTAATTGTTCTATGTTTTGTATTATTATAATTTGAAACAATTTGTGGCAATATATCAACCCAATTATATGATCCATTTAAACTAAAGTATTTAAATAGGCGTTCTTTTACAGTCCTTATAACACGCTCGGCGATTGCAGCTTTTTTACAACTAAATGTATTATAGTGATTTATTGAATATTTTTGCATAAGTTCATTAAACTTACTATTAAAAAATTCCTTGCCCTGATCAGTCTGTAAGTTTTGTGGACATCTTTCTTTCAATATTAAATTAAAAGCTTTTGTAACTTCTTCCCCAGATTTATTTTTTAATGGTTTAGCCCATAAATATTTTGAAAAACAGTCAATAACAATCAATATGTACTTAAAATTTTTATTATTTGATGCATACATGTCCATCTGCCCTAAGTCTGATTGCCAAAGGTCATCAATGCCCTTAATAATTGTTTTTCGACGTTTAAAATTTTTTCTTATAGGTCTATGAAGCTCATTAACAAGTTTAATTTTTTCCTTGGTGTGTTTCATGATTATGGTGTGGTGGAAGAGTGAGTACTAGCACCAGCAGCCCCTGTAATCACTTTTATTATATTTTTCTCCACATCATTGATTGCGGATTTGTTTTTTTTGACGTCCTCAAATAATTTATCCACGTTTGTATCCAGAGACTTTAAAGCTGTATTAAGATCTTTGATTTGCTTTTTAAAATCTATAATGTTTTGTTCATTTTGCTGTTTTATATCCTTTAAGTTCACATCTTGAGTCTGTTGAAGGAATTTAATTTGCCTATCCAAGTCATTACGTGCATTTACATGCGATCTTGAAATATTCTTTAAAGAATTCAAATCATTGAAAATTATTGTTTTTTGTTTATTAAGTTCTTTAATTTGCTCTTTTAACTCATCGGTATTTTGCGTTAAAATAGCTAGTTCTTTATTTAAATTAATTATTAATTTATCTTGTTTTTTACTATCAAGGTTTTCAATTTCCTTTTTTATTTTTGCATCCGATTGCTCGAGTGCTTTTAATGTCTCTTGTTCAAATTTACTAAGTGATTTTATTGTATCATCATAAAAATTTGCATATATTTGATCAACATAACCCATATTAGTAGCATCTGCATTTAAAGTTGGTGATTTCACATTACATATTTTTAGGTTTTCTGCGTCAATATTACCATCGGGAGTATATTTTAGTACATTGTTACCATACTGTAATTTTGATAATAACGAATTTTGATTAGATTGACCGAGAGATTGACCAAACTTGTTAAGAGGCATTGTTAAACTGCTGGTAAAACTTTATTTGTTTTAATATATAACACCAGCTTCTTTTAGTTCATTAATAATTGCTGTAATTTCATTATCATTTGATGTGTTGCCAGCATGCTTGGAGGCTACTAATAACTTTAATCTTTCAACCAATTCATTTACGTCATCCCAATAAATGTACTCTATTGGTTTTTCATTGTATGTTACCAAGGTGGGCGATGCTCTGCCAAACCCAATTTTTTCAGTATGTTCTTTACCAACTCTAAGTTTACGACTATGTTCTTTTTGTTTATCTATATCTTGCTGTTTTATTTGCTCTAAAACAGGCTTAATAATGTTTTTATATTTGAGCCCTCTATGCCCCATGGTTTGTTCGTTGGGATCAAAATTTCTTTTATGCGCGTTTGTAAGCACAACAAGTTCACCAAATGTTTTAAAATCTGATGTCATGTAATTCTTAGGATTTTGTTTAAACATTAATTCGTACAGTCCTGGGGACCCCTTGAATAAATTATTATTTACAATAAAATCAGGACCTTTAAACTCCACAATTGAATCCCCAAATTTGATCTTGCCTGTATCCAAATCGTGGTGAATATAAGTATGATCATATTCATTGCTAGTATCTCTCATATGTCCTTCAACAAAATTTCTAGGTAATTCATTGAAAAAATCCAAATATTCTGCTATAGAATTTTCCGGAATTGTTTCCATGATTGATTCGTTGTCGAGTGTTCTACTTAAGCTTAAGTCATTATCATAAAAATCATTTGTATCATCTTCATAAATAGTTTCATTTCCAGAAAATGTGGGGTGGTATGTTTTATTGGGATTATATTCGCTTTTATAAAAATCATTTGGATTATTTTCATTAGTGGTGTCATTTTCAGGAAAACGTATGCTTGAGATATTTAATGATTTATCTTGAATACCTTTTCTGGGGGATGCTTCAAGTATTTTATCAATAGCTTTATATTTTATAGGAGATTGTTTTTTAATTTTTTTTGCTGGCTGTAATAAATCTTCTTCTTCAGCTTCTTTTTCATTTGGATTATTTTCATTAGTGGTGTCATTTTCAGGAAAACGTATGCTTGAGATATTTAATGATTTATCTTGAATACCTTTTCTGGGGGATGCTTCAAGTATTTTATCAATAGCTTTATATTTTATAGGAGATTGTATTTTAATTTTTTTTGCTGGCTGTAATAAATCTTCTTCTTCAGCTTCTTTTTTCACAAAATCCGTATCATATGCCATTTTTTCAAGAGGCTTTATGATTGGTCTAAAAATTTTATCTAATGTAGCATCATTTTCAGCTTTTCCCAATTTAAGAGCTAAATATTTTTTTCTAATATTTCGAGAGAGTTCATTAATTTTTTCAGTTACATTGACAGTGGTTGGTGCCATGATTACTAATGATACTAAATATAGTTGTTTTACATATTTATATTTTTATCAAACGATAACACCCATTGTTTAAACGGGAGTCTTTTATAACAGCCTGTAGTTTTTGTGACAGTTTTACAGTTTTTATAGCAGTTTTTACAGTTTTTCTATCGGTTTTTGCGATAGTTTTGCAGTATTTACAGCAGTTTTGCAGTTTTTCTAGCAGTTTTTGTGACAGTTTTGCAGTTTTTTTAGCAGTTTTTGCAGTTTTTCTATCGGTTTTTGTGACAGTTTTGCAGTTTTTCTAGCAGTTTTTGCAGTTTTTCTATCGGTTTTTGTAGTTTTTCTATCGGTTTTTGTAATAGTTTTGCAGTTTTTTATCAGTTCTTGCGACAGTTTTGCAGTATTTATAGCAGTTTCTACAGTTTTTCTATCGGTTTTTGTGACAGTATTTTTAGCGGTTCTACCAAGATTATAAGGTTACTTAGCAAAAAATATTAATAACAGCTTAAAGTCTATTACTGTTACTCAACTCAAAAAAAATATTAGCTACATATTTATATATTTATCAAATCCCTTTCGATAACGTCCATTGTTTAAACGAAAATCTTTTATAATAGCTAAACAACCATAATTTTCATTCCAACATTCTGAGCATATTTTCTTAAACTGATTATAAGGCATATCAGGTGAGACATGTTCATCAAATACATGTTTTAAATTCATATCATCCTGTCTAAATAGCACAATAATATTACAATTATCACGTATTAATTGTTTTGGTATTTTTGAATATGTTTGACATAAGTATGCAGCGTCTATGTTTTTATGTCTACCCATTGAATAGTATTCGCGTATTTTATTTTGTTTATCACAAGCTACATCATCAAATATGAAAATTGAATTGTTTCGAGCTTCCATAGGTTCAATTATTTCATCATTATCTTTATATGAAAAATACCCCACACCTTTTACTTTGCTTAAAACATTTTGTAATAATTGATATTTTGGTTGGAAAAGAGATTTTGAATAAACGTAAATATTTTCAAATTTAGCTCCATTAGGATTAAATATTAAACTTAATAAAGCATTTGTTTTACCACACCCACTAGGACCACAAAAAATTGCTCTAAAGGAATTTGGTAGTAAATTACCATGTTTACTAGCATCAGAACTGGTTTCAAATAAATCTAAATTATTTATAGGTAGTTTTTCGGGTTGTTGAACGCAACGCATTTTAGGTACTACTGAACTCAAATAGTTTTGTTAAGGAATATATATTAAAGTTTATTCAATTAATTTTACAACAGCATGTTATTTTTGGCAACTTATTTAACACCTCGTTAGCTTCTTTCGTATAAATTGAAACCATACAGCATGGGCATGTATCAGGACCTTCATCTGAATTTGACCAGGGGCACGACTCAAAATGTTTACCATATTGGGTTTTTACAACATTAGCATTAAGATGTTGCTCCAAAAATTCTTTTTGACTGATCCATTTTTTAATTTTTTCCTTTTCCAAAAATTCTCGATATATTTCCTGTCGAGTAGGATATTTATTTTCAAATTTTTCTTTATTCTTTTTTTTACTACATTCTTCCAAAAATTTATCAATATTTTGGATTGCCTTTTCAATTTCCTTTACACTAATCATTTTACCTACCATATTATATGTTCTCCTGTTTAAAATGTTGTTATTATAAGGTCGGACGGGAGACTGATCGTCTAAAATAAAATTTACAAAAAAATAATAATCTTATCTTATCCTTATCTCCCCCGGATATCAAACCACTGCAGCAAATGCATATCGCTTATCTTTTGCATCTCCAGTAATACCAAACTAATTATAAAATTAAAAAATGAGTATTAAACATTAAATAACTTACTCCTTAAAGGGGGTGAAGGAAGGCGGCGGGGTTATATTTCTAAAACATAAAGGTAAATAAAATATATTTAAAAATATGCAAAATAAACTTACTTTTCACGGAAATACTCCTCAAGATCCTGTGGAGGTGTATAGCGATTAGTTATATAATTCAACTCTGACAATCTAAAACATAAAGGTAAATAAAATAAAAAAATAGTAAAATAAACTTACTTTTCACGGAAATACTTCTCCAGGTCTGCTGACATTTTTAAAACCAACTAATGCATTTTGCATGCGATTATTTTCTTTTATAAACAATTTTTTATCAAGCAAGCCACGTAAATTCGCTTTGTAATACAAACATGTTGATAAGTAATAAATTTGCGGTAATTATGCAAACACACACATGCATCCGTTGAAGTTGATTGCAAGTCACCACAAGTTGAGTTCTTAACCGCTAAAGTTTTAAAAATAGATGATAAATAATAAATTTGCGGTAATTACTAAAATAAAATTTACAACAAAATAATAATAAATCCTTATCTCCCCCCGGATATCAAACCACTGCAGCAAATGCATATCGCTTATCTTTTGCATCTCCAGTAATACCAAACTAATACGCTAACCACAAACAACCAATATGCATATCGCTTATCTTTTGCATCTCCAGTAATGCCAACTAAACACCTAAGCCCCGCCCACTTTAAACCACAACACCAATAGCTAATATCTATCAAACATGGCCGCCATCCGCCAGCCGCCATCCGCCAACAACCCACCAATAGGCTCACTTACGCTTATCAGTTGAGGCGTTGCCCAAATGCCTGCCCACCAATAGCTAATATGATCACCCCCCACCACCCACCAGAGGGGGCGCCCATCCACCTGTCTGGGTCACTTCCGTTCTAGAATTGGTATAGTATATCTACTTATTTGTTTATAATATTTTTAATTAATGGGAAAAATTATCAGGGTACCTTTGTATGAATCACCCTGTATAAAATTATCATAAATTAACAATTAGAATAATAAATAAAAATACAATTAGAACAATAAATAAAAATCTTGAAATAATAAAAATAGATACTAAAACAGTGTTTTACTGTACAAAATAATGCAGAAAGAAAGACATTAACATTTTGATGATTAAAGGTAAAAAAATAATTTTGGACACTTAAGCAAACAAAGGCAATAAACAACTTAAAAGAAATAGCTGTACGTGTTGTAGAATTTTCAAATTACAACAAAAAAACCGTAGCGTTCACAAGAACATCCCATGCATACAAATAACCCTCAACCAAAAACAAAACAAAATCTGTCATAGCACACCGAACGTCCAGCGCACCTACAGGAGGTACACCTATAAAAACAAACGCGAATCTACCGGCCGACTTTAGTTAAACATCAAACGCGCGCCAAGAACCAAATACAGTAAAAGTGAAAATGCGCGCCATAAACTTAACGCTGTTCGCGGCCCTGTGCCTGGGCTGCGGCGCCCAGCTGCCCAAATTCAAAGTGATCAGGGAGTGGAAGTACATCAACTTCACCTGGGCTGACGAGCAGACCTACGAGCAAGCGGAAACGAATGGCTTGTACATACCTAAGAACATCGTTGTTTCCGGCTTGAAGCACTTCGAGAATCACTACTACATAACTCTGCCCAGGATGAGGGACGGGGTTCCAGCTACGTTAGCAAGAATACCCTCAGGGTTCACCAGGAGTACTGCCCCTCTATTGGAGCCCTACCCTTCTTGGTCAATGAATATGCAAGGCGACTGCAACGCGTTGCAAAACGTGCAAAACATAGAAATTGACCCCAGGGGCTACCTGTGGATTATCGATGGGGGTAGAGTTGAGACCCTCAACCCCAAACCCATCATAAAGTGCCCTCCAAAGTTGATAATCTACAATATCATGAATAACATTGCCATGACAACCTACACTTTCCCAGATGAAGTTGCAAGTTTCAATGGAAGTTACTTATACGATTTGGTTTTGGACTTCTCTGATGGAGGCTACGCCTACATCACCGATAACAGCGGAAAAGACCCAGGTAAACACATAAAAAATTACCATGGGAACTTCTTTTTTTAAATCGGATGTGATTCATACCACACAATAGAATTGTATGAATTGTATAATTAATAAACTAAAAGACTCGGTTATCTTGTCGATTAAAATTGTCTCGATATAAACACTTTAATTGAAACGTTAAATTGCTCGAAATTAACCTTAACGAGGTTCCTATACTAAAATTAAACTTAAAGCAAAATTAAATTTATCTTTTTGAAAAAATAACATCACAAATACTTCGTCTCAAAATTTATATTTACGTTAAATAATTACTGCATATGTATTAATACGAGTTTAAAATCGCAATATGTTTTCCAATTAAAATACTGTATAATTTAAAATTGAAATAATTAAATAAGTACTATTATTGAAATATTTAAAAAAAATCAACACTTTTTTAATTAATTTTATTAATTATTTTGAATTTGGGCAAATCCCGAACTTATAATAATGTTTTTTTTTATTAAAAACAACTAATAAAAATTTACAAACAATCGCTAATACCCAACACAAATTATTTTATTTTAATTTCAAATTAAATTCTGTTTTTATTATTTTTAAGGATACATTTTAACTGCCTATGAGTCAGAAATCATTTTTATAATTAAAGATTACTTATGTGTGGTCACTTCATTAGTATATTTTTGTAAATACGTTTAATAATAATTTAAATATTTTGTGTAAACAATTTTATAAACAGTGGTTTTAGATGCAAATCTGGGTTTATTTGCATTGTTTTATTTTGTATTTCGTAATAAAATGAATAAAGAGGTCGCTAAATATTTAATTCAAGTTCATTTTTTAAGCATTGTCAAAAAAATTAACCTTAATTTTTTGCTTTTATTTAATAAATTAAAGGTAAAAGTAAATAACAGGATTCATTAAAAAAACAGATATGTAACTAAATATTAATAATAGTACCTATATTATGTATCAAGTTTGATAAAAGCCATTTTATACACGAATTTAATTTAGGCACGAGCGAGCTTGCGAGCGAGTGCTTAAGTTAATGAGTGTATAGAAAAGTTTATAAACGAGGTGCATACTATACTTTTTCTACGACAAATACTTATTATTATCTTAAAATGATTTAAATCAAAAATTTGTATAGAGCGCCATCTATGAAACAACAGGGGAAACTGTCAAATGTCACATTTTTACATTTTATAAACACAATTATAAAGGTTATAAATCAAAATGTATCTTGAAAATTGACAGTTTTTCACAGTGAAAGTAAAGGAAATGTTTTATGAGGACAGTAGACTCCGTGCCCGAATTTAAGTTATAGTTTACTGCCGGCGAAATTAAAAGGTCAGTACAATGTTCATATAAACTTTTCAAATATTGGCGTTGAGAAACTATTTAATATTTTTGTATTTTTGTATTGAGATAGTAAAATAATTTTCACATTTAGTATTATTTTACAAGAAAGGCACTTTATTTTAACGATTGTATGATATTTGACAACTGTCAACTAACTTAAAACTAACTTCAGCCCGTGACTAAAGCGCCGTAAAGCTACAACTTGTCAATGTGTATTTAAAAGGTCACTTAGTGTCATGGAAACATGTACGATAAAGGGCGTTTTAAAGGTGGGAGTAGAAAAAATAATAAATTTTACTAATTGAGGCAAAAACTATAAAAGATCAGACAATAGTTTGAAATAATTTAATCTGAATCAACAAAAACACCCTCTCTACACAAACTGCTATCCACAACATCTTCAGCCATGTGATATTAAACCACCAATAAGAGCAAACCCAAGATTCAATTTTCTTTCGTCTCTTTCCAATATTATTATGTTATTATTAATCCTTTTCGTATTTATGCGAGAATGCCGAAATAAGGATTAAAAAAATACCTACCATAAAGAAATGGTGAAAAAAGGTTCGTGTGGTTTCAGTCATTGAAGTCTTTAAACTATATCTATTTATTTATTAGTAATCTAAAAGTTTTTTTATATAATATAGTCGAAAACTGTAGTATGGTATAAGAGTGCGCATATAACCTGCGTACTCTTGGGACACCCTACCACATATACAAATATATTATATACGTATATATATAGTAGGGTGTCCCAAGAGTACGCAGGTTATATGCGCACTCTTATACCATACTATAGTTTTCGTCACTAAATTATACTTTTCCAATGTAGTTTTTATTTGGGCTACAATAAAATCTTTTTATTTATTTTGCGTTCATAATGACTTCATTATAACACCGCTTTCGGTGCTGTAATGAGATACTTTATCCCACCCAAAATTATGATATTATAGGTTGGCTATACTTTAAACAGCATATTTTGCCTATAGGTTATAATATTTTTATGATTTTTCTAGTACTTACGAGACTTTTCTAGCAATAAATTTTGTTTAACACCAAAGAAAATCCTTTTTTTTCTTTAACATTAACAGCCGTTTATTGTAAATAAGTAAATTAAGGACGGCATGGCGAATCGATTTTGACATTAACTGTCAAACCAATGACTGTGATACCAACTATCTAAAGTAAAATTCGACCAAATTAAATTTAAGGTACAAAATTAATTTATTTTATAGAATTTTTGCTAAATAGATAAAATGCATGAAGAACTCATGTCATAAAACCTTTTGTCGCAGTTAAAGTTAGGATTTCATTATTGTTTCATTTTTTGCAACAAATTTCAATTTTAAGTTTTTTTATATAATATAGTCGAAAAATATAGTATGGTTTAAGAGTGCGCACATAACCTGCGTACTCTTGGGACACCCTACTATATACACATATATTATATATGTATATATAGTAGGGTGTCCCAAGAGTACGCAGGTTGTGTGCGCACTCTTATACCATACTATAGTTTTCGGCACTAAATTACACTTTTTCAATGTAAAAAACTACTTGGGCTACAATAAACTCCTTTTTTAGGTTTGATCGTTTACTCGCTAAAAGAGAACAATTCCTGGAAAATCCGCCACGGGCCATCGATGAGGGCCGACCCTAACGCCGCTCAGTTCAGAGTGAACGAGGTGACAATCTCCGCGCCAATCAACATAGCCGGTATCGCGTTGGGCCCTAAGGTCCAAGCAAGCGACGACAAGGTCAAAATAAGTGAAGATCGCGAAGTCTACTACGCACCCCTGTCCAGCTTGCGATTGTTTTCGTTGAACACCACCGTTTTGAAGGATGTGAAGAGCTCGAATAACGGAAACGAGTACCAAGGCGCGGTTATGGATCTAGGGGAAAAACCCTCTCAGTCGGTGGGTATGATTATGGACAATAAGGCCAACTTGTACTATGGACTTTTGGGGACGAATGCTGTCGCCAAATGGGACACCAAGATGACCTTCCAGGGTAACCAAAGACCCATCGCGAGAGATCCAGAATATTTACAATGGGTCACTTCCTTTACCTTCGACAACGGCAACCTAACCGTCCTGGTTAACAAGTTGAACAAATTCATCTACAACGGTTATAATGTAAACGAAGCCAACTTCAGACTCATCACGGCGTTCATCGACTCCAAATCCTATTTGGAGGACAATTTCGCCTACGACACCAACGAATATTCCACCAAAGAACCTCAAGCCTCAACTTCAGACCAGATGTATCACAACCATATGGATCACATGGCCCATATTAACGGTAACATGGACACCCCTTCAACAGCTTCCAAATTCTTCCTAAGTTCAGTGGTTGTTCTTGTTTCTCTAGTTTTGATGTTGTGATGTAGATGAACTTGTGATATGTATATTTTTTTTATTAATGCCATAGAATATTGACATTGGTCAACAAGATAAAATATTTTGACTGGTGTAAAAAACTAATTGTAGTCAAGAAAATAGTCAGTATATTTTAATTTATTGTAAAATAAACATTAAATACCCAACAAGCGTTTGATTTCATTATATAATGAAGCTAAAAATACCTATAATAAATACATTGCAATTATTTTATAATTGATTTAATAATCAATAACTGTAAAAACTTTCCTTATTAGTTAATGCATTTTATGGAATTTTTTTACAAAATATAATTATTACTGTGTAAAAAATATGTTGACCATAATGTTTAGCAGCGTGTAAATTTTCTGTGATGTTTATTTGAATATTTAATTTTAACATTTGTTATTATTATTCTCTATTTACCGACCTTGGATGGGACGACCTGTAATTTTGTCATTGTTTTTTAAGACTTAAGTATGGGAAAGCACTAAAAATACTTACCTTTGTTTTATTGGTTTGGATAAATAAAAATATGTTTTAATACAGCTATCTTTTTATTAAAAAAAGAAACATACATTTTTGCTGGTATTACAAAATAAAACTAAACATAAAATTAATGGTGTATATTTTCTATAAATTTAATAATATCTTTCATATTTAAAATTATTTAGAATTACAAATATTTAATAATACAACATATTTACAATAAATATTTGTAATTGTACATAATAAATTTATCTATACTTTTATTTATAAACTAAGATACTTCTATAACAAATATACATTATAGTACTTTTTATGTACATAGCTTAAACATTTTAGTTATTTATATTGCATTTTGTAGAAAATAATATAAAATTATAAATTTAGATTCCAGTTAAATAAAATATATATCGCAAAACTGTACAAATAAAGCGAAAGATCACAATATAAATATTTAAAATAGTTTTATTTATATTCATTCTCAGTCAAAATCAAAAGTTTTTTAGTAATAAGATCTATATTTTTTATCAAATCTAATTTTTACAGCAAGTCTAAAATCGACTACAAGATATGAAACGTATTTCATATTTTTTGTTCCCAATACATATTTAATTCAAAAATGAAAAAGTATAACCCATCAAGATTCATTTAGTATCACCAAAGGCAGTGCCATATTTTTCAATACAATTCCTTTATTATATCTTTTTAGTTCGAGTAAAAAAAAATACTGATCAACCAAATAGAAATTTCATTTAGAACAGAGTACAGGATATCGAACTGATTGCTGCTCTAAAATCGCACTAACAATTCAAGAATCAGTTCGCAACACCCTGTATAAGTATATCACACAATTTAAATACTAAAAATAGTTGGGGGGGGGCAGGGTAGGCGTTTATTTTTTGCTAGGGAAATTCAACAATCAAATGTAAGTGAACTGTTATGATAACCGAAAGTTAAGTTTCTTGGTTTTTTACGCAAGTCAAAAACGCCACGTTGTCAATTTTCCACAAATTGCAATGTTGCCAAATTTCCGAAAATGAGAGCGTTGCCAAATTCCGATTTCAATAAAATTATATAAGTATATATATAAGCGTATAATAATTTTCATAAAACATTTAATTAGAATATTCCTTTAAGAATCTGTCACATCATTTTAGGTTAGGTTCAAATGACATGATGGCATTTTGGTTTCGTTTTTGTACGAATTTTAACTTCGTACAAAAAGGAAGCTAAAATGTCATCATATCAGTGGAACCTAACACAAAATGATGTGACAGAATCTTAAAGAAATTATAAAAGAGAATTTATATAAATAAATTAAAAATGTTTGTATATAAACGCAACATTGCTTAATTTTTAAAATTTGCAATATTTACAAATTTTCAAAAATTTCCAAAAATTGCAATGTTGTCGAATTTCCAAAAATGTGAACACATTAAAACATTTTAATGTTAAAAAATCATAAATTTTGTGATGATTGTAAAAAAGTAAAAAGAAAATCTAATTTGTTTAAATTAAAAAAAAATGTTTGTATGTAAATGCAACGTTTACAAATTTTGTGGTCAAATTTCCAAAAATGTGTTTTAATGTTAAAAAATCATGAAATTTGTGATAATGGTGAAAAAGATCCAAAAATTACAATTGTCAAATTTTCAAAAATGTGCTTTAATGTAAAAAAAACATGAAATTTGTGATAATGGCAAAAAAGAAAAAAAAATCGAATTTATGTGAATTTAAAAAAAAATTGTATACATGCATAATTTTGTTGTAAAAAATTATAACATTTTTATAAAATTGTAATATCATTTTTAAAAATGTAAAAAAACAATTTATGTTAATTAAAAAATATGTTTGTAAATATTTTTTCTACGACCACTATGTAAAAGTCACTTTTCATGATGGCATCGTTGCTTAGAAAATGAATCTTTTCATTGGCAAGGCAAAACACGAATGTAAAGTGACATTTCTGTGTGATAAGTGACAGATCTGTGTGAAAAGAACCGGAAAGCATCGTTTGACATTCAGCTGTCAAAAAAGTTTTTAGGTT
This sequence comes from Brassicogethes aeneus, assembly GCA_921294245.1. Classification (NCBI taxonomy): domain Eukaryota; kingdom Metazoa; phylum Arthropoda; class Insecta; order Coleoptera; family Nitidulidae; genus Brassicogethes; species Brassicogethes aeneus. The sequence goes on from OV121140.1 coordinate 4,909,534, forward strand.
ATTTTGTTTTGTATTTAAAAATAATAAAAAATAAAAGGGTCGCAGAAAAAAACATTGTGTTATACTTGTGAGAAAAGCTTTCTTCAAGCTCGTGTTAATGCACACTCGGCCTAACGGCCTCGTGGGCAACTTAAAAACTCGCATGAAAAAGTCGCTTTTCAACACTTGTAAAACAAATAACTATTAAAAATAAGGTTGCTAAATTTGCAAAATTGCCATGTTGTAAAATTTCCAAAAATTGCAACGTTGACAAATTTCCGAAAATTGCGACGTTGTCAAATTTCCGAAAATTGCGACGTTGTCAAAATTTTGAAAATTGCGACGTTGTCAAATTTCAGAAAATTGCGACGTTGCCAAATTTGAAAAAATTGCGACGTTGTCAAATTTTCGAAAATTGCGACCGAAAATGAGACGTTGTCAGATTTCAGAAAATTGCGACGTTGCCAATCGTCCGAAAATTGCGACGTTGTCAAATTTTCGAAAATTGCGACGTTGCCAAATTTGGAAAAAATGCGACGTTGTCAAATTTCCGAATATTGCGACCTTATCAAATTTGGAAAAAATGCGACGCTGCCAAATTTGTAAAAAATGCAACGTTGCCGGATTCACGCATTTTTTCTTGCGTAAAAAACGCAAAATCGGCAAAAAAAATCCGAGAAGAGGGCGAAGAATCACAGGCAAACAAATAAACCCTACCCGATTTTTCTTACCTAATAGGACGCCAGCACGTTGCCGTTGGCGGTCGGCACGACGACCGGGTGCGGGTTGCCCGCGTGCAGGTTCAGGTGGCCGCCGTTGTTCGCGACCTGCTGGTTGCCCGCGTTCGGCTGCTGCTGGCTGCCGGGGACTGAGGGGGCCGAGGGGGCGGCTATGTTGCCGCCGCCGCCGCCGTTGGGCGGGCCGGCTTGCTGCTGCTGCTGCACCTGCGGTATGTGGATGTTGTTTGCGATGGTGGCGGCGATTGTGGCGGCTATCGAGGCGGAGGTGGCGCTCTGTTGCTGCGCGGTCTGGTTTTGAGATTGTTGCACGTTCTGCAACAATTTTTTAAATGATAATTTCGATCCACTCCCAAAAATAAAGAGGCAACAACGAAATATCTAAATAATACGGAAATAGCTAATGTTGACCCAATACTTTTATATAAGCCTCAATTCAAGAATTGTCAACAATACATTTAAAGCATACCTACTGCACAACATTTTTAAATAAATAGGTAAGTAGTTTTTTCATAAATTTTGTTCAATTGCACAGCTAAATCGCGTTGCAAGGAAAAAAGGTTTTTTCTTACTTTTTTATCCTTCTGAAGGTACTCCCAAAGATTCAGATTTTTAAATTAATTTTTAACCTGAGCCCAACCACTTTTAAAAAAAAATCAAAAAAATTCCTTAAAAGGTAAGATAAAAACATAATTTTTTTTAAACAAGGTTTTTTCTTACTTTTTTACTTTTGTAAAGGTACTTCTTAAGTTTCAGATTTTTAAATTAATTTTTAAACTGAGCCACTTTTTAAAAAATAAATCAGAAAAATTCCTAAAAAGTAAGAAAAAAAACATATTAAGGTTTTTTATTACTTTTTTACCCATCTGAAGATACCTACTCCTAAAGTTTCAGATTTTTAAATTAATTTTTAACCTGAGCCCCAACAACTTTAAAAAAAATCAAACAAATTCCTTAGGTCAGAAAAAACATATTTTTTTCAAACTAGATTTTTTCTTACCTTTTTTACTCTTGTAAAGTTTCAGATTTTTAAATTATTTTTTAACCTGACCCACGACCACTTTTTAAAAAATAAATCAGAAATTTCCTTAAAAGGTAAGAAAAACAATTTTTCAAACAGAGTTTTTCTCTTACTTTTTATCTGACTCCCAACTTCTTTAAAAAAAAAATCAGAAAAATTCCTTAAAAAGTAAGAAAAAACATATTTTTTTTCAAACAACGGTTTTTCTTACTTTTTTACCCATCTAAAGATTCAGATTTTTAAATTAATTTTTAACCTGAGCCACGACCACTTTTAAATTTTTTTTTTAAAAATCCTAAAAAAAGTGGGAAAAAATTATATTTTTTTGTTCAAACGAGGTTTTTGAATTTTCTAAAGGTACTTCTAAAGTTTCAGATTTTTAAATTAATTTTTAACCCAAGCCTCAACCTTTTTTTAAAAAATAACCCAGAAAAAAAACATATTTTTTTTTAAAACAAGGTTTTTCTTACTTTTTTACCCTTGTTGAAACGAGGTTTTTGACTTCTTTAAAGGTTTAAGCCCCAAACACTTTTTAAAAATTAATCAGAAAAATTCCTTAAAGGTAAGAAAAAAATATTTTTTTTTTCAAACAAGGTTTTTTCTTACTTTTTACCCTTCTGAAGGTACTCCCAAAGATTCAGATTTTTAAATTAATTTTTGACCTGGGCGCCGACAACTTAAAAAAAATCACAAAAAAATGGGGAAAAATTATATTTTTTTATACTTTTTCTTACTTTTTGACCTTTCTAAAGGTACTCCCAAAGTTTCAGATTTTAAATTAATTTTTGACCTGAGCCACAACCACGGGTATGTATTATATATAATATTATGTTGCCATAAATTCAATTGTAAAAAAAACTTAAATGGTTCAATGATGCTATTGAAACCCACCAGATGGCGCGCGCGTTGCGTGTTAAATTGCGATTTTAATATTAAGAAATCCTTTATTTTTTTAAGAGCCCACTGAAATATTCCATAAAGTAAACATTAACGACTCAAACTTACCACATTATTTCCGGGTCCCGCTTCGGGCCCATGCTTCCGCATGTGCCTGATCATGTTGCCTTTTTCGACGAAAGTCTTGCCGCAAGTCGGGCACACGTGCGGCCTTTCTCCGCTGTGCGAGCGACGGTGCGACACCAGGTGCCCCTTGCACATGAAGTCCTTCTCGCACAAGTCGCACCGGAACGGCCTCTCGGCCGCCGCGCCTTTGTTGTGCGACCGCTGGTGGAACAGCAGGTTGCCCTTCAGCGGGAACGACTTGCCGCACTCCCCGCAAGCGAAGGGCCGTTCCCCTGAAAAAAAATATTGCAAAGTTTTACCGCGGACAACTACACGACCGCACGGAACTCACCGGTGTGGCTTCTCATGTGATTGATCAGATGCTCTTTCCTTGTGAACGGCTTGGAGCAGACGTTGCAACAGTGCGGGGTTTCCCCGGTGTGTTGCCGCAAGTGGTTGGTCAAGTGTTCCTTTCTCGTGAACGTTTTTTGACAGAACTCGCAACGATGGGGCGATTCTCCTGAAGATAAGGAAGAAAAATAATGTCGTTAATATAGTTGGCAAATTTCTAGAGTGTTGACTACATAAGTGTATCCTTCAACTGTTTTAAAGAGGTAAATTACACTGATCTTAAGTTTTTTTTATAAAAGTGTTATAAATTTCTTAAAAGTTGTCTAAAATTATATTCCTACTTAAAGTGGGTATGCCTAGAATCTAGGCCCTAGAGGTATGCACAAGTTTTGTTGCTAGAAGTGGGTCGTTTTCAAAAAACACCCGCCTTTCGCTGTCCGTAAGTTAACTTACGGACAGTTCCAATAACTTTGTTAAAAATTATCGGATCTTATTGATTTAAAAACCAAGTGAAAGCCTTTTGTTTAGTTATTTCAGAATAATTTTTTTTTAATTTTGAAACTTGTGAAACACACATTTTCGCAATCCATAACATCCTTTGTTAATACAGTAAACAATTTATATATAAAATAATTAATTTTAATCTACTTTTTTTTAAATTTGACTCATGTCCCAGACATTTTTTCCGTTGCGTTACCGATAGAATATTAAAAAAAAACATATATATGGCACTCACGTAATCAACAAATGATGTTCGGACGTACACATTACCCAGCTGAATTTATTTATTCAATCAGGAAGAAGATATCGGTTGAAACAGGAGCGGGTAACGCGAATGCAATAATTGTTTGTCCGCTACGTTACTCAAAAAAATAATAAAAATAAGGCAAGAAAAAATACTGTTTTTCATGTTTATGTTTATTTTAGGGCACTAAAGCTCATTGAGAGTAATTAATGACTATAATGTCTTATTATTATTTTTTAAATATGGTTTTACAAAACTTTGTCCACTGCGTTACCGAGTCCACTATGTTACCTTATGGTAACGCAACGGAATTTAGGGTAACGCAATAGAATTTTTCGACAACAAAGTGGATATTTACCGTCGCTTTTATTAAAAGTAGTTTATGATTAACCAATTTAAAATTATTTGTAATTACAACTCATGATATAGATTACATCCAAGGAAAAATTCCACGCAATATAAAAGTACTAAAAGGGACCTTCACCAGCTTATAGTCAAAGAAAAAGTGTGTCTACAATTTAGAAATCTAAGTTGTTATTGTGCAAGTGAGCACCACTACAAGGGATTTTGTTTATGCATTACTCTAAAATCGTACCACCCTATATAGTTTCTTTTTTACGTTATCTGATTAAGTCCTTTGTGTACCCCTGTCCGTTGCGATACCAATGTCTATTTTGTTACTTTTTTTAGTTTTTGTTAAAAAAAATACTTAAAATGATTTTTATACACTATCACTTGGTATAATAGGTGTTTATAAATTAGAGTTTAACTCACTAATACAGTGACTAAAAGAAAATATTAATGGTATTGTTTTTTTAACAAAGAATCGGAATGGTTTCTTTTAAAAAGTAACTTAACGAATATACATATTAAAAAAAGCATACAATTTTTAATAAAAAATAAAATAAAAAATTGGAGTCAAAAGTTTGTGAACTAAGTACATTTTATTTCAAATTATTTTTATAACAACTTTTTTATTGAATTAAATTTTGGATTTCAAATTGGTAACAGCTAAACACATTTTTCTGAAAAAAACGTAAAAAAATTAAAAAGTGCACTGCCTGTCTTAAATGTAAGTAAACAAAACTCTAAATATATAGGTTAACCTAGAAATAGTAACAGTCACGGAGGATAGGTTTTAGACTTTTAAAACATTGTAAAAAATAATTAATTGCGGTTAAAAATCTGGAACTGAGCTGTAATATCTATTTAATTATGAAAGATGAAAACACAATAAAAGTGTAGGTCAAACTCATTTAATTTTATTATATATCACGGGGTAACACCATCGGGGGACATTTCGTGAGATTCACCCTTATACGAGCCCTAACCACAAAATGTTCGGACACTTTATAATTTATACAGAAATATTTTTCGTGAATACTATCTCAAAATTATTAGAGGTTATGAAAAATTCAGCTCATTTTAGCATATACCCCTCGAAGCGATTTTTATTTTTAAAAAGTTTACCTTTTATTTTTAGCTTTTAAAAAAAGGCTAACTTTTAAACTTTTTTTTGTATGAGTAAAGAAAGTTATAAATGGGCCCATTAAAAAGAGCATAAAATATTATACAAACCCTGAAAATTTGGTAAAAAATAAACAAGTTATAAAAAAGTATAAGTAATTTAAAAATGCTATTTTTAAAGAGTTTTTGCAATTTTCTTAGGAAACGGGAGATTTTGCAGATATATATATCGTTATAACTTTCTTATTATTTATACAATTTTTACCAAATTTTCAGGGTTTGTATAATATTTTATGTTCTTTTTAATGGGCCCATTTATAACTTTTTTTACTCATACAAAAAAAAGTTAAAAAGTTACCCTTTTTTTAAAAGCTAAAAATAAAAGGTAAACTTTTTAAAAATAAAAATCGCTTCGAGGGGTATATGCCAAAATAAGCTGAATTTTTCATAACTTCTAATAATTTTGAGATAGTATTCACGAAAAATATTTCTGTATAAATTATGAAGTGTCCGAACATTTTGTGGTTAGGGCTCGTATAAAAGTATTGTATTCAGTGGCGGATTGGGGATTTTGGGTATACCAATATCTCAGTTATTAGACATGGGACCCACACCAAATTTATAATAGTTTATTATGACATTAAATAGACAAGTTCGGCCCAAACAGAATTTAAATTGAAGTTTGCGAAAAAAAGTTAGTTTTTTGTGTCGCCTCACCTGGCTTCTGGCCCCCCCATTTGAGATAATTCAAATTAAAGTTGTGCAATTTATACTTCACTATAATTTATCGGTAAATTTAAAATTTTATTTGAAAAATCCAAATATTACAGATTTTATACCATATTAAATATTTTTTTATTACAATAAAATAAATAATAAAAATTTAAAATCGTATAAAATCTGTAATATTTATATTTTTTAAATAAAATTTTAAATTTACCGATAAATTATAGTGAAGTATAAATTGCACAACTTTAATTTGAATTATCTCAAATGGGGGGGCCAGAAGCCAGGTGAGGCGACACAAAAAACTAACTTTTTTTCGCAAACTTCAATTTAAATTCTGTATGCGCCGAACTTGTCTATTTAATGTCATAATAAACTATTATAAATTTGGTGTGGGTCCCATGTCTAATAACTGAGATATTGGTATACCCAAAATCCCCAATCCGCCACTGATTGTATTGTATGTATGATTCATTTATTAATAACTCAAAAACTGTGCTAATCGCGAATTTTAAACCAAGGTTATTTTCCATTATTTAAATGTGATGTATTTTTTTATTATTAATCCTTCAAAAATTGTAAAAAAACTACCTGGTCTACTTTGTTCTTAAAACATTAACTTTTAGTGCCGCGCAAATATAACAATCCCATTGTTCATATTTTTTTCACTAGTGAGACGGTAGTAAAAATAAATCATACTACTTAATAAAGCAAATATATAAAAGGTATAAGAATGCGTGATGTAATAACAATATTTAATCATTCCTTTACCTACTTAATAATTTAAATAAAGGTTTTAATGGGCAAAAATGGTGGTTAAAACTTTAAGAAAAAATCCTAACGAGGTGCGCCCTCTTCCAGAAGAATTATTCAACATTATGAAAAAAGGTGGGTATGCTACTATACTATATATTTAAATACAAAAAATGTCCACCCATCAGCTGGAAAACCATGGGAATTGTACCAAATAGGACCCAAAAATTACGTCCGATGGCCAAATTACAAAAAATATAAAGATGAAATCTACAATTTTCCCATAAGAAAAAACGACGTTTGGATAAACACACTGGGACGATCTGGTAAGTTGTAAAGTAGTTCGTGGATTTCACGGGTTCATCTGAACGATCCTTTATGTTAATTTTAAGGAACAACATTGATGACTGAAATGGTTTGGCAAATTTGTAACGACATGGATTTCGAAAAAGGCTTCGAAAAACCCTTAATTGAAAGGGTCCCTTATTTTGAGTATGCCACATTTCGTTACAACGAAGAAAGAAAGGAAGAACTTTTAAAAGAAAACGCAAATGACCCTAAAAGATTGGAAACTATTAAATCAATGCTTACACTGGAATGGGAAAGATCTGAGTATCCAGAAACGAGGGTGTATAAAAGTCATTTGCCACTTTCCCTGCTTCCCCCAGAGTTAGCCAAAGAAGCCAGAGTAAGTTAATTAATTCAAACATAATTTATTTTAATACGGTAAAAATATTAATTGCCATATCAATGTTTTAGGTAATATATGTGGTAAGAAACCCTAAGGACATGGCAGTGTCCGCTTATCATTTCGGTCAAATGTTCTTTGATCAGCCACCATTCGAACAGTATTGGGATATTTTTGAAAGAGGCTTAAGTAAAATAAGTAAGGTTATTGATTAAACTTAAATTTCATCGTTTTATTTTAGTATGGGGTACATTTTTCGAGCAGGCCAAGGAAGCATGGGACATTAGACACCAGGAGAACGTGTTGTTTGTGTTTTATGAAGATATTGTTAAGGTAGCTTTTAAAATATTTAAACCACATTGAAAGCAGTGCTTTAAAAATGAATAATTTTAGGACATGAAATCCACAATCCTAAAGGTCTGCAAGTTCCTGGGTAAAACTTATACAGACTCTGAAATCGACAAATTGGCGGAGCATATGCACATTGACAATTTTAGAAAAAATGAGAGCGTAAACAGAAATTATTTCGACTACGACTCGAAGGAGGAGAGAGCTAAACGAGAACTGAGGGGTAGTAATTTTATAAGGCAAGGCAAAGTAGATACCTACAGAGAATTGTTTACCAGTGAGTTGGAAGAAAGAGCTGATAAATGGATAAGGGAAAATTACAAGAACACTGACATGAGATTCCCAAATATGCCGGAATAATTTTTGAATTTGTTAATATTTTAATAAAGATTTATAATTTAACGCATTTTAATGTTTGTCAGGTACCTAGGTAAATAAGCGTATTTTTGGGAAAAATCGGAAACAATTATATTTTGATATTATTTTTTAACTTCTTTATAAGAATAACCAAGATACAGGGTGTCAAAGTTGAAAGTTCGTTTCCGATTTTATTAAATAATTTTGGAAAAAACAAACGTTTTGCTCAAAATTTGATTTTTGGTGGTTTATCAAGCAAGAAAAATAAAATTTCTTAAAAAATTAATGTAGGTTGTAGAGGGCGCTGTTTGCGACACTCCGTTTAAATGGTAACATCTTTTTTGCTTCTTAGTGTATTCACGTTTTTAATAAAAATATTATTTTTTTACCTTCATTCTGTAAAAAAGGTATCCTTTATATGTATGTATATGTCGCTGCATGTAACCGTTTTCGAGAAATTTAGGTTTAAATTGTTTAGTGCACCCATTTAATTGTGATTTGAAAATGTAACATTTTTTAAAAGTACGTTACGATTCAAAAAACAGATTAAAGAGACGCTACAAATTTATTTACTGTCCAGATTCGTCATTGTTTTTCAAAATTTTATGTTTTAAAATACAATTAATTAGGTACATATTTTTAAAACGCTTACTTGAAGATACATTAACATATTTTTTTATCTACAACCTATATTATTTTTTTTTAAATTTAATTTCTCCCTCCTGAAAAACCCCAAAAAATTAAATTTTTTTCGAAAACGTTTGTTTTTAACAAAGTTATTTCATAAAATCAAAAACCAACTTTCAACACCCTGTATCTTGGTTATTAACTTTTGAATAGGTAAATTGTACAGGCATTTCAGGGACACCTTGTATAATAAAAATAATAAAGAATTATTACCACTAAACGGTTATAAAACCTGCGTGAAAATATAAAAACGAAGTAAAAAATACAAACCTTTATTAGTTGATGTTTTTCATACTAATTCTTTGTAAGAAGGTTTTTATTTTTAAAATAATTTATTTTTATAAACAATTGTTGCAATCAAATTTAGCCATTTGGCCTAACTAACTTCGTGTTGTCTTTTATTTTTATAACATATTTAATTTATACGAAATTAGTAAAATTTGTGTAATTAGTTTAGTATTTTAAATAAAAACATTTTTATTTGTACTCTTTTGTAAAATTATTGTTAAAACTAAGGAATTCTAGGGATATTTTTAACTTTTAAAGTGACCATGTTGGCAACACTGCATAAAACCACGAAATAATTATATTTCCAGTAGGTACTACTGGGTCAAAATTTATTTACGGGCCAATTCCGAAAAATAAAAGTTAAAAAATAAAAGTCGGTGTATTTTAAAAAACTCCAAGTTTTTTAGTTGGTACAGGTTTCTTCTACCAAATTTTGTATGTGTCCGCACTGGATATGTAGGTTTCTGAATTTCCGGCATCTTCTTTAAGCAACCTTTTTTAACGCCGGTCACACGTTCAAATCATAGATTATTAAACAAATTTTGTAAAACGTAATAACGAAATAAAAAAATATTCATATTTATTATGAACGCATATATTGATGTAAATAAATAAATAAATAAAATACTTTTATATTTAGCAATTAATAAGAAATTTGAAGAATATTAAAAATAGGCCATGTGACCGTTGTTACGACACAAAAACATACGCATGAACTAATTTTTTCATAATTTGAGGAAAAATTAAGTAAATTTAATGAAAACTTACCTATTTAATGCAAAATCACTAGCAGCAAAGTTTTCGTAACACAAAATTTAAAGAAGACTGATATTAGCGCCTCTGGCGGCAAAAATGTGAGCGTATATGGAGTGCTACCGGCGTTACGCACAATCTGGGGGACACAGCTTTAAGGCACTACCGAAACTTTGATATTGTAAAGAGGAGTATAAGAAAAATTGATTAAAAAATTACGTAACTGTTTCTATATCGTAAATTATTTAAATATTTATTTTCAACTTTGGACAGTAAAATGCAACAGATTTAACATAATAAACAGACGACAGGGACATGTGACCGGCGTTACATTTGGTCATTTTAAACTTCGTTACTTTTAATTTTTTTTATACAAAAGCTACCGTACTTTGTTTTTTACTGGAAAATATATGCCTTTACACAGGAATGGTATGTGTAACCAGGTAATGCTTGAAAAAATTTTTTTTTTTTGCCAGGGACTGAAATGTGCCTGTAAATAAATTTTGACCCTACTACAGGAATTGTTAACCAAGGTTATTTTCAATCATTTAGTTGTTAAAGGGACGCACTTTTAGTATAATTTTTTTTTCCGTTAATAAATAAAAAAAATACTATTACTAAGTAGGCTGTACTTTGTTCTCAAAACATTCACGTTTAATGCCGCGTAAATATAACAATCTTATTGTTCATATTTGTTCACGAGTGGGACAGTAGAAAAAATAAATCTTACTAAATAATAAATCAAATATACAAATGGATTAAAAATGGTATAAAAACGCGTGATGTAACAATATCATTCCTTAACTGACTTCTCAATTTAAAGTCTTTAAACATTTTAATAGGCTAAAATGGCGAGTAAAACTTTGAGAAAAAATCCCAACGAGGTGCGCCCTCTTTCAGAAGAATTATCAAACATAATGAAAAAAGGTGCGTATGCTACTATACTATATTATACTCATTTTACCAACTCCCTAGTACACAACAAACTTGGACAATACACATGCTATTGGTGTGCATTGGTTGTGTTGTAGGATATTGGTAAAGTGAATATAGCATGATTACATGTATAAATATAAAAAAATGTCCACCCATCAGCTGGAAAACCATGGGAATTGTATCAAGTAGGGCCCAAAAATTACGTCCGATGGCCAAATTATATAAAATATAAAGATGAAATCTACAATTTTCCCATAAGAAAAAACGACGTTTGGATAAACACACTGGGACGATCTGGTAAGTTGTAAAGTAGTTCGTGGATTCCACGGGTTCATATGAACGATCATTTTTAGGAACAACATTGATGACTGAAATGGTTTGGCAAATTTGCAACAACATGGATTTCGAAAAAGGCTTTGAAAAACCCTTAATTGAAAGGGTCCCTTTTTTTGAGTATGCCACATTTGGAAAGAAAAAACTTTTAAAAGAAAACGAAAATGACCCCAAAAGATTAGAAACTGTTAAACACATGCTTACATTGGAATGGGAAAGATCTGAGTATCCAGAAACGAGGGTGTATAAGAGTCACTTGCCACTTTCCCTGCTTCCCCCAGAGTTAGCCAAAGAAGCCAGAGTAAGTTAATTAATTTAAACAAAATTTATTTTAATACTTTAAAAATATTAATTGCCATATCAATGTTTCAGCTAATATATGTAGTAAGAAACCCTAAGGACATGGCTGCGTCTGCGTATCATTTCGGTCAAATGTACTTTGATCAGCCACCATTCGAACAATATTGGGATACTTTTGAAAGAGGCTTAAGTAAAATAAGTAAGGTTATTGATTAAATTTAAATTTCATCGTTTTATTTTAGTTTGGGGTACATTTTTCGAGCAGGCCAAGGAAGCATGGGACATTAGACACCAAGAGAACGTGTTGTTTATGTTTTATGAAGATATTGTTAAGGTAGCTTTTAAAATATTTAAACCACATTGAAAGCAGTGCTTTGAAAATGAATAATTTTAGGACATGAGATCCACAATCCTAAAGGTCTGCAAGTTCCTGGGTAAAACTTATACAGACTCTGAAATCGACAAATTGACGGAGCATATGCACATCGACAATTTTAGAAAAAATGCCAGCGTAAACAAAAATTATTTCGACTACGACTCGAAGGAGGAGAGAGCTAAACGAACACTGAGGGGTAATAATTTTATAAGGCAAGGCAAAGTAGATACCTACAAAGAATTATTTACTAGTGAGTTGGAAGAAAGAGCTGATAAATGGATAAGGGAAAATTACAAGAACACTGACATGAGATTCCCAAATATGCCGGAATAATTTTTGAATTTGTTATTATTTTAATAAAAATTTATAATTTAACGCATTTTAATGTTTGTCAGGTAAATAAGCGTATTTTTGGAAAAAAATCCGAAACAATTGTATTTTGATATTATTTTTTAACTTCTTTATAACAATAACCAAAATACAAGGTGTCAAAGTTGAAAGTTCGATTCCGATTTTATTAAATAACTTTGGAAAAAACAAACGTTTTGCTCAAAATTTGATTTTTGGTGGTTTTTCAAGCAGGAAAAATAAAATTTCTTAAAAAATTAATGTGGGTTGTAGAGGGCGCTGTCTGCGACACTTTACGTTTAAATGGTCACATCTTTTTTGCGCCTTAGTGTATAAACGTTTTTAATAAAAATTTTATTTGTTTACCTTTCTTACGTAAAAAAAGGTATCCTTTATATATGTCGCTGCAAGTAACCGTTTACGAGATATTTGGGCTTAAATTGTTCAGTGCACCCATTTAATTGTGGTTTGAAAATTTAACATTTTTTAAAAGTACGTTACGATTCAAAAAACAGATTAAAGAGACGCTACAAATTTATTTACTGTCCAGATTCGTCATTGTTTTTCAAAATTTTATGTTTTTAAACACAATTAATTAGGTACATATTTTAAAACGCTTACTTCAAGATACATTAACAAGGTGTACCTTTTTGAGTGATAAACATTAAAAAAGTCAATTTTTTTAAGTGTCGCTGGCAGCGCCATCTACAACCTATATAATTATTTTTTTAATTTAATTTTTCCCTCCTGAAAAACCCCAAAAAATGAAATGTGCGAAAAAGTTTGTTTATAACAAAGTAATTTGATAAAATCGAAAACCAACTTTTAACACCCTGTATCTTGGTTGTTATTATTTTTGGTATAGAGGTAAATTGTACAGGCATTTCAGGGACACCTTGTATAATAAAAATAATAAAGAATTATTACCACCAAACGGTTATAAAACCCGCTTGAAAATATAAAAACGAAGTAAAAAATATAAATCTTTATTAGTTGATGTTTTTCATTTTGATTCTTTGTAAAAAGGTTTTTACTCACTTAATATTCACTACATATTTGAATTTTTTCTTTATATTTTTTTTGTCTTTTATTTTTATAACATATTTAATTTATACGAAATTAGTAAAATTTGTTTCATTAGTTTAGTAATTTAAATAAAAACATTTTTATTTATACCCTTTTGTAAAATTATTGTTAAAACTAAGGAATTCTAGGGATTTTTTTAACTTTTAAAGTGACCATGTTGGCAACACTGCATAAAACCACGAAATAATTATATTTCCAGTAGGTACTACTACAGGAATTGTTAACCAAGGTTATTTTTAATCATTTAGATGTTACAGTTACACTTTTAGAATATTTTTTTTTTAATCCGTTAATAATTAAAAAAGCCTACTTTGTTCTCAAAACATTCACGTTTAATGCAGCGTAAATATAACAATCTTATTGTTCATATTTGTTCACGAGTGGGACAGTAGAAAAAATAAATCTTACTAAATAATAAATCAAATATACAAATGGATTAAAAATGATATAAAAACGCGTGATGTAACAATATCATTCCTTAACTGACTTCACAATTTAAAGTCTTTAAATATTTTAATAGGCTAAAATGGCGAGTAAAACTTTGAGAAAAAATCCCAACGAGGTGCGCCCTCTTTCAGAAGAATTATCAAACATAATGAAAAAAGGTGCGTATGCTACTATACTATATTATACTCATTTTACCAACTCCCTAGTACGAAACAAACTTGGACAATACACATGCTATTGGTGTGCATTGGTTGTGTTGTAGGAAATTGGTAAAGTGAATATAGTATGATTATGAGTTTAAATTTTTAAAAAATGTCCACCCATCAGCTGGAAAACCAGGGGAATTTTATCAAATAGGGCCTAAAAATTACATATGTTTGCCAAACTATGAAAAATATAAAGATGAAATCTACAATTTTCCCATAAGAAAAAACGACGTTTGGATAAACACACTGGGACGATCTGGTAAGTTATAAAGTAGTTCGTGGATTCCACGGGTTTATCTGAACGATCCTTTATATTCATTTTTAGGAACAACATTGATGACTGAAATGGTTTGGCAAATTTGCAACGACATGGATTTCGAAAAAGGCTTCGAAAAACCCTTAATTGAAAGGGTCCCTTATTTTGAGTATGCCACATTTCGTTTCAACGAAGAAAAAAAGGAAAAACTTTTAAAAGAAAACGCAAATGACCCTAAAAGATTAGAAACTATTAAATCATTTCTTACACTGGAATGGGAAAAAACTGAATATCCAGAAACAAGGGTGTATAAAAGCCATTTGGCACTTTCCCTGCTTCCCCCAGAGTTAGCCAAAGAAGCCAGAGTAAGTTAATTAATTCAAACATAATTTATTTTAATACGTTAAAAATATTAATGACCATATCAATGTTTTAGGTAATATATGTAGTAAGAAACCCTAAGGACACGGCAGTGTCCGCGTATCATTTCGGTCAAATGTTTGTTGATCAGCCACCATTCGAACAGTATTGGGATATTTTTGAAAGAGGCTTGAGTAAAATAAGTAAGGTTAATGATTAAATTTCAATTTCATCGTTTTATTTTAGTATGGGGTACATTCTTCGAGCACGCCAAGGAAGCATGGGACATTAGACACCAAGAGAACGTGTTGTTTGTGTTTTATGAAGATATTGTTAAGGTAGCTTTTAAAATATTCAAAACCACATTGAAAGCAGTGCTTTGAAAATGACTAATTTTATAGGACATGAGATCCACAATCCTAAAGGTCTGCAAGTTCCTGGGAAAAACTTACACAGACTCTGAAATCGATAAATTGGCGGAGCATATGCACATTGACAATTTCAAAAAAAATACCAGCGTAAACGGAATTTATTTTGATTACGACTTGAAGGAGGAGAGAGCTAAAAGAGAAACGAGGAGCAGTAATTTTATAAGGCAAGGCAAAGTAGATGCCTACAAAGAATTATTTACCAGTGGGGTGGAAGAAAGAGCTGATAAATGGATAAGCATAGAAATAACACTCTTAATAAACAATAAAATAAAATAACACTGTTATTTCTATGTGGATAAGGGAAAATTACAAGAACACTGACATGAGATTCCCAAATATGACGGAATAATTTTTGAATTTGTTAATATTTTAATAAAGATTTATCATTTAACGTATTTTAATGTCTGTCCTGTAAATAAGCGTATTTTTGGGAAAAATCCGAAACAATTATATTTTGATATTATTTTTTAACTTCTTTATAACCATAACCAAAATACAGGGAGTCAAAGGTGAAAGTTCGATTCCGATTGTATTAAATAACTTTGGAAAAAACAAACGTTTTGCTCAAAATTTGATTTTTGGTGGTTTTACAGGCCGGGAAAATAAAAGTTCTTAAAAAATTAATGTAGGTTGTAGAGGGCGCTGTCTGCGACACTTTACTTTTAAATGGTCACATCTTATTTGCGTCTTAGTGTATTCACGTTTTTAATAAAAATATTACTTTTTTACCTTTCTTACGTAAAAAAGTTATATTATTACCTCAGGTAAAAATAAGTTACATTGACTAGTTTTTCAGCCAAATCAATCGTCGAGTTTTTAATAAAATTAAAAGTGAGGTAAAATTACTACTTTTGTATATACAGTGTTGGCCATAATTTTTGCAACCACTGTAAAAAAAATTCAACTCTAAAACCCCTTTATTATTCTTTATGAAATTTTAGATAAAAATACTTCAACTTATATCACAGTTTACGTGTTCGAGGGTTTTTCGAGAAAATATTTTGAAAGCCCTTTTATTTAATAATGAAAAAACGTTCGAAAAAAACTTTTAGGGTAATTTTTTTTAAGTAAATAAAAAATATGCTGTTAAAGACCGTATTTTTGTTAGTATACCCTGAAAATTTTGTACAAATCAAAAATTGGTGTTAAACAAAATTTATTGCCAGAAAAGTCTCGTAAGTACTAGAAAAATCATAAAAATATTATAACCAATATGCAAAATATTGTGCTGTTTAAAGTATAGCCAACCTATAAAATCAAAATTTTGGTTGGGATAAAGTATCTCATTACAGAACCGAAAGCGGTGTTATAATAAAGTCATTATGAAAGCAAAATAGATAAACTAATTTTTTTTAATATTTTGTCAAAATTTTGACTTTTGGACTTGTACTGTTCTTAATCTCACCGATTCAATTATATTCAGCGTCGAAAATTCACTTTTTTCTCGATATCAGTGTACGGATAGCATCCGTAAAAATTAGGGATAGAACGATATCACTTTTTTTTGCCGATACGATATATCGGCCGATACCGATATTTACGTGCCGATATACCGATATATCGTATCGGCAAACATAATGCCATCTATTTATACACGACCGAAGCAAAAATCGGGGAAGTCCCGTTTTAATTCCGTTGCGAGGAAACGTTTGTGATTGGTAGTGAGTGACATTTAGGATTTCTGGGAAGCCCCTTATACAGTGTGTATTAAAACGAATAGATACACTTAAATAAAACAAGTGCCAAACCCCGCCCACTGTGGTAGGGATTGAGAATTTATAGGTTTTATTTTTATCGAATTCGTTTGTTTTGTTTTAATGCATTTCTGCAAATAAAAACTAAGTATTGTTTAAAATCCAGTAAATTCCAGTTAATGGCGAAAATGCATTTCTTAAAAACTATACACATTTCCCTACGACAGCGTCGGAACTACTGAACAAACACAGTAGATCAAACTGCATGCCGCGCTGTTGCCATATGCTATTATTGTTTCCTAAAAGGGTTGTTTTTCTTATTTTTTAATATTAAAAGTAAGAAAATTTTTATTTTGTTTAATAAAGTATTTCATTTATGCACTGAAGAGTGAAAAGCGCAATTTTTTTTTGCCGATATATATCGGCAATTATCTTGCCGATACGATACGATACCGATAATCGGAAACAATTGCCGATATGCCGATATACCGATATCAATATCGGTATCGTTCTATCCCTAGTAAAAATGTGGAAACTTTCAGAAAAATTGACTTTTGCATTTTTTTGTAAATATTACTCTGAATAGAATGAAAAAATGCAAAAGTCAATTTTTTTGACTATTTCCCTTGTCTTAATTTCCACCAATCACAAACGCTCAATTTTGAATTACAAATGGTTTCTAGGTAAAAAAACTGTGTGACAGCACCTGTCAGCAGTTTATTCGAGTTTACCCGCGGCAAAACTTGACAGCTGTTGTCACCAAAAATTGCAATTTATATTTCAATTGTTAACTGTTACTCATGAAATAGTCTTGCCAAATACCATTCGGGCATCTAATTTTTCCTGTGAAAAAAATCGAAAAAACACAATGCTAATAGGTCAATTCTGGGTTCTCTCGTAAAATTTCTGTAAATTCGTAAATCTATAGCTTACGATGATCTGTAACTATAATGCTTATAGAATCGTAAAAGTGGCAATTCTGGGATGTTATCTGTAAATGTCTAATTTAAAGTAGTATAAACGAACTACTGCAACTTCACGCCTATTTACTTACGATCAGCATAACCTATATTTTTAAATGTATTATTTGGTTTATCCACAGTTTATCGGTTTTCATTTATGTATCAGCATATAATATAATACAAAAAGTAATAAATTTAAACTGGTTGAGGAATAAAATAAGGTAAGATAATTTTACATTTAAAAGAACATACAATATAGGTATAATGAATAAAATTGTTAGTGCGTTGAGTGAAGAAGTCAATCAATGGTTATGGTTAGTGGTAACGCAAAAGCAACAAAGAGAAAAAGATAAAAAAAACACCACTCCTCAACAGTTGAACTATATTTGGATGCAATGGATGGAGATTATCCATTGGGCCAACCATGGCAGGATAACTTTGAACAAGGAGCAGAAAATCAAAAAAAAAACATTTTGAGCTTAATAAAACCTATTTAGAAAATTATATAAAGCTGAAAGAAGAACAATTAGGATTTGAAATGAAAAAAATTAAATTTTTAAATCCAAATTTTGATATTTGACCTAGTAATTTTTAACTAATTAGAATATTTATTTATTTTGTTATTTATTTCTTTTTTGATCGAGTAGGCTGTGGTTTATTTTTTTTTAAGAATATTATTTTATTTTATTGTCATATGTAAAATAAAAATATAAAGTTTTTGTATTAATACAATTATTGTTTTATTTAGTCAAAATTGAAATTATTTCTAATGTAGTTGGCCCAGGCTGCTTGTCCCAATTGATAAATATTACCATTATCATATCCACATTGACATTATTAAAAATATTCATGTTTTTAATCTTTAAAATAGCTTTACATAACCTAACAAAAACAAACTGTAACTAGCAACGATTGGGAAACACCCGATCGTAAATATTTACGATTCTATAAGGTTTTCTGTAAGCTACAGGAAGCGCAGAATTGCAAATTGTCTATAAGCTTATAGAAAGTTACAGATTTGCTTATAGATGCTTACAGATGTGCGCAGAATTGACCTATAAGTAATATTTTTTAACAAAAAGCATTCGTGCAGGTGCAAAAATCCTCCTCTTCGACTCGGATTTTTGTTGCCACCAGCACTCATGCTTCTTGTTAAAATATTACTTAGCAACGTGTTTTTTCGATTTTTTTCAGAAAAATTAGATGCCCGAATGGTATTTGACAAGACTATTTCATGAGTAACGATTAAACGCATTTTTAGAAACGGTATTACTCACCGGTGTGGATTCTGACGTGATTGGTCAGATGCTCCTTCCTCGTGAACGATTTGGAGCAGAAATGGCACCTGTGCGGGGACTCCCCGGTGTGCTGCCTCACGTGGTTGTTCAAGTGCTCCTTCCTGGTGAAGCTCTTGGTGCAGAAGGTGCACTTGTGGGGCGACTCGCCCGTGTGCTGCCTGACGTGGTTCACTAAATGGTCCTTCCTGGTGAACGCCTTGGGGCAGAAGCTGCACCGGAAGGGCGTCTCGCCGGTGTGCTGCCTCACGTGGTTTATCAGGTGCTCCTTCCTCGTGAAGGACTTCGAGCAGAAACCGCACCGGTGCGGGGATTCCCCGGTGTGCTGGCGCACGTGGTTCAAAAGGTGCTCTTTCCTGGTGAACGTTTTCGAGCAGAAGTCGCAACGGTGCGGCGTCTCGCCCGTGTGCCACATTATGTGGTTCGTGAAGTGTTCCTTCCTCGTGAAGGATTTACCGCAAATTTCGCATCTAAAACGTTTTATTTTATATATAAATTACGCTTTTCTATAAGTTGTATGTCTATGGTTTTCTAAAGTTTTGTATGTCAATGGGATTCTACAATATAAATGACGTTGCAAAATAGACTTCAACTTTCAAAATTTCAAAAATTGGTATATAAATTTTTAAAACGTAAATATTAAAAAATTATAAGAATTTTTGCACATTGGGATAAATTTAAAAAATGGTAGGACAAATTTGCACTTCTGTTAAAATGAAAAATTAGTGGAAGAAAATCGCACAGTAGTATAAATAAATGATGGGAGAAATTTTCAAAATCGACAGAAATTTTAACCTCAAAAATTTTTAGACAAATTTTTGAAACGTTTAAAGAATATTAAAAAATAATAAAAAGAAATTAATAAAAATTGATATCCAGAATATTAAAAGAATTTTTGGTAGGAAAAGTTTGCACATAGGGATAAATTTAAAAAATGGTAGGACAAATCTGCACTTCTCTTAAAATGAAAAATTAGTGGAAAAAAATCGCACAGTAGTATAAATAAATGATGGGAGAAATTTTCAAAATTGACGGAAATGTTAACCTTAAAAATTTTTAGTCACATTTTTGAAACGTTTAAAGAATATTAAAAAAGAATAAAAAGAAATTAATAAAAATTGTAAGATTGTTCAAAATCAAAAATTTGAAAAAAAATCGCACAGTATTATAAATATAAAAAATGTTGGGGCAAGATGACGGGGTCCTTTTTTTAATTAATAACATAAACATTATGTGGTTCGTGAAGTGTTTTGTATGTCAATGGGATACAAAATAAATGACGTTGCAAAATGACGGGGTCCTTTTTTAAGACTCCCAAAATTTTCAAAATTTCAAAAATTGTTAAACAAATTTTTAAAACGTAAATATTAAAAAATAATAAAAAGAAATTACTAAAAATTGTAAGGTTATCAAAATACAGAATTTGATAAAAATTGATATGTAGAATATTAAAAGCATTTTTGGTGGGAAAATTTTTGCACATTAGGATAAATTTAAAAAAATGGTAGGACAAATTTGCACTTCTGTTAAAATGAAAAATTAGTGGAAGAAAATCGCACAGTAGTATAAATAAATGATGGAAGAAATTTTCAAAATTGACAGAAATTTTAACCTCAAAATTTTTTAGACAAAAAAAGTAGTGTAGTAACGCCATTAACCTATCCAGCTTACAGGCAAAGCCTATAAGGTTCGGTTCTTCAGCGGGACCTACTGTTTAACGTGGAATCCGAACCACGGTCCTCAATGAGTTAGACTCATCTACCGACTTTCAACCCAAGGCTGTGACCGGGAATCGAACCCGCTACCTTTCGGACGCAGTTTGTCTCGGCATAGTCGCCTAACCCACTGCGCCAAATTTTAAAGAATATTAAAAAATAATAAAAATTGTAAGATTGTCAAAATAAAGATTTTGATAAAAATTGATATCCAGAATATTAAATGGTCTTTCTAAAGTTTTGTATGTCAATGGGAATATACAATATAAATGACCAAAGATTTAATATAATAATAATATTATAATATTATCTTTGTAAATGACGTTGCAAAATGACGGGGTCCATTTTTAATTAATAACAAAAACATTATGTGTTTTGTGAAGTGTTTCTTCCTGGTGAAGGATTTACCGCAAATTTCGCATCTAAAACATTTTTTTTTATAAATTACGCTTTTCTATAAGTTTCTAAAATTTTGTATATCAATGATTCAAATGGCGGGGTCCTTATTAAAAACAAAAACATGAAGTAAAAATGTCTTACCTAAAAGGCGTATCGTTCGTATGGGAGCGCATGTGGTTGGCCAAATGCTCCTTCCTGGTGTACTTCTTCCCGCAAATGGTGCACTGGTGCGGGGTCTCTCCCGTGTGCCACATGACGTGGTTCATGAAGTGCTCCTTCCTGGTGAAGGACTTCTTGCAAATTTCGCACCTGTGCGGCGTTTCGCCCGTGTGCTTCCTCACGTGGTTCACCATGTGCTCTTTCCTGGTGAACGTTTTGGCACAGTACTGGCATCTGTAGGGCGTTTCGCCCGTATGGCACCTGAAGAAAAAAACATGAAAGTGCAGTGTTTTCGTTTAACAGACGCAATTAAAACGCGCGCGATCGATACATTTGCAGGTGGCCAGCGCGGTCCTTGTTGGTGAATTCAGTGGTGTTTAACTGTGACTAAAATGCCCAAAAGCCACTATTTCTACGTTTAGCCTGTGACTAAAACTCTTCAACGTAGGAGGGTAGGATAGGATAAAGAATGTCAAAAAATAACCAAAGAAAAAATTTTAAGATTGTCAAAATAAAGAATTTGATAAAAATTGATTTCCAGATTATTAAAAGAATTTCTGGTAAGAAAAGTTTGCACATTGAGACAAATTTAAAAATGGTAGGACAAATTCGCAAAGTAGGGTAAATTTAAAAATGGTAGACAAAATTTTCACTACTGTTCAAAATCAAAAATTTGTGGAAAAAATTCGCACAGTAGTATAAATATAAAAAATGGTGGGACAAAATTTTAAAATTGCCATAATTTTTAAACTCCAAAATTTCTATTTTTTTTAAATATAAAAAAAAAAGATTTTCAACTTTAAAAATTTCAAAAATTGTTGGACAAATTTTTGAAACGTTTAAAAAATATTAAAAAGAAATTACAAACAATAATTGTAATTATTGTAAGCTTCTCAAAATAAAGAATATGATAAAAATTGATATACAGAATATTAAAAGAATTTTAGGTAGGAAAAGTTCGCACATTGGGATAAATTTTAAAATGGTGGGACAAATTCACACAGTATGGTAAATTTAAAAATGGTAGGACAAATTTGCACTGCTGTTCAAAATCAAAAATTTGTGGAAAAAGTCGCACAGTAGTATAAATATAAAAAATGATGGGACAAATTTTCAAAATTGCCATAATTTTTAAACTCCAAAATTTCTATTTTTTTATAATATCAAAAAATTTAGATAATTAAAACTCCCAAAATTTTCAACTTTCAAAAATTGTTAAAAAAATTTTTAAAAGGTTTAAAAAATATTAAACAATAATAAAAAGAAATAAATAAAAATTGTAAGATTCTCAAAATAAAGAATTTGATAAAAATTGAAATCCAGAATATAAATAGAAATTTTGGTGGGAAAAGTTTGCACATTGGGATAATTTTAAAAATGGTAGGGCAAATTCGAACAAATTTGACCAATTTTTTCAAAATATTAAAAAAAGACTCCCAAAATGTTCAACTTTCAAAATTTTTTAAAACGTAAATATTAAAAAATAATATAGGTAAAGAAATTAATAAAAATTGTAAGATTGTCAAAATACAGAATTTGATAAAAATTGATATGCAGAATATTAAAAGAATTTTTGGTAGGAAAAGTTTGCACATTGGGATAAATTTAAAAATGGTAGGACAAATTTGACTGCTGTTAAAAATGAAAAATTAGTGGAAAAAAGTCTCACAGTAGTATAAATATAAAAAATGATGGGAGAAATTTTCAAAATTTACAGTTTTTAACCTCAAAAATTTCAAACGTTTAAATAATATTAAAAAATAGTAAAAATAAATTAATAAAAATTGTAAGATTGTCAAAATAAAGAATTTGATAAAAATTGATAAACAGAATATTAAAAGAATATTTGGTAGGAATGTTCGCACATTGGGATAAATTTAAAAATAGTAGGACAAATTCGCACAGTAAGGTAACTTTAAAAATGGTAAGAAAAATTTGCACCACTGTTCAACATCAAAAACTTGTGGAAAAAAATCGCACAGTAGTATAAATATAAAAAATGATGTGACAAATTTTTAAAATTGCCAAATTTTTTATTTTTTTAAAATATCAAAGAAAAATAGATTTTTAAGACTTCCAAAATTTTCAACTTTCAAAATTTTAAAAATTGTTAAACAAATTTTTAAAACGTAAATATTAAAAAATAATAAAAAGAAATTAATAAAAATTGATACCTATGCAGAATATTAAAAGAATTTTTGGTAGGAAAAGTTTGCACATTGAGATAAATTTGAACAGTAGGGTAAATTTTAAAATGGTATGAAAAATTTTCACTACTGTTCAAAATCAAAAATTTATAACAGAAAATCACACAGTATAAAAAATGATGGGACAAATCAAAATTGCCATAATTTTTAAAGTTTCCAAAATTTTAATTTTTTTTTAAATATTAAAAATATTACTTACACAATTTCATAAATTTTAAAAATTGTTAAGCAAAATATTGAAAAATATTTAAAAAAAAATGTAAGATTATCAAAATAAAGACTTACCTAGTGTGATTCTCGAGATGCTCCTTTCTCGCAAACGATTTCGCGCAGATAGTGCAATTGTACGGTTTATCGGTACTGTGGCGCTTCATGTGGCGCTCAAGCGAAGCTTGATTGGCGAACACGTGAAAGCATACGGCGCAAGTGAACATGCTGCCCCCTAGATGGCACTTTCCGTGACGCGACAGCTCTTGGGCGTTGGTGAACGCTTTGCCGCATACCTGAGATAGAGAGGAAGGGTTAAAAAAATATATCAAAAGAGAAAAAAATTAACATACCTGACAAGTAAAAGGTTTTCTTTCCGTGTGGTATCTCCTGTGAACAATCAGTTGGTACCGAAACTGGAATATTTTTCCGCACAGATCGCACACGTGATTGCCCGTTATAACGGAAGGCACATTTTCATTGTTGATGTTCGAAGTTGACGCTTCCTGCTCGTCTTTAGTGACAATGGAAATGTTGCTGTTGTTCTGCTGAATATTACTGTTGTTCGAGTTCTGAATTATATTCTGCGTTGTATTTGCAATATCGCCTTGGAGCTTACCAAAAACCTAATATTATTAAAAAAATATAGTAAAAAAAATATTTCTTCACAAGGTTGTATTTACCTCATGATACGCCAAGAGTTGGTTCAAATCATCAACATTCACTTTGTACATGTTTTGAACCATCTCCACCCCCAAAGTCTTAGCCAACTCTTGCTCCTGCAAATTTGTCTGTATCTTAACAATATTTCCATCTGCTGTTCTGACATCCATGATGTTCCCTTTAACGTCTTGCATGCCGAAAGGGCCCCCGGAAAGCAATTTGCAATTCTGAAGCACCTTTTCGTCCTTGACGATCTGTTGCATGTTTTCGCTCATTTCCTGGTCGTTATTCGAGTGATTTTGGTTGTTTTCCACGGCACTCTCCATGCGCACAACGTTGTCCAACACCTGTTGCACCTGCAGCAAGTTTCGATCTCATTCTTAAGAATGTCAACAATACATTTGAGAATGTCAAATTAAGATCCTAGATAAAAGTGGATCTAGCATAGAAAAACCGACCGACCGACATGAGAAGCTGAGGTATCACCCAACAGTGCATTTTCAACTCGCCATCTAGTTTGTGGCGTCCAAAGTACAAATTACAGTTACCTACAGTTACCTGTAGGTAGGACAAACTCGCACAGTAGGTTGAATTTAATAGATGGTGGGAGAAATTATCACAATGGGGTAAATCGAAAAATTGTGGAAAAAAATCGCACAGTAGCATAAATATAAAAAATGATGATACAATTTTTTTAACTTCCCAAAATTTCAAAAATTTAAAAAATTGTTAAACGAATTTTTAAAACGTTTAAGAATGTTAAAAATGATAAGAAATAAATAGAAATTGTAAGATTGTCAAAATAAAGAATTTAAAAAAAAATTGATATCCAAAATATTAAAAGAATTTTTGGTAGGAAAAGTTTGCACATTGGGATAAATTTAAAAATCGTAGAACAAATTCACACAGTATGGTAAATTTAAAAATGGTGAAAAAATTCGCAAAATTTTAAAAATTGACAAAATTTTAAAAATTCTTGAACACATTTTTTTAACGTTTAAAGAATGTTAAAAATAATAAGAAAAAATAAAAATTGTAAGATTGTCAAATAAAGAATTTAATAAAAATTGATACCCAAAATAATAAAATAATTTTTGGTAGAAAAAGTTTGCACATTGGGATAAATTAAAAAATGGTGGGACAAATTCGCACAGTGGGGTAAACTTAAAAATTGTAGGAACATTTTGCAGTGTTCAAAATCAAAACATGGTGGAAAAAAATGCACAGTGGTATAAAAATAAAAAATGATGGGACAAGTTTCAAAATTGACAAAATTTTAAAAATTGTTAAAAAAATTTTGTTAACGTTCAAAGAATGTTAAAAAGTAATAAAAAGAATAAATAAAAATTGTAAGATTGTCAAATAAAGAATTTAATAAAAATTCATACCATATTTAAAGAATTTCCGGTAGGACAAGTTTGGACATTGGGATAAATTAAATAATGGTGGGACAAATTCGCACAGTAGGGTAAATTTAAAAATTGTAGGATAATTACGCAAAATCAAAAAATTGTGGAAAAAAATGCACAGTATTATAAAAATAAAAAATGATGGGACAAGACTAAAAATTGACAAAATTTTAAAAATTGTTGAACAAATTTTGTTAATGTTTAAAAATAATATAGGTAAAGATAAAATAAATATTTTATGATTGTCAAAATAAAGAATTTAATAAAAACTGATACCCAGAACAATAAAATAATTTTTGGTAGAACAACTTTACACATTGGGATAAATTTAAAAATGGTAGGACAAATTCGCACAGTAGTTCAAAATCAAAAAATTAAGGAAAAAAATTGCACGGTAGCATAAAAATAAAATATGAGACAATTTTAAAAAATCACCAAAATTTCAAAAAAATTTCAAATGTCAAATAAAGAATTTAATAAAAATTAATATCCCATTTAAAGAATTTTTGGTAGGACAAGTTTGCACATTGGGATAAATTAAAAAATGGTGGGACAAATTTCAAAAGGTAAATTTAAAAATTGCAGAAAAAATAAAAAATGATGGAACAAGTTTCAACATTCACAAAACTTTTAAAATTTACAAAATTTTAAAAATTGTTGAAGAAATTTTGTTAATGTTTAAAGAATATTAAAAAATAAAAAAAAATAAAGATTGTCAAAATAAAGAATTAAATACAAATTGAAGTTTGCACATTGGGATACATTTAAAAATGGTAGGACAAATTCGCACAGTAGTTCAAAATCAAAAAAATGTGGGAAAAATTGCACAGTAGTATAAAAATAAAATATGAGGGGACACCTTAAAAAATCACCAAAATTTCAAAAATTACAGATTTTTCAAAATTGTTAAACAAATTTTAAAAACAATTAAAGAATGTTAAAAAATAAATAAAAATTGTAAGATTGTCAAAATAAAGAATTTGATAAAAATTGATATCCAGAATATTATAAGAATTTTTGGTGGGACCATTGGTTCAAAATCAAAAAATTGTGAAAAAAAAACTTAAAATTATTAAACAAATTTTTAAAAGTTTAGAGAATGTTATAAATAATAAAAATAAATAAATAAAAATTGACATCAACAATTTTTTCCCTTAAAAATGTAGAATGTCAAAAAACTGTCAAAAATCAAAACAAAAACTAAAAAGCTCCTACCTGCAGGTGTTGCAATTGCTGCACAGTGAGACCCTGCTGAGCGATTTGGTTGTTCTCGTTCAGCTGCGCTAGCTGCGCCTGCGCCAGCTGCGCAGAAATTATATCCTTCTGGTCTTTGTTATCTTCAATCACAGAAACGAGATTGTTATCTTGCACTTGCACCTGCACCATGTTCTGCTGCTGATTATTGTGATTTTGTTGAGAATGGTTCATCTGTAAAAAAAAAAGATTAAATTATGTCTTAATTAAGTATTTTCAAAAATTAATTTATTTAAAAAAATGTTTATCTTACCCTAAACTTAACATCAGATCGATTCATCTGATTTTGGTTGTTAATATTATCGTTTTGATGTTGTTGTTGTTGTTGTTGCTGCTGCTGCTGTTGCTGGTGCTGTTGCGACATATTGTTGTGCGAATCTAAGTGCATTGCACCACCCGTTAGTGATAAATTTGCACCTTGTGCAAGACTAACAGGGATTTGAGAGTGCTGTGGCAAAAGCAGAGAATCTGATTGGAGCAGGCCGTGCTGACTTAGCATGGCATCCTAGATAAACATGAAAGCATAACCTCAAAAGTCAGTTATGTCAAAATTGACATTTGAAATGTCATATATTTTTTTGCACAAAAAATGTAAAAAAAAGTATCGTATTTTATTCTTACTTGTGTCAGTTTTCCTTGGTTTTCCCCCCTGGCGCCTGGCAGTCCGTAGACTGAGACTTGGGGTATCGGACCTGGCAAAAGATTTGTCAACACCCAGTATTTTGCAACGCTGCTTAAAGCTACGGCGTTTAGGGCTGTCGTGTTCACCCTTAAGTCAGTGGGCACAGAGGTCACCGGTGGAGGCCTTTGACTGTTCTGAAAAAAAAAACACCAAAAACGTGAAAGAAATTTATTATATGAAAGTAATATCTATAATATATGAATAAACGTAAATTTATTACATTTTGCTTATGCAAAGCATGACGCCTTGTACAAACAATCCTGTGGTTATGTGGCCAAATAAAAAGATATATATATATACAAAACTTACTTAAATTAAGTGAAAAAAGTTTTGCTCATCTTAAAATCATTTAAAATTAATAGATAATTGACTTTTTCAAAGAATATTATACATTTTAAAATGCTTTAATCACATTTTTAAATGTTAAAAATAGATTTTAAAGGGGAGAAACCTTAGGAATATCACGATTTATTTAAAAAACAATTTGAAATGTTAGAACCACATCTTAAAATTTTAAATTTACCATGCACATTCAAAAGTCCCACCTTGACATTTGAATACAAATAATTGAGATTATCTATTTGTCAGTTAATTTGTTCTTACATTACAAAAATAATACAAAACATGTATTTTTGTGTTCTTAATTAAGTAATTTATACACAAAAACATAAAAAACACTCCTTTTTTTTTTAGAAAACAAGACGAATGTATCGTTAAACTGACAGATAGATAACCTCAATTATTTGTATTTAAATGTCAAGAAGGTCCCACCTTTGATGTGAACTACAAAAACGTGCCAAATTGTGGGCGTGGTTTAAGCACATTTTTGACTGACCAATCAAAATTCGTTTAATTTGATCTTCGTGGTAATGGCAACACGGGTATGCAGGGCCGAGCCGTGCCGGGGGTGCAAGGGGTGCATGGCACCCGGGCGGCACTAACACAGGGCGGCAAAATATCATCAAAATAAAAAAGCCACCTTGCAATATGCAAAAAACTTTCTAAAAATCACTTTCGTTTTATTGATGTCGGCGTTTCAATTGAGGAATCATCGTTTTTATTCTACACACAAAAACAATGCCAAAATTGTGCTGTCAGGCGGCAATGATAAAAAAGACATAACCGAACGCGCGATAGCCACAAAAAATGATGATGACAATTTTCTTAAAGCCCGGTTTATAGATTGCCGCCCGCCCGCTTCGCTTTACGTCCGTCCGCTTCGAGTTCGTCAAGTTTCATGTTTTACGGAAGCGGGCTTACGGGAAACCAATCAAATCGCGCGCTGTGTACCACGTGATATGGTTTACAAGCAGAACTGTTAAGTTAAAGCATAATTTCTTTCGATTTGACGGCTGCGTATTTCAGCAATTTTTAGTTTTTCTATTAACGTGAGGCAAATAAGATGCAAACATAGTAGTTTCTTTTGTCTTTTAATGCGTTTAAGTTAAAAACTAGTTAATGATTTAAAAGGCATCTTTCCGAATTTATTTGTAGCTTTAAGAATATTTTTGACGATGCCAGTTACTGTTGCCCATGGAGAGCGGTCATTTTCGAAATTATAACTAATTAAGACCTATTTAAGATCCAATAAGAGTCAATTCAGGCTTTTAAATTTAGCAATTATAAGTATTGAATAAGATATTTCTAACAACTTGGATGTAGGCGACTTGATTAGGGAATTTGCTATTAAAAAAGCGAGAAAAATAGATTTTAGTTTAGTTTAATTATTTTTGTTTTTTTTTCCTGAATGTATTTTTATTTTATTCTTTTATGTATTTGTTAATAAATACTTTGTTATTTTACTATAAAATTTGTTATATGTTTATTGAGAATGATAAATTATGAACTCCTTTCCCTACCGACAACCTAATTTTTTACATTAATGGGGGCGGCAAATTTAATTCTTGCACCCGGGCGGCAGATACCCTAGGCTCGGCCCTGCGGGTATGTATGGGTATTTTAAGTAAAAGTAAAAAAATTAGAAATATCCTAAAATTATATCGGGTGTTCTATTAAAAGGTACTTAGGTAGAATGTTATTGCTATTTTTTTATAATTTAACAATCCTTTTTTTTAAGAGGCCGTCCATAAATCTCCTGACGCTAAAATGGTCAAAATTGACCCTCTTCCCCTCCATCGTGACAGAATGTGAGGATATATCGAATATCCCCTACCCCTAAAAATATTTATTGCGATTCTTTTTTGTAATAATCTGACTAAATGGAACAAAAAAAATTTAATTCGATTTACTTTGTCAAACCTCCCCTCCCCCCTTCGGCGTCGCGAGATTTATGGACGGCCCCAAATGTCAAAATAAAATAATTTCGATGAAAAGATTTTTTAAAGATAAAATTATTTAGAAATTAATTTTGTATGAAAAAAACAACAAAAACCTGATAATTTTAGAAATAATTAAAAAAAAAACTTATATAAAAAGTCTTAAAACATTTTTTTTGTATAACCCTTAAAAAAATTAATTTGGTAATGTTTAAGCCATCAAAATATCGAAAAACATTTTAAAATAAAATTAGTAAGGGCGCCCATGCTTTTTAAGGGTCCGTTAAAAAGTCCTGACGCAGCGCAATTACCTTCCATACCTTTGGAAACAAAGAAAAATCCAAATCCCATTGGACATGCAAAAATCCGCAGCAGGCAATGTTTTTGCCCACCGACCAATCAGCGTAGCAAATAAATAAACAAACTGGGTACACAGATCGGTGCACTAAACATGAAACAATTTGTTAAATAATTAAAACTTACCTCCGTGTTGTTGGAATTGTGTCCAGCGGAAATCCCTTCCGCACTGTTCGAGTTCATTTTCACGGCAAAATCGTCCAGAGTTTTCGGATTTTCACCTCAACAACACTTTGCAGTTCGAATAAAAACAATCACGTGAAATAGTCCGATGTCATTGTTTAGACGGGGGGACGCGGGCAGCCATTGACCGAGAACACGAACTGATTTCGTTCGTTTTTGGCACGCTGCCTTCCGCAAAGCGGCCGAATTACCGAATTAAACTTAATTTGCGTCGAACCGGGCCGTTTCTAACACCTCGAAGCCGACATTTCCAGATACTTTCGAAGAAATTCGCGATATTTGACGGGAGGAAAAGCGGGGTGCCGCACACGATAAACAGAGAGAAGCAACATGGCCGCTTCTGCCTTCGAACGCATACGTCGAGAGATTAAACAAAGAATTATTTTTTATTTGCCCTCAAAACTATCAAAAACTCCTCCAATACAACGTTTAAATATCCAAAGTTTGTTTTAATCGATTAAAATAGCGTTTATTTTTGTTTTCCCAGTAGATATAACGATTTATAATTCAAATTATTGAATCCCACCGTTTTCGTGGCTCCGCCTACTTGCTCTGTCGGTATAAGGCGCCAAATTTGAATTATGGACAATTTTGGGACATTCTTTTCAAATGATTTAAAATAGTTCTTTGAATTAAATGATTTGAAACAATGTTATGACATTTAAAAGAAGTTTTATGACGTTTTAAGTCAGTTGGGTTTTAATTTTAGAACAATACGTAAGTTTATTTTTTAATAAAACTTTAAGATTATAAAAATATAGATATTTAGAAGTATACCTACTTATTTTATTTTAGTTAATTTTTTGGTATGCTAAAATTCTTTAAAACATAAGCTATAGAATCAAAGTAACTAGAATTTTAAAAATTAAAAAAGCAATTAAATTAATAACTAAATATTAAAAAAGGTAAAAATTTATGCATTTATTTTTCCAATGCATGTTGACCTTTAAGACGCGTTCACCTGTCATCTGCAGACGCAGGTGAGAGGCGTGTCCACCTCTTACCTGCGGGTGGTTGCCTAGCAACAAACTCAGTTGTTTGTCAACACGGTATCGGCCGAGTGCACGTTGCAAATATAAAAAGAACAAAAATAACTTTCAGATGACGCTCTATTTCGAATATCCGGTTATTTTTCCGGAAACTGGTTCGGTGTCGGTAAATGGGTTATGGCACCCGAACGAGCCGCTACTGGCTGTGGCCAGTTTTTCGCAGGACAGAGGCGGGTTCGTCACCATTTTCGACGAGTTGGTAAGGTTAAGGACCCAAGCAACAAAATGTCATGATTTAATTTTAATTTTTAAACTATTTCCAAAGTAAATAAATAAAAGTAACAATTACCTAGATTAACCTTAAAAAAAATTAATTTTAATTTTTAATTGTCATGGTATTTACAAAATGTTTAATTACAGGAAAACGGTTCATGACACAAAGAAAACGAAAAAGAGAAAAAAATTGAAAGCAAATTTTAAAAATTAAACATTTTTTTTTCAGTGGCGTAGGTACCAGATTGTTCTTTTAGCAAACCCATATGTACGCCACTGAGTAACCTGCAAAGTATTTTTTTTACATTATTAAATTAATCAACTGCTAAGATTTCCAAAATTTTTAATTTTGCCAAATTATTTTATAAAATTATTTTTATAGTTTAAAATAAATTTTTGTGAAAATGTTTCAACTATTGTACAAATTATGGTTATTATATTTTATAAAATAGTTAAAAAAATGCATTTTAAACTAAAAATATTATTTTATAAAATAATTCATTTAAATTTTGGACTTGAACTGTTCTTGATTTCACCGATTCAATTATACATAGGTAGAGTTTAGGACCTATCTTGCCTAAAAAACTAAACAATAAAAAACAACGTATTTTTACATGTACAGACGTGGTCTTAAGTTATGCAAAACTTGTAAAAACACCGTCGTAAATGTTGCAGGCAAATTCATCAGAATTTGATTAAAAAACATTAAAAAGTGTCAAACCAACAAATATGTATTGGCTCAAAAAATTAAAACTAACATTTGTGCATAAGAAATTAATTAATTTTAATTATTACAGTTAATGACCTGTCTTTTCTTAAAAATACTGAACAATAAAAAACAACGCTTTTTCGTATGTACAGACATGGACTTAACATTAAAAACTGTCAAATGTCAAAAACACATTTAAGAATGTCAAAAAATATTTGAAAACCAATATAGAATTTGTTGTTACAAAAATATATTGTCCGAACAAATCAAAACCAACCTTTGTGCATAAGGACATACATTTTATTTATACATACTGTAAGTTAAGGACATGTCTTGCCTCAAAAAACTGAACATTAAAAAACAACGTTTTTTCATACCTATGTACAGACGTAGACTTAAGTAATGCAAAACTTGTACAAACGCCGTCGTAAATGTTGCATATGTACAGGCATCGACTTAAGTAATGCAAACCTTGTACAAACGCGGTCGTAAACGTTGCAGGGCGAATCGATAAAAAACGTGACGTTTCCGGTACACAGAAGTTACCAAGTGACCTCGTTGGCATGGCACCCGGAAAAAACGGTTTTGGCGTGCGGTTGGGAGAACGGGGAGCTGAAAATATGGGACGGCATGGAGAAGGAGTTCGTGAACATCGCCGGACTCCACAAGAGTCCGGTTATTTTGCTGGAGTTCAGCGAGAAGGGCAGCAGGCTTGTCTCTTGCGATACAGTACGTAAAAAGAATAATTATCATGCTTAAAATAGTTTTAACGTAAATTTTCAGTCGGGTTCCATAGTAGGCTGGAAGGTGGACGTTAAAGGCCAACTCAACACGGCCTTTCATTTGGATCTCAAAGAGCAAATCACGCATTTGACGTTTAGGTTGACAGTTAAAAATCATCCTGACTATGACGTGGACACGCTCGCTAAAGCAGCTGTCAACGGAGACGAAACAGCTCTGGACATGTTTAGTAATTGGCGCCCCAAAACAACTGCTAGGAAGTTTAGAGTCCAAGACGGCAGCGATAACCTCTGTTTTTACATAGCCACCCAGGTCGGGTCCATCTACTATGTCAATCACAGTGGATCTTGTGCTGAAGTTCTAAATACTGAAGGTTTGTTATGAAACTAGATATTATAATAATAATAATAATAATAATAATATAATAATAGGTATTCCGTTAACATATGTGGTGTACCACCCCAAGAAAGACGCCCTAATAGTGATGATGGAAGGTCTTACCATTGGTCATTTTACCGTTGACTACCAAGGTCATTTGCAGGAGATAGCCAAGGTCAAACTAAGCGGTAGAGTCCAGAATAGAAGCGTTGGAAGTCAGGGCTTAATATGGACTTTTGACAGTTCTCTGGCTATCCTAACAGGTACTTCATAGACTTTTCTCTATGGTAAACCATTGGAAGCATGAAAAATAATTTGACACTTCAGTTTATAAGTTTATAATAAATATAAAACCCTGTATGTTTTAACACAATCAAATAGAACATTAAAGAATCTTTCGATTGGTATTATAATAACTGTTTCCTAAAGTTAAAATTTCAGAGACATTTAACAATTTCTAATATTTTCAATACTATTTTGTATCAACAAACCTGTGAAATTCTACATGTGGTTTAATGTGACAGTATCCATGGTTACCACCAAATCTGTTTAAAATTAATTAAAATATTTCTCAAAAAATATTGACTTTAGGTATAGGATATGGTATAGTCATTTTACTAAGAATTTTATGTAGAATTAAAAAATGTAAAAATATATGAGGTGTCCTGTTTAATATAACAAAGTTATAGACATTTCCGGTAAAACGTTCAAAATAATTTAGGAAAAAACGCTATTCGATGCCCCTAGAAACTTCTAACGGACTACGTACGTGAAACACCCTGTGTTTTGTTATTTATGTGTTATGCTAGACTTAATTATTAATAAAAGATACAACAATATTTGTATAAATATGACAAAATGTACTAAACTAAACATTTATGAATACTGCTACTGCTAATTCAAAACTGATCCTGGCCACAGAAACATCACTTGTATAAAAAAGTTAATATACAAATAATAGTCAAATATCAATACTTTAACGTGTTATACTCAAATTTATAAAACAAAGTTGCTTCTTCGATTATTTATTGTTAAAATCTAAACAAATTTTTTTCATGGGTTAATTGTCATTAGTAAGATCTAAATTTTGTCCAAATTTAAAATCGATACGTTTTGAAATAAAAAGTTATTTAAAAAAATGAAATTTCTTCATTTTTAACACAGTGAAGAAAAAAATAAAAAAGTTTCAATCGATTTCTTGAACCCTTCCCAGGGAGCACACTGACGTTTTCTGACGTTTATATGACGTTTATATGACGTTTAAATGACGTCATATAAACGTCAGCAGACGTCAGTGTGCTACCTGGGTTGCAAATCGACTGTTCAATCATTTAGAAGATACTAAAATGGCATCTTTGCAGGTGATCTGACCGTCCGAATATGGGACATAGAAACAAACGACAACTACGTGCTACCGACCTCACTCAAACTATACGCGACGGAAGAAAAACCGACGCTCAACGAATCATTCACGTGCATAGCCTACTGCGCCATGAACCAAACGCTGTGCGCGGGCACCAACACTGGAAAGGTGTACTTCTGGACCCGCAAAATTTTCGATGTCGAGTCGGATAGTCCCGAGGACCAATGGGAGTTGAACAACGTTAACGGCATCAGTGGTACCGTCAAGCAGATAATGTGGGGGTCCATGCTGCTTCGGCAGCCGCTGTTGAGTCTGAATTGCGTGACCACTGTATTCATTATGAAGGAGCAGAGCATCTCAACGTGCTTCTCGGATAAAATCTGGGCGGTACAGAAAACCGCGTCGCAGATTCTAATGGAGAGCCAAAGCGGTAACCATTTGTTGAAGCTGGAGAATCAGGTTACAGATATGGCTACTACGAACGACTGCATAGCCTTCACCAATGGTAGGAATGTGGTTATGTACGACATCACGTGGAAACATGGTGACAACAAATACGACATTAACTCAAAGTTGAGTAAGGAGTCGAACGACGAAAGCAACTTTACAGTCAAACACCTCACAACGTTCAAGTTTGACAACGAAGGTATATCTATGTACGACAAACTCGTTGTAGCTCTAACCCAAAAAGGGGTTTTGGTGAGACCCCACAACGGTTCCGGTGTCACCACCATAACCTCCACCTCCATGGAGGGAGAACCCATAGGTATGGACGTCACAGGAAAACACCTCACCATATTCACCATAGAGGGTTTCCTCAAGATATACGACTTATCGGAAGGTGCGCCAAAACTGCTCACCCCAGTTAAAAACCTCGTCGATTCCGTAGAAGATTTCGGTGAGGTCATCCAAGCCAAAACCAATTCAGACGGCAGCAAAGTTGCAATGACCATAGCCGGTACCAATTTGATACCGGACGGTAAACTCTACATATGGGACATCGAAAGGGATCATTTGACTTGGTTCGATTTCAAAAGCAAAAGTACGAATTATGGCGATGAAGATACGGAAGATAAGAGTGGTTTCGAGGAAATTTGCTTCAATAGGATACCTTTGTCTTTGAATTGGGACGCAGGGGACTGTAGATTGTTGGTGTGTGATGCCAAAAAGTTGAAAACCAGGGAGAAGAAGAATGGCTTTCCCAAAGTTGGACGTTCCATATCTAACGGTAGGTGCAACACCAATGGTTGAAGCATTCCTGATACAGCCCTTGTGGAAATTTTTCTCTGAGAAAGTTTTTAAAGCCTTACTGTACACAAACCAAACGTTTTATTCTGTTCAATTAAAATAAAGTTTGTTTACCTTTATAGTAAACATTGCTTCCATGTTTTTATAAGCCTTATAACAACACAAAAACAGTGTTTATAAAGCCTTTTCATTGTGCTTTCTTTTGCAATAACCAAATACAACATCTCTATAGGTACCTACCATTTCTCTGCCAAAAGTCTTATTAAGTCTTATTAACTCTTCCAGAAGACTCCCAAATCTTGCTATTAGTCTGACTTACTAGGTAGTATTATTCAGACTTTTTAAGAGAAAGTAAGACTCTAAAAACTCTTATTTTTACTTATTAAAACTTTTTCAGAGAAAGATTTCCACAAGGGTATTTACACTCAGTTTCTTGCAGCTGGGGTGCAAAAAACCTTGAAAGACGAAGATCACATCCTCATAACTATGTTCGTCTCGCCGGATAACGCCATAAAAATGCACGACGTGAAACCTATAGACCCGGAATCGAGACTTATATCAGTCGCCACACCTTTTATCGCCACCCTGCAGAAACTGTCCATCGTGCGCGAGGTAATGGGTGACTTCATCGGCCTGGAGTCCTGCGATGGCGTCACCAAAACGGCCGTCCTGGACTTCAGCTACAACCTGAGCCTCGGAAACATGGATGCCGCTTTCAAGGCCATCAAGCTGGTGCAAAGCAGCGGCGTTTGGAACAGCCTGGCGCGCATGTGCGTCAAGACGCGTCGTCTCGACGTGGCGGGCGTTTGTTTGGGGCACATGGGCAACGCCCAGGCCGCAAGGGCTCTAAGATTGGCTATATCGGACGATTCTCTGCCTCTCGAAGCTAAAGTTGCAGTTCTGGCGGTACACTTGGGCATGCTGGACGAAGCTGAGCAGCTGTACGCTCAATGCGGCAGATACGACTTGCTCAATAGGTTGTTGCGAAGCCGTAACAAGATGGATGCAGCCCACGCCATAGCCGAATCGAAAGATAGGATACATTTGAGGAATACCGAGTACACCTGGGCCAAAATTTTGGAGCAAAACGGCGATATCAAGGAGGCTATAGCTCGTTTCGAGAAGGCCAACACTCACAAGCATGATGTGCCTAGGATGTTGATAGAACAACCCTTGCTACTTCAAGCCTACATGGCCAAAACTAAGGACCCGTAAGTAAAATGTCATCTAGTAAAGATGTCCCATAAAGAGTCTAAATCACAGGACCTTGGTGGCCAGTTTTACGAAATAACGTAAATTTAACATTTCAGGGACATACTGAAATGGTGGGGGCAATACATCGAATCGCAGGGCGATATGACTTCCGCCCTGAAAATCTACGCCGGCGCTGGAGACGTTTACTCGCAAGTGCGCGTGTTGTGTTTCCTAGGCGACGAAACAAGAGCGGCCGAGTTGGCCAGATCCAACTCCGACAAGGCCGCCTTCTACCACATGGCCCGGTACTACGAAACGGTAGGCAACTGCGAAGACGCCGTGTACTTCTTCACCAAGGCCACGGCGTACGGAAACGCCGTCAGGCTGTGCAAGGAGAACAACATGTCCGACGAGCTGTGGAATCTGGGCTTCATAGTCTCGCAGAGGGACAAGATGGAGTGCGCCAGGTATTTCGAGGAGGCCAACGATTTAGCCAAAGCCGTCGTGCTGTATCACAGAGCTGGAAAGTTGCACAAGGCTCTAGATCTAGCCTTCAAAACGCAACAGTACGATATCTTGCAGCAAATCGCTACGGACCTGGACGCCAGCTCAGATCCCGCGTTGGTGCAAAAATGCGCCGAATATTTCGTCACCAACGAGCAGTTCGACAAGGCTGTCGACCTGCTGGCCATTGCAAAGAAGGTAATTTTGATATACTTATAGATGTATAAAGTTTCGTAACTATCCCATACAGCACAGATGTCCATTGGACGTCAAATGGATATATGTGCTGTCTGGGATGTAGCATCCTTGGTTCTCTAACTTCCTTAATAAGTTTAAGTCATTGTTGTAATGTATCGGATACAAGTATCTAAGTATATACTGGATCTAGATAGGTATCGAGATCTAGAGTATCAGGATCTAATTTAGTATCTAGATCCTTAGATACATGTATCTTGCAAGATACATTTTATTTTACCAAACCTGATTGCA
Organism: Brassicogethes aeneus; assembly: GCA_921294245.1. Taxonomy (NCBI): domain Eukaryota; kingdom Metazoa; phylum Arthropoda; class Insecta; order Coleoptera; family Nitidulidae; genus Brassicogethes; species Brassicogethes aeneus. The sequence goes on from OV121140.1 coordinate 4,947,865, forward strand.
ACAACACTCGGAACATGTACATCCAATGGATATCCATTGGACATCTATTTTATAGTTTACACGCTGTTTCATAAATATCTATTGCGTTATAAGGCCCAAAAAATTTTTTTCTTCGTCATTTTTAACTTTTTTCTTTCAGTACACTGAAGCCATAACCCTGTGCTTGAAACACAACGTCCAACTCACAGAAGATCTATCGGAGAAGTTGACCCCAGATAAGGATGTCGTCGACGAAAATACGCGAGTAAAAGTCCTGGAAAAGTTGGCGGAAAGTTTGATGCAGCAAGGGAACTACCACCTGGCCACCAAGAAGTTCACCCAATCCGGGGACAAAGTGCGGGCGATGAAGGCTCTACTGAAATCCGGGGACACGGAAAAAATCGTGTTCTTCGCTGGGATATCGCGCCAACGCGAGATCTACATCATGGCGGCGAATTACTTGCAGTCTCTCGACTGGCAGAACAAACCCGACATCCTCCGGAACATCATCGCGTTCTACTCGAAAGGAAAGGCTTTGGATTTGCTGGCCAACTTCTACGTGGCTTGCGCGCAAGTCGAAATAGACGAGTTTCAGAACTACGAGAAAGCCTTCGGGGCCTTGACTGAAGCCTCTAGGTGCCTGGGGAAGGTCCAAACGCCCAAAGATTCCCTCCAGCACCAGAGGGCCACGGATATCGTCCAGCAACGGCTAACTTCAGTCAAGAGGTTTGTGGATATAAGGAGGCTTTTCGAAAGGGGAGATCTTCATACAGGTAAGCACAATCCCTAATAGCACAGTTTATCTAAGAATGTTTTTTAAACCCTCCAGCGGGAATATTCTTAGGATCATGCTATATTTCTTCTAGTCATGTTCTAAGAATGTTTTTTAAACCTTCCAGTGAGAATATTCTTAGGATCATGCTATATTTCTTCTAAAGAACATGCTTAAAAGAAATATAGCATAATCCTAAGAATATCCTCACTGGCCTATAGGCAGGTTCTTAGAAAGTGCAAAGTTTAGTGGTAAAAATTAATCCACTCTAAACATATGCTTAGAATGTTGAGAAAGTAATTGCTATAGAAAGTTCATTTAGGAATATTCCTGGAACATTCTGTTAGGCATATTCAGTTCAGTTAGGTACCTATATAATAGTAAAATATACCATAATCTACGTATAAAGGTACCTATACTTAGTATTAAATACTAAGTAAAAAACAACCCAAAATATTTATTTATAGTTATTTGTCAAATTAAAACAATATTCGATAACAAAAATACTTTTACTATAGGTATCTAAATTATCCGGCTTTTACATAAAATCTATCCAACTTAAATACAATGAAAATTTTTTTTTTATGAAGAACCATTTGGTTTTTTCTTTTGTGAAGAATTATTTTATAAGGAAATATTTTGTTTTTGTATTTTATGTTAAAAATAAATAGTTATTAATTATATACCGATTTTTTATATCTGAATTAACATTTTTATGTATAATAATCCTAACTATCTTCAACTTCAATCTAATCTGACTTATCCCACAAAATTTTCCAATTTTACTTTTTATGAAATAATGTCATACAACTTATGGTTTAGAGGTCAAATTGTTTATTTAATATTTTTAAATAAATACATATTAATATGTCGCAAAATTTTTTAAGGGGACGACAAATACATTTCACTGTCATGTTATGACAGTGAGGCGTATTTGTCGCCTCCTGAAGAATTTTACGAATGTATAATCCAACATATTAGAACGTGGGTATCTGACATATTTGGAAATATTCTCAAAAGCTTCCTAGGAGCTCCATAAGAAACCTTCTAAGAACATTCCAAAAACGTATTCTTAAAATATTCTTAGAATGCTTTTTAGGAAGGTTTTAAGAAGCTTCTAAGAATTTAATTGCATCATTAAAAGGGTATCTATTGAATGTTTTAAAAGTCCCTAAGAACATTCTTAGCAATAAGGGAAGGTTCTAAGAATATTCCATTATTTCGGGTCATATCTTCTTAGAAGATTCTTAGAATTAAATTTTGCTATCAGGGATACATTAACTAAGAAGACTTCCTTACAATATTTTTAGGCATGCTCCAGAGCAGGCAGCTGCTGGATTCAGGTGGTAAAGACTTGGAGGACTCTGTGAGAAGAGGCGACATTTATTCACTAATGATCCAGCAGTGCGTGAAAGCTGGTAAATTCGACGAAGCCAAGGAGTTGATAATGCAGCTGAAGCACTATTTAAGCGAAACTGGCAATAACTCGTTGACATATTACGTTGGTAAAGATGTTGTTGAAACTTTAGCCAAAGGTATTGGCGTTCCTGTTAATTATTTTTTGCCGGTTAGTGCTAAAAGTCCCAATAATGAGGATGTTGATGATGGTGAAGAAATTTTGGAAGAAACCTAAAAATAAATGTTTGTTCAATCAGTTTTGAGTTTTATTTGACTTTGGCATGTGTCATGTTTAGGTAAAACCTGTTTAAATTTCTTTTATAAGGAAGAATCGCAATTTATATACTGATAATTGTGCATGGATTTTATTGGTTTATCTTCATTATCTTCATCTTCGTGCCTGAAACATTTAAATTGTATTTTTGAAGCAGAATCAAGTAAGTTAAAATCTTCCAAAATTTAAACGTATAATTTAACCACAAACATCAGTTTTAAACTTAATATTACTTCAAAAATGATTGTTAACAAAAGATCCAATTATGGTAATCAGTTAGATGTAGAATTTAAGAGTATCTTGAGAGATATCAAGCCGTATATAATCAGCGTAAATTCAGCATACCATCTGAATCAGTACAGACTTTGGTTGGAGGTTTTGAGTAATCGACACATTACCAACAAAGAGAAAAGGAATATTTTTTTGAGGGAACTGGCAGGGCAGATCAAACGCCGGATTATTTTAAGTCCTTTTACTGAAGTTCCTGACCCTTATTTTTTCAGCGACCTCGAGGCAGTCTACTTTGATGAAGAGGTGAGTTCAAGCAAAAATAATCACAGGTCCACAATGTAATCTTTTTGACAGGACTATCTGTGCGTGCCAGACTTCAAGCTAATCTACCCAAACATGGATTTGGAAGTGAAAAACTACGAGCTTCCGAAAAATCCCGACATGAAAAGCGAAAAGTACAAATCCCTGCCGCGTAATATTTTTTCCCAAAAAGGCGTAACGAACGAAGATAAAAGCGAGGATAAAAAGAAGAAGAAAAGGCGAAGACACAACAGTTGCAAACCGTCCACTGGCAGAACCGAAAAACTCGAGGTTGAACGGCGAAATTCAACGACGACGTTTGAATGTGTGACGGGGAACCCTAACTACTTAAAATTGATGGAAAATGTCAGGAATATAAACTTTTTGGACTTGAGGAAACTCGAGAGTAGTTCGTGGTTTGACCTTTCCTGTTCTAATTCTACAAAAAGTTCGCTGGAACCGGCCAAAGAGAGTCCCAAGTATATCGATGAGGATACCAATACTGGTCAGTGATTTTGTGCTTTCAACTCCCTCTTTGGTCTATGGTTTTTATGATTTTCCTATTTTGGTTATTTTTTAGAATATCATGCCCCTGAAACTTCGACTTTTACTCCGAAATGCGATGAATTGGTATTTGACAATTTTTTGCAAATAAAATAAATAAAAACGTTTTTTTAAGGATAGAATTTCTTTAAAAGCGAGTTTTAAAGACACCAACGTCATTGTGACAGATCTGAAGAAAACAATTGAAGGCTTGCAACTGCGACTAACAGAAACGATAAAACAAAACAACGATCTGAAAAACGAAATAAAACATTTTGAGATAAAGGTAATAAAAATATCGCAGGTATACAAAATGTAGGTATTGTTACGAAAGTGTGTTGCAATGTTGCCAAATTTTATAAATACTCTTCCTTGCTTTTTAGTTTTTTTATACTTGTGCTTATTTTTAAATTTTTTTGTGAATTTTTCAAAATCTTTAAGAAATCTTTAATAAGTCATCTTGCATTATTTAGCGGCGTTGCCGAATGTATATATACTTTTCTTTTGGATTTTTTATTTATTTTTAGATCTAAAATTTTTTTCCAAAATTTCAGGATTTGTTTTTTTGCGGTGTTGCCAAATTTCTAAATATCACAAATCTTGAGAATTTTTTAAAATCTTAGTAAGTCATCTTGCAATATTAAAGGATGTTGCCAAGTTTACAAAAATTTACAAAACTTTAGGATAAATTTATATATCGTCGCCTTCAGGAGAAAATCACGTAACTCCACATTTTCATTAAAATTGTATTTTAGTGGCATCTGTTAGATAAAACTGTAACTAATTTATATGCAAGTTACAGAAGTCCTAAAATAAACCGTTAATTTTAAATTTAGAAAAAGAAATATACGTATCTCCAATCGTGGAGGAGCGTCCAGGGAATAATGCCTAACTCCAATATACAAATCAGTGCCATTGACAAGTATAAGTTATTGCCTAGTTATTTTTTCTGTATGTAAGTATGAAAGATTGTATAGTGTGTAAAGTTAAGGTACCATGAATAATTTAAGGTTACTTTTATTAACATAAAGTACATATTGGAGATACGTAATTTTCCATTAAACAATTTTTTGGCGGTAATGTGGAGATACACCAATACACCTTTAATATGTTTTTCTTTCCTCCTGTAAAATTTTACAACATGGAGTTAAGCAATTTTCTCCTGAAGGCGACGATATATACCCTATAGGAATTGTTTGCAGTTTTTGCAACGTTGCCAAATTTCCAACAACTCCCAGCATCTGGTATTTTTTGTAGCGGTGTTGCCGAATTTATATATACTTTTATTTTGCTTTTTTATACCTTGTTTAGATTTTAAAAAGTCTTTTCCAAAAATTCAAAGAACCTAATTTTTTGGTGGTGTTGCCAAATTTCTAAAATCATAAAACCAGAACCCAGGAATTTTTTGCAACGTAAACTCCCAGCAACTGGGATTTTTTAATTTGTTTTTTTTTGCGGTGTTGCCAAATTTGTTAAAAAATCTCTGAGCATGGGTATTTTTTAAAATCTTTAGAATACCTTTAGTAAGTCTTCTTGCCCTATTTAGCGGTGTTGTCGAATTTATATAGGTATACTTTTCTTTTGCGTTTTTTATACTTTTTATACTTTGTTTATATTTAAAAAATTCTTTTCCTAAAATTTAAAGAACCTAGGATTTTTGTTTTTGTTTTTTGCGGAATTTTTTTTAAATACCATTCATCTTGCATTATTTGGCGGTTTTACCAAATTTTTAAGTATTGCATTTTTAATTTTTTATCCTTTTTATTTTTAACTTTTTTTACAAAAAATTCATAGAAACCAGGAATTTTTTGCAACGTTGCCAAATTTACAAAACTCCCAGTGACTGGGATTTTTTTATTTAATTTTTTTGCGGTGTTGCCAAATTTGTTAATAATCCTAGAATTGGGGAATTTTTTTAAATCTTTAGGATACCTTTAGTAAGTCGTCTTGCACTATTTAGCGGTGTTGTCGAATTTATATATACTTTTCTTTTGCGTTTTTTATGTATAAGTATAGGTATACCTTTTTTTAGATTTATAAAATTCATTTTCCAAAAATTTAAAGAACCTAGGATTTTTGTTTTTTGCGGTGTTGCCAAATTTCTAAAAACCTAAAACTTTTAAAATCTTTAGGATACCCTATAAGTCATCTTCCAATATTAAAGGTTGTTGCCAAGTTTACAGAACCTGGGAATTTTTTAAAATCTTTGGGATAAATTTATGATTTTTTGCAACGTTGCCAAATTTCCAAAAACTGTGTTTTTGCGGTGTTGTCAACTGGGGAATTTTTCAAAATTTTTAGGATACCTTTATTAGATTTAAAAAAATTATTTTCCAAAAATTCGAAGAACGTAGGATTTTGTTTTTTTGCAGTGTTGTCAAATTTTTAAAAATCACAAAACTTGTTTTCAGGATGACATAGATCCAAAGTTCAAATCTTCAAATGAAGATTTTGGACGCTTGCAAGAAACTTTCACCGATAAACTTGACCAGGTGGAGCAAAATTTTGTAAAACAATTGGAGGATTTACAAAAAACTTACGAAGCAAAAATCGAATGCATCCAAGTCGATAAAGAAATATCTATCAAGGAAAAAGATAATGAAATCATTGCTCTAAAAGCCGCCATAGAAACTGAATGCGCTAGGTAGACACTTGTGCGCAATATTCTAAAACTACTTACCAAATTTGAATATTCCAACTCAACTGCTTCAATAAATAAAGCTTCTGTGCTGCTCACTTTCATTTGTTTATTTTTGACAGTTAAAACAAAAGTGAAACGTCACTTTGACAGATACATAACCTAAAAATGTTTTTAGAATGAACAACGAGATAACATCTTTAAGAGCGAAGTTTTCAGAAAGCGTGAATTTGTGCTGTAACAACAAAATTGATTTTCTTCAGAGATGCATTAAAAAAATGGATAATCTGTTTCATAGGTCGGAAAAAGAGTACATAAACCAAGTGAAACGACTCAAACGTCAATTGGATAACAAGGAAAAATCAATGCTTGTCAGTGTGTTTACAATTTTTTTGTTGTAATTTTAAACTGTTGTTTTAGATGTTTTTGAAATCTCAAAAAGTAGGAGTGATGTCAAAAGCTTCAGCCGACACGCAGGAGCATTTCGATGTTATGGTGAACTATTTGGAGAGCAAATACGCCAAAATGTTCGAAATTCAGGCCCACACGTATACGGAAAACCTCACTAAGCAGGACAGATACATAGATTATTTGAAAAAAATGTTGAAGAAAAACGCCATTTATTTCGAAGACCACAGCGACTGAACTCTGTATTTTATAAAATAAAGCATCATTTTACAATTAAACCCAATCTCGTTAATATATTATAAAATCGCGTTACTTTAATCGAATTTCAAGTCATTGGCGCCACTGGTCAGTTCTTTCTTTGCCGTCGAGGTGGCAGCACTGGCGCGATTGTTAAACATGGCGAGGTCGAGGAAATGTTGCTAGTGATGTTGTGACAATAATTTCGTAGTTTTAAAAATGTCAGGTGTACCATCGAATAGGCGAAATGGTGCACAGAAGATCCGCCTTACAAGTAAGTAAAAATAAACGCGATTTTGACGTTTGTGAGTCGGTGATTTAATAAATCACACAACTGTCAAACAATATGGCCCCTGTGATTGCCAAGACCTCCCTCGACTTTTAATTTGTGATGTAATTATTAATTAAATTTTGTCGTTTTCAGTACTGTGCGCTAGGAACCTGGTCCGCAAAGATTTATTTCGTAAGTACAAGAAATTTGCGTGCGTTAAAACAAATGTAAAAGTGTTTTTTTCGCAGGTTTGCCAGACCCCTTCGCAAAAATAACAGTCGACGGCAGTGGTCAGTGTCACTCGACTGAAACAGTGAAAAACACACTCGATCCAAAATGGAACTCGCATTACGACTTGTATATCAGCAAAACAGACTCAATTACGATATCAGTGTGGAACTACAGAAAAGTGCAAAAAAAACAGGGCAGTGGTTTCTTGGGTTGTGTTAAAATTGTGCATTCGTTGATACAAAGGCTTAAAGATACAGGATGTAAGTAATAACTATTTTTTATGCAGTACTGTTAAAAAGAAATGCATGGCAAACTTGGTTAATAATACACTTAAATGTCATTACGGTTGTCATACAATATTATGTTGCTTATAAGAAATTGTATGGCTACTAAATTATGTAGGTTATTTTTTTTTCACTGTACCTAATCCTATACTTAATTTTATCAGTAAATTTAGGTTTATTGGCTTTGGCTGATAAAATCAATTGTTTAAATAAAGTAGGGTTTTTCGGAATGCAAATTATTTTAATCTTTAATTCAAAGTTCAAATTTTACTGATCATATTTTGCATACTTTAACATTTGAATGCTGTCAAATAATTGTGGTTATGTACCTGTCAGTTTAACGCTGATTTCGTCTTATTTTCTGAAAATTATACATTATATTACTTAGACTGGGCCAAAAAAATCGACTATTTTTTTTTGGAAAGTATATTAAAAATATTATTTGGGGTGACAAAAAAAAATTATGGTAAAAGTTAGAGTCCATAATATTAATAGGTATTAAGAGGTCTATCATCGCAATTTTAGATTTTTTTTCCTGAGCGAGTTTTTGTCTCAGAACTCCCAAATCATTGAGTTTAACAAAATTGACTTAAGAATATTTTTTGAAGAAAATTGAATGCTCTACAAAAAAGGTTTGATTGGAATTTCCCGTCAAAACGAAATTTTAACCTTGAATAACTTTTGATTGAGTGAATTTAGCCAAAAATGTTAAGAGGCTTTTTTTGTAAAGCATTTGATTTCCCATAAGAATATGTATCGGTTTTTTATGGGTACTGATTTTTACATGAATTACAAAATTCCAATTTAAAAGATCAAAATGTAAAACTATACCAATTTTTAAGGCATGATTTTAAGGAAACGGTTCATCTGACGGAAAATTTCACTTTAACCTTTTTTGTAGAGCATTTAATTTTCTTAAAAAAATATTTTCAAGTCAATTTTGTTAAACTCAATGGTTTGGGAGTTCTGAGACAAAAACTTGCTGAGGAAAAAAAAATTAAAATTGCGATGATAGACCTCTTAATATTAATATTATGGACTCAAACTTTCACAATAATTTTTTTTGTCATCCCAAACCATATTTTCAATATACTTTTCAAAAAAAAATAGTAGATTTTTTTGGCCCAGTCTAATATACCTATGTATTTTTATGTATAAATGTCTTCATTTATAGCACAAAAATACATAAATTTCATTATTTTTAGAAAATATTCATAAATTAATAGACATGCAACAATATAGATGACATATTTTTGTAGGAAATTCTAGGCTTTTCACAAAAGTTCTTTTACGGATTTATTTAAAAAATCCATTTAATTTAAATCATTTAAATAATGAAGGAGGTCAATGTTTGAAAAAAAAATAAAAATAAAATAAAAATGTAATGAATTTTATGAGTTATTTGGGTATCATCTAAATTATTTTTTAAACGATTTAAAAGTACCTATATATTTTTTCTTCCTACAAAAATTTTTCTTGTGTATTGGGACATGTCCATTAATATCTAAGTTATAAAGTTTTTATTATGTAAAAAATGCTTTCATTTTGACCTCAGATATCATGATAGAAGTTTAACACCTGGTAAATTTTCCGATAACCTTTCATTAACACCCTGTATACAGACATATAAAGAAACTAAACCAATTTGAGTAAACAATATAACACTTAACCATATGGTTTTCTATTTTTTCCCACCATTTATTTTAAAACAGGTGGTGAATGTAAATGATGAAGAAATTCTGTTAAAATTAGTCATTATTGGGAATGCTTCCTGTACTTTGTGAATCTATAAAGTTTATTATTTTAATTAATTAATTTTTTGGTTTTGCACCAATAATCTACAAGCAGATTTATACCTGTGTAATACTTATTTCCTTTTAACTTTGTCACAATGGCTTGATTTTACCTGACTTGTAGACACATTTTTGGAATTATTTTTTTAGCGTAAAATAAAATATGTTTGAAATCGATTTTATAGCTTATACCTTGGTTTTATACTAATTAAAATATAATAATTATATGTTGTACTGTAGAATCACCCATGGAATGTTTGGATGAAATTCATATATAATACTTTATTTTTAAATTTAAAACGATAACAATCGTTTTTATCTACCCCTTATGAACAGTTGGTTAAAATGAATAATTTATAATTTCTATTTATTTTCATTACGCACATGATCATAATAATAATAAATTAGACCACACAATATGTATGTGGGCTTTTAATTAATGAAAATACTAATGCATATATAAGAGTTTTATTTCATTTTAGTGTTTCACATATGTACATATTTTTTTTACGCCCCAGTAAAGAAAACAATTTCGCAATGTGTGATGCAATTAGCAGAATTTTACGTCTTTTGCAAAAAACATACTATGAAATATTGAAAAAAACTCAAAAACTAAAAAATGTAAAAAAACGCGTAGTTTTAGCAAAAAATGTTATGTGACATCAACTTTGTTATTTTATCCTTTAAGCCTGTAAAAAAATCAAAAATTTGGACTGGGCTGATTAAAATACTCACTGCGTTCTAAATTTTAACAAAACTAAATGATTTGTCTTGAAATTCAAGTTTTTATTCCAAATTTATTAAAGTTTTCATTATCGTCATATTAAAACGTGCATTCAACTGCTAAACTAACCGTAAATTAAATCTGTGCCAAACAATTAATCTTAATTTTCGTTTTTCTGAAAATCACCTGTTTTATTGAAGCAAAATTGCGTATTTTATTACCGTAATTTTGATGTGCTATTATTAAACCAATTAATGCGAAATGATTTTGTTCAAAAAGGCGAAAATCCTATGTTGAGGGATCTTTGTTGTTTTTTTTATGAGGCCGGACACTGAACGTCCGGTGTATGCAACCCCGAAACTTGTTTTTCAAATTATCATATGCATCGCTGACCCAGATTTTACCATGTCATATGGTTTAATAATGAATCTGATGATCGATTCTCAACATCTTTTTTAAAGACTAACTAAAAATAATTTTTTGTGAAAAAAATAATTATAAAAGTTGTACCTAGATCTTAAAAATATCAATAAATAATATAAAAAGTGTTAATAACAAAAAATAAAAAAAATTTGATAAACGCAACTTATATATTTCTACAAAGCGACATCTATACGTAAATAAAGTAACCATCCTAATAAACATTTTTGACGTAATTTTCACCATTAACATTGCCCGTTATTATTGTAATTAAACTTAACAATTATTGATACCTACTTTAAAATATTAAAATAGCCTCAAAATATAATTATGTTAAGAAAATATGTTATCCTTTGATTTTTTTATTATATAAATTCTTGTACATTTAAGTAAAGAAAAAAAATTTTGTTTATTTGGGGGTGTTATTTAACACTAAAAGTGGGCAGTTTGATTTTTTTAAATAAGCCCTTAAAAAAGAAAAAAAATGGTCCCCTGGGTTACAAATTTACTAACATATTCTAAAAATGTTAAATCATTTTGAAAATGAGTCATTTTCAAGAAGCACCCGCTTTCAGGAAAATGAAGATCAATTTTTTTTTTGCTTAAATTGACTTTTGGTTGGATTTTTATAAATGTTTAGAGTTTTGTTTACTTACATTTAAGACAGGCAGTGCACTTTTTAATTTTTTTTACGTTTTTTTCAGAAAAATGTGTTTAGCTAGCTTTATATATCTCCACTCTGTTACCAATATAAAATCCAAAATTTAATTCAATAAAAAAAGTTGTTATAAAAATAATTTGAAATAAAATGTACTTAGTTCACAAACTTTTGACTCCAATTTTTTATTTTATTTTGTATTAAAAATTGTATGCTTTTTTTTAAATAAGTATGTTCGTTAAGTTACTTTTTAAAAGAAACCATTCCGATTCTTTGTTAAAAAAACAATACCATTAATATTTTCTTTTAGTCACTGTATTAGTGAGTTAAACTCTAATTTATAAACACGTATTACCAAGTGATAAGTGTATAAAAATGATTTTAAGTATTTTTTTTAACAAAAACTAAAAAAAGTAACGAAATAGACATCGGTATCACAACGGACTGGGGTACACAAAGGACTTAATCAGATAACGTAAAAAAGAAATAGGGTGGTACGATTTTAGAGTTATGCATAAACAAAATCCCTTGTAGTGGTGCTCACTTGCAGAATAACAACTTAGATTTCTAAATTGTAGACACCCTTTTTCTTTGACTATAAGCTGGTGAAGGTCTCTTTTAGTACTTGTATATTGCGTGGAATTTTCCCTTGGATATAATCTATATCATGAGTTGTAATCACAAATAATTTTAAATTGGTTTATCATAAACTACTTTTAATAAAAGCGACGGTAAATATCCACTTAGTTGTCGAAAAATTGTATTGCGTTACCCTAAATTCCATTGCGTTACCATAAGGTAACATAATGGACTCGATAACGAAGTGGAAAAAGTTTTGTGAAACCATATTTAAAAAATAATAAGACATTACAGTCATTAATTACTCTCAATGAGCTTTAGTGCCCTAAAATAAACATAAAAATGAAAAATAGTATTTTTCTTAACTTATTTTTATTATTTTTTTGAGTAACTTAGCGGACAAACAATTATTACATTCGCGTTACCCGCACCTGTTTCAACCGATATCTTTTTCCTGATTGAATAAATAAATTGGGTAATGTGTACGTCCGAACATCATTTCTTGATCACGTGAGTGCCAAAAAAGTTGCCATATATATATATGTTTTTTTTTAATATTCTATCGGAAACGCGACGGACGTAAAGCAACGGAAAAACGGGAAAAAATGTCTGGGACATGAGTCAAATTTAAAAAAAGTAGATTAAAGTTAATTATTTTATATATAAATTGTTTACTGTATTAACTAAGGATGTTGTGGATTGCTATAAAGCAACACAAAGTTCTGGTTATTCAATATTAAAAAAAAACATGTATGTCAGTTTTATAAAACGCTAATGGGACATGCGAAAATGTGTGTTTCACAAGTTTCAAAATTAAAAAAAAAATATTCTGAAATAATTCAACAAACATTTTCTGAAAGAGTTTACTAAGGGCTTGTTAGGCTTTCACTTGGTTTTTAAATCAATAAGATCCGATAATTTTTAACAAAGTTATTGGAATTCAAACTTACGGATAGCGGAAGGCGGGTGTTTTTTGAAAACGACCCAAATATATTTTTTTGCTTGTTAATATTCCTTTTAAGGTTTTATTTTCACTGGGATTTGTTTAAAAAAAACATAAATTTTTTATTCATAAAAAAATGTTGAGTACAAAACTAAGTTAGACCAAAAACTATGTTCTATTTCTGATAATTTATGTATTTTTAATATATTTTCTGTATTTAAAAAATGTTCATTAAAAAAGTTTGTTTAAGAAATTTTCTTTTAATGCATATTAAAAACGTTTTTTCTCGATTTTTTATATTTGTCCAATTTAACGAGCAAAATAAATAATAATAAAAAGTTTTAGTTATTAGTAATATTAATAAAATAATGATAAAAAGTCAATATAAACATTGTTTCGTTGAACTACCAAAAAAATTTTTCCAGCTTCTTTGAGGCAAAATATATTGACTGGGAAAATTACTATTAAAAAGGTGGAGGACATAATTTTAAATTTGCTACGTACCGTCAGAAATAGAAAAGGTGAAAGGTCGAAAAAAAAAATGTTTTTAAAACTTTCCTATAAGTTTATTATTATTTAAAAAATATATTATAATTTATTTCATTGAAATTGTCCCCTGGGTCACACAATATGTGATCCAGGAGACGTGTGACCCAGGGGAAAAAATGTATGTTTTTAGAACATAACCTCTTTACCGTTTTAAAGATAAAAAATTGTGTTTTTGCCCTTAAAACCGTTACTAGGATACTTACTTTTGAGAATCAAACAAGTCCAACTGGTAGCTTTAAGTACTACTTTTTATTACTGTTACAAAGGAGAATGCACAGTTTTGCCACGCTGGTGTAAAAAATACAAAAAAACGTGTTGTGGCTTCAAGATAGTTCAAAACACCATTTCCTACTAAAATCCGTTACCAAATGCATTGCCGCAAGGGGGCAAAAATATTACCACAAATCGGCTTTTTCTGTAATATTTGGAATATATTCTCAACTACCTATATAAAAAAAGGAGGAGATTTTTAAATAGCATTAAGTAGTGAATATTATTGCAAGTGGAACAGCTACTTTTCTGTACTGTTGGGGAAAGTTTAATTTTTTTTATTGCTTTAAATTTAAAATTTTGCTAATATACAGTTGCTAAAAACACTTAAACCAATTTAAAGTTCCAAATGGCGTTAAACACAATTTTTTATAAAATACTAAAGTTTTTTATTTTTAATTTGGCATTAAATTTGTGTAAATTACTGAGTTACATAATTCGTGTTAAAAGATCGTTTTCTTCGACTTGCAGATCAATGTTTGGACTTGGGCAAGGCCGCACAGGACGACACGGAACCCGTCCGAGGTCAGATTATCCTGTCGCTGCTGTCCAGGGACGGACCGTGCGGCGGAACGCCTTTGGCGATAGTGGGGCCCCTGGGAGACCTGAGGGCGCCCGGTCACCACGAAAATTCCACCGCGACCGACGAGGAGCTGCCCGACGGCTGGGAGGAGAGGAGGACCCAGAACGGGAGGTTGTACTACGTCAATCATAACACAAGGTAATGAGGTTATTTTACGAAAAATTCTTTGACGTTTTTAATTCAGTTTGATCTAGCGTGCGCATAAGTAAGTGACGACTGCAGTGGGAAGGGTGAAAATTTTAAAAATCTTTTGTCCTTGTCTTGTCACTCTTGCCTTTCTTCATTATCTTGTCATTTTTGCTCTTCATTTTATCTTGTTCTTCTATCTTAATGCCATTTTATCGTGTAGTTATCATTTAACGATTTTATTTTGTCCTTTTTTTGATTGTCCCCATTTTACAATATTATCTTGTCGTCATTGCAACTTATAGTCATTTTATCTTGTCGTTAATTTGGATTGTGTTTGTTATTTAAAGATTTTATCTTGTCATTTTTGATCTTCATTTTATCTTTTCATATTTGCTTGTTTTCATTTTATCTTGTCGTTATTTTAGATTGTCCTCATTTTACAATATTATCTTGTCGTCCTTTTAACATGGAGTCATTTTATCTTGTCGTTTTTTATTGTGTTTGTCAGCTTGTCTATAATTAAAGATTTTATCTTGTCATTTTTGCTTTTTATTTTATCTTGTCATATTTGCTTGTTTTCATTTTATCTTGTCGTTATTTTAGATTGTCCTTATTTTTTGATTTTAACTTGTCATTTTAGATTGTCCTCATTTTACAATATTATCTTGTCGTCATTTTAACTTGGTGTCATTTTATCTTGTCAGCTTGTCTATAATTAAAGATTTTATCTTGTCATTTTTGATCTTCATTTTATCTTGTCATATTTGCTTGTTTTCATTTTATCTTGTCGTTATTTTAGATTGTCCTTATTTTTTGATTTTAACTTGTCATTTTAGATTGTCTTCATTTTACAATATTATCTTGTCGTCATTTTAACATGGAGTCATTTTATCTTGTCGTTTTTTTATTGTGTTTGTCGGCTTGTCTATAATTAAAAATGTATCTTGTCATTTTTTCTTTTTATTTTATCTTGTCATATTTGCTTGTCTATATTTTAGATTTTCCTTATTTTATGATTTTATCTTGTCGTAATTTTGGTTTAAATTTATTTTGGCTTGTTTTTTTTAGTGTCATTTTATCTTGTCGTTATTTAAGATCGTCATCATTTAACGGTTTTATTTTTAGATTGTCCTTATTTTACAATATTATAATAATAATAATAATATTTATTTCCAAAAACGACAATTCACAAAATTGTATAGGAAAACGTCTAAAATATAATATAAAATACATATAGAATTTTAAACATTTACATATTGTTAAAAAAAAACATATATAAGCATAACAGGATAAAATTGTAGTTATTGTTCAAAATATTCTTCAGTAGAATAAAAACCTCTCTCTTTTAGATACGAGGATACAGCATTTACGAAAGTTATTTAATTTTATAATATTACTAGGTAACTTGTTATATAATTTGCTTGTCTTTATTTTATCTGGTCGTTATTTAGATTGTCCTTATTTTATGATTTTATCTTGTCTTTATTTCACCTTGTTTTTCTATTTTAATGTCCTTTTATCTTGTCTTTATTTAAGATCGTCATCATTTAATGGTTTTATTTTGTCATCATTTTAGATTGTCCTCATTTTACAATACTATCTTGTCGTTATTTAGAATTGTGTTTTTTTGGCTTGTCTGTATTTAAAGTTTTTATCTTGTCATTATTGCTCTTTATTTTATCTTGTCATATTTGCTTGTTTTCATTTTATCTTGTTATTTTAGATTGTCCCTATTTTATGATTTTATCTTGTGGTCATTTTGGCTTGTTTTTATCTTAATGTCATTTTATCTTGTCCTTGTTTTAGATCATTATTATTTAACGGTTTTATTTTGTTATTTTCTCTTGTCTTTACTTTATCTTGTCGTTACTTTAGATTGTCCTTACTTTAGGATTTTATTTACCGTCATTTGGCTTGTGCTTACTATAGCTTGTCATTTTATCTTGATATTTTAAATCCCCGTCATTTTGCGATTTTATGGTTTGTCTTTATTTATTTATTTTAGATATTAACACTAATAATAAATAATTTATTATCTTAAATGATATAATATATTTCTTGAAATTATAATATTAACATTTTTTTGTCGATATTATGGTTAATAGGAATTCCACGAATTTATTTATCTATTTTAATAAATATGTTTCATATCTGAAGTCATTACTATATTTGTTGATCCATTTTTTATTTTATTGCTGGTTTTTGTTAATTTATGTACCTATATTTTTGTGATGATTCTTTAATAATAATAAATATTAATAAAAACACTTATAAAAAAACCTCCAATAATTACAGATCAACGCAGTGGATCAAACCGCAACTAAACGGCAAAACCCGCCCGGTAAACAGGACCGCCCGGGTCAACAACAACAACAACACAAACTGCCCGGTGGAAAACCACAACCTCGAAACGAACAACCGCGTGGCGGAACAAACTTCGAACAACAACCCGGTGGTCGAACAGCCGCCGCGGCAACCGCCGCGGCAGCTTCAGCTGCAGCACGCGGTCGCCGCCCCCGCCAGTCCGGGTTCCAGCACGTCGCCCGTGGTCAGTCCGCAGAAGGACAGCGCCCCGACGACGCCCATGCGCGCCGCCCCCGCCGTGCCCGCGACGCCGCCCGCCGTCTCGCCGCAGACCGAGAGAACGTTCGCGCCCACCTCGCCCACCACCACGGCGGTGGTGCCGGCGCCCAACAGCGTCGCGCCCACCTCTCCAACGTTGACTAGCGGTAAGCACTTTTACGCATTTTTATTTTTACTTCCCATTTATATATATATATATATATTAAAATCCAGGAACTGACAAGATTTTATCTTGTCTTCATTATCTTGTCGTTGTTTTTAGCCTGACATCATTTGAGATTTTATTTTGGCTTATTTTTATTTAAGCTAAGACTTTATTCATCATTATCATCATCATTCATAATTTTTGCTTGTTTTCATTATCTTGTCGTTATTTTTAGCTCCGATCTTAATTCAAGATTTCAAATTTTCGTCATTTTATCTTGTCGTTATTTTAGCTCATTTTTAGATTTTATCTTTTCACGTTGACTTTTCTTCATTTTTACTTTTTGTCATTCTTTATTAAGGTGATTTTATCTTGTCATCTACATTTTAGATTTTAAATTGTCATTTCTGCTTGTCTTTTTATTATTTTTAACCTGACCGAAATTAAGATTTTATATTGTCGTAATTTTGGCTTGTTTTCATTTTTGCTTGTCATTCTTTATTAAGCCCAGCTTTTTATTTAAGTTAAGATTTTATCTTGTTTTCATTATCTTGTCGTTGTTTTAGCCTGACCTCATTTTAAGATTTTATATTGTCATCATTTTGGCTTGTCATTCTTTATTAAGGCCATTTTATCTTGACACATTTTAACATTTTATCTTGTCATTTTTGCTTCTTTTCATTATCTATATTATTTATATTGTCGTCATTTTTGCTTGTCATTCCTTATCAAGGCTAATAAAATTATCTTGTCATCATTTTAAGGTTTTATCTTGTAACTTTTGGTTGTCTTTATTTTCTTGTCGTTACTTTTAGCCAGAACTTATTTCAAGATTTTATATTTTCGTCATTTTTAGATTTTATATTGTCACGTTGACTTGTCTTTTTTACATGTCGTCATTCCATCTTTTCATCATTTTAAGATTTTATATTTTCTTTATTTTTGCTTGTCATTTAACCTCATTGCCAATTTTTTTTTGTCATGGCTTTTCTTTATCCTATATTAGCTTATTCTTGTCGTTATTTTAGCTTGTCCTTATTTCATGATTTTATCTTGCCATTTTGACATGTCTTCATTATCTTGTCGTTATTTTAGCCTGTCCTCATTTTAAGATTTTATATTGTTGTCATTTTGACTTGTTTTCATTTTTGCTTGTCATTTTATTTTATTGCCAATTTAGCTTCTCCTCATTTCAAGATTTTATCTTGCCATTTTGACTTGTCTTTATTATCTTGTCGTTATATTAACCTGTGATCATTTTAAGATTTTATATTTTTGTCATTTTGGCTTGTCATTTAAGCTTATTGCCGATTTCTCTTTTTGTTTTATCCTTATTTTAAGATTTCTATATTAACGTCATTTAAACTTATCGCCATTTTATCTTGTCGTCATTTTTAAAATTTATCTTGTCATTTTTGCTCGTCTTCATTTTCTTGTCGTTATTTTAGCCTGTCCTCATTTTAGGATTTTATATTGTCGTCATTTTGGCTTGTTTTCATTTTTGCTTGCCATTTAAGCTTATCGCCATTTTATCTTGTCGTTATTTTGGCTTGTCATTTTTAAAATTTATCTTGTCATCATTTTAATATTTTATCTTGTCATTTCCGCTCGTCTTCATTATCTTGTCTTTATTTTTAGCCTGACCTCATTTTAAGATTTTATTTTGTCTTGACATTTAAGCTTATCCTTATTTTTTAAATTTATCTTGTCATTTTAATATTTTATTTTTCCATTTTGCTTGTCTTTGTTATCTTTTCGTTATTTTAGGTTGTACTGTATTTATTATTATTTTGGCTTGTCTATTATATCTTGTCGTCATTTTACACAATCGTGTATTCGTTTTATCTTGTCGTTATTTTAACCTAACATTATTTAAGCTTGTCATTTTTATATACCATAATGAATTTTAAAATTAATACTTTTTATTTCTATTTTCTAAAATTTTCCAGAAAGACTGGTAATTTTTTATCCCTTAATAACATTTTAGTATATTGCAGTTTATCAAAGATAAACAAACGTTATTACACAATTATATAACTTAATGCCTATTAATATGAACAAAACATTGTAAAAGTTAAAATAAACACCATATTAATTTAATACATAGTTTGTATATTACTTAATTTTCTTAAGAAGGAAAATGTGCTGATTTAAATGTAATGTTTATTTATACAGTTTAATATTATCAAAGCAAATAATTACACATTTATTTTTATTAAGCTGCTCCCCAAACAAACGGCGTTGTCAGCCCGCAGTCCGGTTCGAGGGCGGTGCTGAGGGAGAGGCGGCAACGCGGCGGCGGCAACGGCGCCGCCGCCGAGGAGAGGCGGGACGGCTCGAGCCGCCGACGAGCCGGTCGAAACAGAAACAGCCTGCACGCGGCGACGCCGCAGCAGCCGCCCCCCGCCGCCGCCGCCGCCCCCCCGACGGCGAACGGCATCACTTTGACGGGGAAAATGGAGCTGCCGCCCGGATACGGTAAGAAAATGCAATCAAAATTAAAAATTCTTTTAAAATTTGTATCAGTTTGTCAGGGTGTCAAAAACAAAATTTAGAATGTCAATTTTCAAGACTTACTTGCTTGAGAATATAGTAAACACATTTTATTAAAACCACATTTTAGAATAGTTGTAGTAATGTATAACCGAAGAAAAAAAAAATTTTAATTTAAAAAAAAAATTGTTGATTTTCTCGCGAACCGCTCATCTGATTTTGATGATTTTCTTTTTTAATGTAGGTTGATTCTATAGTGACATTTTTATTTTGATTCTTAAATTTCAACCATAGAATAGTAACTAAAGAATCAACCTACAATTAAAAAAAAAAATCATCAAAATCAAAATTAAAAACAGATTTTAAAGTAATAAAAAAACGATTTAGAACGTCGAAAATATTATAGAATGTCGAAAAACGTTATAAAATTCTAAAAACATACATTAGATTGTCAAAATTATCTAAGAATGTCAAAAAACATAGAAAGTAAAAAAACACATTTTAGAATTTTTATAAAACACATTTTATGATATGACGTGAAAATTATATTAGTTTAGTATGTTAAAAACATAATTTAGAATGTTAAAAAACAGATTTTAAAGTAATAAAAAAACGATTTAGAACGTCGAAAATATTCTAGAATGTTTAAAATACATTTTAGAATGTCAAAAAACGACGATTTAGAACGTCGAAAATATTATAGAATGTCGAAAAACGTTATAAAATTCTAAAAACATACATTAGATTGTCAAAATTATCTAAGAATGTCAAAAAACATAGAAAGTAAAAAAACACATTTTAGAATTTTTATAAAACACATTTTATGATATGACGTGAAAATTATATTAGTTTAGTATGTTAAAAACATAATTTAGAATGTTAAAAAACAGATTTTAAAGTAATAAAAAAACGATTTAGAACGTCGAAAATATTCTAGAATGTTTAAAATACATTTTAGAATGTCAAAAAACGTTATAAAATTCTAAAAACATACATTAGATTGTCAAAATTATCTAAGAATGTCAAAAAACATAGAAAGTAAAAAACACATTTTAGAATTTTTATAAAACACATTTTATGATATGAGGTGAAAATTATATTAGTTTAGTATGTTAAAAACATAATTTAGAATGTTAAAAAACAGATTTTAAAGTAATAAAAAAACGATTTAGAAATTTGTATTAGTTTGTCAGGGTGTCAAAAACAAAATTTAAAATGTCAATTACTTACTTGAGAATATAGTAAACACATTTTAGAATATTAAAACCACATTTTAGAATAGTTGTAGTAATGTATAACCGAAGTAAAAAATTTTTTAAAGTTAAATAAAAAAAAATTGGCAACAATTTTAATGTTGATTTTCTCGCGAACCGCTCATCTGATTTTGATGATTTTCTTTTTTAATGTAGGTTGATTCTTCAGTAACGATTCTATAGTGACATTTTTATTTTGATTCTTAAATTTCAACCATAGAATAGTAACTAAAGAATCAACCTACAATTAAAAAAAAATCATCAAAATCAAAATTAAAAACAGATTTTAAAGCAATACAAAAACGATTTAGAACGTCGAAAAAATATTTTAGAATGTCGAAAAACGTTATAAAATTCTAAAAACATACATTAGATTGTCAAAATTATCTAAGAATGTCAAAAAACATAGAAAGTAAAAAAACACATTTTAGAATTTTTATAAAACACATTTTATGATATGACGTGAAAATTATATTAGTTTAGTATGTTAAAAACAGATTTTAAAGTAATAAAAAAACGATTTAGAACGTCGAAAATATTCTAGAATGTTTAAAATACATTTTAGAATGTCAAAAAACGTTATAAAATTCTAAAAACATACATTAGATTGTCAAAATTATCTAAGAATGTCAAAAAACATAGAAAGTAAAAAAACACATTTTAGAATTTTTATAAAACACATTTTATGATATGAGGTGAAAATTATATTAGTTTAGTATGTTAAAAACATAATTTAGAATGTTAAAAAACAGATTTTAAAGTAATAAAAAAACGATTTAGAAATTTGTATTAGTTTGTCAGGGTGTCAAAAACAAAATTTAAAATGTCAATTACTTACTTGAGAATATAGTAAACACATTTTAGAATATTAAAACCACATTTTAGAATAGTTGTAGTGATGTATAACCGAAGTAAAAATTTTTTTAAATTTAAATAAAAAAAAAATTGGCAACAATTTTAATGTTGATTTTCTCGCGAACCGCTCATCTGATTTTGATGATTTTCTTTTTTAATGTAGGTTGATTCTTCAGTAACGATTCTATAGTGACATTTTTATTTTGATTCTTAAATTTCAACCATAGAATAGTAACTAAAGAATCAACCTACAATTAAAAAATAAATCATCAAAATCAAAATTAAAAACAGATTTTAAAGTAATACAAAAACGATTTAGAACGTCGAAAATATTTTAGAATGTCGAAAAACGTTATAAAATTCTAAAAACATACATTAGATTGTCAAAATTATTTAAGAATGTCAAAAACGCCATTTAGAATGTCTAAAAACATAGAAAGTCAAAAAACACATTTTAGAATTTTTAAAAACACATTTTACGATATGACGTGAAAATTATATTAGTTTGGTATGTTAAAAACATAATTTAGAATGTTAAAAAACAGATTTTAAAGTAATAAAAAAAACGATTTAGAACTTCAAAAATATTCTAGAATGTTTAAAATACATTTTAGAATGTCAAAAAACGTTATAAAATTCTAAAAACATACATTAGATTGTCAAAATTATCTAAGAATGTCAAAAAACATAGAAAGTAAAAAACACATTTTAGAATTTTTAAAAACACATTTTATGATATGACGTGAAAATTATATTAGTTTAGTATGTTAAAAACAAAATTTAGAATGTTAAAAAACAGATTTTAAAGTAATAAAAAAACGATTTAGAACGTCGAAAATATTCTAGAATGTTTAAAATACATTTTAGAATGTCAAAAAACGTTATAAAATTCTAAAAACATACATTAGATTGTCAAAATTATCTAAGAATGTCAAAAAACATAGAAAGTAAAAAACACATTTTAGAATTTTTATAAAACACATTTTATGATGTGACGTGAAAATTATATTAGTTTAGTATGTTAAAAACATAATTTAGAATGTTAAAAAACATATTTTAAAGTAATAAAAAAACGATTTAGAAATTTGTATTAGTTTGTCAGGGTGTCAAAAACAAAATTTAAAATGTCAATTACTTACTTGAGAATATAGTAAACACATTTTACACAATAGTAACTAAAGAATCAACCTACATAAAAAAAAATCATCAAAATCAAAATTAAAATCGTGTCAAATTTATGGTGGTGAAAATATTTTTTTCAATGTAGAATTGAGGACAACCACACAAGGACAAGTTTACTTTTACCACATACCGACGGGAGTGTCGACATGGCACGATCCCAGGATACCCAAAGATTTCACTTCACTTAGTTTTGCTCTCGACCGTTTGGGGCCTTTGCCTCAAGGCTGGGAAATGAGGCAAACCAACACCGGAAGGGTAAGAAAAAAAACCCCAAACAATTTTTTTTTTTTAATTTATTTATTTACCCAAAAAGACCAAAGGTCCATAACAAGTATAATACAGTATAAAAAAAATGTAGTGATTATAACAAATTTGAAATACATTATTTTCTTAATACTCTGTAGTGTTTCTTTCTTCAAATATTAGTTTTTTCACAGCCCACTGAAAAGCGTTGATATTAGGTAGATTCTTTATTTCATTTATTCGTCTTAGATATACTTTGTGGACCACAACAACCGCACCACGCAGTTCACGGACCCCCGCCTCAACACCCACATCCTGAACAACATTTTGCGGCGGTCGTCGCCGCCCGCCGACGGTCCCAACGTCGGCGCGGCCGCCCCCGGCGCCGCCGCCCCCTCCGCGACCGCCCCGCTCTCGGTGATAACGACTGCGGCGGCCGTCGAAGGCGGCAACGTGGGGGCGGCGGCGGCGGTTCAGAGCCCCGCCGTCGTCGTAGCGACGGCCGCGAGCGCCGCCGCCGTTCAGCCGCAGGCGGCGGGGCAGAATGTCGGCCAGCCGGCGAGTCCGAGGGTCAGGGGGCAGGAGTTCGATTTGCCGCAAGGTAGGATACTAATATCATTATTTACAATTTTTATTAATTTTGTTTTAAGTACATTTCGTAAATACTTCTTAAAATGTTAAAAGCCCTATTTTGAGGAAGAAACAATTTTTACTAAAATGAAAACGTTTGAATTCAAAGAGAAGGTTAAAAAAGATAAAATTAAAAAAAAACACCTTAGAATGTTAAAAACACAATTTAGAATGTTAAAGAACGTTATAGAATGTTAAAGAACGTTATAGAATGTTAAAAACACATTTAAGAATGTAAAACAACAGACACAATTGAAAAATATTAGAAAATGTTTAAAACTCATTATATAGTCATAATTATTTTAGAATGTCAAAAACGTAATTTAGAATGTCAAAAATATTATAGAATATTAAAACACATTAGAAAAACACAATTTACTATGCCAAAACACATTTTAGAATGTTAAAAACACAATTTAAAACGTCAAAAAACATTATAAAATGTTTACCAAGCACATTTCAGAGTGCAAAATTGTGTTGAAAACCCAATTTAGAATGTCAAAAAGATATAGAATGTTAAAACACATTTTATAGTGATATCACATTTAAGAATGTAATATTTACCTTAAATACAATTTAAAATGTCAAAAAATGTCTAAAAACCTTTTTAAAACAAAATTTTGAATGTAAAAATTATCTTAAAATGTTCAAACACAATTTAAAATGTCGAAAAACGTTACAAAATTTTAGAAACACATTTTAGGAATGTGAAAATTGCCTTAAAATGTTTCAAATTTTAGTGTTAAAAAATAAGTTTTAGAATGTCAAAAAAAGGAATATTAGTAAAAATTTTACATTATAAAATATTTACAAACCACATTTCAGAGTGTAAAATTACCTTAGATTGTCATTTTAGAATGTTAAAAAAATTCTAATGTTGAAAACGCAATTTAGAATGTGAAAATATATCTTTTCATTCTATAGAATGTTAACACACATTTTATAGTGATATCACATTTAATAATGTAAAATTTAACTTAGCTACAATTTAAAAGTCAAAAAATAAAATGTTTAAAAAACATTATAAATGTGATATTCTAGAATATTAAAATTATCTTAAAATGTTCAAACACAATTTAGAATGTCGAAAAACGTTTCTTAACAAATGTAGAATGTCATTAGAAACAAATTTTTGAATGTAAAAATTATTTTAAAATGTTAAAAAAACGATTTAGAACGCAGAATGTTAAAAAAAATACATCTTAGTAATGTGAAATTTGCCTTAGAATCTGTTGAAAACGCAATTTAGAATGTGAAAAGATAAAGAATGTTAATACACATTTTATAGTGATATCACATTTAATAATATAAAATTTAACTTAGTTAGAATTTAAAATGTCAAAAAATAACATGTTTAAAAAACAATTATCTTAAAATTTAGAATGTCGAAAAACGTTACACATTAAAAACACATTTAAGGAATGTGAAAATTGCCTTAGAATGTCATTTTAAAGTGTTAAAAACACGATTTCGAACGTCAAAAAACATAAAATGCTTAAAAAATGTAGAATGTCATTAGAAACAAATTTTTGAATGTAAAAATTATACACTGCGCGTCAAAATTAAGTCATAATAAGTAAAAAAAAAATTTACTCTAAAACGCCTTATCTTTATGAAATTTTGTATAAAAATACGGTCTTTAACAGCATATTTTTTATTTACATAAAAAATTCTCTAAAAGTTATTTTTAGAACGTTTTATTATTATTAAATGAAAGGGCTTTAAAAATATTTTCTCGAAAATCCCATAAACAGTATATAGTATTTTTATCCAAAATTTTATAAAGATTGGTAAAAGCGTTTTAGAGTTGGATTTTTTTTTACTTGTTATGCGTTAATTTTGACGCCCAGTGTAATAAAATGTAAAAAAAAAACGATGCAGAATGTTAAAAACACATTTTAGGAATGTGAAAATTGCCTTATAATTTTAAAAAACTAATTTTAAAGTGTTAGAAACACAAAAAACATTATGCAGAGCATTAAAAATACCAATTTAATTAAAAAGACAACTGAGAATGTCAAAATCACATTTTACAGTTGCAGTGTTTCATAAATTTTATTATTTAGGTCTATTGAACGAGTCGGAATTTTTGCCGAAATACAAGCGCGACCTGGTGGCGAAACTGAAAGTTTTGAGGGCGGAACTGACGACTTTGCAACCGCAGAGCGGGCACTGTCGGTTGGAAGTTTCCAGGGGAGAAATATTCGAAGAGAGTTATAGGTAAGCAGTGACACAAAAACGTCGACTGAAAGTCTACTAATCGGTTGCTTCCAGACTAATAATGAAGATGCGCGCGAAGGACATGCGCAAGCGGCTGATGGTGAAGTTCAGGGGCGAGGAGGGGCTCGACTACGGGGGGGTGGCGCGCGAGTGGCTGCACCTGCTGTCGCGCGAGATGCTCAACCCGCAGTACGGGCTGTTCCAGTACTCGCGCGACGACCACTACACGCTGCAGATCAACCCCGATTCGTCGGTGAACCCCGTTCACCTCTCCTACTTCCACTTCGTCGGCCGGATCCTGGGCGTGGCGGTTTTTCACAACCACCAGCTCGAAGGCGGGTTCACGTTGCCTTTTTACAAGCAGCTGCTGAACAAGCCGATCATCCTGCAGGACATCGAGGGGGTGGATCCCGAGCTGCATCGATCCTTGACTTGGATGCTGTAAGTACTAACTTTAAACAGGATTATTACACATTTTATTATAGTACCTATTAACATACTTATTTATCAAAGTTTATTTTTTAATGTAAAAATTACTTAAGAATGTCCAAAAATGCGTCTAAATATTTTCAAATGGTAAAAACACATTTTAGAATGTTAAAACAATATTTTAAATTACTAAAAACACATTTTAGAAAGTAAAAACTAGTTAAGAATGTATAAATTACCTATTAGAAACACAAATTAGAGTGTTAAAAACATTTAAAACGTTAAAAAACATAAAAGGTTTAAAACACATGGTAAACAATCTTTATAGAATTCTTAAAACACATTTAAGAATGTAAAATTTACTTTAGAATGTTAAAACCACTATTTATAACATAAAAATTACCTTAGAATGTTAAAAACACAATAAGAATGTCAAAAAACACTATTAACTTAAAATCTCAAAATCACAATTTAGAATGTAAATGTATATTGTGAAGTTTACCTTGAAATGTGTTAAAACACAATTTAAAACATTAAAAAAACAGAATGTTAAAAACACAAATTATAATGTCAAAAAATATTTTAAATTGTTAAAACACATTTTAGAATGGAAAAAACACATTTTAGAAAGTAAAAACTAGTTTAGAATGTATAAATTACCTATTAGAAACAAAATTTAGTATTAAAAACATTTCAAACATCAAAAAAATACAATCTTAATAGAATGCTTAAAACGCATTTAAGAATGTGAAATGTTAAAAAAACTATTTAGAAAGTGAAAATTACCTTGAAATGTTAAAAACGTAATATAGAATGTCAAAAAACATTAAAGAGTGTTTAAAAACGTATTATAGAATGCTAAAAAAACATAAAATATTTCAAAATTACCTTATAATGTCACAAACGCATTTTAAAATCTCAAAAACACAATTTAGAATGTCAAAAATATTACAGAAGATTTAAAAACATATTTTGGAATGCCAAAAAAGATTATAAAATATTAAGAACATTAAGAATTTTCAAAATGACCTTATAATGTTAAAAACACAATTAAGAATGTGAAATTTACCTTGGAATGTGTTAAAAACACAATTTAAAACATTGAAAAACATAGAATGGTAAAAACACATTTTAGAAAGTAATGTGAAAATTACCTTTCAGAAACACAATTTAGAGTGTTAAAACCATTTAAAACGTCCAAAAACATGAAATGTTTTCAACACATTGTAGAATGATACAAACAATCTTTAGAACGTGAAAATTACCTTAGAATGTTAAAAACGCAATTTAGAATGTCCAGAAACATTAAAGAGTGTTTAAACACATTTTAGAATGACAATAAAATATTTCTAAATCGTGTAAAAAAACTTAAAATCTCAAAAAACATAGAAAGTTAAAAACACAATTTAGAATGTCAAAAAACATTATGGAAAATTTAAAAACACAATTTAGAATGTAAAAAAAACTTAAATCTAAAAACACAATTAAGAATGTGAAATTTACCTTAGAATGTGTTAAAACACAATTTAAAATGTCAAAAAACATTATGGATGTTTAAAAACACATTTTGGAATGCCAAAAAAGATTATAAAATATTAGAACACAGATATTTAGAATTTAGAAAAAATTTAAATCTTAAAACCCAATTTAAAATTTAGAAAACATTAGAATCTTAAAACACAATTTATAATGTAAAAAGAATATTATAAATGTTAATTACTGCATTTTAGAATGCCAAAATTTAAACATTATAAAATATTTTTTTTTTATTTAGAATATATAAAAACTAAAAAACTTAAAAAACATAATTTAGAATGTCAAAAAAACACAATGAAAAAAATTACCTGAAAATGTCAAAAACGCAATTTAGAATGTCCAAAGGATTTTATAGAATGTAAAACACAACTTAGAATTTGAAATTTACCATAAAATGTGTTAAAACATTGAAAAACACAATTTAAAATGTCAAAGAACATTATTTAATGTTTAAAAACACATTTTGGAATGCCAAAAAAGATTATAAAATATTAAGAACACAGATTTTTAAAATTACCTCATAATGTCAAAAACGCAATTTAGAAATTAGAAATCATTAGAATCCTAAAAACACAATTTAGAATGTAAAAAAACTTAAAATCTCAAAAACACAATTTAGAATGTTCAAAGAATTTTAAAGAATGTAAAACACAATTAAAAATTTGTAATTTACCTTAGAATGTGTTAAAACACAATTTAAAACATTGAAAACACAAAATTTAAAATCTCAAATAACATTATGTAATGTTTAAAACACATTTTAGAATGTCAAAAAAAGATTAATAAATCCTAATAACACAGATTTTAAAAAATACCTTATAATTTCAAAAACGCAAGAATTTAGAACGTCAAAAAAAAATATTTTTAAAAAAATGTAGAAAGTAAAAAAACTTAAAATCTCAAATAACAGAAAGTTAAAAACTCAATTTAGAATGTCAAGAACGCAATTTATAATGTAAAAAAAAACTTTAAAATCTCAATAACACAATTTAGAGAATGTCAAAAGAATGTAAAACAATTAAGAATGTGAAATTTACCTTGGAATGTGTTAAAAACACAGATTTTCAAAATTACCTTATAATGTCAAAAACGAAATTTAGAATTTAGAAAACATTAGAATCCTAAAAACACAATTTAAAATGTAAAAAGAATATTATAAAATGTTAAAAACCACATTTTAGAAATGCCAAAAAATATATTGAAAATATTTAAAAAAAATTAGAATGTCAAAAAACATTATGAAATGTTTAGAAACACATTTTAAAAAATTACCTTACAATGTCAAAAACTCAATTTAGAATGTAAAAAAAACTTAAAATCTCAAAAACATAATTTAGAATGTCAAAAAAAATTAAAGAATGTAAAACACAATTAAGAATGTGAAATTTACCTTAGAATGTGTTAAAAACACAATTTTAAAATGTCAAAAACATTATAGAATATTTAGAAAACTTTAAAATCTTAAAAACACAATTCAGAATGTCAAAAAAATTTGAAAAAAAAGTAAAACACATTTAAGAATGTGAAATTTACTTTAGAATGTGTTAAAAACACAATTTAAAATGTTTAAAAAACATTTTGGAATGTCAAAAAACATTATGAAATATTTAGAACACAGATTTTCAAAATTACCTTACGTTAATGTCAAAAACGCAATTTAGAATTTAGAAAACTTTAAAATCTTAAAAACACAATTTAGAATGCCAAAAAAATTTTAAAAAAAGTAAAACACAATTAAGAATGTGAAATTTACTTTAGAATGTGTTAAAAACACAATTTAAAATGTTTAAAAAACATTTTGGAATGTCAAAAAACATTATGAAATATTTAGAACACAGATTTTCAAAATTACCTTACGTTAATGTCAAAAACGCAATTTAGAATTTAGAAAACTTTAAAATCTTAAAAACACAATTTAGAATGTCAAAATTTTTTTAAAAAAGTAAAACACAATTAAGAATGTGAAATTTACTTTAGAATGTGTTAAAAACACAATTTAAAATGTTTAAAAAACATTTTGGAATGTCAAAAAACATTATGAAATATTTAGAACACAGATTTTCAAAATTACCTTACGTTAATGTCAAAAACGCAATTTAGAATTTAGAAAACTTTAAAATCTTAAAAACACAATTTAGAATGTCAAAAAAATTTGAAAAAAAAGTAAAACACATTTAAGAATGTGAAATTTACTTTAGAATGTGTTAAAAACACAATTTAAAATGTTTAAAAAACATTTTGGAATGTCAAAAAACATTATGAAATATTTAGAACACAGATTTTCAAAATTACCTTACGTTAATGTCAAAAACGCAATTTAGAATTTAGAAAACTTTAAAATCTTAAAAACACAATTTAAAATGTCAAAAAAATTAAAAAAAAAAAAGTAAAACACAATTAAGAACGTGAAATTTACTTTACAATGTGTTAAAAACACAATTTTAAAATGTCAAAAACATTATACATAGAATGTAATAAAAAAAAAGTAAAACACAATTAAGAACGTGAAATTTACTTTACAATGTGTTAAAAACACAATTTAAAATGTCAAAAAAATTAAAAAAAAAAAGTAAAACACAATTAAGAACGTGAAATTTACTTTACAATGTGTTAAAAACACAATTTTAAAATGTCAAAAACATTATATGTAGAATGTAATAAAAAAAAAGTAAAACACAATTAAGAACGTGAAATTTACTTTATAATGTGTTAAAAACACAATTTTAAAATGTCAAAAACATTATAGAATGTTTAAAAAACATTTTGGAATGTCAAAAAACATTATAAAATACAGAACACAGATTTTTAAAATTACCTTACGTTAATGTCAAAAACGTAATTTAGAAAACTTTAAAATCTTAAAAACACAATTTAGAATGTCAAAAAAATTTAAAAATGTAAAACAATTAAGAATGTGAAATTTACTTTAGAATGTGTTTAAAACACAATTTTAAAATGTCAAAAATATTATAAAATGTTTAAAAAACTTTTTGGAAGGTCAAAAAAACATTATAAAATATTTAGAACACAGATTTTCAAAATTACCTTACGTTAATGTCAAAAACGCAATTTAGAATTTAGAAAACTTTAAAATCTTAAAAACACAATTTAGAGTGTCAAAAAAATTAAAAAAAAAGTAAAACACAATTAAGAATGTGAAATTTACTTTAGAATGTGTTAAAAACAAAATTTAAAATGTCAAAAACATTATAGAATGTTTAAAAAACATTTTGGAATGTCAAAAAACATTATAAAATATTTAGAACACAGATTTTCAAAATTACCTTACGTTAATGTCAAAAACGCAATTTAGAATTTATAAAACTTTAAAATCTCAAAAACAAAATTTAGAATGTCAAAAAAAATGTAAAGAATGTAAAACACAATTAAGAATGTGAAATTTACTTTAGAATGTGTTAAAAACACAGTTTAGAATGTCAACAAATTCTATGGAATGTTTAAAGACACATTATTATTAAGAACACAGATTTTTAAAATTAACTTAAAATTTCAAAAACACAATTTAGGATTTTAAAACTTTAAGTAGACTCTACCACAAGGTAGAACTTTTTCGACATTTTCTCCTTGCGCCAACTAATTTCGTCTCGCTCAGGGAGAACAACATAGACGGCGTGCTGGACACGACGTTCAGCGTGGAGAACAACAGCTTCGGCGCGGTGAAGGTGCACGAGCTGAAGCCGGGCGGCGCCTCGATCTCGGTCACGGAGGACAACAAGCGCGAGTACGTGCGCCTGTACGTCAACTACCGCTTCATGCGCGGCATCGAGCAGCAGTTCCTCGCGCTGCAGAAGGGCTTCGCCGAGCTCATCCCGCCCGCCTCGCTGCGCCCGTTCGACGAGCGCGAGCTCGAGCTCGTCATCTCGGGCATCGGCTCGATCGACGTCGCGGACTGGCGCGCGCACACGCGCCTCAAGCACTGCGCCGCCGACACGCCCGTCGTGCAGTGGTTCTGGCAGGCGGTCGAGTCGTACTCGGAGGAGATGCGCGCAAGGTTGCTGCAGTTCGTCACCGGGTCGTCGCGCGTGCCTCTACAAGGTGAGTGTACTTGTTTTAAAGTGTAGTATCCTGATAAAAAATATACTTAAACTATCTAAGATACTTTCTCTTAGATACTTTTTATATTGGACAGAAAGTTTATTTAACTTTGGAAAAGTATCTTCTAACTTGTATCTGAAAAGGTATCTAAGTTACTAGATACATTCAAGTAATTAAGATACTTTTTAAAGTAACTTAGATAATTTCTTAGAGAAAATTGGAAGAATTCCAGAATGATTCAAAGTAACCTACTTAGTTACTCAAAAGTATCTTAATAAGAATTTAGAAAACATTAGAATCCTAAAAACACAATTTAGAATGTAAAAAGAATATTATAAAATGTTAAAAACATAATTCAGAACGTAAAAAAACTTAAAATCTCAAAAACACAATTTAGAATGTTCAAAGAATTTTAAAGAATGTAAAACACAATTAAAAATGTGAAATGTAGCTGGGAATGTGTTAAAACACAATTTAAAACATTGAAAACACAATTTAAAATGTCAAATACCATTACTTATGTAATGTTTAAAAAACATTTTGGAATGTCAAAAAAAGATTATTAAATCCTAATAACACAGATTTAAAAAAATACCTTATAATTTCCAAAACGCAAGAATTTAGAAAACATTAGAATCTCAAAAACACAATTAAAAATGTCAAAAGAATATTAAAGAATGTTTAAACAATATCAAAAAACATAAAAAGTTAAAAACACAATTTAGAATGTCAAAAAACATTATGGAATGTTTAAAAATATTTTTAAAAATGTATTTTAAAAACATATTTAATAATATAAAACACAACAAACACAATTGAAAATGTCAAAAAACATTATAGAATGTTTAAAAATACATTTTGCAATTCCAAAAAAAAATTTGAAGAACCCACAGATTTTCAAAATTACCTTATAATGTCAAGAAAGCAATTGAATGTAGAAAACATTCGAATCTCAAAAAAACATAAAATATTTCAAAATTACCTTGTAATGTTAATAACGCAATTAAGAATGTAAAATTTACACTAGAATGTTATTAACAATTTAAAATATCATCTCTGCAAGGTGAGTGGGTAGGGAAAATTGGAAGAATTCCAGAATGATTCAAAGTAACCTACTTAGTTACTCAAAAGTATCTTAGTTACTTAAAAGTATTTTAGTTACTCAAAAGTATCTTAATAAGAATTTAGAAAACATTAGAATCCTAAAAACACAATTTAGAATGTAAAAAGAATATTATAAAATGTTAAAAACATAATTCAGAACGTAAAAAAACTTAAAATCTCAAAAACACAATTTAGGATGTTCAAAGAATTTTAAAGAATGTAAAACACAATTAAAAATGTGAAATGTACCTGGGAATGTGTTAAAACACAATTTAAAACATTGAAAACACAATTTAAAATGTCAAATACCATTACTTATGTAATGTTTAAAAAACATTTTGGAATGTCAAAAAAAGATTATTAAATCCTAATAACACAGATTTAAAAAAATACCTTATAATTTCCAAAACGCAAGAATTTAGAAAACATTAGAATCTCAAAAACACAATTAAAAATGTCAAAAGAATATTAAAGAATGTTATAAACAATATCAAAAAACATAAAAAGTTAAAAACACAATTTAGAATGTCAAAAAACATTATGGAATGTTTAAAAATATTTTTAAAAATGTATTTTAAAAACATATTTAATAATATAAAACACAACAAACACAATTGAAAATGTCAAAAAACATTATAGAATGTTTAAAAATACATTTTGCAATTCCAAAAAAAAATTTGAAGAACCCACAGATTTTCAAAATTACCTTATAATGTCAAGAAAGCAATTGAATGTAGAAAACATTCGAATCTCAAAAAAACATAAAATATTTCAAAATTACCTTGTAATGTTAATAACGCAATTAAGAATGTAAAATTTACCCTAGAATGTTATTAACAATTTAAAATATCATCTCTGCAAGGTGAGTGTAGTTGTTTTAAAGTGGACTATCTTCATCTTTGATTCTTTTATAACACAACGTTTCAATCAACTATCTGTGATCGTTTTCAAGTGTAGAATGATCAAATTTCAAAATGTGTATATATAGTTTTTACATTTTGAAATTTGATCATTCTACACTTGAAACTTAGTTACTTTGGAAAAGTATCT
This sequence comes from Brassicogethes aeneus, assembly GCA_921294245.1. Lineage (NCBI taxonomy): Eukaryota > Metazoa > Arthropoda > Insecta > Coleoptera > Nitidulidae > Brassicogethes > Brassicogethes aeneus. The sequence continues at coordinate 4,981,858 of OV121140.1, forward strand.
TCTAACTTGTACCTAAAAAGGTATCTAAGTTACTTGTTAAAGTATTATTTTTTCCTTTGTAGGCTTCAAAGCGTTGCAAGGTTCCACTGGAGCCGCTGGCCCGCGACTTTTCACGATACACTGCGTGGAGGTGCCGCCGCAAAATCTGCCCAAAGCGCACACGTGCTTTAACCGCATCGATATACCACCATATGACACCTACCAGGTTCTGTTGGACAAGCTCACCCAAGCCGTCGAGGAGACCTGCGGCTTTGCTGTTGAATGATAAGAAATCAAATTTTAGGTGAGTTTTATGACAAAATTTTGACTTTAAACTCTTAAGATGGTTTAAAAAATTTTAGATAATTATTTAGGTACTTTTTTGGGCAAAATTAACAACAATTAAAATTAACAAAGGAAATTTTTTATATGAAAAAATATTTTACAATAACTTAATTTTTTATGGTCAAAAATAACATTAAAAAAATAAAATAAATATTTTGTAATTTTTTTTTGTTTTACTGTATTTTTTATTGTAATTCAATCATTTATATAGGCTTGTCTTTCTTTGAGAACCTTAATTAAAACAAAGGTATATTAATAGCGTTGATTAAAAATTTTAATGGAAATAAATCATTTCAATCAATATCAAATTATTTTTATCCTGAATTTGACTTGATCAAAAGTTTGGGGGTTTACATGCCAAATAATTTAGTAAAAAATGCTGTTTTCGACCATTTCAAGCATTCGGACGGGATAAATCACAGAACTGTTTAAAAAAATTTTAGGTATTATATTATATATTATTTTTGCACCTAAATTTTCAAGTAAAATATTATATTCTTATTTTATTAGGCTATATATTAAATTAAAAAACGCAAGAAATATTTTATAAAAGGGGAGATAATTTTAATAATTGACAGTACCTTTCAATTATTAAAATTATCTCTACTTTTATAAAATATTTTTTGCGTTTTTTAAATTAATGTACGAGGTGTGTTCAGAAAATATCGGGAATTTTCGTTTTTTGAAACAAATATTTATTTATTCGTCTACATTAATGTTGTCGCCTTCAAAATAGTCCCCATTGGATATTATGCACATGTGCCAGCTCTTCTTCCAATACTCGAAACACTTCTAAAACTCGATCTTTGGGATAGCCTTTAGTTCTTTCAGCGATGCGCTTTTAATGTCATCTATGCTTGCAAAACGACGGCCCTTTAAGGTTCTCTTTATTTTTGGAAATAGGAAAAAGTCAGGCAGAGGCATGTCTGGCGAATATGGAGGCTGGGGCATTATTACAGTATTGTTTTTGGCCAAAAATTTTGTTCAAAATTTAACAATTTTTGAACAAATTTTGATGCCACGCGTTTCATACCCAAAACATTTGAAAAAATTTCATGGGATGAGCCAATCGATATACCAACATCATCAGCGACTTCTCTGATGGTTTATAACCATTTCTTCCACTTTTTCCATGTTTTTATCGGTTGTTAATGCGCTTGTGCGTTCGGGGCGTTCGTCATCTTCACGGCCATCTTGGAAACTCTTATACCACTTGTAAACTCTTGTTTTACTTATAGCAGACTCACTATAGGCCTTTGTTAACTTTTCACAGAATTTATTTCTATTTTTAAGCAAAATTGGAAACACATTCTTTGATCCATTTCTTTTAACGAACGAAAAATCGCCGAGCTCATAAAACACGTCTAACCTTAGCGGCTGCCACAGACAAAGTGAACAATGAAAACAGCTAAAGTTTTTATCATACTTTGGGGGCATGTATACCAACGTAATAAAGAAAATTTTATGACAACCGGACCCTCCGAACCCGCGAAATTTAACAATTCCCGTTATTTTCTGAACACACCTCGTATACATTGTAAAAAATGCATACATATTCGAAAATGTTTAGTTGCATAAAAATCCGAGCCCTCTTTATCACAACATTTTATTTATTTCAGGTGCTATATCGAAGCGTTTCGCCACCAACTAGCTATTGTTACAATTTTTAAGGTACTTTTTCGCAAAAAAAATCATATCCTTAGAGCTGTTCAAAGACTGTACACAGTGCCTTTCTTGTTGCTATCACGATTATACAAAATTGTACGACAAATAATAACTTTTTCTAGGATATACCTACCTTAAGTACAACTTTCTCTGTTTTTTTAATCGTTTTTGTATGTTATTTGCCTTACACAAGTGCCTAATGCTAGTCATGTTTAATAAGTAAAAACACGCGCTAAACACAAAGAGCATTAAATCAAATTTATAAAATCTAGCACTATGGTTGAGGGTTGTTTAAGATATTACAATAAAATCATTAAACTTATGATCAAATAACTATGAGAGAATAAAATTGTACAACAATAGTTTATTAAAATATATTTCTTTACATCTTTTTATATCATAACCATAAAACTAATTATTTCTTTACGCGTCTAATTTATTTACTTTATTCTGAAATAATTTAAGCAATATTGTGATTTCTTTTTACTCTTACTCTATTTGTATATAACTTTGCCCTATAAAAACTAAAATTAAATAACTTTTGTTAACCTAAATGGAAGAAAATTGTTTTCTTTTACTTTGCTACCAACCTGAAATTTCTATAGATAATTATCTCTATGGAAAGCAGTAAGCCTATCAGAGCATGGCATTCTCCACAGCACACTAGGTGCGACGGAGAATGCCGTTCTCTGATTGGTTTATTGCGTTCTATAGACATCATATTCCATAGAAAGTGTAAATTTCAAGGAACTCTATCTAAAGCAAAGTTTCTTTAATAAATAAATAAAAATTAGTTTAATTTATTGTATATTATTAATATAAATTGAACTGTAATTTTTTTGTATATTTTCCAAGCATTCACAATAATTTAAGTTATTAAATAAATATACATATATCATTAAAAGGCAAATTTACAAAATACTCTGAAAAAAATTGTAAATATACTAGGAATTTAAATAATGTTACTTGTTTATAAATATTTAGTGATACAATTTATTGTGGTTTAATGTTAAGATTTTTTGTATATTATTGTAATATTGAACGAAATTATATTTTAAAATATTTTGTAAGAATGAGTTTTATTTGTTTCCCAACATTTTTTATTTTACAACCCAGAATATAAAAAATATCATAAGGGATAAAAATTGAGTGTTTTTGAGAACTAAAATTTTGGATGGAATTCGGAGACACCCTGTATATGACAGTTGGCCTCTGTTTTCGATGATACATTTGAACTAAAAAATGACAGTTCGCGTGAACCTAACCTACATTTTCAAGACAACCTAAAATTAATAATAAATTGTTTTATTTTCATTATTATTTAAATGTTTACGTTGTTATAATATAATGTTTAAAGCCGCGAATGCCACGGTGTGTAGACTAAGACCTAAACTACGCTATGACAAAATCCACAACAAAAAAATGATGATACATTTGAACTAAAAAATGACAGTTCGCGTGAACATAACCTACATTTCTAAGACATAACCTAAAATTAATAATAAATTGTTTTATTTTCATTGTTATTTAGATGTTTACGTTGTTATAATATAATGTTTAAAGCCGCGAATGCCACGGTGTGTAGACTAAGACCTAAACTACGCTATGACAGAATCTCCAACAAAAAAATCCACACCACAACTGTTTTCAACAATGACAAAGAAAACAATGATCACGAGTTTTACAAGTTCCAAAAACGACTGTTAAACGGCCCCAATCTCAAGGACTTTTTCAAAGATGAAAACCTAAGGCTACAAGAAGGTATCCCTGAGGAATATGTGGTTCCATACTTACAGAATATAAACAAATACGGAGGCTGTAGAAAGGTTTATTTCGATGTATACGGATGCCAAATGAATGTGAGCGACACAGAAATTATTTGGTCGATATTAAAACAAGAAAATTACGAAAAAACTACGGATTTAAAAGAGGCCGATGTTGTTCTTGTAATAACGTGCGCTATACGGGAGGGGGCTGAGGATAAAATATGGGGGCGCTTAGATTATCTCCGAGGCATCAAGAATAGTCGTAAAAAAGACAGGCCAAGCATGAAAATCGGTTTACTGGGGTGTATGGCTGAACGATTGAAACACAAAGTTCTAGAAGAGGAGAAGTCGGTTGATTTGGTGGCTGGGCCTGATAGTTACAGAGATTTACCGAGATTGTTAGCTTTGACGGAAAACAATCAAAAATCAATAAACGTGCAATTATCCTTTGAGGAGACATATGCAGACATAACCCCAGTAAGATTAAACGAAGACTCCATTTCAGCCTATGTCAGCATAATGAGGGGGTGCGATAATATGTGCACATACTGTATAGTCCCCTTCACACGGGGCAAAGAAAGATCCAGACCTGTGTCATCAATACTTAAAGAAGTGGAACATTTATCGAAAAGTGGCGTGAAGGAAGTAACATTGTTGGGCCAAAATGTAAATAGTTATAGGGATGTTAAGGAAGGTAGTGGGTTTGATAATGTTACAAGTCTCGCCAAAGGTTTTAAGACTGTTTACAAAGCAAAGAAAGGTGGTTTGAGGTTCGCAGATCTATTAGAAAGAGTTGCCGATATTGACCCTGAAATAAGAGTGAGATTTACGTCGCCACATCCCAAGGATTTCCCTGATGAAGTCTTACAAGTAAGTTTGCTTTATTGATGTGAAATATTTATGCTTTGTCAAGTTTTTTTAACTTAAATTCTGAGCAAAATTATGAATGCGAAAGATTGTTTTTGTTTCTTTAACACAGAAACGGATCGATGCGATTTTTTGGGTAGAGATAGTTTATGGACTAGAGAGTGACGTAGGCTACTTTTTATCCCGGAAAAATGCACTGTTCCTGTGGGGTGTTTAAAAGATTTATTTATCCTTACGTGTAATATGGGTTGCCTAGATTCATATATTGTAAATACAAGTGTGTTGGTTTGAATGTAGGTTGGCAACCCAGATTACATTCTTAATGACTTGAAAACTACTCTGCCCAACTATGGAGAAAGGCAGTAACTGCTAAACAAGAAATCTGTGGAAAATTGGCATAAACTAATTTTTTATAAAAAGCATTAGATATTTAATTGATTTATTTAACTTATAAGATAGTTTACTGCATTTCTTAGTTGAATTAAGATACAAAATGTACATAGCTTTATCATAGCAAAAGAAAACGCATTAAGAATTTTTTTGTAGTTACTGCATTTCTCCATAGTAGGGCAGTAAGTCGTCTGAAAACATTTTTGTATGTACGCTCACAATCGGGTGACATTCACAATGTCGAAATTCATTATATCGAATTCAAAATATCGAACACTTTTTATCGAAAATCAAAATATCGAAAATACAAAATGTCGAAAATCATAATATCGAAAATTAAAATGTCGATTTGAAAATGTCGAAATTTTATTTAATCGAATTTTCAATTTATCGAAAATAAAATCTCGACCGCTGTCATACAGGTTATGACGAATAGCTGTCATCTTGGTTATGCAGGTACACTGCATTGTGCCATACCAAACTAACCCAAACTTAACAACCCAACCCAACCGACCCCGCCCCATTGGGCCCCTCCCGCCCCATTGAGCAATAGAGGTATAATATATCTAAGGGCAGGCTGGATTGTGACAATGGGGCGGGAGGGGCCCAATGGGGCGGGGTCGATTGGGTTGGGTTGTTAAGTTTGGGTTAGTTTGGTATGGCACAATGCAGTGTACCTGCATAACCAAAATGACAGCTATTCGTCATAACCTTGAGGAATACTTTGCTATATTTAGCCTCTAGTTGAAAATGAGGTTAAAATATGCGACGGTTGAGCACACACATTTCTACGTCCGTCCGACGGTCCGGGAGACACTACCTTAATTATTCGACATTTTCAAATCGACATTTTAATTTTCGATATTATCATTTTCGACATTTTGAATTTTCGATATTTTGATCTTCGACATTTTGTATTTTCGATATTTTGATTTTCGATAAAAAGTGTTCGATATTTTGAATTCGATATAATGAATTTCGATATTGTGAATGTCACCCCTCACAATCCACACAACAAGGTCTGTTTCAGAATCCATGGATTGTGGTCTGTTCGATCTTTATTCGCGCATGTTAAAAATCACAAAATTAGACAACCTAGTATACATTCATACTTTAGTCGCCATTTTCATTGTTTGCAATTAATTTCTGAAATTCATTGATTAAAATACTCTTGTCAAATATCAGTTTACTTTAAAACTAAATGTAACTATTTAAATGTAATAATTAATTTCAGAATTAAGAAACTCTTGTCAAATTTCAGTTTACTTTAAAACTAAATATATCTATTTTTATTTCCTAAATAAGAATTTATAAAAAGATTTATCCTTTTGTCAAATCTTAGAATGTTAAAAAAAACTTTGTTTACTTCTTCCATGCCTGTGATATACAGAATTACTATTTTGGGTAATTTAAATTAACGGCGGCAAATAAATCAAATATGGCGGCAGTCGTATGTGCGCATAACAGTACCGATTTTCGTTCGTATTTTAAGGAGATCGAACAGACCTTGTTGTGTGGATTGTGGTAGTTTCTACACAGTAAATTTTTCTAGGTCATTCAATCGAAACCCAACATCTGCAAGAACCTGCACATGCCGGCGCAATCCGGCAACACCGCGGTTCTGGAACGCATGCGCAGAGGATACACCAGAGAGGCCTACTTGGATCTGGTGTCGAACATCCGTAAATACCTGCCAGATGTCGCTTTGAGCAGCGATTTTATTTGCGGTTTTTGCGGGGAAAGCGACGAGGAATTCGAGGATACGATCACTTTAATGCAGGCGGTGGAGTACAATACGGCTTTTTTGTTCGCTTACAGCATGAGGGAGAAAACCACGGCCCACAGGAGGTTTAAAGATGACGTGAGTCCGGAAGTCAAACAGCGGAGGCTTCTTCGCATGATAGAGGTGTTTAGAAACTCCGCCTACAAGTTGAACAGTCTTCAAATCGGGAAGACAAATTTGGTTTTGGTCGAGCAGTTGAGTAAAAGGTCCAATCAGAACTACCAGGGCAGAAACGACCAAAACATACGCGTCATTTTGCCCAGCGAAGGTATGGTACCGTACAAAAACGGTTCCAACGGTAGAGAAGTCAAACCTGGGGACTATGTGGCGGTTTATATTAACAGCGCCAGTTCCCAAACTCTACGAGGTATTCCTTTATATTTGACGTCTCTGCAAGATTTTTACAGCGAAGCTCCCAGCAGATATTACGCTTGTCAATCGTATTTGTAAATAAAAATAATTAAAAAAAAATATTGTTTATATATTTCCTGTTATTACCACAGTTGTCGCCACTAATCGGTATCTCAAGTGTTGATTCAGCTAGTCGTCGATAGATGGCGTTTAAGTTAAAAACAATAAAACAAAAAAAAAATATTAAGAGGTCTATCATCGCAATTTTAGATTTTTTTTCCTGAGCGAGTTTTTGTCTCAGAACTCCCAAACCATTGAGTTTAACAAATTTGACTTAAGAATATTTTTTGAAGAAAATTGAATGCTCTACAAAAAAGGTTTGACTGGAATTTCCCGTCAGATGAACCGTTTTCTTACAAAAATTTATATAGTTTTACAATTTGATATTTTAACTTTGGAATTTTTTAATTCATGTAAAAATCAGTACCCGGAAAAAACCGATAAATATTCTTATGGGAAATCAAATGCTCTACAAAAAAAGTCTTTTATCATTTTTGGCTAAATTCACTCCATCAAAAGTTATTCAAGGTTAAATTTGAAGTCAAAACGAAATTTTAACCTTGAATAACTTTTGATTGAGTGTATTTAGCCAAAAATGTTGAAAGACTTTTTTTGTAAAGCATTTGATTTCCCATAAGAATATTTATCGTTTTTTTATGGGTACTGATTTTACATGAATTACAAAATTCCAATTTAAAAGATCAAAATGTAAAACTATACCAATTTTTAACGCATGATTTTAAGGAAATGTTTCATCTGACGGAAAATTTCACTTTAACCTTTTTTGTAGAAAATTGAATTTTCTTAGAAAAATATTTTTGAGCCAATTTTGTTAAACTCAATGGTTTGGGAGTTCTGAGACAAAAACTTGCTGAGGAAAAAAATATTGAAATTGCGATGATAGACCTCTTAATATTAATATAATGGACTCAAACTTTCACAATAATTTGTTTTTGTCACCCCAACCCATATTTTCAATATACTTTTAAAAAAAAAAATTTGTTGAATTTTTTGGCCGTCTAATAAATAACCAAAGATTTCTTAAGTAAACGTTTTATTAAACAACATATGTAACAGTAAAATCGATTAGGAATCATTTTTGGTGGTGTTAGATGAAACAAATATAATATGGGACTTAATAATAAAATAATATTGATTAAAAATTATCACTGAGGCGGGTTATCGTTGGGGGGTTCTTCGGGGGCTCTTTGACCTTCATCCCACTCAAAACCCCCTGGGTTTTCTTCCGGTAATCTCATATAATTTAAATCTTCCACTTGGTCAAACCAGGATTTACTAAAAAAAAGAAATAATATAAAAAATGTGGTTTGAATATTAGGGTTTTTTACAGTAAAGTTGGCGTCTTTAATATCTGGAAACCGCCAGGTTGCTTTGGGAAGACATCCTCCAAAAAGAAGTAAATATGCCCTACAGCAATTCCCATAAGATCTACATATACAGCATTACCCAGTAATACAGAAAAACCTAGTAAAACCCATGGTAGATATGGAGCCTAGAAAATAATGAGCAAATATATTAATAATAAGAGCATTACTTATTTTTTAACTTACTTGGAAGTTGATTAAACCAAAGAAATTCATCCTTACATCTGGATTTCTTCTCGACCAAATATAAACAATCATAATTGTGAAAGCTTGCCCTAAGAATAATAAATTAACAAAAAACGCAAAACCCTGAAACACAAATTATAATTTTCCAACATTACTTTAATATTTTTCTAAATCTTACAATCATAAAGGTGGCTCCAAATAAAAACATCCAGACAAAATCCGACGTTCTGTTTCTAAATGAACCCTCCTCCAGCATTCTACAGTATTTATATGTAAAAATCATGTTGAAAAAGAAGTTGAAGCCAAACGTTCCAAAAAATAGAAACGTCGTTATAAGTCTCCATAATTGACCTTGTTTGTAGATCAAAATCGGGTTGAAATACAGTTGAAAGGGGGAAGTCAACTCTAATTGCTAAAATAAATGTTGCAATGTGTTAATAAACAATAAAATGTTTTGTTCTCATAAAGTAGGTAGTGAGTTTTAAATACTAGAACAAAACCTAGGTAGGTACTCAAAATTAAATTTAAAACAATGTAATATATTAATTCATTAACAACAATAATAGAAAGTACTTACAACAGCCAGAGTCGTAATAACACAAGCAGTTGTATATGCCCTCGTTACAGGGGGCATATTCATGTATTCATTGCTTAGAGTTTGATAAGCCATTTTTATTTTTATTATTTCTGTCTTTCAAAATAAATAACCTCACTTTATAAGCACTAATCACGACATTTTACTACGATTTTCACCAAGCAAAACACTAATTTTTAAGCCACATCATTACTTTTGATAGAAAATTCTGCATTTTGACGTGTTGTTGATAAAAATGACGTTTACTAACGTCAGAAGCGACACCTATGCACAAAAAATGCAACTTTAACTACATCTACTCACAGATGGCGCCTTACTCCAATATAGGCAACCCACATTACCTAATACTTTGACATTTGTCAAAAATTACTCAAAACTTCATAAAAACTCAAATAATCACAGAATTTGTTGGGAATTAGCCTCATATTACGTGGAAAATGGTTTTGACGAAGGAATATCGGATATGCATGCCGATGACGGTGGAGGAGGTGCGTAGACGTAATTTTTAGGTTATGTTTTTATACATAATACATTTTTTGTTGTAGTACCAAGTCGGGCAGTTGTACATGATTGCCAGGCATAGTTTCGAGCAGTCTGGAGATGGGGAAGGCGTGGAAGTTGTCGATAATAAGGAATGTTTTGATTCAAAGCATGGTAAAGGGCAGTTCACTGAAAAGCGAATACATTTGTCTAGGTGGGTTTTTTGGTTGTTTGTTTGAGTTTTTTAGTGCTTATTTTTTAGTCGTTTGCCGTATTGGATACAAGCCATAATACCTAAGATGTTTTATGTTACTGAAAAAGCATGGAATTATTATCCTTATACTATAACGGAGTATACAGTATGTATGGTGTTTTATACAGGGTTTTTTGTGTTATTTGAGTGTTTTAGTGTTCTTTTATACCAAGATTCAATATTAAAATACAAACCAAGTATGAAAATAACAATGGAAGCACTGAAAATGTAAGTTTTACAATATTTACACAATTTAATATTTTGACTTTATTTTAAACATTTTTAAGTGTTTAGACTTGACTCCAGAACAATTAGCAGAAAGAATTGTAGAACACATTGATATTGCTTATGATGAAGTATCAGCTAAACACTACAAAGAGGAAGAAGACCCTCGTTTTTACAAATCCAAAAGAACCCAACGAGGGCCACTTGTTGATGGTTGGCGAAGTAACTGCAACCCCATAATGTGTTCCTATAAACTTGTACATGCTTCATTTGAGGTTTTTGGCTTGCAAACCAAAGTTGAGGATTATATACACTCAGTAAGCGATTTTTTATCTAATGAAAAAAATTTATCTAATGAAAAAATATTTTTATCTGACAAATTTTTTTATCCAATGGAAAAAATTTATCCAATGAAAAAAATTTATCCAATGAAAAAAATTTATCCAATGCAAAATATTTTTATCTGATGGAATTTTTTATCCAATGGGAAAAATTTATCTAATGAAAATTTTTTATCCAATGAAAAAATATTTTTATCTGATGAAAATTTTTATCCAATGGAAAATATTTTTTAGTGTATTCGGGAGGTGTTATTGTTGGGCCACAGGCAAGCTTTCACTTGGATTGATGAATGGGCTGAAATGGATTTGGAAGGTGTTCGTAAATACGAGTTGGATTTACAAAAACAAACAAATATGTTACTACATATGCAAGAAACTGCCCCGGCGTCACCAAAAATATCACCAGGGATATCCCTTGGTGATTCTAAGACGCCATCTATTGAGGAGACTCCAAAATCGCCCACAGACAAAAAAGGATATTTCTCCAATTGGTTTTAACGTTAAAATAATTAAATTTATTAAATGTTATTTTTATGTACAGATCAAATTTACAGGTTTATTTTTGTAATAGTAATCTGAGTGCCTTTTTATTTTTTTGAACACAAACTTTGTCATTCCCTTAGATTTTTTGGATTAGTATTATTATGTATTGTGCAATCTTATAACATTTATGAAGGTTGTTTTTTCTAGTCTTTTTTATTGCATAGACTGCTTTTAATGTTTTTGTTGGCTAATAAACATTGAATATTACCAAATTTGTTTTATTTACAGGATTAATTATTTTTAGCTTATACAAAATCATAGTATGAACATTTTTAAATAACATTGTAGAAAATTAAAAATCCTGTTTTTTGAGATGTAACACGGTATATTTTTATTTATAAACAAAGAAGGTATGTATAACAAAAAATAACAATTTGCAAGGTCAACTTGATAAAATCGTATTTTCGCGATTTTCAGCCTTCTGTGACCACAAAATATGTCGTGTAATACATCAAAATAAAGATAATTTAACACCTTACAAAGCTTGCTAAAAATATCAACAGTATATTGAATTTAAAAGTTGTAAGAAACTACAAAATGTGTTATACAGCAAAATTTTAAAATTATTTTTCGCTAAAAATGTTGAAAATTAAAAATCCTTATGTTAGAGATGTGACACGGTATACTTTTATCCATAAACAAAGAAGATATACCAAAAAATGACAATTTCCAAGGATCCCTTGATAAAATCGTATTTTTTCGATTTACAGCCTTCTGTGACTAAAAAATATATCGTTTAATACGTTAAAATAAAGATAATTTAATACACCACAAAGATTGCTAAAAATATCAACTGTATATTAAATTTAAAAGTTGTAAAAAATTACAAAATGTGTTATACAGCAAAATTTTGAACTTTTTTTTCGTTAAAAATATAGAAAATTAAAAATCCTTTTGTTAGAGATGTGACACGGCATATTTTTATCCATAAACAAAGAAGATATACCAAAAAATGACAATTTCCAAAGATGCCTTGATAAAATCGTATTTTTTCGTTTTCCAGCCTTCTTTGACTATAAAATATATCGTGTAATACATCAAAATAAAGATAATTTAATACTCTACAAAGCTTACTCAAAATATTAATAATATATTAAATTTAAAAGTTGTGAATAATTACAAAATGAGTTATACAGCAAAATGTTGAAATTATTTTTCGTTAAAAATGTAGGAAATTGAAAATCCTTTTGTTAGAGATGTAACACGGTATATTTTCATCCATAAACAAAAAAGATATAACAAAAAATGACAATTTCCATGAACAACTCGATAAAATCGTATTTTCTCGATTTACAGCCTTCTCTGATTAAAAAGTATATCATGTAATACATCAAAGTAAAGGTAATTTAAAACTCTACAAAACCATTCATAAATAATCCCGATAAAATGGCAAATCGCTTATTTAACGGCCTTACAGGTGTTGGCAAGACGTCATTTCTGCCCTGAAAATACCGATTGGCGGGAGGCTGTGCGACGATTGGCTGACGGCAAACGAATAATGTGTGCGCGAAGGGACGCAACGCAAAAGCGTTCAGTTTACGGTGGAAGTTCAGCAAGAAAAGACCCAAAATAAACATTTTCAATTTTTTTATTTAAATTTACAACACACATAATGAAGACTTCATCATTTTCCTTAAGGGTCATGCGGAGGGTAATGTATTTTATGTGAATGGGTATGGCCTATAAAAATGCTTTTACCGGGCTTTCATTGTATTTTTTATTACTATACAGGTTGTTCTTTTTCTTCTCTCCTTCGCTTTTTCTATTTTCAATGTTTATTGTACATGTGTAAAAATATTGTGAATTTAAATTTTTAAATTCAGTTTGTTTCGGTAATTTGTTCGTATTTTATATACATTATCACGGAGATCTGATATTTCCGAAAACGTGTTTTAAACTTAAACTTCGTAACCCTGTATTATATTTATGTTTTCCGTCTAAAATAATGGAAAAGATCTTACTTGAAAAAAACCTAAAATATTACTAAACTTTATTTTAACCAAGATAAATGATTCAACTTCTTAACTCTAACTTTAATTTATTACGCTGTCAAAAAGCAAACGAAAATAAAAACCTACTTACTTAATTTTCCTAAGAAGATTGCATGTAATTGCCATTTCTATTTTCGGTTCAAAAATGCGAATAATAGAAGTGCATTTGGGCTTCATTCAACAGAAAATCGGCCTTGCGGTAAACCAAGAAGATTTATATACCTCGGGGACTTTGCTTGCTTGCGTCATCGCCAGATTATTGTCGAATTGCCTGTTCAATTTTCACGATTTTAAGGATTTACGTTTATAAGGCTCATTGGGGTATTTATTTTATTATATTCTTGTGGATAACAAAAAATCCTTTGAAATGAGGGGTTACTCGGTATATCCACGACGAAAAACAAAAGAGTTATAGCAAAAAGTTGTGAAAAATTACAAAATGTGTTATACATTAAAATTTTAAAATTATTTTTTGTTCAAAATGTAGAAAATTAAAAATCCTTATGTTAGATATGTGACACGGTATATTTTCATCCATAAACAAAGAAGATGTAACAAAAATTGACAATTTTCAAGGGCGACTTGATAAAATCGCATTTTCTCGATTTCCAGCCTTCTGTGACTTCAAATATATCGTGTAATACATCAAAATTAAGATAATTAAATACACTACAAAGCTTGCGCAAAATATCAACAATTTATTTAATTAAAAAGTTGTGAAAAATTACAAAATGTGTTATACATCAAAATTTTAAAATTATTTTTTGTTCAAAATGTAGAAAATTAAAAATCCTTATGTTAGATATGTGACACGGTATATTTTCATCCATAAACAAAGAAGATGTAACAAAAAATGACAATTTCCAAGGACGACTTGATAAAATCGCATTTTCTCGATTTCCAGCCTTCTGTGACTACGAAATATATCGTGTAATACATCAAAATTAAGATAATTCAACACTCTAAAAAGCTTGCGCAAAAATTCAACAATTTATTGAATTTAAAAGTTGTGAAAAATTACAAAATGTGTTATACATCAAAATTTTAACATTATTTTTTGTTCAAAATGTAGAAAATTAAAAATCCTTATGTTAGATATGTGACACGGTAAATTTTCATCCATAAACAAAGAAAATGTAACAAAAAATGGCAATTTTCAAGGACGACTTGATAAAATCGCATTTTCTCGATTTCCAGCCTTCTGTGACTACGAAATATATCGTGTAATACATCAAAATTAAGATAATTTAACACACTACAAGGCTTGCGCAAAAATTCAACAATTTATTTAATTAAAAAGTTGTGAAAAATTACAAAATGTGTTATACATCAAAATTTTAAAATTATTTTTTGTTCAAAATGTAGAAAATTAAAAATCCTTACGTTAGATATGTGACACGGTATATTTTCATCCATAAACGAAGAAGATGTAACAAAAAATGACACTTTTCAAGGACGACTTGATAAAATCGCATTTTCTCGATTTCCAGTCTTCTGTGACTACAAAATATATCGTGTAATACATCAAAATTAAGATAATTTAATACACAACAAAGATTCCTCAAAATATCAACAATTTCATTTTTAAAGTTATGAAAAATTACAAAATGTATTATTATTTTAATAATTTTTATATTGCTTAGGTGTTAGGGTTTTTATTTTATTATATTCCTGTGTATGATCAAAAATTCGTTGAAATGAGGTGTTACTCGGTATATCTACGACTAAAGACAAAAGAGTTATAGCAAATATTCCATTATCCAAGGCAACTAGATTAATTATTATAATAGCGATATATGGCCTACTTTGTTAAGTAAATATGAAGTGATATACATTATTTTAAGCAGAATTTAAATCTCTACAAATCTAGGTCAAACAATTTCAGTAAAAGTCGTAAATAAGACAAGTTTTCTTTGCGGAGCTTTACAAAGTTTATTTGCAATTATCGAGATCTTTTATATTGTGGAAAATATACAGGTCTAAGTACATAAAATTCTTTCGACACTATGTAACGATAAATATGAAAGAACTTCTAAAAAAAATTACAAATGTATATATTTTTTGTGGAATTTATTACGGATGAAATTTCTTAAATTTATATTAAAATATTCCAAATCACCTGTTATGTGCACTTTGTATACGTCTCGTATTGACGTAACACAGCTTCAGTCTCATTTTGTTATAAAGTAGCCTTAAAATTTCGTTTTTATTAAGATGACTAAGGCCACAGCATAAAAGAGAGACATGGTAATAAATTTTATGAATTCTTCACCTCAAAGAACATTGTGAATGCCTAATTTGCTGTTTTCAGCGAGTTAATCAACAAGCGAAATCATTAAAAGGGCTTCACAAAAGTTTGTATAAGTCTAAATGATCCATTCAGTACCAGATAAAGCTTTTTACGGCTGAATTGTACGTTTATTATGAAAGCCTTAATACAATTTACTTATTTTATTAGTATAACCTAAAAATGTTGGTTCCGTTAATCTGACAGATTTCCAAAACAAACACGAAACTTTTAAACCCTAAGCAGCACCGGCAAATTTTTCAATTAAAAACCTTTAAAAAGGGTAAATTATAAATTCGACTGACAATTTAAGAATATCCCTATGAAAGTTTCAAGGAGTTATTGATTTTTCTTGCTGCCAAATGGAAAACTTACGTAATTCTTAACAAAACGTCAAGTTAGAAGGAGTTATTAAAAAAGTCCGTCTGACATTCTACAACGACATGTTTATAGGAAAATTTCAACTTTCGCAGTACGAAAGAAAAATTCGAGTAATTTTGCTGGAATCGATAGAGGGTGAAATTCGCTTTAAAATCATGTGTCACTTGTATATCTGTGTGTCTTAGTAGACTGGATAGCGTGGAAGTTAATCTGTTTCGAGTCGTCCTTGGAAATTTGTTTTTTCGCTGTAACTCGCTTGTTTTTCGTGCAAAGTATGTCGAGTCACATATCAAATGAAGTGTTTTTTAATTGTCTATAATAATATATGTAACATTTTATTCATAACATTAAAACAATCAACTTTATTTAAAGAAAATTTCAAATTTCGCATTACAAAAATAAATGTAAAATGAGTGTAATGTTGCTGGAATCGATAGAGGGTGAAATTCCCTTTAAAATCATGTGTCACTTGTATATCTGTGTGTCTTAGTAGCGTGGAAGTTAATTTGTTTCGAGTCGTCCTTGGAAATTTGTTTTTTCGCTGTAACTCGTTTGTTTTTCGTGCAAAGTATGTCGAGTCACATATCAAATAAAATGTTTTTTAATTTTCTATAATAATATATACAACATTTTATTCATAACCTTAAAACAGTCAATTTTGATTTTTTCCAAGAAATATCGAATAAATAACGTTTGAAATTACCACAATTGCATCAAAAATCGGGAGTACAATAGCAAGTAAATTGTGTAGGCGTCAACATGTGAAATCAAAATCATTCGTTGCATCAGAGGGAATCGCCTCTAGAGTATGTGCATTGTATTCCAGACCAATTTAAAAAATAATTACATTTATCAGGTCGTGCTTCTGTGGGATTCGAGTATCATACAATTATTGTGCAATTTCGTGACCTACATTGAAAGAAATATTATCATCAAAAACGATTAGTTTAGTTAAAATTAATTATTTCCGAGCCCTCTTGATAATTAAGCTGAAAGGTTTTCAGTTTATTAAATTAATTAAAAACACGAATGCACGTTCAAGTTTGCTCTCAACTAACAAAAACGTTAATTTAATATAGGTTTATATGCAAAAAAAAATAATTATTTTGGGGTTGTGAAAACAAATATTATAAAAATGTTTGTATATTACTGTAGACAATTAAAAAACATTTCATTTGATACGTAACTCGACATACTTTAAACGAAAAACAAACTAGCTACAGCGGAAAAACTAATTTCCAAGGATGACTCGAAAGAAATTAACTTTCACGTTTTCCAGCCTACTTGGACACATGTCACATCAAGTGACACATCATTTTAAAGCGAATTTTACCCTCTTTTCAAAACATTAGATTGTCAGAAGGACTTTAATAAGGTTTTGTTACGAATTTGGCAGCAAAGAAAAATCAATAACAACTTCTTGGAACTTGAATTAATGTTAAATTCGAATTCATAATTTACCCTGGCAATTTAAATATCTTTGATTAAAAGATTTAGCGGTGTGTTTGAGGTTTAAAAGCTTTGTTTTTGTTTTTGATAATCTGTCGGATTATATCGTTGAGCATTCAGGAACTTTGAGCAAACAAATTTAATGCAGAGAACACGTAATTGGGTTATAAAAGCATTATGGCGTCATTACTTGTTTAAGTGCAAAATTATTTAACAGTGTTTGGCTTTCTATGCTTTTAGTCTTTGATCTACTGTCAGTCTTTATTATTTAATGTTTTGTATGTTGTTTAAAAAAAATTATTTATTTTTTACTTAAAAAGTACGGCCCTGTACTTAATGCTTATTTAGAAGAAGAAAAAATTCTAATGTACAGGGAAAATTTTGGCCAAGCCGTACCTGGAATTTTTTGCAACTTGGTATACCTACTTATTAGGTACGAGACCCTTAATCCCTTAATTTTGAGAAAAAAATATGAAGCCGTTTAAAAGTTATGAGCAATTAAAGAAATGAACAAAATTGATGAATCACCCTGTATTTCTGAAAGCAATGAACATAATAGTTATGTTATGAATTATTCATAGGTATACAAATTAACCAAAAAAAAAAATACGAAATACAAAATAAAATATTTTTTTTCAAAAATGCACAAAAAATTTGATTTGGTGGTAGCAAAAGTTCACACCCTGTACCTACACCTGCGCGGGGCTAGCCCAACGTATTCAACGTTCGGTAACCGAGTCAGTTCCGTTGAAATAGTCCGGTCGACCAGTCATACCGATCCGGTTTGACCGAGACACGTGCGCGATTTAATAAAAAGTTCATTTTTGAAAGGTTTGGTATGGTTTTAAGAAGGTTTTTTCATAGGAAAAATGCATTATTTTTAATGATTTTGGGCTTTAAAGTTTGTTAGGTTGTTAGGTGGGGCATTTTTGATCATGAAACTAAAAATCTTATTCAATACCTACGCAAATTTTTGTAATCAAAAACCCAAAAAATCGTTTTTTATTATCCAACTATTAATTTGTTATTTTCTCTAAAATGACAATTTTATAAAGAAATTAAATATTGGAAACGGACAAAAGCTTTGTATCGATTTCAATTTTATTTTTTCTCTGTACAGTGTACATCGCCAAAAGTTTTTAACAATTTTAAACGTTTCAAAATATATTACTCCAACTTTTAATTTAAGTATCCAGTTTAGTTTAATTGGTTATTTATTGAAGCAATTTATTTTTCCATTAGGTGCTTTTACAAACTTTGTTAGAGTTGTAATTTATGGTACTGTGCTTAATACTAAAGCTCTTTTGTTAATTTTATTTGACCTGCCAAACTCAAAAATCACAATATTTTTTAAATTAAAATTTTATTTCTTTTTTAATAATCTGTCAATAAATTTATATTTAAATAGGTATGACTGATTCGCCGTTCGTAACAATTTTATAATAAACCCTCATTTTCAAAAACTTTTACAATCTTCAAACTACAATAATTAGGAAAAGTTTTACAAGCCAAAGTTATAACACAACCATCTTGGATGTGGTTTTAATTAAGGTTATAGGCCGGGTAATGTTCGATATTGCGTGTCTCAAGTTTTATTAGCTCTGTTAATTATCCTTCCAGGCCATGTCCAAAGAACTAAACCCTTGAAAATCTATTTGAACGGGGCAATATCACCTGTAAAAGGCAATATTGCCTTTGCTTTTGAAAAGGTAGTAATTTTAACTTATAAGGTGCTCTAAAACGGGTATTTATATACAAGGTGTCCCTAAAAGTTCAATTTCGATTTTATTAAATAACTTTGAAACAAACAAACGTTTAGGATACCCTTATGGTTGTTATTCATAATAAGTTATTTTTGTAAATAATTAGACAATTATTCTACCTTTTATAATTGTTTTCCGCTCTTCTCGAGACTTCCTTGAATATTTTTTTCTTGGTAGTGCACTTTATTCGTTTCACAGAACGTAATAATTCGTTTTCACAACACATTATAAGATTTTAATTAACACCATAGATAATAAATCATAACACTGCAAATAGAAATGTCAAAAGCGAAAAGCGTTACCATAGAAACCAAGTATAAACAACTCGCAATGTTGCCGCGTTTACTATTTTTACGTTTTTTAATTCTCGTTCCTGTGTTTCAATGTATATGTTTATAGTGCCTTTTGCATTAAAATATAAACACTCATAAAAACAGTAAGGAAATTGGCTTTTTTAAATAAAATGTGATAAAATAAAAAATTAATTTTGTTTTTGCAAGTTGGTACCTTGGTATCAGACACCTTGTATAATTAAATTTTAACCAGAATTTACACACATTATTTATTCTAGAATCTGCATTTGAATTGAATTGCAACCATTTTTCTCGGTTATCGATTGCACGATGAAATTTCGCTAAAATTTAAGCAAACAAGTGAAATTATTAGCATAATAACGCGGTACACAGAATGCATTTTAAAATTTTATGTTATGTAAAAGCCATTGCCGAGATTTGTAACGTTCCCGTAAATAAATTAAGCGCCTTAACAAATTCGGATAAAATCTAAATTGCGTTTGTACGTTCGGTTTTTTATGTCTAATCTGGGAATTAATTGAACGTATTTTTTGCGTTGCGTGTTTAAAAGTTTATTAAGTATTGTTCAAGTCATTGATTTTACCTTAAATGTTAATTTAAGTTGTTTATAAATAAATAACAGTAGGCCATGACTGCAACTCGGCGGTGCCAATGTAGTAAAAATAAATCGTTGTATTTTAATTAACAAATTACTACTTTATTACAATCTACAGATTCATTAAAAATCAAAAAACACACAATAAGTAAATAGGTAACAATATAAGTTGTTAATTTGTTGTTATAATGGTAAAATTAAGGGTTAAAACTGTCATATATTTGTGTTTCTTAAGTTGGCAGCACGAAATTTAAAATGTCAATTTTAAAGTGATAAAAATAGTTCTTTCATTAATTTATAATGCGTTATCAGTTAAAGCTAGTTTACTACCCGCGAAATGAAATTAAAAGGTCAGTATAAACGTACTTATGTAGAAACTTTTCAAATAGGTATTGGCGTTTAGAAACTATTCAACACTTTTGTATTTTTGTATTAAAATAATAAAACAATTTTTACATTATTATAGGTACAAGCAGGGCATTTTATTAAATCGTTAGAATAAAGTTTATTTTAACGATTGGATGACATTTGACAACTGTCAACTAAGTGTCATGGAAACATGTATGATAAAGGGCGTTGAAAAATAGCATATTTCTATTGACGTTGTTAATTTTTTTGTGAAACAAATAAAAATCGACTTTTTGCATATTTAATGTAGAAAGCGAATACCTACAAATCTTTTATTTGATATAAAACTTTTTTCGTTCTTATAAAGCTTTAAATCCCTGAACCGGCAAACTTTTATCAATTTTATTTGTTTTTTTTTTCGTCGTGATGGTTTCAAATTTAATATTCCAAATTGAAATTTCAATTTCGGGGTTTTAAACCTAAGTAAGCGTAATGAAAGTGCCTAATTATTTGGTTAAAGGTTAATCGATTATTTAACTGTAGTTTTAAGTTGTTATAATAGGTAGGTATAATACTTTTAAATTTAGTTAGGTATCTATATTAAAATGTAATATAATATTTTTCTACTTTGAAAATGGTTTTGGTTAACTGTAAAAAATACTTTAAAGTTGACATATACTAAATAAAATGCCACTTTTTATTGGCGTTATTAGTTTTTTGCTAAACAAAGGTAATCGGCTTTTGACATACATATTTGATCTAGAAAGCAAATACGGATCTACGAGGATTTAATATAAAACTTTTTTTGTTATTCATAATTTTTATTTGTTTTTTTCTGATCTCGAGTTAAATATTCCGAATTAAAATTTCAACTTCGAGGCTTCAAAGCCAGCGAAACGGAAGTAGGTAATTTTGGTTTTATTGGCACAAATTCTCGACGAATTTACCTAGCCGCGTTTTCAACAATTACTAATTGTTATATATTTTGGTTTAACTACGGGGATTTTAATTAATGGCTCTATTGTTCGGCAGGACTCGAGTCCCCATTTAATTTGAAAAGAATACCTGAAATTTACAAACATTTAAAGTACAAAGCTTAAAAGCTTTTCGCTAACAATTTAATTGTGCCTATAGGCATAGGTATATATACCCCATCAAAAAAATATTCATAACTCTATTCATAATATGTTGAAAAAGTATAGCACTATAGAAAAAACTTAAACATAAAATCAGGAAATATTTTTTTACTGGGTAAAAGTTGTTAAAATCTTGCAACACTGTCAGAGAATAGCTGATTTGGCATTTTCGAAAGTTTTAGTGGCTGCTGACTAATGCCTACTGCAGCTGCAGCTGCTTAAATATATTTACCTAGTAGACGAAAGATATGCTCCTTGCCCCTGAGTATGAATTATAAAACACAAAAGCACCGTTGCCAGCTCGTTTTTTGTGTTACAAAACTTCTAAAAACCTATGAAAACCTTAAATAATGTTTTTCGCCCAGCACATATAAAAATGAATCATATCAAACCTAAAAATATGACCGAAAATAATATTTATCGTCCCTAGGGCCGCTAAACTTGATTATTTCACAATCTAGACACCTTTGACTGACATTTATGTATTTTGACATTTGACATTTTGACATTTGAGATTTTCAGACGTTTGTGTAAATCAAAATAAAAACGGACAACAAAAGTATAAAATAACAATAAAACTTAATTTAAATTTTGTAATAAAGTAAAAATGAATGGTAACTCGGACAGTGACGAAAAATTTACGAATACTTGACCAGATTTGAAAAAGACAATGCGTTGCAACGGTACGAAAAGTGCTATGAATTATATAAAAAACTGGAAAAAGGATCAAAAACCCAAAAACTTAACAGAAAATGTATTAGTTGCTTATCTATCGGAAAGATCAAAGATAATTCTAATGAAACATCAACTTCATCTGTAGAAATAAGCCTTCAAATTCTGGTACTATCCACAATTGTGATCAAGGCATAATTAACATTAATTACAACAATAAATAAATTCGTAAATTGTTACTGAAGTTTTTTATAAAATTCCGTTTATATTAATACAATTTAAAAAAATATGCTAGGCGAAAAACAGGTGTGTGTCACACATTCAGAAAACGCATTAGCAGCCCTTAGCTATCAACTGCCCTCGCTTCGCTTCGCTCGCTCAGGCAGTTAATAGCCGCGAGCTGCTAAAGCTAGTTTTCTGCCCTTGAGACACAATATACTATTTAGCGGAGAATGTGCTTCTAAAAAAATTAACTAATTGTTGTTAAAACTCTACCTACTTATTAAATAAGTCTAGCCTTAAAAAATCGTTCGATAATAATCAAACTTAAACCCCAGGTGTTTTCCGTTCGAAGATTACAAGTAAACGAAACAATTAAAAATGGCCTTCGCAGCTGCACGCATGATTTTGAAAGATAAAAGAAGAAAACCATCACGCGAAGAATTTGTACCCAGGAACAGAAGCAAGGTAAATTTATTTAGCCTTTCATATAGCAAGTAGCACCACTGGTTAATTAACTAGCATTCTAAGTAGATTAACCAAAATCTAAGTAAAATATTGTTTTTTTTAACTTCTTAGTAATAAGTATATATTTAACTTTTGATATGGGTGATTCTACAAAAGTTGGGCAACTTTTGACCTCATTTTGTTTATATAGTTTTCGGAACAAATTAAACAGTATTTTGTTATGAGAACATAGATAATATAATAAATATACTGTTCCAGACCGGGCCAGTCACTTTTTCAAACAGTTTCTGAAATATCTGTGTTTTCTAAATTTGAATGCAAGGGAAGTGACGAGTATACCAGGGTACTAATTAAATACATAATTTATTGGAAAATATAAGATTTATTGCAACTTTGAGTATATTATACATTAAATATCTTAAAATCAAATAATACCACACATCAGGGGCGGCTGGTGGATTTTGGGTATACCGATATCTCAATTATTAGATATGGGACGCTCACCAAATTTATATGAGTTTATAATGACATTAAATAAACAAGTTCTGCGCAAGCAGAATTTAAATTGAAGTTTGCGAAAAAAAGATAACCGAAACATCGAACATGGAACTGACGACACGGTACTGATGAAAGGGATACAAATTTGAGATTATAATTCGGAATTAAGTATTTTACTGATATTTTTTATTAGTGGATGCTACTTATCAACAAATCACATATAGCCTTATATAAATTACAATGAAATATATATACGAAAATAACTACTTACCACAGTACTGACATTTTGACTGGAACTATACGTGCATTCACCGCAACTTCGCCGCTTGCATTGTATTCAAGATGACTGTCGTGCAAAGGGCGGGCTCTGTATACAGATTACCTATAGGTAATTTTTTTATCAACACTTGAGTTAAAACGAGGACTTGACGTTTAAACTTCAATATTTCGCAGGAATTTTGAATTTTAATATTGGACACAGAACTGACCGGCAAAAGTGAGTACAAAGATTATCAATTTTTTCAAAATTGCTATTATTCGAATCTATGATAAAATGTGAAAAATACATTATTTAATGTTTTATAGTTTGTAGTGAAATTGAATAATTTAAGATAAATTGAATGTATTTTAAAATAAAACCACTCAAATATTTGATTCAGGAGTTGTGACACGCCAAGGTACTGATGTTTTGAATATTTATTATGTTTTTCTGCAAACGTGCTTTTGAAAAAATACTTTAAAATTGGGTGGACAAGTTAAAAAAACCTGGATATTTTGTAGTATACTAAAATAGTTACAAAAATATTAAAATACCCACTCTATTGACTGAAGACATCAAGTTGTCCAACTTTTGTAGAATCACCCATATACTTACTAGCCTTACTATAGTAAGGCTTCACCAGTATTTTAAATTTTACACACGTTTGTGAAACTCACCCTGAGGGTAAAAAAAGCAAAAATGGCGCATTCGCCATTTTTTATGTATTTACAATCTTCAATTTTTCTAAACGCAAAAATATTTCCAAAAAAACATAAAGCAACCCAGGATATAAATGGAAACATATCTGTGCTCTGCAGAATGGCAAACAAGAAAATCTTTGCAACGTACGAAGAGATATCCGACATACGGAACTTTTTGACAACATTATTTTCGAATCTCTGCTCAATCAAAAACCCATTTGCGCTTGATAGATCTCGTAAATCGTTGATCTCAAGCTAGATCGAAATAAGAAAGCCGTTCGTCGTGCTCTGAACTGCAAACTTAGTTCGGGAGCATTAAAATATGCTTAGCAAAGCTTCCATGAGCTCAAAGACTGAAATTTACATTTCGGTTGTATTTACACAAGTTCGCTCATAAATTACTGCAAAAGGGTAATAAACAAGTTGATGTTATCTAAATAATAAGAAAAATACTATTTTTACTGAAATTTTTTATTTAGGTAATTTAAAATATTTGCATCTTATATTTGTATTTTTTGCTAAACACATAATATATTATAACTGAAAAATAAAATTCGTATAGCTAATTCTAATAATATTGAGATATAATTCAACATGAAGTGCGTCTCCAATTATAATAGTACAAATGTCGATTATATATGTATTCAGCGACCAACACAAAAATTTTGTAAGGATAGAGGTAATTTAATATAAACTGAAACCATAAATTTCAAACTAAAGTAAATAGTAAGCAGATCAATAATGTAGCACAGTAGGAACACTTTTTATCCTCATTTAATTTAATTTTCAATAAAAAATATTTTATCCAAATAATCCTTTTTAAGCCCCATTGTTAATCTCGTGTATACACTCAGATAATGTAAATCTCGAAGCGGCCTTAATCAATGCGGTGGAGATTAGATCCGCACATAGCTCTTGAAAGCGTTCAAGTTAGAACCAGGAAATTGAGTTTCGATCTTGGTTTCGGGTGTGCAAAGTACAAAACTCGATTGTCTCTGTTGAATTCCGAAGAAGATCCAATAACTTCCACGCGTCAGGTGGTACGTAAAAACGACTGTTTTAAGATGTTAATTTAACGCTGTAGCACAATTTTACCTAAATGAATTAACTAGGCATAAGGTAAATTTCACGTTTATTTAACCAGTTGTGCTACGGAATTATTTAAATGACACATCTCCACACAGGTGGATCGGAAGAAGAGGTTCCATAGAATGGCCAGCAAGATCACCAGATCTAACACCTCTAGACTTTTTTCTAGGGGGGCATCTAAAAACAGGATGTAAAACACAACCTGCTAATTTAGATGAACAAAGAAACGCGTTTTCGGTAATTCAATACGGCTCGTTTGCGATACAAACAAACGTTGCTGATCAAAGCTTTTAGGGAGGATATAGTTGAAAAGTTTGCAAATCGATGGCAATTCGAAATGTATGCCGGAATAATTGGCCCGAATTCAGTTGTCTAATTGCTCAGTTCGTATATTTTATCCGGGTTTTTAGTTTGTTTTACAGAAACAAACAAAACGATTGCCAGTTGGATGTATGTAACTGTAAAAAACAAAATAAAAGTTTTTAATGGTTTTATTGGATACATACATTAAATAAGTAATGTCAAAACAATCGGATTTATTAAATTTGAAAATAATAATTTTAATTTTGATTTTATCCAATAAAAGAAACTAGGTATACAGTAGTCCCAAATTAGGAGGGCATTATGTTTTTTTAAACCGAGGAAAACTAATTTGTATAAAGTTTTGATTTTACTTACGGCATATCGCGCTTCAATATAACGAAGTTACCACATTTACATTTTGGCGCCCACCGTTTTAAAAATCCTTATAACTTTGTTAACAATTGCAATATTCCGATGAAACTTTTGTTCGTACGAAGAAAAACAAGATTTTTTAAATATGTTAAAAATGGCGGATGCGCCAGGATTAAAATCGCTCCAAACAACGATTTTAATAAACGATGGGCGCCAAAATATAAAAAATCACAACTTCGTTATTTATTAAGCGATTTGGTTGATTTTTTTAGGGTGTACTAACTAAAGTACGCTATTTTCATTAAAATCAATAAAAACCCAGTAGTATTTCTTATAAACTCTATTTTGCAGGCTAGAAGCAGTAGCACAGGTAGCTACAGAAGTCTTAGCCAGGTAAATCTCAGTCAGTAAATAATAGAACAAACGTAGAATAGATCGATAGTATATTAGAGGTATATTTCATTTTATTTTAGCATAGAAACGTCTCAGCAGCTCTTAGTATTTGTGCAACCGCTACGTAAACATCCCAGTCGGCTTTGTTTCATAAGACCATTGTGTATGACAACTGCAGACTGTTTATCGTAGGTTTGTTTCAAAACAACTAAATTCTTGATTATGGTGCTGATTTTAACTGACAGACAAAATCATGGCATGTTCAGTTTTTTCTGAACAAAGCTCCAAACAAACTAACGATCTCTCGAGGGGGGGGGAATTGTATATATAGAAAAACATTATATAGAATTGTACGAGGTGTGTTCAGAAAATAACGGGAATTGTCAAATTTCGCGGGTTCGGAGGGTCCGGTTGTCATAAAATTTTCTTTATTATGTTGGTATAAATGCCCTCGAAGTATGATAAAAACTTTAGCTGTTTTCATTGTTTACTTTGTCTGTGGCAGCCGCTAAGGTTAGACGTGTTTTATGAGCTCGGCGATTTTTCGTTCGTTAAAAGAAATGGATCAAAGAATTTGTATCCAATTTTGCTTAAAAAATGAAATAAATTCTGTGAAATGTTAACAAAGGCCTATAGTGAGTCTGCTATAAGTAAAACAAGAGTTTACAAGTGGTATAAGAGTTTCCAAGATGGCCGTGAAGACGTTGAAGATGACAAACGCCCCGAACGCACAAGCACATTAACAACCGATAAAAACATGGAAAAAGTGGAAGAAATGGTTATAAACCATCAGAGAAGTCGCTGATGATGTTGGTATATCGATTGGCTAATCCCATGAAATTTTTTCGAATGATTTGGGTATGAAACGCGTGGCAGCAAAATTTGTTCCAAAATTGTTAAATTTTGAGCAAAATTTTTGGCCAAAAACAATACTGCAATGATGCCCCAGCCTCCATATTCGCCAGACATGCCTCTGTCTGACTTTTTCCTATTCCCAGAGCTGGCACATGTGCATAATATGCAATGGGGACTATTTTGAAGGCGACAACATTAATGTAGACGAATAAATAAATATTTGTTTCAAAAAACGAAAATTCCCGATATTTTTTGAACACACCTCGTACATATAGAAAAACATTTCAGTTTTGGAATTTAAATAAAACAATGAAATTTATAACATTTTATTTAGTTTGTACAAAAAATAAAGTATTGGTTAGTCTCCAGTCATCATTTCCATAAATTCTGTAACAATAATAATCAAGAATTATTAA
The DNA here is from genome assembly GCA_921294245.1 of Brassicogethes aeneus. NCBI lineage: Eukaryota > Metazoa > Arthropoda > Insecta > Coleoptera > Nitidulidae > Brassicogethes > Brassicogethes aeneus. Next base: position 5,009,581 of record OV121140.1, read on the forward strand.
AAATAAATTTTGTTACACATCACGTTCAATCATGTTGAGCGGTTTTAAACAAATTATTGCCGAAAATTAAAAACAGTTCTGATACTATTCCACAAGTCAAAATAAGCATTAAAAAACTTATGTCTTAGTGGGGTTTACATTTCCCGAAAATTTCGAATTTTTAATTTTTCCTGTACCTAATGATTTGTATGGAAAAGTTATCTAATTTTGAAACTTTTATATTTAAAGATTTAAGAAATCTAAAAAAATCTTTAAAATTTGTAGTTTTTTTTGTTAAAATATGTGTAAAACCGCTCAATGATACAAGGAATTTATACATTTACATACATTGACCTGCAAAAGTATGGAACAAAAACATTCTGCTTTTTTATAAAAAAAAATCCTTGAACACTGTTTTTGGAAAATTACACTTAAAATTTTTTTCATGGAAGCGTTTTCAAAATATCAATTTTCAATTGTTTTATCTTCATTTTATTGAATTATATAAAATTTAATATTGAACATTAAAGATATTGAAAGTTATTTTGTGATAATAAGCATAGGTTTAAAAAAAATCTGGCTACTACTTTGTTTTTTGTTGCTTTCGTATACCTAAAAAATGGTAGAAGTTTATTATGTATTAATAATATATTTACTGTTTATATAGTATATATACTATATATACTATATAATATAAAAATTTAATAATGCATTTTGCTGAATTCTAAATTTCATAATTTATTCGAATCTTTTTGGAAAAAAGCACATTTTTTAATGAATTTTTTCCATACTTCTGGCCGTCACTGTAAATCACAATACATAAGCATGAATTTAGCAAGACATTGTACAGTTTTAAAAATAAAATATAGTCTCACCACACAAAATAGTTCAGTCTGCTTTCTTTCATAATATATAAAATTTTATTAAGTTCATATAAAAATATACTTAAAAATTAACCTAAATAAAGTAAATTATTTTACAATGACTACTGATCAAGTATCGTCATTGTCTTAACAAATTCTGAAACAGAAAATATTAAAGATTGCACAAAAAGTTATTTATCAAGTTAATAAATTATTTTTATGAGTAGGAACCCCCCTTTGAATTCTACAACACTTGCCTTCAAAATCTACCGTTCCAGAGGAATCTGTATCGATTTCAGCTATCATCTCGTTCAGCTGATCTGTTGTGAGTTGGTCATCCAAGGCGGCTAATATTTCTCTTAAGCTCGAAGTGGGTATGTAACCATTGCCTGCGGAAATCAAGCAAGTCTTTATACAAGGATTTCAATTGAAAACTAGCCACCCTTGATAACTGAGTTATAGTAAAAATATGCTCTAAAAATTAATAGGTTTTTCCCTTACACAGAAAGAAAAACTGTACGTAAAATTAATAAACTGTTTTGTACATTAATATTATGTATTACGTACAATGCTTTTTGATCATAAGTACATTGAAACAATAAACTAAAAACGGTCAATGCAAAACATAAAAATTAATTATTTCCTTCACTAATATAGTATAAAAATTTATTGAATTAACAATTGACGATCATTAAACGATGTTCTTCATCTTTAAAACAATAAATTTTTCGTCATTGTTCCATGAACAGCAAACATAAATAATAATAAACCGTCTTCATTGCCCCAACGGTCACAAAACATTGATTTTACAAACTTAACCATTCAATTCTAAAAAATCGCCAAAATTAATGCTGCCCTACGATAAATCAATCAACATAAATATGATTATTACGAATCGCTGTCGTAGACTTCTGGTCATCGCACCACTTTTGGGTGGCGAATTATTACATGCAATTTTTATCTTCAGTCAGTCTTAAAGCGTTAAAAGGTTAGTTCCGCGTTTAACCCTAAAGCTTTATTAGTGAAATTGCGATAAATATAAGGAGTGAACATTGGCGAAGCCAAGGTGTGTAAGCTTGTGAAGTTAATTTAAACATTTTTTACCTTTTTGGATTAATTTTTAAGTTTTGTGATAATATACGGAGTGGACATTGACGAAACCGAGGTGTGTGAGCTTGTGAAGTTATTTTAAACAATTTTGACTTTATTTTTAAGTTTTTAAAATATACACTCTAAGCAATATTTTAAATATAATTATTTAAGATTTCATGTAATTAAGGCGGTCGATATATGTTTTAAAATTATTTATATATTTAATCTTGACTTTTTACAGGAAAGCATAATGTTTTGGAACTTTTTAGAAAGAACATTTTGTAAGCCTCTTGATAGCCAAAGGTTCATAATATTTGTAAATTTCTATTGCAATAAAAAAATGTATTAACCAAAAACGTCTTTATTTTAAAGAAACCTCTTTTGTGATTGATTGCTTGGTAATTTGTGTAAGATATTTTTTCCTATTTCTATGTAGCTAAAACAAAATGTACCCACGTACCTGGTAAACCTTTATTTTAAATTAAAAGGTATGTAAATTTGGCAAATAATTTTAATTGGGTTCGTCTTGGATTTTATGTAAATTTAAGTAAATCATAAACTAATGCCTTTTTGTTCGTAGTATTAATAGCCAGGGATCATAGATCTATGGTAATTGTTTATTGATTCAACGAAAAATAATCATACACTACTTTCTACCGTTTAAAATAATAATAACAAGCTTTCATATATTTATGTTCGCTGTTTATGTATTTAATCATAAACTTATGTCCAACGGTCGTTATATTAACAACCGCTGTTCATAGATCCATGCCCATAGTTTATTAATTTAACGTACAGGATTCATGAGCTGTATTCGTATTAATTACTGTCAAACATAGATCCATGCTCATTATTCATCAATTTAACGTACAGCAATCGTAACCAAATGAATAAGAAAATTTACGAACGATTGTTCATTGTATTAACAATGACGGTCCCTTTTGCTCAAGATAATATTTACTATAACTGAAAAGTTATTAAACGCTATTTTTAACCTAATTAAAAATACCTTCTTTATCATATAATCTGAAAGCTGCCTTAAGTTCTTTCTGTAAAGCCTCATCGTCCTCATTTTCCAAAAAGTGGGATGCAACTCGACAAAACGACTCAAAATTCAAATGACCACTTTCTAAAAATAAAACAATGAACTAATTAACCAGAGTACCTACTTAGCTAGTTGCGTGTGGAAGAGCCATATATTTCGCACGTAAGTTATAAATGTCATCCTAACAGGCTATACATTATAAGCACTGTCTATCGATTAAGCAATAACTTATGCGTTTAAAAATTACCTTCTTTGTCTTCTGATTCTAAAAGAGCTTCGAGTTCGCTATCATCATACGTGTGTCCTAGAGTTGTTAATATGGTGCGGACCTTTTCTTTTTCTATTCTGCCCTTTTTTGTCGAGTCAAACATGGTGAAGGCCCTTTGCAGCACTAGAATGTCAAAACAAAATATTTCTGCAAAATGTGTCTTTTAAGTGTTTTGTAAACAATATTACTGATTAAAAATAGCGGTCAGTAAATTTTAAAAAAGTGGACAAGCCTTTTAAAAATTTAATACAGTAGGGTCATTCCATCGTTATCTATGTCCTGACCATTGTTACATTTATTTGAAATTCAGTGAATTTTCTTAGGGAAACATTCCTAAAAATTAGAGTTCACACAGGTCCACACTAAATAGTGTTGTTTTATAACACTACAATTAGAGTTAATTTGTAGTGTAATTTTCCCCAAGTAAGCAAGTATGATTTAACACTATAGCACTGAGGATAAAGTAATTTTACACTGTATTAAAAAGTGTTAATTTACCTAAAATCGTGTACTTCTACACTTCCTGGGTAAAATCCCACTTTTGTTCAGTGTAAATTAACATTACTTTGGAAAAGTTCTAATTTTAGAAAGGTACTTTTACTCTTTTAGTGCGAACTTTTAGTGTAAATTAACACTATTATTTGAGTAAAACCTATTGGTGGTAGTGAATAAAACGAAAAGGTAAATAAAGAGAAACATTTATTTCGAACAAAATCTATGACAATTATCAAAATCGGTGCCTTTTAAAATATAATTTTATATTTGAGTCGTATGGCTGGCTTAAGCAAAATGGTTCCTTAAAATGTAAAAGTTTTAGATCAATGCAATGTTTTACTGGCTGTCAACTTGTAAGCAATGAATTATCTTGAGAATTCATCAGTAATCCATTTTTCTGTTATAAAAAATGGGTGATCCCATTGGTAGAGAGGCGTCAGGCGGCTGTATGTCGGGGATTTACCACACGTGTACAAATTTTCCATAATATTAATAAATATGTACGTATAGGTTAATATAACAACCATTAAGCTTGAAAATAAAAAGGAAATCAAGTTTGTATGTATTTATAATATTAATGTTACATGTACCCGACCTACTGCTGTAAATTATTGATATATAATATAGGTCGGGTATGGACATCCTTTTAACATATTGGTATTTATTGAGTATTAAGGCTTAAAGAAAAAGGAAGTATAATACTTACCAAAAAATAAGAATGTCCTCTTATGGATTCACCGTAATTAAAATCTAACTGAACAAAAATGTCACACTTCCACAACGCGGTATGTATCTCCGGATATGCACTGCGTGGGTAGATAGGTACCAACCAAACATTTTAAAACGCATTTTGGTTATTACCAGATTTTTCAGTTCATTTTGCCACTATTGGTGTAATTTAACTTTAATTGTGATGCAATGTGCACTAGTAGTGTAAAGAAAAAAGAGCTCTTAGTAACATCAAAACTGACAAAGAAATTGGCATGCACTGTAGTGTACATTTTGTCACTATTTAACACATTAAGGGGTAATAAACACTTTTTTTACCCTTTTGATTTATTTTAATAATAAATAGTGTGAATGTACAAATGAATAATGTTAGTAGTGGTAAATTTTGTTATATCGTAATATTTCAAGTATTTTGTGCAGGCATATCAGGGACACCTAGTATATTTTTGTAGAAATTAAAAAAAAGAAAAAGGTGCAAAATTATTAAAGAAAAAACTTCTACTTAATTTCATCAATTTTTTAAGAATTACCCATATCTCAAAAACTAATAAAAATAAATGCATATTATCAAAGTTAACATTATTTATCCTCTTGTCAAATTTGATCACTATAGCGATACATTTTTGAGATATAGTTGATTCGCTAAACGGAAAATTTATTCTTGTTATCTAAAAACAGTGTGACCTCTGAAGTTTTCATATAAAAATTAAAATAGCGGCGATAATTTACAGGTCGTAAATTCACACGTTAAGAAATTATAAAAAGACAATTTCGCTGCGAAATTTTTTTATTTCTGTCCCCAAAATCTGGCGCCGCATTCTTCAAATACGACTAATAAATCGCTCCAAATTATTGTTCTTTTTATATTGTGGATGTTGTCTAAATTTAAATCCTGTATACAAGGCGATTAAATTAATTGAAAATCATAAATTTTTATCGAAAATTTGTTTTGATTTTTTATGATTTTATGGCGGATATAAAATGGTTGTTAAATTTTACATTTTATGCATTTTTCATCAATAAAGCTATTAAAGATTTATTATGCTAAATAACTACATTTATTAAAGATTTTTTATTGTAAATACACAGCAAAAAAATTTGCCCGTGTAAATTTTTTAGTGTATGGGGTAAAAATATTAGAGTTGATTTGTAAGTGTAAAAGTTACACTACGAAATACACTAGGTAGCATTTAGTGCTTATTAACTTTATTAAACACATTTAAAGAAAATGAACATTATTCATTGGTACATTCACACTATTTATTATTAAAATAAATCAATAAAAACTTAATGCGAGTGTTGATTACCTCTTAATGTGTTAAATAGTGACAAAATGTAAACTACAGTGCATGCCAATTTCTATATATATCTCTTTTGATGTTACTAAGAGCTCTTTTTTCTTTATACTACTAGTGCACATTGTATCACAATTAAAGTTAAATTACACCAATAGTGGCAAAATAGACTGAAAAAACTGGTAATAACCGAAATGCGTTTTAAAATGTTTGGTTGGTACCTATCTACCTACGCAGTGCATATCCGGAGATACCGCGTTGTGGAAGTGTGGCATTTTTGTTCAGTTAGATTTTAATTACGGTGAATCCATAAGGGGACATTCTTATTTTTTGATAAATATTATACTTCCTTTTTCTTTAAGCCTTAATACTCAATAAATACCAATATGTTAAAAGGATGTCCATATCCGACCTATATTATATATCAATAATTTACGGCAGTAGGTCGGGTACTTGTAACATTAATATTATAAATACATACAAACTTGATTTACTTTTTATTTTCAAGCGTAATGGTTGTTATATTAACCTATACCTACATTTTTATTAATATTATGGAAAATTTGTACACGTGTGGTAAATCCCCGACATACAGCCGCCTGACGCCTCTCTTCCAATAGGATCACCCATTTTTATAACAGAAAAATGGATTACTGATGAATTCTCAAAATAATTCATTGCTTACAAGTTCACAGCCGGTAAAATATTGCATTGATCTAAAACTTTTACGTTTTAAGGAACCATTTTGCTTAAGCCAGCCATACGACTCAAATATAAAATTATATTTTAAAAGGCACCGATTTTGATAATTGTCATAGAATTTTGTTCCAAATAAATGTTTCTCTTTATTTACCTTTTCGTTTTATTCACTACCAGCAATAGGTTTTACTCAAATAATAGTGTTAATTTACACTGGAAGTTTGCACTAAAAGAGTAAAAGTACCTTTCTAAAATTAGAACTTTTCCAAAGTAGTGTTAATTTACACTGGACAAAAAAGGGATTTTACCCAGGAAGTGTAGAAGTACACGATTTTAGGTAAATTAACACTTTTTAATACAGTGTAAAGTTACTTTATCCTCAGTGCTATAGTGTTAAATCCTACTTGCTTACTTGGGGAAAAGTACACTACAAATTAACTCTAATTGTAGTGTTATAAAACAACACTATTTAGTGTGGACCTGTGTGAACTAAAAATTAGTAATGCTTATAGTTGATTTTTTTTTACTGTGTATTTACCTATTCTTTTAAAAATATTAATGTCTTATTTTTAAATAAATGCATCAAGTTTGATAAACGTCACTTTTAATTAGGCACGAGCGAAGCTTATAATAAAAATTATAATAAAAAATAATTTATTGCTAATTAATTAATTAAGTGTTGGTTTGTCAAATTTTTCCGTAAAAATCGGAATTTCTCCCTTAAAACGGACTAACAACCGATTAAATCCAACATAGAAGCAGTTTTTTTACAGTGAAAGTAAAATAATTAATGCCGAAATTAAATGAAACTATTTAATAATTTTTACGACTCGTTTATTTAAAACTCGCTCGTGCATAATTTAACTCGTATTTCGTTTATAAAACTTGCCATGTAAACTTACAATTTATTTGTTCCTTGTCGATAACGTCAGCCTGAAAAAAAAACATTAAATTATTTAGGAATATTGAAGAAGCACTTTCATAAAATATTTCAAGAAAAAAACAAAATTTCTTGTAGTTATTTGATTTTTAAATTATACATTTTTTAAATCTACCTATTTGACTTAATATACCCTAAAAAAATATAAAAATTGCACGACCAATAAAAATTTACATTTTGGCGCCCAACTTTAAAAAATCGCTATAAGTACTTTATTTTAAGTACAATTTGAAAATTTTTTTAAGGGTATACCAAACAAAATATTCTCTTTTCACCCAACCAACAAAAAACACAAAAATAATCCTTAATCAAAGACAATCTTCACAAAACCCACTAACCATTTTGACACTTTTGTGTTCGTTTATTTTCTTAAGATGCACAAAAAACTAAAATGTTGAGTTTCCCAGTGGAGTGACCCGTGGAATACTAGAATATTTTCCACCGAACACGACATATATATCGTGAGGTATGCCTCAGGGTTCTCCATGCCGAAAATTATATTTAGACATCCTAGCAATCGGCTATACGACACGCACCTCTGTTTCATGAAGATCGGCTGGTGGCAAAATTAAATTGTTTTTTTTGTAATTTTCCATAATTAAAAAAAAACATTTTACACAATTTCGTAAAAATCGCATATATATAAAATATAATCCAATTTAATATAAAAATTATATAGGTACATAATCATTTTTTTAAAATATTTCAGAGAAAAGTAATATACAAGGTGACTGTACAAAATACAAGTACCACAACTGGTTGAATAATTAACAAATAGGTATTTTTTTATTATAAACAAAGATGTTTTAAAATATTTCTTATTCTGTATATTTCTGTGACAAATACTTCTTGAACTACGAGGTGTGTTCAGAAAATAACGGGAATTGTTAAATTTCGCGGGTTCGGAGGGTCCGGTTGTCATAAAATTTTCTTTATTATGTTGGTATACATGCCCCCGAAGTATGATAAAAACTTTAGCTGTTTTCATTGTTTACTTTGTCTGTGGCAGCCGCTAAGGTTAGACGTGTTTTATGAGCTCGTTCGTTAAAAGAAATGGATCAAAAAATTTGTATCCAATTTTGCTTAAAAAATAAAATAAATTCTGTGAAATGTTAACAAAGGCCTATAGTGAGTCTGCTATAAGTAAAACAATAGTTTACAAGTGGTATAAGAGTTTCCAAGATGGCCGTGAAGACGTTGAAGATGACGAACGCCCCGAACGCACAAGCACATTAACAACCGATAAAAACATGGAAAAAGTGGAAGAAATGGTTATAAACCATCAGAGAAGTCGCTGATGATGTTGGTATATCGATTGGCTCATCCCATGAAAATTTTTTCGAATGTTTTGATTTGATTCTAATTTTTTCTAAAATTGTTAAATTTTGAACAAAATTTTTGGCCAAAAACAATACTGTAATGATGCCCCAGCCTCCATATTCGCCAGACATGCCTCTGTCCGACTTTTTCCTATTCCCAAAAATAAAGAGAACCTTAAAGGGCCATCGTTTTGCAAGCATAGATGACATTAAAAGCGCATCGCTGAAAGAACTAAAGCCTCTCCCAAAGATCGACTTTTAGAAGTGTTTCGAGTATTGGAAGAAGAGCTGGCACATGTGCATAATGTCCAATGGGGACTATTTTGAAGGCGACAATATTAATGTAGACGAATAAATAAATATTTGTTTCAAAAAATGAAAATTCCCGATATTTTCTGAACACACCTCGTACACTAAAATTAATATTGTTTATTGTAAATTAAGGTTATTTCAAGAGTTAAAATTAGTAATATTACTTGGTCAATTTGAAAGTTCGTTTTTTTTTATTTTATTTAAAAAAACGATTTCACAAATCATTTTTGTGGAACCCAACCCAACCAAACTGCATTATTGGATTTCTTGAAATAAAAAAAGTGTGGTGATAATTTTAAATTAGTAATAACCAATTAGTAAGATATGGTTTTGTCTTTCTTGTGGATATTTTTCTGGCGGGTCGCCAGAGAATTTGCAGATTCATTCCTTACTGCAGAACGTTTTTAATTTGGAACTCCCACTTTTGGACGAAAATATACACACAATCTTATCCTGTTCCCGAAATTTATATGCGACATTCTGAGTGAACGCTTTTTACTAATCTCGCAACATTTCCGGCCGTTTAGCATTGTTTTATGGTTGTTCATTTTTTATTTTTAACCCCGCAATATACAAGGATTAAATTTGTAATATTTGGTCTAATTTTGTTTAAGTTATAGCCTTCACTCAATTTAATTTAAATTGAATTATAAATATCGTGTTTTCGAGAAAATTTTTAAGGTTTTCGTAATTGGGTGTTTTCAGCTATTTGGCAGACGAATTTTAATTAATTTCACGCCACTACCGTCTTTTTAATCACGCTAGGCCATGCATCTTATTGAATTCAAGAATTATTAATTGTAAAAAATGTCTACTGCTAATTTTTTGGCACCTAACATATATAAGGAATTTTGGTATTTTATTGATCGTTTACTATGTCGTGAAAAATCTTATTTCTTATTTTTTAGAGCGCTAAATAAATATGAAAGTACTATTTTTTTTAAATGTCCCATTGTTTTTTATTGGAACACACCAAAAACGAAAGCTTATATACTGTCCACCTAAGTCAACCGAGGCGAGATGTAAGAACATCACGTGATTGCCGCAATCGATACATACTATGCATTTTACATAACATTATAGCAAATCAAATTACATACGACGTTTCTAAATCTGAGATGCTTTTTATTAGAAACTGTCAAACTGTTTAGTAAAATTACAATGCGTGTAGGATTTATACATATAGATTGTAAAATTATAATTTATCTTAGTAGATTTCCCAACATGTCTTGGAAGATTACTCAAAATGTATTATAATTTTTTATTGGTATACACTGATTTGTAATTTTACTCATCCTTTGTTTTGCAAAACAATTGTAATTTTACAAAAATTTTAATAGTGTACATGATTAAAATGATCATATCGATATATAGTAAAAATGCAAACAGTTGTATAAAATAAATAATGATTTGTATATTTCCAAACACTTATTCTAATTCAAATAGCAAATTTTGGTTGGTAACTTTATTGATTGTCTTAGTAAAATTAATTCCGAATATGTATAGAAATTTTACAAAATTTCAAATTCAATTCTACAATACAGAATTGTAAAATTAATATAAGTATCTGACAAAAACAGAAACATTGTAAAATTGGAACCTGTTTAGTACTTTGGCTATAACAAAATGTAATATTACAACAAATTCGTATAAAAATTGCAATACAATACAACATTTTGTAATTTTACTATGCAACTGCTTAGTTAAAATGTAATAATTTTACAAACATTTTTAACAGTGTACTTGGGATAGTACAAATGCATTTTCCGAGGTTCTGGTAAAATATTCCAATATTTCCAATGAATGGATATTTGGTTGACTGAAATTTTTGTTTTATTATATGAAAATTTTTACGATTTGGTTAAATACTTTTGACGGAATTTGATAATAGATTATTTCCCTCATTATAATATGAACCAATGAAAAGCCTTGAATTTTCGAATAAATTTCGTTTAAATAAGCGATTAAATCACTAGAACTATTTAACAGCGATTAAATTTTAGCCTCCATATTGGATTTTTGTGTACGATTTTATGGTGTTATTTAAAGTTTTAACAAACATTTTTTAAAAAACAATAAAAAATAAGTTATGTAGTTTACGAAATATCAATTATAATTATATATATATTACTTATTACATACCTTAAATTAATGGAATTTTCTTTAAAAAAATATTTATAAATTTTGACACATACGTCAGATTTTTTGAATTGTCAAATAGTTTCCATTAATTCGAGAAATAGTCTAGACGTATATCACTCAACCTATAAATTTAATCTGTCAAACTATGCTCAGTAAGTTTTTTATTTTATTTTTCTTTTTGGAAAATAGTTTCATGCAAAATAATTAAAAATAATTAAATTATTTTGCATTCAACATTTTCCAAGAAAAACCAAACAAAAAACTACTGAGCCTAGTTTAACCGATTAAATTCATAGTTCTCGTGATATAATATTTGATTATTTTTTTTCCAGGGCAAAAAAAATGCCTAGCTACGCCGTAGATCTTTAATCATGCTTTGCCATGCATCCGGTTGTTGCTACGCAACCACGCTTAAATAATAGGTAAATCTCATTTCATGTTTTTGTTTTATTTTAGGCTCGCAATAAGCCTGCAGATGGCAGCACCATCGTTTCGCAGAAGCCGCGGACTCCCACTCACGGCCCGAAAACCGGCAAACCGGCCCAAAAACCGGCGGTTTCCCAGAAGGGGCAGCAGATCAAGCAGGCGCCCGCCAAGGTCCAGGCGGCCGCCCAGGCCAACAACAAACCTGTCAATAAGAAAAAGAAGGGGAAGCATCACCAGCATGACCTATCGGTCACCATTAATTTGGTAAGAATGTCACTTTTTTGCAGTAATGCAAAAATTTAAAAAAATCATACATTTTGAATATTAGAGCTTCACGGAAGATAGCTTCACGGAGGATAGAATTTCGTATGTTTTGTATATTTGAAATAAGTTATTGTATCTTTTGACCCCTTAATATTTTTTAAAAATACTATTGTATATATTTATAAAATCTACACTTCACGGTGTATAGTTTATTAAAAACCAAATTAATGAACTTAAACTTTTGAATTATAAAATGTTATGCCAAGCATTTTACTTCTAGTCTACTATCTTGCAGCGCCATCTGTATTCTAGTAGACGAAACATTTTGTATCAATGACATACAAAAATGTAGAACCACCATTGACTTTCAAAACAAAAAATGCTTCATTTTTACTTCATTTATGCACTGACTGGCAAAAGTATGAAACAAATTCATTGAAATATGTTCAGCCATTTTTTTTAGAAAAAAGACCGTGGCTCGATTTTTGTCGTTGGGTGTATTTCGAGAGGAAATCCTGGTTTGAGTTTTTACCGGTTTTCCAATAAACAGTGTTAATCTGAATGAAGAAATAAATTGCATACAGTCTCTGTAAATATAAATTGTCCCTATTATAATAGATACAATAGACAACATTTTAATTCAGTAAAAATCGTCAAACAAATAAGTCGTCCAAATTTAAACAGCATTTAGCATTGTTAAAAGCGTTAATTAAGAAAGTCTCCACTCAACGGTAAAATACCATTATATTATGTATTATATATAATATTATGTTGCCATGAATTCGTAGGTATATTTTGTTGTTCAAAATGCAGTTGTCGGCGTTTTTTAGATAACTCAAATATAAAAATGGTTGATTTTAAGGTTATGTTTGTGCAAAAATTATGTTTTACTAATTTCTTAAAAATGTCCAAACTTAAATATAAATTATATTAAGTTATTATTGGTTAATTTTGCACCAACAAATGTGCTTACCGAATTGGATCCTTTGGCAAAACATGAAAATGCAACGATTTAGTTCTTGAATTTTATTTACAATTAAAAACACAATAATTCACCATGATCCCTTAGTTAAAATACACACACCAACATAGGCATTTAAGCGTTGAGTTTCTTAATCAATGATATAAAGAATAAACAATCGAAATCGAGTATACTAAACCAATTTTTTATTTTTTTCCTTGCAACGTAAAACACAAATAACGTGCTCGATTTAGCTGTGCAATTGAACAAAATTTGTACATTAGATGCAAATATTGTTTTTAATGTATTTTGGCCATATATTTAAAGCCAATTTTCCCATACAATTTAGAACACCCCGTATACTACCATTCACTATTTTTTCTGGCCTATATTAGTTGAGCTAATTATAAATGTGATCTTGAATAAAAACTTTATTTATAACCACGTTGACAAATTTACTATTAACGATACAATAATCTTGTTAAAAATAAACGTATTATAGGGATTCTATGAAAACTTTGTGTGTAGAATCACGCAGTAATCTGTGTACACGCAATTGTCGAAAACACAATGAATTAATTAACTTAGTCTTGGCTCAAATTTATATAAAGTTGTTGTGCCAACTCTAAAATAAAATAAATAGCAAAACCTAAATAAACAGAGTCAACTTTTTGGTAGTCGTCTTTTAGAAATCCCGCTCATAACGCGCATTTGCCTCCATAAAATACTGTAAATATGAAAAATTACCCTAGTAGAAATTTAAATGGGGAATCAGTAGGGCGCTAGCTAGTTTTCCCCAAATGAAACGAGGGCCTCGCTAGGAATCCCTACTAGTTTCCGACTAGTCATGTAATGCTTTTCCTGGTGGGGAACTACTGGGGAAAAGCTGGTAGGGAAAACTAGCTTAAAACTGGTTGGGAATATTTGTGAATTTTTTAACCAATAATAAAAGCCAGAAGCTAAAATTTTTTTATTAGATTTATATATTTACATTATCGTTCGATCACTTTTGGAATTATTATTGTCGGTTGTAAATTGATTTGGTATAACTTCTTGTGACAAGCCAAATTTGTTTGTTGCACCATGACTTGAAGTTAAATCACTATCAAGTTTTTCTGCACCATTGGAAGAATCTAACAAATAAATGGATAAATTAATACAACGGGTGAGTTTTAAGTAGAGAGGTTATTTTTAACAGCGTGTAGAAATCAAGTAGACAAACGAATACTTCAAGTATCTCAAAAATAAGAGAGAAACAGCCTTTTAAAGCCAATACCACACGCGCATAGTTTCAACCATCTGGAACCTACTGCGCATAGATGTCCGCCAATTCTCAATTTTGGTTTTTAAAAAATAAAGTTATTTGAAATTTCAACAAATTATGTTTGACCATTGATTTCTAGACGCCTGTTAAATATACCCCTCAACTTGAATCTCACTCAAAAAATAACCCCTTAATTTTTGCCCAAAAGTAAAAGAAGTTTTTATGAAATCTAGATTAAGTTAAAGGTGTTTATTTAATTAAACAACCTGTATCTTCAAAACAAACATAATTCCTTAAATGTTTGTCCAAATGAAGCCTTGTAAATTAAATATACTTAAATAGTAAAATTAAAAAAAAAACTAAGGTTAGGTTTAAACTATAAAATATCTTTACACATAAAGCAATAACTTACCGTACCGTATACGGTAAATATATTTATTTAAACTTGCCTTAATTTCATTATCGTTTACACCAACCCATCGATCTTTTATCATTATTTTAATATGTATGTATACTTTTCTGGGCTAAATTTATATCAGTTTTTACTGCCTTTTAGTCCTTTTTGCAGAACTGTGCTAATGTAAAGATATATCTTTATTTTATAATTTTCATAAAATGTAGTTATTTCTGCAAATAAATCATTATTATTATTATTATTATTATTATTATCATATAACAAACACAGCATTTAAACGTCAAAAAATGTAAAATCAAGAAAAACGTCAAAATCCTTAGTAACCTGTAAACAAGGAGATTTTCCCTACATTTCCTTACAAGTTTATGGTGAGGAAAACTTGAGTCAGCCTAGACTGGAATTTAATGAGGAAAACTAGATGTGAACTAGTCAGTCGGAGGCGAGTCACAACTAGGCAAGTTTTACTGGATAGTTTCTAGTCGGGGCCTATCTAGTATTTCCCTTTCTAGTTTTTCCTTATCTAAACCCAGCCAGCGCCCTACCAATAGTGAGGAAAACTGGACAAATTTCTACTAGGGTAGAGTCAAAAGTTGTTTATTTGTGGCCACAATGACGAATATCAAACGGTATGATCAAGAATACAGCAGATTGAAGAGGCTAACGAGCAATGAAGACGTTTTAAAAACATGTGTGAGTTTTACAAAAAAAAATAATAACATTTTAAACACTTATATAGGAGGTGTGTTCAGAAAATATCGGGAATTTTTGTTTTTTGAAACAAATATTTATTTATTCGTCTACATTAATGTTGTCGCCTTCAAAATAGTCCCCATTGGATATTATGCACATGTGCCAGCTCTTCTTCCAATACTCGAAACACTTCTAAAACTCGATCTTTGGGATAGCTTTTAGTTCTTTCAGCGATGCGCTTTTAATGTCATCTATGCTTGCAAACCGACGGCCCTTTAAGGTTCTCTTTATTTTTGGGAATAGGAAAAAGTCAGACAGAGACATGTCTGGTGAATATGGAGGCATCATTACAGTATTGTTTTTGGCCAAAAATTCTGTTCAAAATTTAACAATTTTGGAACAAATTTTGCTGCCACGCGTTTCATACCCAAAACATTCGAAAAAATTTCATGGGATGAGCCAATCGATATACCAACATCATCAGCGACTTCTCTGATGGTTTATAACCATTTCTTCCACTTTTTCCATGTTTTTATCGATTGTTGATGCGCTTGTGCGTTCGGGGCGGTCGTCATCTTCAACGTCTTCACGGCCATCTTGGAAACTCTTATACCACTTGTAAACTCTTGTTTTACTTATAGCAGACTCACTGTAGGCCTTTGTTAACATTTCACAGAATTTATTTCATTTTTTAAGCAAAATTGGATACAAATTCTTTGATCCATTTCTTTTAACGAACGAAAAATCGCCGAGCTCATAAAACACGTCTAACCTTAGCGGCTGTCACATACAAAGTAAATGATGAAAACAGCTAAAGTTTTTATCATACATACCGAACCCTCCGAAGCCGCGAAATTAAACATTTCCCGTTATTTTCTGAACACACCTCGTACTTACGTACATTTTAAATGCAAATGCGTAAAAAAAGACATTTTCTCTTTTAAATAGTTATATAACTTATAATTCATTTTAAGAGAGTAGGTTGCTGTAAAAGGACGAATAAACAGTTTTTACAAACAAAATCTTGAGATTTTATTATGCAGATGCTTTAACGAACTGTGCTTTTATTCAGTAATTATAATTGAGAGAGACTTCGTTAAAAATAATAAACAGTTCATTTAAGGAAAAGAATCTGGCTTTATTTAATTAAAAAAAAAGAATTACAGAAAGCTTCATATAACCCTTTTAATTACGAAAAAAATCGTACTAAAAAGGCTTTTATTTTTAAGCATAAAACCGTGTTTTGTGTAATCCTTTTCTGTTTTGTTTTAGACCGAATATGGATTGTCAGAGGATCAAGTTGCTGGTAATTTTACCGATATATAAAAAGGGGTTTTATTAATGTTTTATTTTGCAGAATTTAAGGAAGCTTTCATGCTGTTTGATAAGGACGAAGACGGCCAAATCACAATGGCCGAATTGGGTGTTGTTATGAGGTCATTAGGTCAAAGACCTACAGGTAATATAAACCCACACAGCACATATATCCATTGGACGTCCATTGTACATCCAATGTACGTCCAATGTAAGTCCATTTGACGTCCACTGGACATCTTGTGCTGTATGGGAGTTGGTTTTACAGGGTGCTGGAATTGAAAAAATTTTTTTCGTAGAAACCGAGCTTCGCGACATGTTAAACGAAGTGGACCAGGATGGCAACGGCACCATAGAATTCAACGAGTTTCTTCAGATGATGTCTAAGAAGATGAAGGACGCAGACGGCGAGGAGGAGTTGAAAGAGGCTTTCCGCGTTTTCGATAAAAACAACGACGGCTTGATCTCCTCCATAGAACTGCGACACGTCATGACCAGTTTGGGGGAGAGGCTCACCGAAGAAGAAGTCGACGACATGATCAAGGAGGCGGACTTGGACGGCGACGGCCAAGTCAACTACGAAGAGTTCGTGTCGATTTTGACGTCCAAGAACTAGTGGGGTCCAAGAAATCGCTCCGTACAATATGCTTCAATTTCGATATATTCTACGTATATAGCACCGCTTCTACAAAACCTAATTCGACAGGGTCTATCAACGTTGTGTTTAGCATCTGTATTCTATCGAGTTTTAATAATAATTATAGGGTGAGTAGTTATGTACGGGTTCAATAAAGTGTTAGTCTTCCATGAAGAATGAGATTTTATTTTCTTGTCAAAATTTGTTACATAGCTTACATACGTTGTTAGTTGAACAAAATAAACATAAAATGTACCAAAAATATTGTATATCACGAAAGCAAAAAAGACTTAATATTAATAAACTATTTGGTGTTTTGAAGAGCTTTATTCACAAAAAATATACATACACAATAAATACTAAACATTATCATACAAAGATAACTTTCTTTCCTTTAGTTTGTCATTATTATTACCATTGGACAAGGTTAAAGGTACTTCTTCATCGGAACAAATTTGCAAATCGAATGCATTATCACAGATTTCGTTACTGGATTGGCAGTATATCAAATTATTTTTGTCCAGGACTGTTTTCAGCTTCCCCTTGATAATCGGACTAACGTTCAGCAATATCAGCTGGACCTCTTTGTCATTATACAGGTTCAACATCGTCTCCAAAGCCTAGAAAATCAATTATAGAATATCCACAATGCACCAACAACAACATTATCGGTACCTTACAACCCGCATAATCAATATGCAGTACATTTTGGCAATCCAACGCCATGGGGCACTTGTGGTTTTTATGTTGCTTTTTTATGTACTCGGTTAGATAGTCAGCTGTGGGGTAATACAACCCTAACTCGGGTTTCAAGTATAGATACTCTCTACCTTGTTTGTCACTACGTACAAACATGAATATCACAGGTCGAGTCCAGACTTTCAAAAGCCGAATCATGTTGATCAAAGCACCAGAAACAATTGCTATTTCCACGCCTAATATTACACCAACCACAAAGGTGAATATGGTTAATAGGAAGTCGAACTCTGAAATGTTTGTAAGTAGTAATGGGTCTACTAAAACCTTGCGGTACTCACTGTCAGTTCTCCATAGCTTAGGAAAGATTTCATAGTCTATTAAGGAAGATGCGGCTGTAATAAGAACTGCTGCTAACGTAGCTTTGGGTATGTAATAGAAGTAAGGCGTCAATAAAGAGAGGGCTAACATTATAACACTCGCTAAAAAAATGTCAGGGTTAATTAGTTATGATAAATAACATTTTCGTACGTTAATACCTGAATATAAACCTTGTAAAGGCGTTCTGACATCACTACTGCTAGCCACTGCAGATCTGGTAAAGGCACCACAACTGGGCATAGCTTGTACGCAAGACCCCAACAAGTTACAAAAGCCCAGGGTCATCATTTCCTGATTAGCATCCACAACGACGTCAGACGCTACAATTACATTGCAATAAACCTTGAATAAAACCTAGGCAACCTCACCATATGATTTTGCTATGGCCACATTCGCCAACACAGCCACAAAAGGTACAACGATCACCCCCCAACCTAGACTCTCCAACATTCCCTTGAAGTTCACAGGTTTGTCGTCGATAACGGCGGTCAGGTTGGGGAAAGAAAACGATGGCAAACCTTGCACAACCTCGCCAGTTAGTTTGAATGGCGCGCCACCTCGCCACTCGTGTAGGTAGATTCCAAGCAATGATGTCAAGAATACGCAAATGGCGTTTTTCGATATTCCCAGGAACCACAGGCTTTTCCTTAGGTTGCGATTTCGTGTCTGGATCCTGGATATTCTCTGCAATTTTGTATATGGGGTATTTCATCTCAAAAGGAATAAGAGAACCAAACTTATAAGAGTTACCTTAATTGCAAACAAAAATATTATGCAGCCTACGCCTAGGCTAACGTCGGGTAACCTGGTTTCGCTTATATTTTCGAAAATCTCGATGACCATCATGAGAAAGTGATGGCTATGACTTTTGATGCCCAGTAAAGGTTTCAACTGTGCCAAAATAATGATTAAAGCACTAGCACTGGTAAACCCTGAGGTTATAGGCGATGATATGAACTCTACCAAAAAACCTACGGACAAAATATTTTACTTTACAGCTTTAACAGTTATTGTTCAAAATTTACCTAACCTAAAGACTCCCATAAGCAGTTCCACTACACCCGCCATAAAAGTCAGCAACACAACACATTCTATAGGCAACCCGTCTACATACGACTGAGTGATTATAGCCATCAAACTAGTAGGCCCAATAGACACTTCCTTTATGGTCCCGAAAAAAATATAAGTGAAAGATCCTATAAAAGCTGTATAGAGGCCGTATTGCGGTGATAGCCCGGCCAATCCAGCGTAAGCTATGGATTGGGGCATCATCGTTAGCCCTACGGTTAGACCGGCTATGAAGTCGGCTACAATATCGTTTTTCGTGTATTTCGGGAGCCATTCCGTGATGGGTATGCGACTGTTCACGAATTTTTTCAGCTTTGATTCTTTCGGGCGATTCGGGACACTGGCCACTAAAAATTAAAATGTTTTGTTAGATGTTTATAACCCTGATAGCACGTGTACTGTACAGTTTATTCTAAGAATGTTTTTTAAACCTTTCAGTGGGAATATTCTTAGGATCATGCTATATTTCTTCTAGTCATGTTCTAAGAATGTTTTTTAAACCTTCCAGTGAGAATATTCTTGGATCATGCTATATTTCTTCTAAAGAACATGCTTAAAAGAAATATAGCATAATCCAAAGAATATTCTCACTGGCCTATAGGCCTGTTCTTAGAAGGTGCAAAGTTTACTGGTAAAAATTAATCCACTCTAAACATATGCTTAGAATGTTGAGAAAGTAATTGCTATAGAAAGTTCATTTAGGAATATTCCTGGAACATTCTGTTAAGCATATTCAGTTCAGTTAGGTACCTATATAATAGTAAAATATACCATAATCTACGTATAAAGGTACCTACACTTAGTATTAAATACTAAGTAAAAAACACAACCCAAAATATTTTTTTATAGTTATTTGTCAAATTAAAACAATATTCGATAACAAAAATACTTTTACTATAGGTATCTAAATTATTCGGCTTTTACATAAAATCTTCTATCCAACTTAAATACAATGAAAAATGTTTTTTTTTATGAACTATTTGGTTTTTTCTTTTATGAAGAATTATTTTATAAGGAAATATTTTGTTTTTTTATATTTTATTTTATGTTAAAAATAAATATTTATTAATTTGTATACCGATTTTTTATTTCTGAATTAACATTTTTATGTATAATAATCCTAACTATCTTCAACTTCAATCTAATCTGACTTATTCCACAAAATTTTCCAATTTTACTTTTTATGAAATAATGTCATACAACTTATGGTTTAGAGGTCAAATTGTTTATTTAATATTTTTAAATAAATATATATTCATATGTTGCAAAATTTTTTAAGGGGACGACAAATACATTTCACTGTCATATTATGACAGTGAGGCGTATTTGTCGCCTCCTAAAGAATTTTACGAATGTAGAATCCAACATATTAGAACGTGGGTATCTGACATATTTGGAAATATTCTCAAAAGCTTCCTAGAAGCTCCATAAGAAACCTTCTAAGACCATTCCAAAAACGTATTCTTAAGATGTTATCTCTAGTTATAAAACTTGGGTTTTATAGTGTTGCTAAAAAAGGTAGCGATAACCTTTATAAACTCCCCAAATAAGCTCTTTAAGAGTGATATAAATATTTCTGTAACCAAATTTAGGTTTTATAATTTGGATGATATAACATTTACGGCAACCACTATAAAAACAAAAATGTTTATTGGGTTTTTACTTTTGCATGTTATCCTAAAATATGAAAGGGTATACTCACTGTTTTTTCGGAATTTGTCATCAAATATATCGTTATATGTGTACGTTCAATGTAAAAAATGTTATTACTGCGGTAGAGATTTATTTAACTTTTGAGTGGAAGTTAAAGTAAATATACTTTAACAAAGATTATAAATTAATTGTTCTGAGATACTCTAATGTTGTTTCAATGAAGGTTACATTAAGAGATTATAGAGGGTTTAGTAGTGTGTTGACAAGAAATTTTCCTCGACGCACGAAAGGCAAATAATAAACAAAAGTGTTTGTTGATTATTTTTGTAATGAAATTTTTACTTTTAATTTGTGTACAACGTAATAAATTAATCTTATCTAATATATAACTAAGAGGCCTAATAAATACATAGTAACAGTACTTAGGTATACTTACTTTTTTATAGTTCTGTAGAAATGCACTATTATCAAAACAAACACACTAATAGATCGATAAACACAAGGAAAAGGAAAATAATACCATACAAATAAAAATGGTCATTTTTACAACGATTTTATTTACAATATATACTGTATGTATATTTATAAAAAATATGGTGATCTAATAAATTACTAATATTGTGTATCTTGTAAATCGTACAAATCTTGATATTGCGTTATCAAAAAAAACCCTGTAATATTCTATTTGACACCAGGCAGTCTATACTACAATTATTTAGTCAACCAATTACATAATGTTATGCCACCCTATACATAACAAACCAAAATGTTGGCAACAATTAAAAAATATTTACATTCTGCTCAGAAAATAAAACTTAACAAATTCAATAATGGAAAAAAATGATATACACCCACTGAAAAAATGTTGTTACCAGCTGCGGGCCCCCATTAAAGAAAGTACTTCTTCGTAGGTCAGCCAAAAGCTTAGGGACCAAGGCGCCATCCTCATCCAAACGGGTATAAAACCTTTATATAAAGCGGACGCACCCTCCGCTTTTACTGTTTGTTTTAGGCAGTCTATGGAGGATTTATACAGAACACCCCTAAGAAGAAAAATAAAAAGTCATAAAATAGTTGAATTATTTTTAAATTGCAAAAAAATTTATATAATTTATCGGCATTTTTTAATAAATGCATTTTGTTAAAAACAATTTGTAAACATAAACATAATTTACTTTTGACATTATGACATTATTTATAAACTGCTTTAATTATAATTATAATTATTAAAATAAAAATACTTAGAACCTATGTAAATTTAAATAAATAAAATTGCTTATCTAAAATGCATTTTGCGCAAATAAAATGTTTAAATAAAAATGTAAATAATAAGTAATTATTTGATACCATAGTTTATAAATTATGTTTTAAATTTATAATTCGCGCTTCTCAGAGGCAACATTTAGAAAAAATTTATATCAAAAGCAAAACTAAAGCAAAATATGTCTAAAAAAATAACTACCCGGATAGCACAGTTTATTCTAAGAATGTTTTTTAAACCTTCCAGTGAGAATATTCTTAAATTCATGCTATATTTCTTCTAAAGAACATGCTTAAAAGAAATATAGCATAATCCTAAGAATATTCTCACTGGCCTATAGGCAGGTTTTTAGAAGGTGCAAAGTTTAGTGGTAAAAATTAATCCACTCTAAACATATGCTTAGAATGTTGAGAAAGTAATTGCTATAGAAAGTTCATTTAGGAATATTCTTGGAACATTCTGTTAAGCATATTCAGTTCAGTTAGGTACCTATATAATAGTAAAATATACCATAATCTACGTATAAAGGTACCTATACTTAGAATTAAATACTAAGTAAAAAACACAACCCAAAATATTTTTTTATAGTTATTTGTCAAATTAAAACAATATTCGATAACAAAAATACTTTTACTATAGGTATCTAAATTATCCGGCTTTTACATAAAATCTTCTATCCAACTTAAATACAATGAAAAATGTTTTTTTTTATGAAGAACTATTTGGTTTTTTCTTATATGAAGAATTATTTTATAAGGAAATATTTTGTTTTTTTATATTTTATTTTATGTTAAAAATAAATATTTATTAATTTGTATACCGATTTATTATTTCTGAATTAACATTTTTATGTATAATAATCCTAAACTATCTTCAACTTCAATCTAATCTGACTTATCCCACAAAATTTTCCAATTTTACTTTTTATGAAATAATGTCATACAATTTATGGTTTAGAGGTCAAATTGTTTATTTAATATTTTTAAATAAATATATATTAATATGTCGCAAAATTCTTTAAGGGGACGACAAATACATTTCACTGTCATATTATGAACCTAGAAGCTCCATAAGAAACCTTCTAAGAACTTTCCAAAAACGTATTCTTAAAATGTTCTTAGAATGCTTTTTGGAAGGTTTTAAGAAGCTTCTAAGAATCTAATTCCATCATTAAAAAGGTATCTATTGAATGTTTTAAAAGTCCCTAAGAACATTCTTAGCAATAAGGGAAGGTTCTAAGAATATTTCATTATTCCGGGTCATATCTTCTTAAAAGATTCTTAAAATCAAATTCTGCTATCAGGGCAATAGAGCATACCTTAAGGTTATCCGGTTGGTAAATTAAAAGGGATATTTTTTTGTCAATAGTAACCTTAAAAAACAAGTTTAAAAAAACATTATTTTACTAAGATTTTGGTTAATTTACTTATAATGCAGTTGAGCTGTTGGGTACTTTTTGTTTTGGCAAAAATGTCAATTTTTGTTATTCTATTCTGTGCAATCAGAGTAATAATATATAATAATGTGTTTTTTTGTTTTTTTTTTCAATCCATACGTCAAAAAGTGTTACTTAAGGTTAGGTTTAAAATACTAAATTCCAAATTTTCAAAATAAAAATGTTAGATGTTGAAAATTATTACTTAAAAAATAAAAGTGTAATTTTATAAAAATATAATATATATTATAACAACAACATTTTCCCAATTCCTTTTAAACACATACCTTGAAAAAATGCGTAGCATCGACATAAACAAATAAAAATCACGCATAGTGTCGTTTTCTATGGTATTTAGGTCGTTAATATTTAAATTTAAAGAAAAAATACATTTTTCTGATAATTTATTTAAAAAAATGAATAACTTAGATAGCTTCCTTATTAAAATAGTATATAAACTGGGAAATGGATCTAATGCAGTATAAGTTTCCAATAGAAGTCAAAAGAACCACTAAAAAGGTAAGAAAATTTATATTTTGTAATTTTTTCAAAAATGGCGAATGCCCCGGGATTAATTATTAGATTATTCTTTTCTTTATTAAAATGTTGTCATTTGGAATTAATTTAAATCGTTGCTTTGGTCGTTAGGGCCTTTTTACAATCTACAGTAGGTAAGTTTTGTTAGTGGGGTTTTTATATAACTCAATTATGAATACTTTAAAATATGATTAAGTATGTTAAGAACTACGGCAAAATCAAAACAATAGACAAAAAAATAATTTTCACATTTAGTATTATTATTATTAAAAAATAATAACATAGTTATTGGACATTATATTTTTTTATTTCGTTTTTGTAAATATCATATAATTCATATATTTCTTTCTCGGATTCCTCATCCCTTTTCTGAATTCTGAAGGTAACTACTAATTCCTTACAAAGTCTGACTTCTGAAATAGTTGGTTTCAAATATCATTAAGTGTGGTATCTCTGGTTTGTGAAGCGTTTATAATGTTTAGGCCGGAACAGGATGATTTATATATATCTAATATTTTTTCGGGTGGTATGTTAAAAGTATTTTCCGAATTTATTATATATTTTGTTGCCATTAGTTTTTATGTTCTCTATCATGCACTGTATTTAAATCACTGTTATTCTGCAAGATGTCCTGTGACGAAGAAATCACTATATTACTTACTCTCTAAAAATGAATTAGCCAAAAATGTCATAGCGAAAAAGCAGCCACTAATAATTCTCGCCAACAGCAATTTGTATCCAGGACATTTAGCAGTCAATTCCTAGGAAATATTATTCGCTGAATCCGAATATGTCGTCAAAAGTTATAAAAGTAGAACAGTTTTTGAAATATAATCAATTTTAGCTATAATATGGAATTGACTGTGTCTCAAAAACTGCTTAACTTTTATAGTTTTTGACGGTCTTTTCGGATTTAGGGGACAATTTTACATAAGAATTGGCTGGTAAATGTACAAATAGAGTATGATATTGGACAAATGTCCAATAATAGAAATTTACATTTTTTACCAACCAGTAATTGGACACTGTTTGTTTTCAGAATTAAAATTAAAACGCATTAAAGTGACAATGTTTAAACCATTTATACCACACACTGATCTGTACACTTTTTAGAAATATTTTTTATTGTAATTTAAACACAACCCTGCTGTTAACAAAAAAACAAAAATCTTACCACCAAAGTAACGTGCGAACTTTTTTGTCCTATATTGGACCCGAAATAAAGTAGTTGTATATTATTACCGACTGAGATAGTTATAATTGTATACAGCGTCATCTAATGATTTGACTTTAAGGTGACTATTTATAGAACTCTTGTTTTTACAGTATTAATATTAATTGTGCAATAACTATAAAGTGTCCGATAACTGTCTACTTTACCCATAGTAGTTTTCACTGTAATTTCCCCAATTTTATTGCGATTTAGATTTAGAAACAAAACAAAAAAAGCTGAATATTTTTTTTAATTTTCAGATCCAATATGCAATTCTTAACCGCACTTTTCTGCATCGTCTTCGCCATTTTATTGGTCCAAGGGCCGGTTTTGGCGTGCATCAAAAACCGAGACGGTTGCCAACCGGATGGAAGTCAAGGCAACTGTTGCTCAGGATTTTGCTACAAAGAGTCAGGCTGGGTTGCCGGTTACTGCAAATAGGAAACTAGACAACGCCGGACGAATATTTTTACGCAACTTTGATGTTTTAAAAATAATAATAAATTGTTAGACATATTCAAATGTGGTTGTTTTATTAAAGTTTCAAGTACTAAAATTTAAATTTAGTATTTATAAGTAGGCTGTCATTTTGATTGATTTTTTAAATAGTTAAACATTTTAAAAATTACTAAAAAATACACGTACGTTTATGATATACAGGTTTAAACAAAAAGATGTTTTTTACCATAAGTTTAAGACACTCTGTAGAGTGGCTAAACCGTATATTGTTCTAAATTAAGTTTTAATTATCAAGTCACATCTATTTTTAACAGTTTTGTTTTTGGTTCACCTCGATATATTTATTTTTGTGGAAAATATGGATTTTTTAAAAAAACATTGCAATTTCCAATATTTTTCTGTATGAAGAACTAAGGTTGCTATGGTCCATCCATAGTCTATG
Organism: Brassicogethes aeneus; assembly: GCA_921294245.1. NCBI lineage: Eukaryota > Metazoa > Arthropoda > Insecta > Coleoptera > Nitidulidae > Brassicogethes > Brassicogethes aeneus. Next base: position 5,035,875 of record OV121140.1, read on the forward strand.
GAGAATGACAGTGACAGTTTTGTTGAATCATCCCATACTTGGACATGTCATACACGGCTTTCAAAAGCTATCAAATTGTTTTTTGCAAATTAATGTATAAATTTTGAGGTGTCTTCTTACTTTAAAAAATGGATATGTCTCCGACTGATGTTGCCAGAGCCATTAATTTAATCCAGGATGGACGGTCACAGTATTACGTGGCAAGTGTTTTAAACGTCACAAGAAGTAAAGTACAAAGGGCTACATCAGTCGAAGACATTTCAAAATTAACACATTAATTTGCAAAAAACAATTTGATAGCTTTTGAAAGCCGTGTATGACATGTCCAAGTATGGGATGATTTAACAAAACTGTCACTGTCATTCTCCATAGCCTATGGATGGACCATCGCAACCTTAGTTCTTCATACAGAAAAATATTGAAAATTGCAATGTTTTTTTAAAAAATCCATATTTCCACAAAAATAAATATATCGAGGTGAACCAAAAACAAAAATGTTAAAAATAGATGTGACTTGATAATTAAAACTTAATTTAGAACAATATACGGTTTAGCCACTCTACAGAGTGTCTTAAACTTATGGTAAAAAACATCTTTTTTGTTTAAACCCGTATATTACACGGAAAAAAATAATCGGTAGAGGCTACCGATTGGCAATCGGTAGCAGCTACCGATTGCCAATCGGTAGACTCTACCGAAAAAATCGGTAGACTCTACCGATAAAATCGATAGTCTCGGTCCCCTCAACCAATTTTTATCGGTAGCAGCTACCGATTATTTTCGGTAGAGTCTACCGATTTTTTCGGTGCAGGCTACCGAAAAAATCGATTACCAATTTTTGAAAATTTTTGTATTTTTTTAGCGAGAAGTTAAATACTCGCTTTTTATTAAATAGAAAATAGTATTTTTTTTTTGAGGTATAAATAAATTTGAAATACAAAAATATTAAAAATGAGGAGTAATGTTTATTAAATTTTTTACAATTCTAAATAAATATTAAATTAAATGTCTGGTGGCTACAAAGTAGAGATTTTTTTTGTATTAATAAACAAGGTTCTAAATTTGGTAATTTGCTCTTATTCTTTGTCATACTTAATTTATAATCAATTTCAACGCAATAAGCATGATAGTGTTGATCAAAATACAATGTTTTAATCGAGAACATGAGAAAATATATACAATTATTTACACTGAATATTTCATTAATTTTTCTGAAGACTGGATCGTTATTATCATCAATCTCAACTAAAACAACCAAACCTTTCTGATATTTAATATTTTTTTTTAATTTTCTAACAGCGCATCGATGCGGATTTTCTCGGTTACGGCTACCGAAAAAATCGGTAGACTCTACCGAAAAAATCGGTAGACTCTACCGAAAAATAATCGGTAGCTACTACCGATAAAAATCGGTTGAGGGAACCGATTAGAGACTACCGATTTTTTCGGTAGAGTCTACCGATTTTTTCGGTAGAGTCTACCGATTGGCAATCGGTAGCTGCTACCGATTGCCAATCGGTAGCCTCTACCGATTATTTTTTTCCGTGTATAAACGTACGTGTATTTTTTAGTAATTTTTAAAATGTAAGCGATTCTCCATTAATGTATCTATAACCCAAGCAGCATTTTTGGTTCCAAAAACCATTGCCAAAGTGGTGATAACTTTAAATTAGTTAAGTATACTAAACAGCTACTTTAATTTTTACTTAAAAGTAATTCTAACTTTTAAATAGCAATATTTTGTAACAGAAACTTAATTTTTCCTTAAATTGTTACTATAAAGTAATAAACATTTAAGTAAAACTTGGTTGCCCCCAAGAAGACTTTGCAACTTTAAAAAAGATGTTATAAGTAAAAAAAACTTTCAAGTAAATTTAATTTGTAGCAGTTACTTTCGGTTGCTACCTAAAGATTACATTATAATTATTTTTACTTTGTAGTCCCTTTGCAAGTTAAAATCTCGAAACTGGAACATGAGTTAAAAACTACAAAGTTAATAACTTAAAAGTTATTATTTTAGTATTTGGAACGTTTATGGTACTAACCAAAACAACCGTAAAGTGGAAAAAAACTTTAAAGTAGCGAAAACTACTTCAAAGGAAAATGCTTCTTATCGGCCATTTTTTACTGTACAGTACCACGTGGTAATGTAAATAATAAATTATTTTAATTGTTTGTAAATGGTTGTTTACTTTTTAATAAATAGAAATATTGTTGGTAATAGACGGTATTAATAATTAAATAAAAAAAATAATATTAAATATTAAGATTTTTTTATTTATAAACATTACTAAATAAATAATTTGTTTATACTTAAATATTGATGAAGCGCATTTATTTTACAAAAACTAAATTCATAAGTTCAACAGTAAAATTTAAAGGGTTTATAAATATACCTGTCTAATTAAACATTATATTGTTATTCTAGTTATAAACTACCAGTACATATTTAATAAACGACGACATTGAAAAGCCAAGTCCGTAGTGGTTCCATTTAAAAAAGGAGGGATAGTATGTATAATCTAATATAAGTTTGACAAAGAAAGAAAGAAGTAAAAACAAATAATAAAAGTAATTATAACGCTCTAGCAACGATATTGGAACGTTCTAGTAACGTAGCAGCTACGTCCCAAATAGTAGCAGGGTTGGTAGCTAGTGACATATTTGCTACCTTTTTGGAACTCAATAATTGTTCCCCACTTTAGTCGTAACGTAGTAATGAAAGAGTAATATAAAGAGACCGGCGACTGTCGCAAAACACTTTGAAGTTTCTTCAATAGTCCCATATACGTAACAAATACTTAAATTGTTGCTTGGGAATATTCTTTAATATTTGTTTAAATCCGAAATCAAATAAAAAAGTTATTTGCGATTGAAATTCATCGAAAATTTGTGTGGATCGATTATTTTGCATGTTAGTGTATATATGTAATTATGCAATAAACTTGGCTTATTACCACCCCGGCAAAATGTTAATAAATACTTTTCTTTGTGTTTCATTTTATAATAATCAAATACAACCTCTCTGAATAATTCAGTATATTTATTTTAATCGCTATAGTTAGGTTTATAAATTATAAAGTCTTATTAACTCTTCTAGAAGACTCCCAAATCTTGCTATTAGTCTGACTAAGACTTTTTCCCCTGTATTCTACATACCTCCCCTTGTCGTCGAAAGGCTGATTCATAACCCTGGTTTTAATGACGTCAGCTGGCGTGCCCATTGAGGCAGCTACAAACCCAGCGCAGCTACTGCTCAATATGTGAAGCAAATGCTCGTCGGGTAAACCAGTCTGTTTCATTATGAACCTCTTGGCCATATCGTAGGTGGTCAGGTCGCCTAAATTGACCAGCGCCGCCCTCTGCACGTTGGGCACGGAACCTTTCCACAGCCCCCTGATGCCGCCAGTTTTCCATATTTTCTGGAAAGCGTCGTGTAACCCGGTCACTCTAGGCGGGAGCCCCATCAGTTTACGTCTACCCTCCATTTGCAGTTGCACCTTCAGCAAATCCGCAGGGGAGGCTATGTATTGCGCGAAAGCGCCTGCTGATACGCCACCTAGCGGGAAAATGTCCAAAGTCAATTGCTGAACCACGGAAATAGTCCCGCCCATCGTACAAAAAAACAAGGTATATTCTTAGTAGGTTACCACCACTCGATTAGATTGGAGAAACGCCCTGTGGGTTGTACCATATAGCCCCATGTTTTCTTAACATTTTGTTTTTTGATTCACGTCGATATCTCTTTTTTTAAGTGAGATATACGCTTAAAGACCAAATAACTACAGTTAAATGTAAAATGAAAGAACTTAACATAGGTAGGTCATGGAAAATAAATAATGGTGTGCAAACGTCAGAAACTGTCATTTTTATTTAAGTTAAGTTTAAGAAAATCAACTTTAAAATTGTGGCAAATTTTTGGTGGTGCGTTAAATTTGACGCGAAGTGTATATTAGAAAACCCATTACTTAAAACATTTAACCTAGAAACTAAAATTAAATTTTTCTTATACACTCACAGGCAAAATAATCGATCCACACAAATTTTCGATGAATTTCAATCGCAAATAACTTTTTTATTTGATTTCGGATTTAAACGGATATTAAAGAATATTGTAGATAAATTAATGGACAATCGCTCACGTTTTAAAAAATTACTAAAAAATAGACGTACGTTAATAATATACAGGTTTAAACAAAAAGATGTTTTTTACAATAAGTCGGAGACATATCCACTTTTTAAAGTAAGAAGACACCTCAAAATTTAAACATTAATTTGCAAAAAACAATTTGATAGCTTTTGAAAGCCGTGTATGACATGTCCAAGTATGATATGATTCAACAAAACTGTCACTGTCATTCTCCATAGCATATGGATGGACAATAGCAACCTTAGTTCTTCATACAGAAAAATATTGGAAATTGCAATGTTTTTTTTTAAAATCCATATTTTCCACAAAAATAAATATATCGAGGTGAACCAAAAACAAAACTGTTAAGAATAGATGTGACTTGATAAATAAAACTTAATTTAGAACAATATACGGTTTTGCCACTCTACAGAGTGTCTTAAACTTATGGTAAAAAACGTATTTTTGTTTAAACCTGTATATTATAAACGTACGTCTATTTTTTAGTAATTTTTTAAAATGTGAGCGATTCTCCATTAATGTATCTACAATATTCTTTAATATTCGTTTAAATCCGACATCAAATAAAAAAGTTATTTGCGATTGAAATTCATCGAAAATTTGTGTGGATCGATTATTTTGCCTGTGAGTGTATTTTATTTAATTGAAAAAACATATAAAATATTTTTTTTATAAAAATATTTTCTTGTAATGTTCTGAAGAGAACATACCTTGTTTTCTTGTACCACGGTCTCGCCAACTTACAAACGGCAGATTGCCACAGGGGGAAATTGTTATCTCCTGGCTTTTGCTTGAACATTTTTTCTTTAAGCGCCTTGTAGGTAATAATTCTAGTCCCTGAGTAAACCATATGGCGTGCGCAAGCGGCGTGTAACCCCTGCCATAGGCGAAGGATCCCTTCCTCTCTGGTAATGCCCAGGGCGGTTTGCAACATCCCCCTGTAAGCCAACTAAAAAAACCCTTAATTTTTTTACTCAATATTATATTTTTGAAATATACCTTTTTGCCATTCTTAGCTAGTTCGCCCTGTATTTGAAGCCTAGTCTTTATCAAGTCCAAGGGGTAGGTCACTAGAATAGAAAACGTGTTACCCCCTGTAGGTTATGCAGCCCGGTGTACGTTAAAGTACGTGGGTTGCGTTGAAATGCAAATATGTGAAAAAATGATGGGTGATTGTGATTTTTTGTGGGTTATATTTACAAAATTCTGCATTCCAAGCTGCTACAACCGACACCAAGTAAATGCACCATAGCGAGTCCACGTATTTGTATTGGTATTCTTTTTGAGGGGGGACTGGTGGCATGGTTACCACCCCTAGAAAGAAATATTTACAAAAACATTTTTTCTATTTTATTTATTAAAAATTAAATCTTACCCTCAACAGGCATTATAAATATTTACAGTAAACTTTCACAACCAAACAACAAAAGAAGAATGGTAACAAAAATTAAGCTAATAGTTAACTAATGACAAACAAATGGATTACACATATTTTTATCGGAATTATTCCTATTATAGGCAATTGTACTTTATTGATATATGGCATGCTTAGCGCTAAAAATACTTTTATTTAACTATAACACTTAATTGATACAGGTATGGAATGAGTAAATTTTTATAGTTTTTAATCTGAGTTAGACCTCAAAATTTCTTCATCACACCTGTTACAGGTCTTATTATTAGTTATTATAATAGTTACAATAAATAAAAAAAATGGTGGAATGTTAAAAATTAATATTTTGGCACAATTAGATCACATTGTTACACTGCCTTACAATGCTATAAAAATCCGGCCTTCATTAAAATTATATCATGCAAGGTCAAGAAATGATACTTTGATTTATAAACAAACAGTAGTGAAATGAAAAATTAACTGAACGATTAATTTAAACAAATAACTCACCGCTAACGAGCACAAGCTGGCAACTTGCCGCGATCTGAACCACTTATGAACTAAATCAAATAAGTTTTTCATTATCTAATAACTTATTTATCAGTTTTCTTTTTGGTGAACGTGAACACGCCAAATTAATCACAGGGTGCCGTGAAAGGGGCGGTGCTCTATAATACCATGACAACAGAACGGTTGCCATAGCAACAGAGCCCCTACGGCCCCCTAAATTTTCAAAAACGTCAAATTTGATAAAAAAATCGCATGGTTTTAAAAAATTAATGAATCACATATAATTCGAAGAATTACAAAATTTCGAACTTTGTACCTTTAAAAGCCCAATTTGCACTAGGTATTTTGCATTCTACTTTGTTATGGCAACATTGCAATAATAACCTGCAAACAGGCTTAGCTCAATTTATGAGAGAAATAAAGCAAACCAGAACAACATTTTTATTATTTTACCCGTTTTTCGACTCACCATTTATTCACGGGTGTTAATTGTCAAGGAAAAAAGGCGATTTACATAAACATAACACTCTCGAAGCATGGAACTATCACCTAAGGCGATGTCGCCTGGTCCGGTAGCTACCGAGATTTACCGAGATTTTGGTTGTGACGTCATGGCAGTTGAAAATGGGCAACCTCGATTGCGTCTTTGGATTACGTTGTGTATGTGGTAGTATACCGATGTAGGTGACATAGCCTAAGTGAATGACGTAAATGGCAACCCTGGTAGAATATCACCAAAAAGTAGATCCGCTTTATAAATCGATTTTTTGTGTTAAAATTAATAATTTATGGTAACATTGACTCGTGTCGGTAATAATAAAGGTTTAATAAAGGTATTTTTGGACGAATCAGTGGTAATTGTGGGTTTAAGTTGTTTGTGATGGAGTAATTTGGTATTGCTACGCGAGTGTTGAATTTCATTTCGGAAGATACAGTCTGCTGTGGGAGTGTACATAGAACATTTTAGAAAAATACAACAAAAACACCAAATTAAGACATCGGTGGTGCTGTTTTATTGCGCGATTAGTGACTATGAAGTGTTTTTTCCACGGTAGAATGTTAATTGATGGTTAATTGTGAATTTTAGCTGCCCATAGCTGACTTTATTTCCTTTGTGTGTTATTTTTTTGTGAGTGATAAGGGACTGGTGAAATTGTTTAAATAATAATGGAGGCGATAGCCAAGCACGAATTCAATGCGACGGCCGACGACGAGTTGAGCTTTAGAAAATCGCAAGTCCTAAAAGTAAATTTCGCAATAACTGGGGAATTCCCATTTTGTAATTTTGCGTATTTTTCTAGATTTTAAACATGGAAGACGACATGAACTGGTATAGGGCCGAGCTGGACGGCAAAGAGGGCCTCATACCCAGCAATTACATTGAAATGAAATCACACAGGTACTCAAGTCTATTTACATCATTCCCCTGCGATATTTGACAGTTTTTTCGGTTTTTAGTTGGTATTACGGCAGAATAACGAGGGCCGATGCCGAAAAATTACTAGCGAATAAACATGAAGGAGCCTTTTTAATCAGAATTAGCGAATCTAGCCCCGGGGACTTCTCCTTATCAGTAAAGTAAGCTCAAATCAACCCCTTTTAATGCAAATCATAACCGTTGAAATTTTTAGGTGTTCAGATGGTGTGCAACATTTCAAAGTGCTCAGGGACGCGCAGGGGCAGTTTTTCCTCTGGGTTGTTAAATTTAGCTCTCTAAACGAACTGGTAGAATATCACAGGACCGCCTCCGTGTCGCGTTCCCAAGACGTCAAACTCAAGGACATGGTGGCTGAAGACGTAAGTAACCTTGAAATTTGACAGATGTCAAAACAACAACAAACTGCTTGATTATAAAACAACAAACGTCAATTTAGACTAATGATGTTATTCGAGATGTTTCTGTGGTAATTAATAATGCATGGGCAATTATACAAACGTTAATTGCGATTTGTTTTGTGGAATTTTTTGTTGAGCAACAATAATTGGTTGACTTTTAATTAATTCTGACTGATTAGCTTTTAAATTGTGTTTGAATTTTTCAAGAACGTATTTAAAATTTCTAGGAGATTTTATGACTAATTTAATCCTTGATAACTTTTTAATTATAAATCGAGATTTCGATTTTGATACCTATGTACCTATCTAAAATGAGTCATTTTAAAGTGTGTTGACCTGGATATTGTTTTTATATGCAAATTAAATTTTGACGTATAAATATCACGTTGTCAAACATGGCGTTGGCCTTGCTTATGGTTGCCATGGCAACCAACTGACATTCCATTGTTTTTCGACGTTTTTGTCCTTGAAAAACGCAAATTCGTCATAACTTTGACAATTTTAATGCTTTTTTCACAAAAACATGATGGATAAAAAAAAATTCTTTAATTTTTTGCTTTTGCCGTTTTAGTAATTTTCTAGCCTAATTATATTCTAATATTGTAGGTATATTTAATTTTATAAAATTAAATATGCAATATATTGCCGTGGCAACCAAGTGACATTCTATTGTTTTTGACGTTAGTGACCTTGAAAAAGTCATTTTGACGTTTATGGCCTTAAATAACGCCAATCAGACTTTCAGAAAAAAAGATTGATACAAAATTGATTTCTTTGTCGTTTTTATAAATTTAGGTATGTTGTTTTTCACGTTTTAGTAATTTTTTAGTATGTTAGCCAAATATTGTTTATTTAAGTAAAGTTAATTTTATAAAATTGACGCTGATATTTGATGGTAACCAAGTGACATTCTATTGTTTTTTGACGTTTGTGACCTTGAAAGTTATTTTGACGCTTATTCTGGTGCGATTTTACTCGTTTGTGACGTTGTTCAAGTCAATTTGACGAAAATCAGAGTAGGTATGTTTTTTTCTTCTGAAAATGACTTTTTGGACGTCTGTCAATTTTATTGTGATTTTTATTGTTTCTGACCTTGGCCAACGTCATTTTGACATAACTAATGGAAAAAAGTGTACGACGATACAGTTTGATGGCAAAATTAATTTAAAAAATGTAAAATTTAACAATCCATGTTTTTGACATTTCCGATTTTTAAACGTCAATTTTATTATGATTTAGATTGAAATAATATTATATTGGTTGCCATGGCAACCAAGTGACATTCTATTGTTTTTGACGGCTTAATTCTGGTACGATTTTGATCGTTTTTGATCTTGAATAACGTCAATTGGACAGTTTTTCCTAAAAATGTATAGGTATAAATAATCTTTTTTAATGACATTTGCGACATCAAATCAATTTCAAAAGTTTACATTTTTGTCAATTTTATTATAATTTATGTTGTTTTTTACATTTTAGTAATTTTTAAGTCTGTTAACCGAATATTGTTTATTTAAGTAAAACTAATTTTATAAAATTAACGCTTGTTTTAAGTTGTGACCTTGAAAGTCATTTTGACGTAACATTGTTTATTCTGGTGCGATTTTACTCGATTATGATCTTGAACAACGTCAATTTGACTAAAATCAGACAGTTCGTATGTTTTTTTACTAAAAAATGTGTAAAATAATTATTTCTAATGACTTTTTGGATATCTGTCAATTTTATTGTGATTTTTTTGTTTCTGATCTTGGCAAACGTCATTTTGACATAACTAATGGAAAAAAGTGTTGGACGATTCTTTTTTAGTTTTAGTTTGGTTTAATTGTTTTGATGGCAAAATTAATTTAAAAAAATATCAAATTTAATAAACTCTGTTTTGACATTATCAATTTTTAAACGTCAATTTTAAGTATTGTTTACGAAGTACAGTTCTTTTTTTTAAATCTGGACTCGTGTTTTTTTGTTAGGTTAGTGGCTTAGTTTGTTTTAATCAATGCGACCAACTTGACAACTGTATTTACCAACCAAAACCCTAAATTTGCAACGTCCAGATTAATAAAGGAACTTTATAATTTTATGTAAAAAAGTAAAAAATGTCAAACGTGACGGAGGCCGTGATTTTGGTTGCCATGTCAACCAATTGACATTCCATTTTTGTTTTGACGTGTGTGACCTAAAACGTCATTTTGACGGGTGTGGCCTTGAACGTCATTTTGACGTAATTTGGTTGTCTGGTGCGATTTTGATCGAATAAGAGACAAAATATTGATGATTGCAGTTTTTGGTGCAAGCCCTGTACGACTTCACGCCCCAGGAGGTGGGCGAGTTGGAGTTCAAGCGCGGCGACGTCATAACCGTGACGGACCGCACCGACCAGCACTGGTGGCACGGCGAGATCGGCCATCGCAAAGGACTGTTCCCGGCCACCTACGTCACACCGTATCACTCGTAAACTGCATGGAAAAGTGAGGTTATATCCGATGATTTCGTTACCGACGTTTTATCTCTTCGATTTGTGGCTTTACATATTGAAACGACGTAACCTCAAAAAGTTCATGTCATTCGTCATTTTAACCACTAAAATTGATTTCTTCAATTCATTCGCCCAGTTTGTATTTTTAGTAATATGTGATATTGACGAGGTTATGTTTTGTTTACGGAATTATTTTAAAAACAGTTACGGTAACCTATTTATTTTTGGGGCGCTTGAAAGCGATGGCAATTTTTTAATAAGTGTGCAATTGAATCGCTTTCGAGCCACGATTATCATTTCTCTCGATATTTACTCAAGTGTGATTAAAAATGTAAAATAATGCTGAATTTATTTTGTATTTTAGCGTATAAGATACCGATTGTTTAAATATTTTTGTATGATGTTGGTGAAAAAATGTATACTGAAAAAATATGTTTTCCGCGTTTTTATAGTTTTTATTCATAGGTAGAGAAATGGTATACACACAGTAAAATGCTTATTTAGCAACGAATGCGCAACAATCCAGTAAAAATGCTAATAAAACACCTTCTGTCAAAAAAAAAGATCAGTACTTTTTTGACAAAACGTAAAACATATTTTGATGATTTATTTATTCGCATTTTTACTGCTCATTTTACTTTATCCTACATTAAGATGCCATTATTATAAAAAAATCAATTGCTGAATTGAAGAATCATTTTATTATCTTTGTATATATTCTATATTCTAAGATTTTGCCAAAAGGATTTATCTCGACCTTATTACTACTTTTGCATTTTATTATTATTACTCCCCCCTTCTCTTTTTATTGTTTTTATGGCATTATCTTGCTTTTTTAGGTTATATGTAAATACTAACTTAGATTAATAATGATGAAAAACAAAATATCAATAAGTGCAACATATTTAGTTAAATATATGTTATATAAACAAACTGTAGTTTTATTCGCTATACCTCCGCCTAATAGATGGCGCTTATTCGCTATATTTTCACATACACTGAAAAAAATAATCTCCAAGAAATTATAATCACTATGGTTCAAAGTATATGAATAGGGCCAACAGTTATGTTTCTTAATCTAAATCAAAAACTATCTTTACATAGTGGAAATCAAGAACCAAGAATATTTCTTTAGAAGATAATGTTAAAATTCAAAATTCCTGCGAAATATTGAAGTTTAAACGTCAAGTCCTCGTTTTAACTTAAGTGTTGGTAAAATAAAATTACCTACAAAGCCCGCCCTTTGCACGACAGTCATCTTGAAAACAATGCAAGCGGCGAAGTTGTGGTGAATGCACGTATAGTTGCAGTCAAAATTTCAGTACTGTGGTTATTTTCTTACGTATATATATTTCATTGTAATTTATATAAGGCTATGTGATTTGTTGATAAGTAGCACACTAATAAAAAATATCAGCAAAATACTTAATTCCGAATTATAATCTCAAATTTGTATCCCATTCATCAGTACCGTGTCGTCAGTTCCATGTTCGATGTTTCGGTTATCTTTTTTTCGCAAACTTCAATTTAAATTCTGCTTGCGCAGAACTTGTTTATTTAATGTCATTATAAACTCATAAATTTGGTGTGTGTCCCATATCTAATAATTGAGATATTATTTTAAGATATTTAAGACAATTTTTCGGGTTTTTTTTTTCGACACTTTAAAATTCTATTCGGGACACCCTGTATATAGGGAATTTTTTGAAAAAAAAATTTTAGTTAAAATTCTAACACATTTTAGTGGGGTAGAAAAATATAAAAAAAATTAACCAAATTAGATAATTTAAAAGTGGTCAGTAGACTGGGCCAAAAAAATCAACTATTTTTTTTTTAAAGTATATCGAAAATATGGTTTGGGGCGACAAAAAAAAATTATTGTGAAAGTTTGAGTCCATAATATTAATATTAAGAGGTCTATCATCGCAATTTTTTTTCCCTCATCAAGTTTTTGTCTCAGAACTCGGAAACCATTAAAAATATTTTTTTAGGAAAATTAAATGCTCTACAAAAAAGGTTAAATGAAATTTTTCGTCAGATGAACCGTTTCGTTAAAATCATGCACTAAACATTGGTATAGTTTTACATTTTGATCTTTTAACTTTGGAATTTTAAAATTCATGTAAAAATCAGTACCCATAAAAAAACCGATAAATATTCTTAAGTGAAATCAAATGCTTTACAAAAAAAGACTCATTTTTGGCTAAATTCATTCAATCAAAAGTTATTATGAAGTCAAAACAAATTTAACCTTGACTATTTCCCGTCTTAATTTCCACCAATCACAAACGCGCAATTTTGAATTACAAATGGGTTCTAGGTGAAAAAACTGTGACAGCACCTGTTAGCAGTTTTTTCGAGTTTACCCGCGGCAAAACTTGACAGCTGTTGTCACCAAAAATTGCAATTTATATTTTAATTGTTAACTGTTACAAATAGTCCAGTCAAATACCATTTGGGATCAAATTTTTCCTGTGAAAAAAAATCGAAAAAACACAATGCTAAGTAATATTTTTTAATAAAATGCATTCGTGCCACCAGCACTCATGCTTCTTGTTAAAATATTACTTAGCAACGTGTTTTTTCGGAAAAATTAGATGCCCTTATGATATTACTTACGAATATCTTTTGATGGAGTGAATTTAGCCAAAAATGACAAAAACTTGATGAGGGAAAAAAAATCTAAAATTGCGATGATAGACCTCTTAATATTAATATTATGGACTCAAACTTTCACAATAATTTTTTTTGTCGCCCCAAACCATATTTTCGATATACTTTCAAAAAAAAAAAAATAGTTGATTTTTTTGCCTAGTCTAGTCAGTATTTCTTTTATTCTAATTTTTCACGAACCGTTAAAATAACAACAAAACATAGGATGTAAGAATTTTTATTGAACAAAATACATTGGTTAGGGTTTATTTACCGAGGAATAAAATAAAAGACGTTGATGATTTTCAAACACTTTATTGTACAACAAATGCACAAATCAATTGTAATAAAAACGCGATTTTGGACTTAAGTTCGGACTTAACTGGTCCAGGTGCTCTTGCCCCAGTTGGTGCCCTGGCTGGCGGCCAAGTCCTCGGTCTCAGCGACCCAGTCGAGCTTGGTGTCGGCCGCGAACGGCGCCACCACCGGCTTTTCCGCGGTGTAATCGGTGGGTTCCGCATCGAAATCGATCTCGACCGGACGCACCGGAACTTCAGCCTTCACGGCGACGGCCTCTTTGGCCGCTTGCTCCTCCTTCTCGGCCTCTTCCGGCTCGCGGTAGAAGAAAAGATCCACCACCACGTCCCACTTGGTTTCCCTTGGGATAGCCCCGCGAAGACGCATAACCTAAAAAGTTTACCGTGTAAAAAACGCCAAAGAAACCACCACTTAGTATTGTGGAACGCTGAATTCAGGTGGAAAAATTATTTACTATCACAGTCAATCATAGAAAGTGGAACGTAATGATTCATCATATTAAACATATATGTAAAACACCATGGTACAAGAAAACAAGGTATGTTTTTTTTAAGCTATTTTAAAGTGTAAAAAATGTCTATCTGCCAAGTGAAAATCTGTAAAAACAAAGATAGTTGCTATAAAAGGAAAATTGGATTTCCATAAAAAAGTCTGATCTATCAAAAGAGAAATCAAGTAGTTTGTACGAAATTAAAATAAAATTGAAAAAAAAACAATATAAATCATAGTTCTTTTTAAAGTGTACAATAGACAGGGCCAAAAAAATCAACTATTTTTTTTTTTGAAAAGTATATCGAAAATATGGTTTGGGGTGACAAAAAAAATTATTGTGAAAGTTTGAGTCCATAATATTAATATTAGGTGGTCTATCATCGCAATTTTAATTTTTTTTTCCTCAGAACTCCCAAACCATTGAGTTTAACAAAATTTACTCGAAAATATTTTTTGAAGAAAATTGAATGCTCTACAAAAAAGGTTAAAGTGAAATTTTCCGTCAGATTAACCGTTTCCTTAAAATCATGCCTTAAAAATTGGTATAGTTTTATATTTTTTATCTTTTAAATTGGAATTTTGTAATTAATGTAAAAATCAGTACCCATAAAAAAACCAATAAATATTCTTATGAAAAATTAAATGCTTTACAAAAAAAGTCTCTCAACATTTTTGGCTAAATTCACTCAATCAAAAGTTATTCAGGGTTAAAATTTCGTTTTGACTTCAAATGTTAAGAGGTTTTTTTTCTGGGTACTGATTTTTACATGAAATAAAAAATTCCAAAGTTAAAAGATCAAAATGTAAAACTATAACAATTTTTAAGGCATGATTTTAACGAAACGGTTCATCTGACAGAAAATTTCGTTTGAACCTTTTTGTAGAGCATTGAAGTTTCTTCCTAAAATATTTTCGAGTCAATTTTGTTAAACTTAATGGTTTGGGAGTTCTGAGGAAAAAAAAAGATTTTTTTGGCCCAGTCTAGTGTACAAGAAATAGGACAAAAATTAAATCTTTATTTTTGCACTGTGCAGGAAATGTGCCAAGACAAGGAAGCTAATGATCTTCAAGGACAGTCCATAACAGAAACTCAAACTGCAGCATGCTGCTGATAATGAAATGGCCCGGGATTGAAACATCCCAAAAGCATTAGAAAACCAGCTTATACCATACAATAATATACTATTTTTCACGAGTTTAGTTTGTTGGCTCCATGGTGGCCAATTTAGGGTTTTTATTTGGCAACTAAACCTAAATTATTTGGGAAAACAATTTTGTAATAAATAAATTAATTATGGTGGCAAAGTGAGACAAAATATACCTTGTTTTTTATACCATGAAAAACATCATCAAAGACATCAATTAATCTACTTACTTCTCTGGCCAAGAGCCACCACAAAAGACCGATGCTGTGCGGAGATTTGTTGTTTCCGGGAATGGAAATGTCAACGAATCTCAAAGGCGAGTCGGTATTGGTCAGAGCGATGACGGGAATGTTTACGTACGAAGCTTCGGTGATGGGCTGGTGATCGAAGGCCGGGTCGGTAACGATCAAAAGCCTGGGCTCGCGGAAAGCCGGCTGAATTTGATTGGTGAACGCACCTAAAATTTTAAATCGGTTACGTGAGAATGCCGACTGGCGACGGCAAGCGAAAGCGGTGCTGGCGTTTTTTAATCAGTCGTAAGATTATAATCAACTGGATCATAGGTTCCTTAGTAATATCATCATGAAAAAAAATTTGTACAATAAGGGGGGAAATGTTTTAAAAATTGTTAAAAATGCAACATTTAATATTGTTTTAATGGGAAAAATCGCAAAAAATATGCTTTGAAAAACACAATAAATATGCTTTTTATTGTCAAAAAGTTTTTTTTAATTTCTAAAAAGCATCCCAAATGTTAAAACTTCAAATCGTCACCATACATTGAAATGTAAGTCGATAATTTTTAAATTACAAAGTGTAAACGTAGCTTTAGTAGAAGGCACAATAGTCTGGGATCGAAGCCACGATGCAGCCAGTTTGATCCGCAGTGTTGCCAAATCGTGCTTGCTACATAAATATTTGACGCGTTTTACTAATTATGGTAATGATTCTTTATTACATATATTTACATATATTTAATAATAGAACAACAACATTTTTAGTGCCTATTGTACTAAGTTAATTCGACAATTAAAAAACATCTTTTTCTAATTTTTAAGAGAAAAAATTTTAAAATGTGGTGCCACAATATTACGTGGATGCATCATACAAATTCCCAGTGCCGTTTATAGATTCCCGTACGGGATTGTATTGTTCATCTTCTACGGGAGGAAGGAAGGCAATCTGTAAATCTTAACGCTTAACCTCACCACAAAAGCCGGAAAGCCGGAATTTGCATGTTGCATCCATATACCTATAACCTATAAGTTATAGGTATTGGGTTGCATCCACGTAATATTGTGGCACTACATTTTAAAAAAATTACTCTTAAAAATTAGAAAAAATGTTTTTTAATTGTCAAATTATCTTAGTACAATAGGCACTAAAAATGTTGTTTTTATATAATTAAATTTATTTAATAAAGAAACATTTCAATACGATAATTTCTAAAACGCGTCAAATATTTATGGAGCAAGCACGATTTGGCAACACTGCGGATCAAACTGGCTGCATCGTGGCTCCGATCCCAGACTCTTGTGCCTTCTACTAAAGCTACGTTTACACTTTGTAATTTAAAAATTATCGACTTTTATTTAAATGTAAAGTTATAAATTTTGTCTTAAAAATGTATCAATTTAAAATTGTTAAAAATAAAAGTCATTGGTTTAAATTTGTGAAGAGTCATTTAAATGATGGTCGATAAATTTTTAATGCAAAAATTACCACTTTAAAATTTAAAACTAACATTTAAATGAATCTTTACAAATTCAAAGCAATAATTTTGAAGAATAAAATATTAAAATTCCATTTTTTTTTTAATTAATATTTTTAAACTTAAACTTTTACAGTTGCATTCTATATTTAAAATATTTTTTGATTATCAATGGTTTTGAGTTTACAAAAATTTGACTTTTTAAACTATTTTGGTAGAAAATGTTTTATATGTGTTTTTATTTTAAATGGCTTGATACTATTTTTAAATACTAAAAAATTTAACTTTACCAAATTAATCTCAATAATTTTATAAAATATTTATTTAAGTTAACAAAATGCCACCCAAATAAACTATACTTGGGAAATTATTTTTATTAAAAAATTATGGTTGGAAATTTTTGCAAAAATTTATAGAAAATAGTATTGTTTAATACAGAAGTGAACTGTTGGTTAGTAAATTTTGTCTTTCAATACATGATAGTTGAAAATTTTATAAATTTATAAATGTAAACCTAAAATTTTTAGTTGGGAAAATTTTAAACCAATAAAATTTTAAATTAAAAAATTATTTAATAGATGTTAAAACGGGCGTGCCATATTAAACTAACTAAAAATTAACACTTAACGCTAGAGGCGCTACAAGACAAGAAACCGGTGAAATGAACCACTCCCGCATTTTTTGTACTTTGTTAGTTCTATAAAAAGCTCAAAAACTAATTATCAGGTTTTTTTTTTAAATTTTTGTTACCCAAAACAAATTGCTTGAAATATCCAAAAATTGATATTTTTTAACATCAAAATAGAGCCAAAACATGACATTTACATATTTTTGAATGTATTTGGTATGTACTATCATCCACATTATATAAATAATATATAGTATTATTTATATGCTACACATTAAAAAATCCCTCTTTGACATTTGAATAAGCGTTGCACTAGAAAAATTGAGGTTATGTATCTGTCAGTTAGCTCTAATTTCTTCTTAAACTGTTCAATAAATAGCTTTTAAATTAAGCTAAAGGTCATTTCTCTGAACACAGAATTGTGATCAGAATTAAGAAGAAGAAGAACTGTTCAATATGCTCAAAATAACCACAAATAACATTTTTGACGACTTTAAACCGCAAATAAAAAAAAGGTGAAGCCCCAGCATGCGTAAACTGTTATATAGACTCACCAGGAGTGAATCTTCCAGCAATGGGAGTGGCTCCGGTGTAGGCGGCAAATTTCAGCACAGCCCTTTGCCCGTAAGGCCTGGAGCTGATGACGAAAACTTCGGCGGGGTGCTCGATGGCCGCGATGGCCCTGGCGGCCAGGAGAAGCTTCTCCCAAGTCCTACGTAGGTTAATAATGTGAACACCGTCACTACGGCGCTT
This sequence comes from Brassicogethes aeneus, assembly GCA_921294245.1. Classification (NCBI taxonomy): domain Eukaryota; kingdom Metazoa; phylum Arthropoda; class Insecta; order Coleoptera; family Nitidulidae; genus Brassicogethes; species Brassicogethes aeneus. The sequence continues at coordinate 5,053,939 of OV121140.1, forward strand.
GTAAACGTACTGTTCCATTTGGAAGTTTACGTTGGCGGTACCTAGGTGCGTGCCGGCGGCCAGCATCTTGGTGACATCGTCCTCTTTGAGGGACAACACCTCTAATCCTCCCGACATCTTTACGTTTTTGAGTGAGTTACGAGTAACCTAAAAAGAACAACATTTTAAGTATTTAAGCCAAAAAAAACATTAATAATAAAATAAAACACCTCATTTCACTGCACTCCAAACAATAGGCATTTTAAGTCACCAAAAAACAATGTTTACTTCGCAATACCACCAAAACATGCCGTTTTAAGTCATGTCAACTTGCAACAAAATTATCACAAAAACTACGAAACCCCCAAAAAAACAAATAACACAAATTAAATCTACAACAATCCAGCTTCATTTTGATGCATAAAAACCCCAATTACGTTAAACGATTACCAAAATAATTAAAGATTAAAATCGCAAACTTACGTGAGAAGATGCCACAGGCAGACTTTCAATGAAAAAGAGATTTTTTGGCGCGCCAAGTTGCCGACCTGAATTCACCGATCACGTGACCACAATTACCACCGCCATCTACCGTTCATTCAACTAATCTTGAAGAGTAACCTGTATTACCAGCTAAAATATAACCAATAAAATTGTTGTTTTTATGCAAAAAAATAATGGAAATGTATGTAAAACGCACACTTTTTCACATTAATTAACTCTACTTTTCAGTGTAAATAGTAATTGTGCTGCTCTGAGCAACTATGAAGTTATGGTCCATTTACAAAAACTCAAAGATGGGAAAACGAAAAATAAAGGACAATTGGCAACAATTACATACGAAACCTTACAATATTTAGAAAATACGCCGTGTAATTTTCAAACGCCTGAAAACATCGAGGAATGTTTAAAAGCCTTGGACGCATATGGTTTGAGTAAAACTGAAAAATTGATGATGATTAATACACCACCGACAACCGCGCTTGAAATACAACTTGTGAGTTATGTTTTTACATTATTTAACATATTTTATTCATCAATAACTCCCTAGATGATAGAAGAAAGTGAAGAACGTCTCTCGGAAGAACAAGTCGAAGAAATACTACAATTACTCACACAGCATTTCCCGCACCTACTTAAAGAACAAAATGAGGCTGAAGAAAGATCGTTTGACTCATAAATAAACCATTTTTTACCATTCATTCGTTTTATTTTCTCAAAAAACACGAAAATTCAAAAAGTTGTATTGCAGAAATCTGCATTGCCGATAATGTTTAAATTTGAATTTTCACCTGTCAAATTTGATTACAATTACTCACACAGCATTTCCCGCACCTACTTAAAGAACAAAATGAGGCTGAAGAGAGATCGTTTGACTCATAAATAAACCATTTTTTACCATTTATTCGTTTTATTTTCTCAAAAAACACGAAAATTCAAAAAGTTGCATTGCAGAAATCTGCATTGCCGATAATGTTTAAATTTGAATTTTCACCTGTCAAATTTGATTTTCAGTTTTGTCGAGATTTTTATTATGAATAATTGTACGAATTTAAACCCGGTGGATTTTATTCCGCCCTTGTATTCGTGCAAATATAACAACAATTCTGGGCCGCCAGATAACCAAGAAAATCGCGAAAATTGTCCGAGGCATAGACCAACAAAATGTAAGTTTATAAAATTTGAATTATGTGATGGTAAATTTGGGTTTTTAGGCCTTTTGGTGTATTTAATGAACATTACGCTGTGTCTGGTGTTTTTCGTCGTGATTATATATGGTGATTATATAAAATTGGGAATTATATTCGTTAATTTATGATTTTTTAGCGTATAATCAGTCTTGTAACTTGTATTACTCTGCTACAAGCCCTATTTACAGTGATGATGAAGTTTGCATTGAGGGTTGCAACAAAAGACATCTAAATGAATATATTATTAAAAATAACAACAAAGATATTAGCAGTAACAATAATAGTAATAATTTTGAAAAGGAAATAAGGGAATTAAAAGAACAAATACAATATTTATTGGATTTTAAGTAAAGTGTTTTTAATTTAAATAAATTGATGTTGTAATAGTGTTTTTAAGGGATAACATTGAAGCTAAATTATTGAATGGGGAGACACGTGTATCTCTTGTAGAAGTTGAAAACAAAATTAATGGAGCCCTTCGTACATATGAAGCAGATGGGATAGGAGCTTTTGGTGAGTTTTGAAGCAGTTTTTTTATATTTTGATGAGTTTATTTATTCAAAAAATACACAGAATTGGCACGCCGTTTTAACATTTATTAAACAATTTTTTTAATTTAAAATTTTATTGGTTTAAAATTTTCCTAACCAAAAATTTTAGGTTTACATTTATAAATTTATAATATTTTCAACTATCATGTACTGAAAGACAAAATTTACTAACCAACAGTTCACTTCTGTATTAAGCAATAGGTATTATTTTCTATCAATTTTTGCAAAAATTTCTAACTATCATTTTTTAATAAATATAATTTCCCAAATATATTTTATTTGGGTGGCATTTTGTTAACTTAAATAAATATTTTATAAAATTATTGAGATTAATTTGGTAAAGTTAAATTTTTTAGTATTTAAAAATAGTATCAAGCCATTTGAAATAAAAACACATAGGATAGCGTGTTCTGTGTGGGCCCACACAGAACACGCTATCCAATGGATATCCAATGGCTATCCCAATGTCCATATAACATCCATGCCTTTTACGATATCCCTTGGATATCCAATGGATATCCATACTAGATGTTCAAAAAAAACAAAAACACTAAAAATATTTTTTTCTTTTTTAAAATAGCCCCTTATAGGATAAATTTATGTAATGATTAATAAATATGATTTAAATCGTTATTAACCCAATTTCAACAAAGTATCTCTAATATATATCCAATGGATAACTAATGTATGTCCAAAGTATATCCACTGTACATCTAATGTATATCCACTGGATATCCACTGGATATTCAATGGATATCCATACTGGATGTTAAAAAAAAAACAAAAACATTAAAAATATTTTTTTCTTTTTTAAAATAGCCCCTTATAGGATAAATTTATGTAATGATTAATAAATATGATTTAAATCGTTATTAACCCAATTTCAACAAAGTATCTCTAATATATATCCAATGGATAACTAATGTATGTCCAAAGTATATCCACTGTACATCTAATGTATATCCACTGGATATCCGGTGGATAACTGATATGGATATCTTGTATATATACTTGTATGTATACATGTGGGATTTTGTGATGGTTTAAACTAGCATATGTAAAAAAAACGACTTTACGTTAAATTGATTTTTTGCCAAGAGCTACGAAATTTTTAATTTTGAAATGTTCACTTTACCCAGATAATAATATTTATATATTAATAATATTATTTCTGTTAATAATATGACTATGACAGTCTGCAATACAATAAAAAATTACTTAAAAAAGTCCTTTTTGTTTATTATTGTATTTCATATATGTACTACGCACGCGCTGAATTTGAGAATCTTCAGTGTTGCCGGTTATAAGCAAAATAACTAAACGAAATATATTTCCGTACTTTATTAAGTTTTAATAAATAAATTAAATAAATTTAAAATAATTATTCACCACATTTATGTCAAATAGGTATACTAGGTATACTAATTAATTAAGTATTAAAGATTTAATAATATAACCGCCATTTTGATGAGCTTTCTGAAATTATTTAAACGTCTGACAACACTGCCGGCAAAAACAGAAGATAAATGTCACCATATTACCTTGCCGCTGCATCTCGCCGCTGTCCAGGTCGCCCAACTAGTATATAGGTGGGCGGTTGCTTGGCTTGAAGCGTGTCTCTCGGCACCAACTGCCTGACACTGATGAGACCCAACAGGTCGAAACAGTCTGTCTGTCAGTGTTGGTGGGCATGGTACATTAGTCATTGTGCCATGTCAACCCGAGAGATGCGTTTCGGGCCAGGCACGGTGGAGAGATGTGTCGGCTTGTGTAATATTTGTCATTTTGGTTGCCTAACTACTGGCGTAGTAGTAAAACCTTGGCAATTTTTAACAAATGGGCTGATGGATTGGCCAAATTTTGGGGATCATAAGGAGACAGGTGAAATAGGCCCTAAATGATTAGGCTGATAAAAAGGCAAATGACAGCTGGAGGAGTGATGGCAAGCACTTCTTTAGTTATATGTAGTTTTCTGTTCTATTTTATGTTTTCATAAAAATAAATATTTACCCAACCCAACCCAATGTTATTTATTGAAAAGTAAATATCCATTGATTCACCATATCCAATACAGATGACAACCATATTGCATACAATACTATATCCACTGGGTATCCATTGGATATCCACACCATGTCCAGGAGGGTCGGACATTTATATATCCAATGGTTATCCATTGGATATCCATACAATCTCCATATTGAATACAGATTACAACCTTATTGCATACAATACTATATCCACTGGGTATCCATTGGATATCCACACTATGTCCAGGAGGGTCGGACATTTATATATCCAATGGTTATCCATTGGATATCCCGGATATCCTATGTATATCCTGGATATCCATAAAAGAAATCCATTGGATATCCATTGGATGTAATTGTTCCGTGTGGGTAGTAGGTACAATATAAATTAAATTAAATTTATGTAATAAAGAAACATTTCATTACGATAATTAGTAAAACGCGAGAATTTTTGTATTAAAATCATTTAAATGACTCTTTAAAAATTTAAACCAATAATTTTGTAGAATAAAATATTACAACCAAAACTTTTAAAACTCAATATTTTTAAACATAATTTTTACTGTTGCATTTTATATTTAAAATATTTTTTGACTATCAATTGTATTGAGTTTAAATAAATTTAACTTTATAAATTTCTGTTAAAACATAATTTAAGTGCTAAACTTCAATCTTTAAACTTTTATCCAATAAATGCTAAAACGGCGTGCCATAGATTCAGCAGGTTAAGAAAAATTTATCATTGTATTATATTTAGATTACGCTTCTAAAGAAGCCGGTGGAGCAATAATATCAATTCCAGAAACGGAACCTTTACCCATAAACCAATCCATATCCCTATTTTACCTGTTTTCCCGCCAATTGGTATCCCAACCGGATAATATCCTGGAAAAATCAAACACTCCAGGGAATTGCTTTGCTTTCTGTGGATCCAGCGGAAGAATCCGCATAAAATTGTCGAAAAAAGTGAAAATCGTGGCTGTCACTCTGGACCACGCCCCCTTCGCGCTATTGGATGATTTATCCCACGCACCCCGCGATTTCGCTGTATACGTAAGTAGATCGAGGTGTCTCCCTGATAGCAAAATTTGATTCTAATAATCTTCTAAGAAGATATGACCCGGAATAATGGAATATTCTTAGAACCTTCCCTTATTGCTAAGAATGTTCTTAGGGACTTTTAAAACATTCAATAGATACCCTTTTAATGATGCAATTAGATTCTTAAGGTTTTAAGAAGCTTCTAATTAGAAGCTTCTAATTAGAAGCTTCTTAAAACCTTCCTAAAAAGCATTCTAAGAACATTTTAAGAATACGTTTTTGGAATGTTCTTAGAAGGTTTCTTATGGAGCTTCTAGGAAGCTTTTGAGAATATTCCCAAATATGTCAGATACCCACGTTCTAATATGTTGGATTCTACATTCGTAAAATTCTTCAGGAGGCGACAAATACGCCTCACTGTCATAATATGACAGTGAAATGTATTTGTCGTCCCCTTAAAATGCGACATATTAATATAAATTTATTTAAAAATATTAAATAAACAATTTGACCTCTAAACCATAAGTTGTATGACATTATTTCATAAAAAGTAAAATTGGAAAACTTTGTGAGATAAGTCAGATTAGATTGAAGTTGAAGATAGTTAGGATTATTATACATAAAAATGTTAATTCAGATATAAAAAATCGGTATACAAATTAATAAATATTTATTTTTAACAAAAAATAAAGTATAAAAAGCCAAATATTTCCTTATAAAATAATTCTTCATAAAAGAAAAAACCAAATAGTTCTTCATAAAAAAAAATATTTTTCATTGTAGGTATTTAAGTTGGATAGAAGATTTTATGTAAAAGCCGGATAATTTAGATACCTATAGTAAAAGTATTTTTGTTATAGAATATTGTTTTAATTTGACAAATAACTATAAAAAAATATTTTGGGTTGTGTTTTTTACTTAGTATTTAATACTAAGTATAGGTACCTTTATACGTAGATTATGGTATATTTTACTATTATATAGGTACCTAACTGAACTGAATATGCTTAATAGAATGTTCCAGGAATATTCCTAAATGAACTTTCTATAGCAATTACTTTCTCAACATTCTAAGCATAGGTATGTTTAGAGTGGATTAATTTTAACACTAAACTTTGCACCTTCTAAGAACCTGCCTATAGGCCTGTGAGAACATTCTTAGGATTAAGCTATATTTCTTCTAAGCATGTTCTTTAGAAGAAATATAGCATGATCCTAAGAATATTCCCACTGGAAGGTTTAAAAAACATTCTTAGAATAAATTGTGCTATCAGGGCTGCGTGAAAGGTCGTCTCGTGACGTCACGTTGTGCTTTTCAGGGTTTAAAGCTCGAAAATTCCGACGCGCGTAGTTCTTTGGGAAAGTTTCAGTACAAATTAGAGGGGATGCACGTTCAAACTTTTGTCGTTAATCCCGATTTGATTTTTCCGTACGAATTTGTCGAGTTAGAAATTCTTAATAATCACGGGAATGAGAATCTGACTTGTGTTTATAGATTTAGGGTGCACAATAGGTTGCCTAAGTGAAATGTGTTTAAATAAATGTTTTTGAATATATAAGTTGTTTTTTTTTCAAAAAAATATTTTTTAGGGTCTTTCGAGTGTAGACGACGATGACCCAGTGCTATTAGGAACATTTGAGTACAAAATAAACGAAGATCATATTCAAACCTTTTTGATAGATCCAGTTCAGATAAGTTCATTCGAATACATCGAATTGCGTATAAAAAATAATCAAGGGAATGAACACTACACTTGTTTGTACAGATTTAGAGTGCACGCTTCAAGGTTACCAATAAAAAATTGAAAAACTAATAAAAAACATTGTTTTTTTTAGTTTATATTTTCAAAATAACTTCTACTATACACAGGAGCATAATTTAATCTTTGGGGATCGTAGTTTTTGTTGTGATTATTGTATTGAGGGTAATTGTAATTTTTCCCATAATCAAAACTGTTTCTGTTGTAATCATAGATATTTTCATAACCATATTCGCCATAATTATTACCAATATAACCAATTTGCTTATAATCGTCATCCGAATTGATAAACCAAATTAAAAATAACACAGACCCAGCAACTAACCCTAAGACTAACGCTGGCACCAAGAAAGTCTTCAAAAACTTATTTTTCTTCAAAGCGTTCATAAAGTAAGTTAATGCGTCGATTAATTTGAGGGCTATCATGGGTAAGTATCCGAAAATACCCAAATTTTTGAATACAGCCAAGTTGGACCCGTAGTTAGACCCATACCCATATTCATCAGTGCTGAGTTCTTCGAAAGTGAACCCAAATATCTTCTTTAGAACCTGGGGAAGTGCTATGAGCAACTTATCGGTTAATTTAAGGAGGATGTCCGTGAATAAGTCTGTTTTTTTCTCAAACACTCCAGTTTTAGTCTTATGGTCATCATGGGGGATATATGGCATGGGTAAAATATTATTGTAGGAACTCTGATAGAGCGAACTTGAGCGATCTTTTGAGCCAGTCGCTCCCGAACGAACTTCTAAAAACAGTTTATTGAAATTATTATATTCAAAGTGTATATGGCATACCTAACTGTTTTTTCAACACGTTTAAGCGATTTTGAATGTCTTCGACATTACGTGGACTGTTCGATTCATCGTTAGATACATTTTGGGGTCGTTCTTGTAATATTTGGTCTAAAAAAAACTAAGTTATTTTTGGAGTTGGTATATTTAGTGGTTTTTACTTAGGTACAAAGCTGCGGTATTTAAAATATTGTCGCTACTATTTATTTCGTTTTGTGTGGATCTTCTTCTGCGATATTTTGGTTCGGGTTTGCTTGAAGGAGGGGCGTACGCGTTGGGGTCATAACTTGGTGCTACAGGGGCTGCATAGCTAGAAAAATGTATATTAATTTTTTTGCAATGTTAATTTGGAAAACCTCACCTATTATCATTATCATTCACGACATTCTTCAAATCAGCAATTTGCTTCTCCAAATGATACACCGTCTGCTTGTCCTCTGGTTTTTGCGTATACTCCGGCCGATTCAAATCGTTTATAACATTCTGAAGGCTGTAAATCTGACTCTTCAAGTCCTCTACGTTGTCTCCTTTGTAGTCGGCTGCTGTAGCTGCTGTATTTTGATAGTATTTACCCTGGTTTGTAGTATAAGTCGAGTCTGCAGCAGTATAAGATCCTCCAGGACCTTTATCGTATTGGTTCTTTGGGCGCAGAAAAAAATCACTCGGCTTTCCTCCATAAGCGTTCACCGGGGATGCGGGTTTGGGGTAGTAAGCACCACCATATGGTTTTTCATAAGGAGAAGCACCTGGTGGAACTCCACCATAACCTGGACCGTAAGCGGGAGCATTGGGAGTGTATCCAGGTGCCGGTCCGGGCCCATAACCTCCCATATAAGCATTTGGTGCCGCGTAACCTCCATAGTTGTAACCTGCAGGTCCATAGAAGCCTGGTAGAGGCACGGGGAAGGCATTTGGTGGTATTCGTCCTCCATAGGTATCTGAAGAATAGTGAGAGTTATAATCTTCCACGGGTACTATCCTACATGTATGGCTGGGTACTAATAACTCTGTAAAGGGTTTATCAGTTATAATCGATGGTATGCGAAGTATATTTACCTTTGGAGAATGTGTTGGCTGCTGTTGGTTTGGATTGACCTTGGTTCGCTATGAGATTGCTCAGCATTGCTTGAAACCTCGCCTCGTCGTCTTGTCTAAAATCGTCATCTCTAGGTTTTAATTTGTTTATAGCATCTTGCAGTTCTTTAAGTCTTCCATCGATATCGTCGCTTTTACTTTGAGGACTCGATTTGCTTTGCGCGGCTTTTAGAGCTCTTGCAATCTGATTCAGTCTATCTTCCTGCTCGCGTCTTTGGTTGATGGTATCCTGAAGCTCCCTGAAATCGACGTTGAGGCTTTTAGACTCTTGTGGTGGGGTTAGCGCGTTCAGGACCCTGAGGATTTCATCGTTCGTCGGTTGCGTTCTTTTCGGTTCGTTTAGGGTGTCCAGAATCTTGGCTAGGTCTGATAATTCGCTGGCTCTGGATCTGTGGGGTTCTTCTGTTGCTCCTCTGGATTGGGTGACGTTTTTTGCTTGGTCCAAATGATTTTTTACCGAGGGGTGAGCAAGAAAGTTGAACTGAGTGCCCAAGATGGTATCGTTCTGTTTGTCTTGAGTTTTGGACATGTTTTTCACCAATTTAAACAAGTTACCTATGTCATTTTTCTGGTGCATCAACTCAACCTCCAAGCTGTTCTCCTTCATTTGTTCCATCTTCAGCATCCTCCTGGTTTCATTCAACTGTCTAACAGTCTCGCATAGTTGATTCTTCAGGTGTTCCAACTCTTTATGTGTCGGTCTTTCAACTTTTTGGACATCCTCATCCAAAGGAATTTCGTTTTGTTTTGAATTGCTTTGCTCCAACTCCTTTTTATTCAACTGTCGCAAGCCTTTAATCAACGTAACCTTGGTTTCGTTCTTCAGAAATTTGTTGGGCTTGTTGCTATCTTCGTTGAGGATGTGCAGGATGTCTCGTTGATCTCTCAACAACACCACAAGCTCGTTCAACTTTTTCACCTCCCTATTCAAATCTTCGATGTGTTTTTTTTCCAGGCGTAGCTCTTCAACGGTCTTTGGAGTGCAATTTTCCGCCTGTCTACGTACTCGCCTGCTTCTTTTCTTGCTCTTTGTTGTGGTGGTTTCGATATCGTCAGGTTTAACCAAAAAATTGTTTGGTTTTATCGTCGATGGTTCTAGAGTGCTGATTTCTTCAGTTGTGGTTTCTTCAGTTGTGGTTTCTTTAGTTGTGCTTTCATTTGTTTCAGTGGATTCAGAGCTGTCTTTGGTGCCGTTGAACAAAAATTGCTTGAGGACGTCTACGACGAAATTCTCCAGATTGACCCCGACGTTGTCCAAATCGTTCCGCAAAATGTCGAAGTTTTCTTTTTTTATCGGCAAATCTGCGGAATCTTTGAAGATCGTGTTGTCGTCTTCGTGTTTGAGAACTTTAGCACAGCAACTCACAATGACGCATGCAAATATAATTTTGCGAGGAAACATTTTAACGAGCGTACGCAGTCATTCAAAAAACAACTAATAAATAAATATAATTTTAATTTTATTAAATATTTGCCGGGTTCAAGGAATTCCAATGATATATTCAGCAGTTTATTTGCGTGGTAAGGCAGTTTGTAACTTTAATTGAATGTCTAAAAGTTTGAATAACGAGAATTGTTTATAATTTTGTAAAGTAATAAGTTTATAAGACATTATATACAGGGTGTTTCACATTTTTATATTCTGAGTAAACCGTTTTGGTTAACCGTAAAAAATACTTTAAAGTTGAAATATTTTTTTTGTTCAATCTCTTTATTCGAGATTTAGGCGCGCATTGCCACGTTGTCGAACCTCCACCGCGGACTGTATCAAACAATAACAAACCCTTCTGTAGGGTAGTGTACCGAAATTTTGTCTCTATAAATTTTGAGGTCGCTGTAGGCGCATGCGTCGGCCATATTGACTGTGTAACAGTCTCCACCATTGTATCAGCTTCGAAGTTTAACCCTTAGATAGCGCTGGGGGTGAATCGCGACGTTGCCGGATTTACGAAAAATTCAAGATAAGGGGATTTTGTTTTTGAGGGTTTACGATGATTTATTTGATTGGAATACGTTAAAAACACTTTATCAGTAAGATTTTATTGTTACGTAAGTTCTCGTGGTGATTTATCGGAAGGAATTGTAAGAAAATACGAAAATCGCATTTTTTAACAGGTTCAAATATACATTTTGGAGTTGGAGGATCGTTTGGCAACATGGGGAAAATTGGACGTCTGCGTCGTGAACAACAAGATTTTACCTCCCCTTAATGTTTCGATTCCGTAAATTTCAAATTTTTATGTTCTTGGTGAATTTACTTGTATTATATATTACTTGTATTAATTTCCAAATTTAACTTTATTTTGTTGTCACTTCTATTAAATTTTTATGTTTTTGGTGAAATGTTTGTAAATTTTCTATTTTTGACATAAATATAAAAAAAAAATTTTTGTTTAAATTTGTAAAAATACAATATTTACTTGTATTAATTCCTAATTTTACTTTATTTTGTTGTCACTTCTATTAAATTTTTATGTTTTTGAAAATTTTGAAATTTGTGAAATTTTTGTAAATTTTCTATTTTTGACATAAATATAAAAATTTGTTTGGGTTTAAATTTGTGAAAATACAAATTTTACTTGTTTTAATATCCAAATTTAACTTTATTTTGTTGTCTATATATTAAATTTTATGTTTTTGGTGAAATTTTTGTAAATTTTCTATTTTTGCCATAAATATAAAAAAAAATTGTGTTTTGGTTTAAATTTGTGAAAATACAAAATTTACTTGTTTTAATTTCCAAATTTAACTTTATTTGGTTGTCACTTATATTAAATTTCCATGTTTTTGGTGAAATTTTCGTAAATTTTCTAATTTAGACTTAAATCAAAGATTAAATATACTCTTTAATATAGTATAGTATATTTAATCTTTGCTTAAATATCAAAATTTGTTTTGGTTTAAATTTGTGAATATACAAAATTTACTTGTTTTATTATCCAAATTTAACTTTATTTTTGATTATTTTGTTGTCACTCATATTACATTTTAATGTTTTTGGTGAAATGTTTGTAAATTTTCTATTTTTGACATAAATATAAAAAAAATTGTGTTTTGATTTAAATTTGTGAAAATACAAATTTTACTTGTTTTAATATCCAAATTTTATTTTATTTTTGATGATTTTGTTGTTACTTATAATAAATTTTAATGTTTTTGGTGAAATTTTTGTAAATTTTCTATTTTTGACATAAATATAAAAATTTGTTGTGTTTTGTTTTAAGTTTGTGAAAATCATTTTTGATGATTTTGTTGTCACTCATATTACATTTTAATGTTTTTGGTGAAATTTTTGTAAATTTTCTATTTTTGCCATCAACATAAAAAAAATGTGTTTTGGTTTAAATTTGTGAAAATACAAAATTTACTTGTATTAATATCCAAATTTAACTTTATTTTGTTGTCACTTATATTAAATTTTTATGTTTTTGGTGAAATTTTTGTAAATTTTCTATTTTTGACATAAATATAAAAAAAAATTGTGTTTTGATTTAAATTTGTGAAAATACAAATTTTACTTGTTTTAATATCCAAATTTAACTTTATTTTTGATGATTTTGTTGTCACTTATAATAAATTTTAATGTTTTTGGTGAAATTTTTGTAAATTTTTTATTTTTGACATAAATATAAAAAAAATTTGTGTTTTGATTTAAATTTGTGAAAATACAAATTTTACTTGATTTAATATCCAAATTTAACTTTATTTTTGATGATTTTGTTGTCACTTATAATAAATATTAATGTTTTTGGTGAAATTTTTGTAATTTTTTTATTTTTGACATAAATATAAAAATTTGTTTTGGTTTAAATTTGCGAAAATACAAAATTTTCTTGTTTCAATATCCAAATTTAACTTTATTTTGTTGTCACTTATATTAAATTTTTGTTTTTGGTGAAATTTTTGTAAATTTTTTTTTTTGACATAAATAAAAAATGTGTTGTGTTTTGGTTTAAAGTTGTGAAAATACAATATTTACTTGTTTTAATATCCAAATTTAACTTTTGTAGTCACTTATATTAAATTTTAATGTTTTTGGTGAAATTTTTGTAAATTTTCTATTTTTGACATAGATATAAAAAAAAATTGTGTTTTGGTTTAAATTTGTGAAAATACAAAATTTTCTTGTTTTAATATCCAAATTTAACTTTATTTTGTTGTCACTTATATTAAATTTTTATGTTTTTGGTGAAATTTTTGTAAATTTTCTATTTTTGACATAAATATAAAAATTGGTTGTGTTTTGGTTTAAATTTGTGAAAATACATAATTTACTTGTTTTAATATCCAAATTTAACTTTATTTTTATGATTTTGTTGTCACTCATATTAAATATTTTATCACCCTGTATAGTATGGTTCTAAAATGTGGACAATAGTTCAAAAAACAACAATCCTCAAAAATATTATTCGCAAGGAAATTTCCACCTATAAAAATTCAAACAGTTTGCGCCCAATACCCCTCCCGAGTTCAACACATCCCCTCCCCAATTTTTCAGCTTTCAGCTTTCAGCTCGGGGTTAAATGTGTGTCGCGTATATTTCGCCCGTGTTGCGGACATTTTAGTGGTAACTTTCCGACATTTGGTGCCCCGTTTGCAACAAAGAATAACCCCCAAACACCCAACACTCAAAGGAGCGCCGAAAATCAACGTTTTCCGCGCGTTTAGCCACCGTAACGATCGCGATTACCACCTTTCAGCAAGGACGAATGACAGATCAGCGCGACTCGTTTGTTTTGTTCGGTTTTTCAGCCTTACCTCGCTGAAAATTAGCAGTTTTAGTGGTTATACCAGTTTAAAGTGTTACTAGGCTATTTCTACCATTGGATTTATGCACTTTTGGATTATTAGAGTCCTGAAAGGGGTGAGTTGTTTTCAGTTTTCAGTACGCCATTTTGCTAAGGTCCTTAGGCGTATACTTTCGGTATTAAAGGTCCTGAAAACCTATTTTTCAGGAAATATCAACTTCAAACCTTTATAATACTTTAAATTTAATTTTGATGTTATATAATTATTATTGGTATATATTTTTTTTGTTAAATATGTAACAATATTTCGATATTTATTTTTAAATATACAATTATTTTTTTATTGGTAATATTTTAACAAAACAAAATTAATTATTACACACAACAAAAATTCTATACAAAAAAAAATAAAAAAAAAACACATGTTTCTTTGTTTTAAAATAATAAATTAAATATGCAAATAATTATAATAATGTAATTTCAGGTGTAAAAATTGACGCCTCCTTAAATGGAATACAGTGTTGTCTAATTTAAAGGGGGGCAACAAAGCAAAACTGACCGATTCAAAGACTGGTAAGTTTGCGATAAAACAGCAAGAAAAAAAATGTTCGAAAGTGTGATTTTTTTTTTCGTTCTTTCAGATAGTTTTCAGCCTAACAGCAAGCATGTGTTAGGCGGGGTTGGGGGGGTCGTCCCCCCCGGTTGACCTGGCGCCGCAACGGGTCACCACGGCGGCCTTTACAGGTGAGCCACTTGATTAAAAAAAAAAAAATCTCGTTTTGATTAAAAATCAAAAATATCAAGCATGTGTAAAATTAAGATAACAATACATCTCACCAGTGTTCCTGTAACAATAACCTATATAAGCAACCTTGAGTTGCCGTCGACAAGTTACCTCTCACCTCAGTGATTGGCCGATTTCAATATTCACTGTGATTTGAACCAATCAGGTTTTAAATTGGGAGAAGGCGACTACGATAACATTTAAAATCGGTAAAAAGTAAGGTTAACTATTTGACAGATGTCAGATTTTATAATATTATCGTTGAGTGCTGCAATGAGGTACTTTACCCCACCCAAAATTTTGATTTTATAGGTTGGCTACAGCATAATATTTTGCATATTGGTTATAATATTTTTATGATTTTTACTTAGTAGAGTACTTACGAGAAATTAAGGACGCCATGGCGAATCGATTTTGACATTAACCCTTCAAACCAGTGTATGGCACGCCGTTTTAGCATTTATCAGATAAAAGTTTAAAGATTAAAGTTTAGCACTTAAATTATGTTTTAACAGAAATTTATAAAGTTAAATTTTTTTAAACTCAAAACAATTGATAGTCAACAAAATATTTTAAATATAAATGCAACAGTAACAATTTATGTTTAAAAATATTGATTTTTAAATGTTTTTTAATTGTCGAATTAACTTAGTACAATAGGCACTAAAAATGTTGTTGTTCTATTATTAAATTTATGTAATAAAGAAACATTTCATTACGATAATTTGTAAAACGCGTCAAATATTTATGGAGCAAGCACGATTTGGCAACACTGCGGATCAAACTGGCTGCATCGTGGCTCCGATCCCAGACTCTTGCGCCTTCTACTAAAGCTACGTTTACACTTTGTAATTTAAAAAATTATCGAGTTACATTTAAATGTAAAGTTATAAATTTTGTCTTAAAAATGCATCAATTTAAAATTGTTAAAAATAAAAGTTATTGGTTTAAATTTGTAAAGAGTCATTTAAATGATAGTCGATAAAATTTTAATGCAAAAATTACCACATTAAAATTTAAAACTAACATTTAAATGTAATTTTGAAACTTTTGTATTGAAAATTTATCGACTATCATTTAAATGACTTTACAAATTCAAACCAATAATTTTGAAGAATAAAATATTAAAATTCCATTTTTTAAAAATTAATATTTTTAAACTATATTTTATATTTTGATGATGTTTTATATGTGTTTTTATTTTAAATGGCTTGATACTATTTTTAAATACTAAAAAATTGAAAGAAAATAATATTGTTAATACAGAAGTGAACTGTTGGTTAGTAAATTTTGTCTTTCAATACATGATAGTTAAAAATATTTTAAATTTATAAATGTAAACCTAAAAATTTTAGTTAGGAAAATTTTAAACCAATAAATGATAAAACGGCGTGCCATAGAATACATAAACTGCGTTTCAAACTTGATTGAAAATCAAAAATGTCTATTTAATCAAGATAGCAATACATTTCACCAGCATTCCTGTAACAATAACCTATATAAGCAACCTTGAGTTGCCGTCGAGAGGGTTTGAAGTTACCTCTCACCGTCGCTGACGTAGAGTTGACCTATATAAGGAGCCGCGTGGACTTTTCGCGAATTTATCATAAAAACAGTGATAATCATCAAAGCAAGGTGAGCTCGTGAGATAAGAGGTGGGCTCATTAGCGGCGACGGCGTTTATCCCGCCTCGCACACAACTCTCGCAGAGAAAACGGCACAAAAGAGATTTAATTCGTCGGGCTTTTAAGATAATTGAATGGGCGGTGGAAGTGAGAAAAAACTCGGTTTTAAAAATCGGGTGCACAAGATGTTAAATCGATACCACAGATTTATTTCGTCTTACTTTGCGTTTCGTGTTAAAATAAACGAGTTTTAATCTACTTTAGCCATGAATTATTCATTTTTTGCAATTTTCATGTTTAAATTTATCATAAAAATGCTTTAAAAACGATTTATAATCATTTCCACGAGTCAAAGACTAATTATGCGATATGGCAACATCGCAATTTTCTTTGTTCTGTGTTTTAGGTTTTTTCATGCATGTCGTTGCAAGGAAATGGTTAACATTATTATAACCTACAAATTTTATTAAAAACGTTTTATAAATAAAAAAGTTATACGCTCAAGAAGTATCGCTAGTAGCGCCACCACTCGGTTAATTGTTATCATCGTAACAAAAGTAGAACTTGTTTTTGAGAATAAAGCCGGAAAATGTTAAAAAAATATCGAAAAAAAACGTGGCACGATTTGTATTTCGAGAGGAAATCCTGGGTTGAGTTTTTACCGGTTTTCCAATAAACAGTGTTAATCTGAATGAAGAAATAAATTGCATACAGTCTCTGTAAATATAAATTGTACCTATTAGATACAATAAATACACATTTTAGTAGTGATTAACGTGAAAAGTGTAAACATTTCAATTCAGTAAAAATCGTCAAACAGATAAGTCATCTAAATTTAAACAGCATTTAGCATTATTAAAAGCCTTGATTAAGAAAGTCTACACTCAACGGTAAAATACCATTATATTATGTATTTTATATAATATTATGTTGCCATGAATTCGTAGGTATACCTATATATATATTTTGATGTTTAAAATTTTGATGTTTAAAATGCAGTTGTCGGAGTTTTTTAGAGAACTCAAATATAAAAATGGTTGATTTTAAGGTTATGTTTGTTTAAAAATTATTTTTACTAATTTCTTCAAAATGTCCAAACTAAATATAAATTATATTAGGTAAAGTTATCATTAGTTAATTCTGCACCGACAAATGTACTTACCGAATTGGATTCTTTGGAAAAACATGAAAATGCAACGATTTAGTTCTTGAATTTTATTTACAATTAAAAACACAATAATTCACCATGATCCCTTGGATAAAATACACACACTAACGTAACTATATAAGGGTGAAAATCAAACAATCTTTGGAAAACGACCTACAACAATTAAAAAACTAAAATGTTGCTTTTTGTCCATTAAACTTTTTAATATTCTAAAATAAAGATTTCGCAACATAATAAAGCTTATCTTTGAGATCAAGGAAAGGTAGTTTTTTGTTATGTTGATAATTGTTGTCTTCTGATCTCAATTATGTCTAGTCGGTAACAGTATAGTTTGTCGGGAATAAAGGTTCTGTAAATGGAATAATAATCAAAATATATGTTTAAAAAAATACTTATAGTAAATACCATTATAATCAAAATTGCAAATATTGGTGTTATACATCAGAAAAATGTAACAAATCTCATATCGACATCAAAATTTTACCGCTAGAACAGTTACCGATTAGACATCGTAAAAAAATACGGTAGCGTTTTTATGCAAACAAGCCTAAATATATTTTTTTAATGCATAAACAGAAAAACTTACCTGGTTTGAATGACACATAAACACTAACTCTAGCACACTAACCAACAAATGACAGGTATTACGTATCCTGGCGGATTTTAGGCGAAATTACAGTTATCGTTACCGACAGGATGCGATCAAAGCAGACAGTCTGTTACCCAAAGGCTGGATCTTTAAAACCAAATTGTTTTTAAATAAAATGTAATTTATTTAATACTTGGTGTTAGTTTCTTTAAAGTGATTTACATTTGTCCTGTTTTTAAAAATGATTTGATTGAAAAATCTAGCGTAAAATTGTAAAACGTAATAAGGGACGCGTTACCGACGAGACAAAATAGCTCTTTGTTTTTCATTTTAATCGATGTTTTTAAATCTGGGTAAATATTTAATATAAATCTCGTATAATTAACATGCAGAAATAATACTAATAAGTTTTGAGACACTTCACTTCTTTTTCTAATTTTTAATTAGCCAAAGACGCCTACCTAAACATTTTTTTATTTTTACCCATAAGCATTTAAGCGTTGAGTTTCTTAATCAATGATATAAAGAATAATCAATCGAAATCAAGTACTAAACCAGTTTTTTAGTTTTTTCCTTGCAACGTAAAACACAAATAACGTGCGCGATTTAGCTGTGCAATTGAACAAAATTTGTCGAGTAAGACTTCTGCCTTTCTCTCTTTGTACGATATGGCAACGTCGAAATTTTCCCCATTTTAACACCAAAACAAAATACAAAGTGCTTAAGTATACTTATTTTATTAAAATCGTTTTTATATTGTAAAATTTAAATTGTCTTATTTATAAATCAATTTTGTTAATATGTTTATGGTTTTCTAAAAAACGCCATTGTCTATAACGCATTCTATTTTTTATATTTAAATTTATTATATAAATTCTTAATATAAAATGTACAACCAAACAGACAAATTGGGCGATTGGCAACATTGTAATTGTCTTGTTTTTATATTTGGCAACGCTGTGTGTCTCATAAGACAATCTTAAAGCTTTGTTATTATTGACAATTTTTTTCTAAATAAAGCCTTAAATCATTAAAATATAGAACAAAAAATTCAATTTTAAAATCATAAAAACGAATTTTCTCTAATAAAACACTAAACATTTCACAAAAATCAAGAAAGTTGGACATTTTTTCCAACGTAAAATCGAGTCCTGTCCTGTTTAATCTTCTTTGTTAAAAAACGACACATGACAGAAAACAATCTCCGTATATCTTTTTTTATTAAATTTGTCGAGCTTTACAATCGTGGACAGTTTTTATTAGGTACTTTTTCTAGGAAAATCTCCCAGGAAAGTTTAACGTATCTGTACAAAAAACGTGACGTGCGCGTTGAAAAACATCCGAACGTCTAGACTAAATAAAAAACGTTTTCACATCATATTAGCATTCATTAAAACCATGGATAATAATACACCGCTTTGTTTAATTAATTAATATAATACATAAGCTTTTCGGGGATCGATTGATTATATTAGTTTAACGTCGAAAATACTTATAATTAGAATTCCAAGCAGATCTTCGTTAAATTTTAACGATATAGGCGGGTGATGAGCTTTGTATTTAGTAATTACCCCAATACGCCGCAATGGGGCTTTAATTTTGCCTATAGAATCTACTATAGGTAGGTACTTAAAGTTAATTAATTGTAGGTCTAGGATTGTAAGTAAACATGATTAAATGGTAAAAATATGTTGATCAAAAGCGTGTTATGAATAATAATAGTGGGCAATAATTGAAACAAAAATCACGTTTTCTTTGAAATAATTGTGCAATCAACGAAATAATCAATATAAATTAAAATACTCACCCAAACTAATACATTAACCAGTTCTTGTACATTTTTTCTTTTAAACAAACTTTTAAAACCTATTTAAACACAAAATATAATGTCACCGCATTTTTATAAGTAAAACGACCACAAACGTCAAATCTGTCAACCGTCAAAATACGGTTGCCATGGAAACATCCAACTCGCTGACCAATCATTTTCGAGATTTCAAATTGAAATCTCGAAAATGATTGCTAGATTTGAGTTTAAATTTTACCTAAAATATAATTTATTTATGTATGATATATTTCCAAGTAAATTCTAAACAAACAACAGTGTTACGTGGAATATATAATTTATTTATGAGAAAATATCTTTTCGAGTGCATTTTTAACTGGTGCAGAGAAATAAACAATACGAATACGTTGTTTTTTTAAATATGAAACACGAAATATTCGGAAGACGCTAGAATTCTTCAAGCGCACGGGAGTAAAAAAACAGGACAGGACTCGTGTTTTATAGGTTTTAAAGTGAATTTTCGTGTTCTCTAGTAAAAGGGAGCAATATTCCTTCATCACCGCCATTATTTGATAAATTGACGACGAATTTAAAGCATATGCATTATATGACTGATATTTATGTTATTTTTCGCCTCCGTTGTTTTGTGGTAAAACAAAAGCCAGGTTGACGTTTGTGGTGTTTGTACACAACAGGGGAACGCCCCCTGGTGCTTGGTAAATAATTTATGATCAAATATCGTCCGGTTATCTATGCGAGAACGTTTCAGATTAAACGACATGCAGGACCATTATTCAATTTGAGCGACGCACGATTTATTGAGACGCCCCTCTTAATAATTATTTTGGTGCGATATGGAGCGACTGTAGTTAAATTTATTACATGTCATTCAAAAGAGTACCGTCCCTATTGTAAATGACCAATAGAATCCAATAAAAATAAGTAATTGATTTGAAATGTGTTTTGGCGCTATGAATTACCAATTCATTCCAGTTGCATTGGTAATTTCCAATGAAGTCACCGGTTGGATTGGGAAGTACCAATCCATGCCTTTGCTTGTCTTTATTGGCTAAATCCAATAGAAATGCACATGGAATGAATTGGTAATTCATAGCGCCAAACCCATTCCAACCAATTAAAACAAATTATTTTATTTAATTTGAATAACCAATTAGCAGATTTTTTGAATCTTACACTGGGAATGTCCAATTGAATTCAATTGGAAATTACCTATAGATAGCTTTATCCAATCGAAACCAATAAAAACCATTAGAATCCTAATTGGACTTTTCCATCATGGAAAATACCAGTAAAAACCAATTTCTGTTTTATATCGCTCCCAATTAAATCCAGTAAGTCCAATTCAGACCCATTGATACCTACGAATACTTCAATTGGTTTCTACAGGAATTAATCGGTCATTTACAAAAAACAGGGGTTTTTCTTTATTTTTATTATTTTTATAGTGTTACCGAAATCAAACTTTGAGTATCAAAGTGAAACGTGTTTCCACTCAATCATCCCCACCTATGAACGTAGAGGGGATACTATTGGCTTTTATGTCTGTAGTGTCAGAAATCTGATTTTGACAAAAATTTTGACCAAAAGGGCCTTGGGAAAATGTTGGTTTCCAAATACCCGAGTGACCACTCGTTTTATAGTAAATCAAGGTTGCTGAATTCGATTTTTACAAGGTTTTTGACCTAAAGGGCCTTTGGGAAATGTTGTTTTCTGATTACTCGAGTAACCACTCATTTTATAGTAATTTTGGGTCCCTGAATCAGATTTTGACAACAATTTTGACCCAAAAGGCCTTGGGAAAATTTTGCTTTCGGGATACCCGAGTGACCACTCGTTTTATAGTAAATCGAGGTCGGTGAATCCGATTTTGACAAAATTTTTGACATAAAGGGCCTTTGAAAAATGTTGGGTTCTGATTACTCGAGTGACCACTCATTTTATAGTAATTTTGGGTCCCTGAATCAGATTTTGACAACAATTTTGACCCAAAAGGCCTTGGGAAAATTTTGCTTTCGGAATACCCGAGTGACCCCTCGTTTTATAGTAAATCAAGGTTGCTGAATTCGATTTTGACAAGGTTTTTGACCTAAAGGGCCTTTGAAAAATGTTGGTTTCTGATTACTCGAGTGACCACTCATTTTATAGTAATTTGGGGTCCCTGAATCAGATTTTGAGAAGAATTTTGACCCAAAAGGCCTTGGGAAAATTTTGGTTTTTGGATACCCGAGTGACCACTCGTTTTATAGTAAATCAAGGTCGGTGAATCGGATTTTGACAAAATTTTTGACCTAAAGGACCTTTGAAAAATGTTGGGTTCTAATTACTGGAGTGACCAATCATTTTATAGTAATTTTGGGTCCCTGAATCAGATTTTGACAACAATTTTGACCCATAAGGCCTTGGGAAAATTTTGGTTTCGGGATACCCGAGTGACCACTCGTTTTATAGTAAATCAAGGTT
Source organism: Brassicogethes aeneus (assembly GCA_921294245.1). Classification (NCBI taxonomy): domain Eukaryota; kingdom Metazoa; phylum Arthropoda; class Insecta; order Coleoptera; family Nitidulidae; genus Brassicogethes; species Brassicogethes aeneus. The sequence goes on from OV121140.1 coordinate 5,076,059, forward strand.
GCTGAATCCAATTTTGACAAAATTCCTTACTTTAAGTAGTTAAAATTGCGATTTTTAATATTCTGATGATATTTTCGGGGTATTCTAACACAACGCTACATAACTAGACTTAAAATTGGCGATCGCAACGTTGCCAGATCGGGTAATTTGTTTTTATAAACGGTTAAATTGTCGGTGGAGAGTGAATTAGCTGCGCCGGCACTGTGCAGCTGTGTACAGCTGATCGATAATGGAGCGCGCTCGGCCATTTGTTACTCTGGAAACGCGGCGTATCGAAAAACTTTTGTCGAATTACTCGGCCGACTGGATACAGCTGCCGTTTCCACGTCAAACTCGCTGTTAAACACAGCGAAATTTTATTAGATCTCATCAAAAATAATAATCATACTTTTATGGGGAAACAAAAGGCGATTTTCGTTTGGGGATGAGATTTTTCGGGCAATTATCGGAATATTGATGGTGTTTTGTTCTAATTAATTTCCCAAATTATCCTATTTTATGGATTTGTTTCGAAAATTCATTGTTTAATGGTGATGAATAGTCAAATAAATCTCGTAACCAAATAAGCCAAAATCAATTTTAATGTTAAAATTAAGGTAGAGGTTTACAGAGACGGAAACAAATGTGGTATGCTCCGAAATATACAGTACGACAAAAAAAAACCTCCCTCCCATGAAAAATTCCTATAGATTTTAAAAATAGACTTAAAAAAATGATCTCGTTTTTTAGATCACGTCATTTATTTTTTAAGTGCGATTCAATAAAATGTTATCCACGGTATTCGGCACATAATATAACAGCTTTGATTATTTTTCTAAAACATTTTAAACAAAATTCCACTTCCGGTTTGACCGGAAGTGACGTCATCTTTGTTATTTCAAATAGAACACCCCATATATTTTTACATTTTTAGATTCTACATAAAATTTTGAGTAAAATTACTGTACCATGTGAATGTAAACTATATATATAAACTATAGTTTTCGTGTCATTAATTTTTTTCGTTAAAATTTGACAAATGCTCGTCAATCAAAAATAACCTATAACTTTTTTGCTAATAGGTTTGCCGAAATGGGGGTGGAATTTTTGGAATCGTAAAACATTGCTTAAAAGATTCCTTGTCAATTATTTAACATTTTTTAACCAATTATCCAAGAAAATCCAGGGCAAATTAGGCTAACTTGAAACGTTAATAACTTTTTTATTTTAAATGAAACACCCTGTATGTTTTTACATAATCCAATAGAAAATTAAAAAACATTCCGATTGATTAACATCTCTGAAATTATTAACTTTAGGTATAGGGATCTCGAAAACCATTTACTTTAGGGATAGGAAATGGTATATTAATTTTACTCAGAATTTTATGTAGAATTTAAAAATGTAAAAATATATGGGGTGTTCTATTTGAAATAACAAAGTTCCGGTCAAACCGGAAGTGGCATTTCGTTCAAAATATTTAAGAAAATAGACTTAAATGTATTATAAACGCTTTTAAATTTCAAATCGATATTTTTTTCCCCAGAAACTTCCAATCGACCACGAATGTGAAACACCCTGTATATCAAGTGGTGATTTTAGGTTGTGATACCACTATAGATTCTAAAGCAATGTATAATCGTCAAACAAAATATCAAGATTTGTTTCCAACATATATTTAATAGGTACCTATAAGATAAATACAAATCTGTTGTTTTAAAAAAAAATCTAAAATTAAAACCAAAAATATTTTTTTTACTAAAAAAAATAACATTTTTAATTTCTTTAAGTAGGTATAACTAACTTTTGTATTATTTGAAATCATACAATATTTGAAGAAAAAAAAATGAGGCATAACAAAATAGTTCAAAACGATTTTTAAAATAAAGGTTAAATATTTTTAATTCTCTGTGTTTTACTTTTGTTAAAATTATTTTGTGTTTTACGACAACAAAATTCTTTAATTTGATATGGTTATATTTGCTTTGTTAACTTTGTTATTTAACAAAGGATTTCGATGAAATTTTAAGGCTTTGTTAATGCCCCCAGCAAACACATAAGTCTGATTATGTAATGGCCCATTATGTAGTTTTATGGCTTAATAATGGCATTTTTAGCCAAAGCTTTTCTGGTACTGGACTTTTACAGTAATGTTTTACTAAAAATACCTATTTTGATAAAAGGCTGTCGTGATATAATATAAGGTGTAGCAATATTTGTATATTTTACCACAAAAGACCCATATATATATGGCAATGTTCAGTATCAAGTTAATGGGCTAAATGTGGTAGGTATATATAGGGTGAGTCATTTAAGTTGAAATTTTCAAATATCTCAGTTAGTATGCATTCTACGAAAAAATGTTTAAAATAGGTTGGCTACTTTAAACAGCATACTAGTAATAGTATATTAAAGAACTAATGTCCTAAGACGTCATTTTGTCGCACGCGGACAATTTGTAATGGACGAGTGCGACATGAGTTCTTTATGCTATTTTATCTATTTTGCAAAAATTCTATAAAAAAATAATTTTATACCTTAAATTTAGTTTGGTCGAATTTTACTTTAGATAGTTGGTATTACAGTCATTGGTTTGACAGTTAATGTCAAAATCGATTCGCCATGCCGTCCTTAATTAACTTATTTACAATAAGCGGCTGTTAATGTTAAAGAAGAAAAAAAAGGATTTTCTTTGGTGTTAAACAAAATTTATTGCCAGAAAAGTCTCGTAAGCAATAGAAAAATCGTAAAAATATTATAACCAATATGCAAACTATTGTGCTGTTTAAAGGATAGCCAACCTATAAAATCAAAATTTTGGGTGGGATAAAGTATCTCATTAGAGCACCCAAGCAGCATTTTTGGTTCCAAAAACCATTACCAAAGTGGTGATAACTTTAAATTAGTTAAGTATATTAAACAGCTACTTTAATTTTTACTTTAAAGTAATTCTAATTTTTAAATAGCAATATTTTGTAACAAAAACTTTATTCTTTCCTTAAATGATAACTATTAAATAACATTTAAGTAAAACTTGGTTGCCCCCAAGAAGACTTTGCAACTTTAAAAAAGGTGTTATAACTAAAAAAACTTTCAGTAAATTTGATTTGTAGCAGTTACTTTCGGCTGCTACCTAAAGATTACATTATAATTGAATACGTCAATGCAGAAACTGAATATGTCCTACCTATCTAGTTTTGAGATAAATAAGAAAAACTGAACAGAAAGTGGACATGTTCTGGACATATTCAGTTTCTCTACTATATTAACGCCTTTGTATAATCTAGATTACCGTGACATGTGAAATTTCTACGCCATTCGATCGGGCACCCTTTACTTATAGTAAATCCATGTTTAACTCAATATCCCTAAAAAGTGGACATATTCAGTTTCTGCATTGACCTATTCAATTATTTTTACTTTGTGGTCCCTTTGCAAGTTAAAATCTCGAAACTGGAAAAACTACAAAGTTATTATTTTAGTATTTGGAACGTTTATGGTACTAACCAAAACTACCGTAAGGTAAATTAAAAACTTTAGTAGCGAAAACTACTTCAAAGGAAAATGCCTCTTATTGGCCATTAAATAGTGTACAGTACCACGAGGTAATGTAAACAATAAATTATTTTAATTGTTTGTTAATGCTTGTTTACTTTTTAATAAATAGTAATTTTGTTGGTAAAAGACGGTATTATAATTAAATAAAAAATTAATAATAAATATTAGGATTTTTTTATTTATACTTAAACATTATTAAATAAATAATTTGTTTATACTTAAATATTGATGAAGCGCATTTATTTTACAAAAAATTCAACAGTAAAATTAAAATTAAACATTATTTTGTTATTCTGGAAGTTATAAACTACCAGTACATATTTAATAAACGACGACATTGAAAAGCCAAGTCCGTAGTGGTTCCATTTAAAAAAGGAGGGATAGTATAATTTAATATAAGTTTGACGAAGACAGTTAATATAGAAGTAAAAACAAATAAATAAAAGTAATTATAACGCTCTAGCAACGATATTGGAACGTTCTAGTAACGTAGCAGCTACGTTCCAAATAGTAGCAGGGTTTATAGCTAGCGACATATTTGCTACCTTTTTGGAACTCAATAATTGTTCCCCACTTTAGTCGTAACTTAGTAATGAAAGAGTAATATAAAGAGACCGGCGACTGTCGCAAAACACTTTAAAGTTTCTTCAATAGTCCCATATACAGCCCGTTCAGAGTAAAACCGAATATAGGGAAACACACAGTAGCTTGTGTGATAAACGACATGACGAAAGGTCGAGCAGGTAAGACGACCTTAAAAATTAAATGATAATAATGCAAAAAATCTCATTAGCGATTCAGGCTATTTGCTTAGCTCCTGTGTCGCGCGTTGGAGGGAGGCGAGGCAAATACTTAAGTTGTTGCTTGGGTCATTATATAATAGAACCTTTTCTACTTTCAGTTTCAAATGTCTTGACAACGGGCCCAGGGCCACCAGAATGCCTGCAGACGAAGACTATGGACGAAGACAGATCCCACATCAGCAGCAGCAGCAGCAGCAGCAGCAACCATCAACAAATCAGCAGCAAAACCAGCAGCAGCAGCAGCAGCAGCAGCAGCAGAATGCGTCTGCGTCGCCGGTGCCCGTTCAGTGTTCTGCTGGTTGCATACCTTCACCTGCAGACCATCGTCGTCTCGCGGCGGCGGAAAGGTACGACGATCGGTTCGCTTCGGAGCGCTTCGGCTCCGAGCGCAGCAGCTCGGAGCGGCTGCCGTCGGGCGAGAGGTACCAGGGCGTGTCGGAGAGGTACCCGCTGGGGGACAGGCCGCAGACCTCCGTATCCAGCGAGAGGCTCGTCTCGAAAGAGGGGCTCTGCCCGAGCGACAAGGAGAGGTGAGAAATACAATTTTCGACGTTTTTTATTTGTTTGCACCAAAAGTCTATTGTAACGTTTTTACTGTCCGTAGTGTGAATTAAAACACGCACTGGTTTATTAACGAACTAAACTATTTATTTTATAACTTAATTACACTTAAAACACTAAAAAACTATAAAACTAACTAAACACTTAACTACTAGAGTCTATTTATTTGCACGTTTATATATTTATTTCGACGCGAGTACCAAAACTTGACTGACTGCTCTGTGCTGCTCCGTTCCTTATATATTCAGCGCCCAAGTCTTCTAGAACGTTCCAGCGAGCTCCACACTCTCGATTGTTCGAGCGATGACTCATCGCCGATGATTCATTATTCCGATATCCAGAGCCGCACTCGCTATTTGCAATTACCCGAAACATTCATTTAACGTGAAGTTTTCAGTTACCCGGTTTAAAATAAACTAAACGCTAAATGTAAGGGCAGTTTTCAATTCTCCAATTAAATATCAATATAGGTAAACCTTTTAAATGCAATTAAAATTTTTTTAAACACTTTATATAACGTTTTCTTAAACGCTGTTGCTAGCTGTGACGTCGCCAAAACAATTATATCGTAAGCATTGATCAATAAATTCTAAAACTTTAAAACAATTGTTCGGGTTTAAACCTGAAATGTCCATTTCCAGTAATTTTATGAAAATTTATGGAATGACTCAAAAGTTATATAATTACTTGGAAATAATTTTTCTCTAAATTAAAGTAAAGCTCCGTTTTTAAACAAGATTTAACGGCATACTAAAAAAGTGTACTTGAAGTGTTCTTAGGAGGTTCCATCTTTCCAGGTACCAATACAATGAAAGGATCAGCTGCCCCAGGTACCCGGAGCGCTACACCCCGGTGCAAAACGTCGGCAGCCTCGACAGGTACCACCACGGAGGCGGCACCCTCGACAGGTACTCCCGCACCAGCACTCCAACCGACCGCTACCACACCCTCACAGCGGAAAAGGACCGCTACAGCGAGGACCGCTACACCCCCACCGAACGCAGAACCAACCCGAAGATCAGACCGAAGCAGCAGCAGCAGCAGCAGCAGTACCAGTACGACCGCTTCCCGCCCATACCTTGCCCAGAGCGCTTCGCGACGCAACCCGAGCGCATCCAGTACGCGCAGCAGGTGCAGTACCTGGAACCCCCCTCCCCCGCGCCGGCCAGCGACAGGTTCATCCCCCCTCCACCTTTATCCCCTGAGAACACCCCCAGTCCCGACTGCTACGTCAACAACGCCTTCCCCTCGCCTACAACCGCCCTCCCCGAGAGGTTTATCCCCCCTCCGCCGCTGTCCCCCTCCCCCACCGAGAAGCTACCTCAGCAGAGGTACCACATAGACAGAAAGTACTACAATTCCTACCACACTAACGCTGGGGAGCGCTACATACCGCCCAACGCGCACACGCCCGTCGAGAGGTACGTCCCGCAACCCCAAGAGTACTACCAGCAGTACCAACACGACCGCTACAAGTACAACCCCTCCTCAACCGACCCGTACATGAGGAGAGACCTGGCCTTCCACTACAGACTCCCCTTGCCGTACAACCCGAACCAGTACCAACGCTTGCGGTACGTGGGCACGCCCAACCGCACTGTCAAGTGCTGCGGGTACCAGGACGGGTACCAACTGTCGAAATCCAGCCCCGGTTCATCCTCTTCGAGCTCCGTGACGAGTCAGAAAGAATCCCAGTGCCAAATAGCGACCCACCAGGAGGAGAAGTCCACGCAGTGCGTCATAGTGTCGCCGAGTATGCGCAAGACGTGCAGACACGGCGTCTGCTCGTCGCCCGGCGTGGAGTACGTGGGCGGGGCGGGCGGGCGCCACGTGTGCGCCACGCCGCCGCCCGTCGGCGCCCAGTGCGACCAGCAGTGCTGCCAACAGGCAGCCAGAAGGCCGCAAGCCACCCTTCAACTGTGGTGAGTGAATTTTAATCGATTTGACATTGCATGACTGTACTTTGAAATGTGCATAATAATTCGTCTATTATATAAATATAATTTATAAAATCATGATACATATGGGCCATTCCTCACAATTATACGTCGATTAAGTATACAGTGTGTATTAAAACGAATAGGTACACTTAAATAAAACAAGTGTCAAACCCCGCCCACTGTGGTAGGGATTGAATTTAGAAAAAAGTTATTTTCGTTATTTTTGTTTGAGAATTTATAGGTTTTATTTTTATCGAATTCTTTTGTTTTGTTTTAATGCATTTCTGCAAATAAAAACTAAGTATTATTTAAAATCCATTAAATTCCAGTAAATGGCGAAAATGTATTTTTTAAAAACTACGACAGTGTCGGAGCTACTGAACACAGTAGATCAAACTGCATGCCCTTGTATCTGGCTGCATGCCGCGCTGTTGCCATATGCTATTATTGTTTCCTAAAAGGGTTGCTTTTCTTATTTTTTAATATTAAAAGTAATAAAATTAACTAAATCAAATTATTTTTGACATATTATTAATTTTTTTGTTATTTTGAAAGTTTCAAACAAATAAAATTGAACTATTTATTAAATAATTATAATCGTTCTCTTCTGATTTAAAACAACCTGGTTCGTAATTACGAATGGATTGGTTTAAACCACGCCCAATTAAAGTTTGTTTCTTTTTCTCTGATCAGAATATAATTTGTCACCCTTGTCTCCAGCCTTACTTACTTGATTCTATACAGTCTGTATAATAAAAATATTAAAATAAATTTTATCTAGGTACTCCTACATTGACGAGCTTTAACTTTATGGCGTTTTATTGACGGGCTGAAATTAACAACACTGCCGTGATTAATGAAAACGCCGTAACCAACAATTTTGCGATTTTTGTTTTACGGCATTTTCTACTAGAACAATTCATCCTGTGTCTATCCCCGGTACTCAAAAAACCGTATATATATATAGATACGGTTTTTTGAGTACCGGGGATAGACGCAGGATGAATTGTTCTAGTAGAAAATGCCGTAAAACAAAAATCGCACAATTGTTGGTTACGGCGTTTTCATTAAGCACGGCAGAACAGTGGCTTTTCGACATTTTACGTCACGGGCTGAAGTTAGCTTTATTATAAATTGGGAAAAAGTGAGGTTAAATTCGGGTGACAGTTGACAGATGTCAAAATTTTAACAAATAAAATTGGCTTTAAATTCTGTTTTGTGTTCGTCGTAGATAAAGTATAGTATGCAACTCGTTTATAAACTTCTCTAGACACTCGTTTTTATTAATTCGTTTAACAAAATTGACTTAGTAGTATTTTTTTAAGAAAATTAAATGCTCTACAAAAAAGGTTAAAATGAAATTTTCCGTCAGATGAACCGTTTCCTTAAAATCATACCTTAAAAATTGGTATAGTTTTACATTTTGATCTTTTAAATTGGAATTTTGTAATTCATGTAAAAATCAGTACCCATAAAACCCGATAAATATTCTTATAGGAAATCAAATGCTTTACAAAAAAAGCCTCTTAACATTTTTGGCTAAATTCACTCAATCAAAAGTTATTCAAGGTTAAAATTTCGTTTTGACTTCAAATTTAACCTTGAATAACTTTTTATGGAGTGAATTTAGCCAAAAATGATAAAAGATTTTTTTTGTAGACCATTTGATTTCCCATAAGAATATTTATCGTTTTTTTTTCAGGGTACTGATTTTTACTTGAATTACAAAATTCCAAAGTTAAAAGATCAAATTGTAAAACTATACCAATTTTTAAGGCATGATTGTAAGAACAGGGTTCATCTGTCGGAAAATTCCAATCAAACCTTTTTTGTAGAGCATTCAATTTTCTTCAAAAAATACATTTAAGTCAATTTTGTTAAACTCAATAATATGGGAGTTCTGAGACAAAAACTCGCTCAGGGAAAAAAAATCTAAAATTGCGATGATAGACCTCTTAATATTAATATTATGAACTCAAACTTTCACCATAATTTTTTTTTGTCACCCCAAACAATATTTTCGATATACTTTCCAAAAAAAAAAAATAGTCGATTTTTTTGGCCCAGTCTAATGTACATACTAATAATTTCAATAATTATAATTATATATATACCTAAATAGAAGATCAAAACTCAAATCTAATACCCAATATGCATTTAAACTACTGCAGTTGCCACTTTCTGCCGCATTCCCAAAGCGCCAAATTACTTTTATGTTTATACATAAATGTGTTAGTAATTGTATATGTACATATAAAATTAATTCAATAATGTGTACACTGTACACATTAATTGTAAAATAAAAATTATTGTCGTGTCGTAAATAAGAAATTACAACTGAAAAAAAAATGGAATAAAATACAATACAATTTTTAAAACATTTACGATTAAAAAGTGCCATTCTAAAATTATATATTCATTAGATAAAAAATATCATAAAAGTATTTTTATTCTGCGAATTAAAAAATCATAGTAGATATATCTATCTAATATATTTAAAAATTAAATTTAACTTTTATACCAAACTGATATTTTTAATTTTTAGTTGAACACATTTTATTAATAAAAATAGAACTAACCATATATTAATCGATACCCATGTTTTTTAATGTTATTATAAAACAAACCACACTTCCTTTACATTCGCAGAAAACCCCGATAAATCTTTTAATATCAATTTCACGAAAAATTGATAAACGTGACAACGTAGCCAAGTACTTTACCTGTCTCACCACAATTCAGAGATAAAGAAGGTCTCACCACAAGTCATTGTGTGTCTCAATATATTTTCCATACATCTCACTAAAATTTGTAGTGGGGTGTAGTCACTAACTTAATCTATGCGAGAAATACAAAATGCAATAATTATGGTTTCTTTGTGATATTCAAACGATTTTTGTGCCAAATTAAACTTGAAACATGAAGGATAACGACGACCATTCAGAAATAAAACACATGTAAGTTTTTAAGTGAATAATTCTGAGAATGTTATAATGAGGTTATGTTTATTTTTTGTTATTCCTAACTACCTGTTGACTACCATTGGGAATTTTCATTTGTAATCTAGATAATTATAGAGTTTCTAAATAATTACAAGGTTATTTCACAACAATAATGGTAATAATTTAATTATAGCAGGTGTGTTTGTTTGTATAACGATTAAATTAAATGATTTCAGCTCCAAAATCAACCTCAAAAAGTTTTAAAGCCGACAAAATCAATTCGAATTGCTCCAACACGCATGTTAAATTTTAATTAAATAAAACATTTTATCCTGTTCAAATGCACATTGATTTTGGTGAGGAATTTAGACGAAATAAATTATTTATTGTCCAAAAGTTCTGATGAATACCAATCTGACATCTGTCAAACGGGCTGAAGTTAGCTTTAAGTTAGTTGACAGTTGTCAAATGTCGTAAAATTGTCAAAATTCTTGTGAAATAATGGTAAAAGTGAAAATTATTTTATTATCTTCTTACAAAAATATAAAATTATTAAATAGTTTTATGGTTGGACGGTTGCAACTACATTTTTCAGGAAGATATTTCAATTGACAAACTTGACAAACACTGCTATTTGAAAAGCCGGTAAAGCAGATTCCTAAAATCAATTTGGTTACTCTATTTTCGTATAGATGTCGGTCAATACAATATTTAAACTAATTATTAGAAATAAATTGTTTTTTGTAATAATATTTGCCGTAGAAAAAGTAGTGCCTAGTTAAAATTCGTGACCAAACTAGGTGACTAGGTTTAACATGCAAAAACAAATAAATTAATCCCTTAAATGATTGTCCAAGGTGTCAAAATGACCCGTAAATTTAAAATTTGTTTTTCCTATATTTTTGACCCAGTTTCCATAACATTCTCGACGATTTTTGCACCGCATGACCCACGATTGATCGGTTGTAAATTATTGATGCTTAAAAATTTTTAATAAAACAACATTTTTCTCCTGGAATTTCGTCTTTTTCTTGACGATTCCGACAAGCGAGCGTCATAAACAAATGAAAGGGGAACTTTTGGACGTTGCTAGGCCTTCTGGGAACGTTTCGGTGTAAGGTGTAAAGTTTTGAGTTGGGGGCGAATTTCAGAAGTTTCATTATATCTCCAGTTCGCCCTAAAAAGCGTTCATTTAGTTCGACAGAACTAAATGGGAACCCTTTGTGTCGAATATGGCAAATTTATTGCGTTGTTTAGCAAACAAATTAATCAAATGGAGTTTTTGTTTTCATATTTGCTGAAAAATCGCCAATCGTTTCAAAAACAGCAAACAAAAGCGACTATTAATTAATTAAAAGTAAATATTGTCAATAATTTAAAATTATGGATTTATGAATCGTATTTTTAGGTTTTCAAATGAGTTTTTTTTACATTTTAAATACACATTTATAAGTATATAGTTTAGCAACAGGTTTGGCAGACCAAAATACATAAAAAAAATCGAATTTACATTTTCACTGTGATCCTCTGTAACAAATGCACAATAATTAAAAATTAAAGCCAAAATAAGAAAAACGTTTTACCTATATGAGTAAAAATAATGTTCGAGAAAAACTTATGTTGCGTGATGAAAATTTTAACGCCTTATCGATTTTCCTTCCGAATACATTACCAAGGATTGAGATATCAACCGTGTTTGAACACGTGACCTTTTTACCACTTTAAATATTAAGTTTGTATGAAAAAAAAAACGTTAATGTTTTATGAAAAAACGCATTTTTGGTTTGTTATTCTTTGGGTTACGATTTTACAATGCCTTCATCCATTCCTGTTGTTGTTTTTCCTGTGCTATCTATTTTGAGTGTAATCTATTTTCTAAATTTTGCATATTGAAAGATGTAGGGTTTTTTATTAAAAATTAGATATTCTTTGGTTGGTCTTCTTAGGAAGAAACAATGCCTTTATCTTTTCCTGATGTCATTTTTCGTATGCTATCTATATTGCATACTTTCAGTTTTTCAGATAATAAACTATTGAAGTTTTGGGGTTTTCCATAGAAAATTTGATTTTCTTTTGGTTACAGTCTTAGGAAGAAACCATGCCATCATCCATCCCTGATGTTGTTTTTTCTGTGCTATATAGTTTAAATACATTTGGTTTTTTAAATTATGAATTTTCCGTAATATTCTATGATTGGTCTTCTTGAGAAGAAATAATGCCTTCATTATTGTTCCGTGTACTTTTTCCTATGCCATCTATATTTCAGTTTCCAAAATTCCAAATTATAGATGTATATATCATCTATAGACATTATCTAGTTGTTCTTTTTAGGAAGAATATGTCCTTTATTATATAATTGTAATTTTTACATTTGATAAATTTGCGGGAATACTAAATTAAACAGGCTTAATTTAATTTAAAATTTACAGAATTGAGGTAGATAAAACACAAGGCAGTCGAGTTAGGTAAAGTAATAATCATAATATGTGGATATTACTTTCTCTGGAGGTTAAATAGCGAATTCCAGTTTGAGTTATTTTCATTTTGCTCGGGAAAATAAACAATTTAATTTATTTACTCGGTTTTCGGAGAGGCCCGAAAATGTAATTTGCAACTGCCGTGCCAAATCGAATTTTCCGGCGGTAATACGGGTTAATAATACAAAAACCAACTAGTTTTAAAACCGCAACGAGAAGAAGCAAAAAATATAAACCATATTTTTGCATTTATAAATATAAATTTATAAGCGAGAAGCTCGCAAATCCTCTTTTTTCGTTGTTTTCGCCCATTCAGCGAGAACTTTATTCTAATGAATTCGATCCAAACGACTGCTTTTGTTTTTGTTGCCGTTAAATGTCAGCAATTAAAGTTTCCAAAGTATTCAGACCAAGTAAATGTCTTTCATTAATTCTAATGCTAAAACTTTGCGAGCTCCAAAAAACGCATTAAGTAGTTCATTTAAATTATCCTCGCCTTCATAACCAATAAAATTATTGAACCCGGATGTCCGGAAGCCACCACCACGACACGTCCGGCCGGACAAACAACTATCAAGATTACATGCACTTAAACACGCGATGTTACTAGAGCAAAAAGTTTTTCAAAGGACGTTATGGTGCCTTCAAGGGCTTTTAAATGAAAATTCCTGATGTTGTTTTTTCCACGCTATCCAGTTTGAATACGTTCGACTTTTTAAATTGTGGATTTTAGAAAATTTAGAGGTTTCCATTGAAAACTAGTTATTTTTTGGTTGGTCTTCTTAGGAAGAAACCATGCCTTCTTCCATCCCTGATTTTATTTTTCCTATGCTATCTACTTTGAAAACATTCGATTTTCCAAATTCTGGATATTAAAAGATTTACTGTTTTCCAGGGAAAACTAGAGATTTTTTGGTTAGTCTTCTTATGAAGTAAGAATGCCTTCATCAATTCCCGATGTTATTTTTCCTATGCTATCTACTTTGAAAACATTCGATTTCCCAAATTCTGGATATTGAAAGATTTAGTGTTTTCCAGTGAAAACTAGAGACTCTTTGGTTAGTCTTCTTATGAAGTAAGAATGCCTTCATCCATTCCCGATGTTATTTTTCCTATGCTATCTACTTTGAAAACATTCGATTTTCCAAATTCTGGATATTAAAAGATTTAGTGTTTTCTATTTAAAACTAGAGTCTCTTTGGCTGGTCTTCTTAGGAAGTAAGAATGTCTTCATCCATCCCTGATGTTATTTTTCCTATGCCATCTACTTTGAATACATTCGATTTTCCAAATTCTGGATTTTAGAAGATTTAGTGTTTTCTATTAAAAATTATATACTCTTTGGTTGGTTTTCTTAGGAAGAAACAATGCCTTTATCCATCCCTGATGTTATTTTTCCTATTCTATATACTTTAATTACATCCGAACACATATGATTCTCCAATTTCTGGATTTTTAAAGATTTAGTGTTTTCTTTTAAAAACTCTTTTGATGGTCTTTTTAGGAAGAAGCAATACCTTCATCTATCCCTGATGTTATTTTTCCTGTGCCATCTACTTTGAAAACATTCGACTTTCCAAATTCTGGATATTAAAATATTTAGGGTTTTCCATTAAAAATTAGAGATTTATTTGTTGATCTTCCTAGGAAGTAACAATGCCTTCATCCATCCCTGATTTTATTTTTAAAAACATTCGATTTTCCAAATTCTGGATTTTAAAAGATTTAGTGTTTTCCAATGAAAACTAGACTTTCTTTGGCTGGTCTTCTTAGGAAGAAAGAATGTCTTCATCCATCCCTGATGTTGTTTTTCTCATACTGTCCACTTTGAATACATTCTTTTTAAATTCTGGATTTTAGAAAATTTAGAGGTTTCCATTGAAAACTAGATACTCTTTGGTTGGTTTTCTTAGGAAGAATTAGAAGATTTAGTGTTTTCCATTGAAAATTAGAGATTTATTTGTTGATCTTCTTAAGAAGTAACAATGCCTGTATCCATCCCTGATGTTATTTTTCATACTTAAAATACATTCGATTTTCCAAATTATGGATATTAAAAGATTTAAAAATGCTTTTTCATATTATAACGAATTTTTCTTTTTATTAAGGCGCGCATCACCACAGCCCACTCAGCAACCTCAGCAAATCATAGAACAACGCCAAACACCGACCCCACAACCTCAGCTAAATAGATCATCAACCCCTGTCAGTTATGAGCCTCAAGAGCAACAACAAGTTCCGCAAAGAGCGGAGATGCCCGAGAGCAAGCCTTCAACACCTCCAGCTGCAAAACAAGTAACAAAACCATAAGCAATTCCAATTACTATTATTAATAACATTTTTTTCGTCAGCCGATTCAAACGCAAATCACTCCTCCTCAAGGGAGGCCTCAACAAAGCCATCAAAGGGCCGTTTCCATGCCTGATGCGCCCACTCCTGAACGCACAAGACCTCAGCAAAGGATACAGTACTCGCAAAGCGAAAGGGTGCCGAACAGACAGAGACCACCATTGAACAGATCGATGAGCAAAAAGGAGATCATCAAAAATTACATTAGAAAAGAGACGGCCAATTTCTTCGGCGTGGACGAGGAGCACGAAGAAGAGCAGCAGTCCAGATGGCTGGATCGGAGAAAAAGGATGGCATGCAGGTAAATATCACTGAAGTTTCCAGCATTTGGAGTTTGAAAGATTTAGGGCTTTAAGGAAAAAAGAAAATATTCTTTGTATTACGATTTAAGGAAGAAACATTGCCTTCATCCATCCCTGATGTTGTTTTTCCTATGCTATCTACATTGCATACTTTCAGTTCTTCAGATAATAAACTATTGATGTATCAGGGTTTTCCATAGAAAATTAGATTTTCTTCTGGTTACTATCTTAGGAAGAAACCATGCCATCATCCATCCCTGATGTTGTTTTTCCTATGCTATCTATTTTTAATGCAATCTATTTTCTAAATTCTGGATATTGCAAGATTTATTGTTTTTTATTAAAAATTAGATATTCTTTGGTTGGTCTTCTTAGGAAGAATCAATGCCTTTATCTTTTCCTGATGTCATTTTTTCTATGCTATCTATATTGCATACTTAAAGTTGTTCATATAATAAACTATTGAAATTTTAGGGTTTTTCATAGAAAATTAGATTCTCCTTAGGTTACTATCTTAGGAAGAAACCATGCCATCATTCATACCTGATGTTGTTTATCCTATGCTATCTATTTTCTAAATTCTGGATATTGCAAGATTTATGGTTTTTTATTAAAAATTAGATATTCCTTGGTTATTCTTCTTAGGAAGAAACAATGCATTTATCTTTTCCTGAGTTAATTTTTTCTATGCTATCTATATTGCATACTTTCAGTTTTTTAGATAAAATACTATTACAGTTTTAGGGTTTTCCATTGAAAATTTAATTTTCTTTTGGTTACGATTTTAGGAAGAAACAATGCCATCATCCAACCCTGATGTTGTTTTTTCTATGCTATCTATTTTTAATGCAATCTATTTTCTAAATTCTGGATATTGCAAGATTTATGGATTTTTATTAAAAATTAGATATTCTTTGGTTGGTCTTCTTAGGAAGAAACAATGCCTTTATCTTTTCCTGATGTCATTTTTTCTATGCTATCTATATTGCATACTCTCAGTTTTTTATATAATAAACTATTGAAGTTTTAGGGTTTTTCATTGAAAATTTAATTTTCTTTTGGTTACGATTTTAGGAAGATACAATGCCATCATCCAACCCTGATGTTGTTTTTTCTATGCTATTTATTTTGAATGCAATCTATTTTCTAAATTTTGGATACTGCAAGATTTATGGTTTTTTATTAAAAATTAGATATTCTTTGGTTGGTCTTCTTAGGAAGAAACAATGCCTTTATCTTTTCCTGATGTCATTTTTTCTATGCTATCTATATTGCATACTTTCAGTTTTTTAGATAATAAACTATTGAAGTTTTAGGGTTTTCCATTGAAAATTTGATTTTCTTTTGGTTACGATTTTAGGAAGAAACAATGCCATCATCCAACCCTGATGTTGTTTTTTCTATGCTATTTATTTTGAATGCAATCTATTTTCTAAATTCTGGATATTGGAAGATTTAGGGTTTTTTATTTAAAATTAAATACTCTTTGGTTGGTCTTCTTAGGAAGATACAATGCCTTCATCCATCCTATGCTATCTACTTTAAATGAATTCTATTTTTCCAATTCTGTTCCATTTAAAATGAGTTATTCTTTGGTTGGTATTCTTAGGAAGAAACAATGTCTTAATAATTCCCTGATGCCATTTTTTATTTGCTATCTGTATTGCATACATTCCGTTTTCCAAATTCTCAGCTATAGAAGATTTAGGGTCATCCACAAAAAATTTAACATTTTTTGGGTGATTTTCGTAGGAAGAATTGGTGACTTCCATAACCTCTGATGTTATTTGGAACAATCTCAATAAGTGTAATATAGAAAAATACAATTTCTTTAAAATTGTCTATCTTAGGATGCATCTATATCCTGGTACCATCGTATATAAATAACATATTTTTCAGGACCCTTGGACCTCTCAAAGACGAATTTAGAAACAATATGAACGATAGGACGCATAGGCGCACCATTTCCGATAGAGTAACGTCGGAAAGAATCTCGGGACAATTGGTGGCCGAAAGACCCGACGTTTTGCCCGGACCAAGCGACGCCACTGACGGCTTCGATCGACATGCTACAGGGTTGAGAAGAAAAGACTCTGTGGCCAGAATGACGTTGGATGGACTCTCCTATGTCGTTACGGTAAGTATTTTCTATTTCCTTTCAGAGTTGTTTGTAATACATAAAAGAATATGGATTCTAAGTAAGTAGACAAGGGGGTCGTAAAAACGCGAATTTATTATATTTAGGCATGCCACGAACAAATAATAAAATCCGGGCGGAATATTTATATAACATACAACAAAACGGGGTGGAAACCAAGACGACAAAACTATTAATTTACAATTTGCCTTGCTTTTGATTAAACTTATGTTCCTGGAAAGTTGCGAGTTCGTCTTCGGGGAGCTGTAAATTCGTTTTAAACCCCGGGACGATCTTTAGGCTTTCCGAGGACATTTATACAGTTCTCCGCATAAAGTAATATCATCCAGGCCACCGCAACAACAGTGGAGCAAATTTACAGTTTTACAATTTAAAATATATAGAAGATTTGGGAATAACATTATAAATTAGACACTCTTTGGTTGTTTTTTTTATGGAAGAAACAATGTCTTTATCTTTCCATGATGCCATTTTAGCTATCTATATTGCATACTTTCAGTTTTTCAGATAATAAACTATTGAAGTTTTAGGGTTTTCCATAGAAAATTAAATTTTCTTTTGGTTACGATTTTAGGAAGAAACAATGCCATCATCCTTCTCTGATGTTGTTTTCCCATGATATCTATTTTGAATGCAATATATATTCCACATTTTGTATATTGAAAGATGTAGGGTTTTTTATTAAAAATTAAATATTCTCTGGTTAGTCTTCTTAGGAAGAAACAATGCCTTTATATTTCCCTGATGTCAATTTTCCTATGCTATCTATATTGCATACTTTCAGTTTTTCAGATAATAAACTATTGAAGGTTTAGGGTTTTCTATAGAAAATTAGATTTTCTTTTGGTTACGATTTTAGGAAGAAACAATGCCATCATACATCCCTGATGTTGTTTTTCCTGTGCCATCTATTTTGAATGTAATCTATTTTCTAAATTCTGGATATTGGAAGGTTCAGGGTTTTTTATTAAAACTTAGATATTCTTTGGTTAGACTTCTTAGGAAGAAACAATGCCTTTATATTTCCCTGATATCTTTTTTCCTATGCTATCTATATCGCATACTTTTAGTTTTTCAGATAATAAACTATTGAAGTTTTAGGGTTTTCTATAGAAAATTTGATTTTCTTTTGGTTACCATCTTAGGAAGATACCATGACATCATCCATCCCTGATGTTGTTTTTCCCATGCTATATATTTTGAGTGCAATATATTTTCTAAATTCTGGATATTGCAAGATTAAAGGTTTTTTATTTTTTTTTAGACTAGTCTTCTTAGGAAGAAATATTGCCTTTATCTTTCCCTGATGTAATTTTTCCTATGCTATCTATATTGCATACTTTCAGTTTTTTAGATAATGGGCTATTAAAGTTTTAAGGTTTTCCATGGAAAATTAGATTTTCTTTTGTTTACTATCTTAGGAAGAAACCAAGCCATCATCTATCCCTGATGTTGTTTTTCCAATGCTATCTATTTTGAGTGTAATCTAATTTCTAAATTTTGCGTATTGAAAGATGTAGGGTTTTTTATTCAAAATTAGATATTCTCTGGTTAGTCTTCTTAGGAAGAAACAATGCCTTTATCTTTCCCTGATGTCTTTTTCCTATGCTATCTATATTGCATACTTTCAGTTATTCAGATAATAAACTATTGAAGTTTTAGGGTTTTCCATGGAAAATTAGATTTTCTTTTGTTTACTATCTTAGGAAGAATCCAAGCCATCATCTATCCCTGATGTTGTTTTTCCAATGCTATCTATTTTGAGTGTAATCTATTTTCTAAATTTTGCGTATTGAAAGATGTAGGGTTTCTTAGTCAAAATTAGATATTCTTTGGTTAGTCTTCTTAGGAAGAAACAATGCCTTTATCTTTCCCTGATGTCATTTTTTCTATGCTATCTATATTACATACTTTCAGTTTTTTAGATAATGGACTATTGAAGTTTTGGGGTTTTCCTATGCTATCTATTTTGCAATATATATATTGCCAGATTTAGGGCTTCAAATAAATAAGTTGTAGGGTTTTCTATTGAAATATAGATATATATTCGCCCTCATGTAATATTTTCATTTAGACTCTGACAAGAAACAGACCACGGCCGAGATCGCAGCAGCAGCAGTGGTCCAGAAGCTTTCCTCCGGACTCCCCGCCAGTCAGCCCGCCTTCCTCCCCGGAAGAGCAGAGCTTCTTCGACAACAACTCGATACCGATGGCGCCGAGAAGTCCGGAACTGGAGGACGCCGTCGACAGGGGGCGCGGCGAAGCTGGACCGATGCAACCCTACCGATCTCCGTCGGAAAGCAGGTTCAGCAGGCCCACTTCCGGCGGGTGGAGGCGCGACACGAACCAGGAAGTGGTGCTGAGGCACGGAGACAACAGAACCAGCGTCGGAGGTACACGGATATACTCCAGCATGTTGGATCATGTGCTGGATAACTCGGATAGGCGGCAGTATGGAATGGGATGGGTCGGAAGGATGTTTGGGTAAGATCATTTAATTTAAATACATTTGATCTTCAAATTCTAAGTTTTAGAGCTTCTTTGGTTGGTCTTCTTAGGAAGAAACAATGCCTTTATCATTCCCTAATTTGAATTTTCCTATCTATATTGCATACTTCCAGTTTTTTAAATTCCAATATATCAAAGATTTAGGGTTATTTATGGAAAATTTATCATTCTTTTGGTGATTTTCTTTGGAAGACACAGTTCCTTCATCCATCCATGATGTAATTTTTCCTATGCTATTTAAATTACATACATTTGATCTTCAAATTCTAGATTTTAGAAGATTTTGTGTTTTACAATAAAAATTAGGGATTCTTTGGTTGGTCTTCTTAGGAAGAAACAATGCTTTTATCATTTCCCAATGTCAATTTTTCTATGCTATCTATATTGCATACTTCCAGTTATTTTAAATTACAATATATCAAAGATTTAGGGTTATTTATGGAAAATTTAACATTCTTTTGGTGATTTTCTTTGGAAGACACAGTTCCTTCATCCATCCATGATGTAATTTTTCCTATGCTATTTAATTTACATACTTTTTATCTTCAAATTCTAGATTTTAGAAGATTTTGTGTTTCCAATAATAATTAGGGATTTTTTGGTTGGTCTTCTTAGGAAGAAACAATGCTTTTATCATTTCCCAATGTCAATTTTTCTATGCTATCTATATTGCATACTTCCAGTTATTTTAAATTACAATGTATCAAAAATTTATGGGTATTTAGGGAAAATTTAACATTCTTTGGGTGATTTTCTTGGGAAGACACAGTTCCTTCATCCATCCACGATGATATTTTTCCTATGCTATTTAATTTACAAACATTTGATCTTCAAATTCTAGATTTTAGAAGATTTTGTGTTTTCCAAAAAAAATTAGAGATTCTTTGTTTGGTCTTCTTAGTAAGAAACAATATCATTTCCTAATGTCAATTTTCCTATGCTATCTATTTTGCATACTTCCAGTTTTTTCAAATACCAATATATCAAAGATTTAGGGTTATTTATGAAAAATTTAACATTCTTTGGGCGATTTTCTTGGGAAGACACAGTTTTTTCATCCATCCATTATGATATTTTTCCTTTGCTATTTAATTTACATACATTTGATCTTCAAATTCTAGATTTTAGAAGATTTTGTGTTTTCCAATAAAAATGAGGGATTCTTTGGTTGGTCTTCTTAGGAAGAAACGATGCTTTTATCATTTCCTAATGTCAATTTTTCTATGCTATCTATATTGCATACTTCCAGTTATTTTAAATTACAATGTATCAAAGATTTAGGGGTATTTAGGGAAAATTTAACATTCTTTGGGCGATTTTCTTGGGAAGACACAGTTCCTTCATCCATCCATGATGATATTTTTCCTTTGCTATTTAAATTACATACATTTGATCTTTAAATTCTAGATTTTAGAAGATTTTATGTTTTCCAAAAAAAATTAGAGATTCTTTGTTTGGTCTTCTTAGTAAGAAACAATGCCTTTATCATTCCCTAATGTCAAATTTCCTATGCTATCTATTTTGCATACTTCCAGTTTTTTCAAATACCAATATATCAAAGATTTAGGGTTATTTATGGAAAATTTTACATTCTTTTGGTGATTTTTTTTGGAAGACACAGTTCCTTCATCCATCCATGATGTAATTTTTCCTATGCTATTTAATTTACATAAATTTGATCTTCAAATTCTAGATTTTAGAAGATTTTGTGTTTTCCAATAAAAATTAGGGATTCTTTGGTTGGTCTTCTTAGGAAGAAACAATGCTTTTATCATTTCCTAATGTCAATTTTCCTATGCTATCTATATTGCATGCTTCCAGTTATTTTAAATTTCAATGTATCAAAGATTTAGGGGTATTTAGGGAAAATTTAACATTTTTTAGGAAAGACACAATTCCTTCATTCATCAATGTTGATGTTTTTTTCCATGCTATTTATTTTACATACATTCGCTTTTAAAATTCTAGATTTTTAGTAGATTTTGGGATTTCCAATAAAAATTATAGATTCTTTGGTTGGCCTTCTTAGGAAGAAACAATGCCTTTATCATTCCTTGATGTCAATTTTCCTATGCTTTCTAAATTGCATACTTCCAGTTTTTTTAAATTCCAATATATCAAAGATTTGGGGGTATTTAGGGAAAATTTAACATTCTTTGGGTGATTTTCTTGGGGAGACACAATTCCTTTATCTATCAATGTTGATATTTTTCCCATGCTATTTATTTTACATACATTCGCTTTTTAAATTCTAGATTTTAGAAGATTTTGAGTTTTCCAATAAAAAATAGGGATTCTTTGGATGGTCTTCTTAGGAAGAAACAATGCCTTTATCATTCCCTGATGTCAATTTTCCTATGCTATCTATATTGCATACTTCCAGTTATTTTAAATTACAATGTATTAAAGATTTAGGGGTATTTAGGGAAAATTTAACATTTTTTAGGTAATTTTCTTGAGAAGACACAGTTTTTTCATCCATCCATGATGATATTATTCCTATGCTATTTAAATTACATACATTTGATCTTCAAATTCTAGATTTTAGAAGATTTTGTGTTTTCCAATAAAAATTAGGGATTCTTTGGTTGGTCTTCTTAGGAAGAAACAATGCTTTTATCATTTCCTAATGTCAATTTTCCTATGCTATCTATTTTGCATACTTCCAGTTTTTTCAAATACCAATATATCAAAGATTTAGGGTTATTTATGGAAAATTTAACATTCTTTGGGTGATTTCCTTGGGAAGACACAGTTCCTTCATCCATCCACGATGATATATTTCCCATGCTATTTAATTTACATAGGTACATTTTTAATGCCATGATGTTCTATTTTGAACCTTTTCAGGCGTTCTATGCGCAGATCCGTCGCCGCAGACAGAAAAATTCAGGAACAACTCGACGATTTGGAAGATCACCGGCCGATGTTCACGTATTGGGTGACCACGGTGCAAGTGCTCGTGCTTCTGATCTCCATCATTTGTTACGGCATCGGGCCGTTCGGAGTGAACCTGCAGTCCCGCTCGGGGCAAATCTTGGTCACCAGCTTGTCCTTGCAGCAAGTGGACTTCATGGAGCCGGCGAACTTCTGGGTGGGCCCCAGGGCGGCCGACTTGATACATCTGGGCGCCAAGTTCGCGCCCTGCATGCGGGTGGACGACAAAGTTTCGCAGCAAATCGACAAAATACGAGCCAAAGAACGGGAGACTGCGTGCTGCATTAGAAACGACGATTCGGGGTGCGTCCAGTCAACGCAATCCGATTGTTCGGTAAGTATTTATTTCGTTGAGTATTTTAGGGTTTCGTGCTAATGAAAACTCGTTTGTTTTAATGCTTAAGGTGAGAGGATTGAGGCCTACGGTACGTATACAGTAATATATGGATGTTTAATGTAGATATTTATGATTTTTATTTGTTTTTTTTTTCATAATTTGTACGATTTTAGAAGATGTTGGGTTTTTAAATAAAAAATAGAGATTCTTTGGTTGGTCTTCTTAGGAAGAAACAATGCCTTTATCATTTCCTAATGTCAATTTTTCTATGCTATCTATATTGCATACTTCCAGTTTTTTCAAATTACAATATATCGAAGATTTGGGGTTATTTATGAAAAATTTAACATTCTTTGGATGATTTTCTCGGGAAGACACAGTTTTTTCATCCATCCATGATGATATTTTTCCCATGCTATTTAATTTACATACATTTGATCTTCAAATTCTAGATTTTAGAAGATTTTGTGTTTTCCAATAAAAATTAGGGATTCTTTGGTTGGTCTTCTTAGGAAGAAACGATGCCTTTATCATTCCCTAATGTCAATTTTCCTATGCTATCTATATTGCATACATCCAGTTTTTTTCAAATTCCAATAAATCAAAAATTTAGGGTTATTTATGGAAAATTTAACTTTCTTTGGGTGATTTTCTTGGAAAAACATAGTTTCTTCATGCATCCCTGATGATATTTTTCCTATGCTATTTAATTTACATACATTCAATCTTCCAATTCTAGATTTTAGAAGATTTTGGCATTATCATTTAAAATTAGAGATTCTTTGGTTGGTCTTCTTAGAAAGAAACAATGCCTTTATTATTCCCTAATGTCAATTTCCTATGCTATCTATATTGCATACTTCCAGTTTTTTCAAATTCCAATATATCAAAAATTTAGGGTTATTTTTGGAAAATTTAACATTCTTTGGGTGATTTTCTTAGGAAGACACAGTTTCTTTATGCATCCATGATGATATTTTTCCTATGCTATTTAATTTACATACATTCAATCTTCCAATTCTAGATTTTAGAAGATTTTGGCATCATCATTTAAAATTACAGATTCTTTGGTTAGTCTTCTTAGGAAGAAACAATGCCTTTATCATTCCCTAATGTCAATTTTCCTATGCTATTTATATTGCATACTTCCAGTTTTTCCAAATTCCAATATAACGAAGATTTGGGGTTATTTACGAAACATTTAACATTCTTTGGGTGATTTTCTTGGGAAGACACAGTTCCTTCGTCCATCCATGATGATATTTTTCCTATGCTATTTAATTTACTTACATTCAATCTTCCAATTCTAGATTTTAGAAGATTTTGGCATTATCATTTAAAATTAGAGATTCTTTGGTTGGTCTTCTTAGGAAGAAACAATGCCTTTAACATTCCTTAATGTCAATTTTCCTATGCTATCTATATTGTATACTTCAGTTTTTTCAAATTCCAATATATCAAAGATTAAGGGTTATTTATAAAATATTTAACATTCTTTGGGTGATTTTCCAAGATTTTCTATTAAAAATCAATGCATTCACAGGTTTTGGTTTTATTTGAAAATTATTTTGGTCATTATTTTTTATATTTAGTATGTAGCACCCCGGTTTAAATATGAATAAATGCTTGACCGTTTCCAGAAAACGATATCGACATTCAAGAAGTGGACGGCTGGTGAAGCCGGACCTGGCGGCAGAATATCGGGCTCTGTATGCGGCCTCGACCCTAAGTAAGCCCAGAAAAATAATAAAAAAACATTCTAAAACAACTGATTTTAGATTTTGTGACGCCCCTGCCAGTGTCCACCCCTACGAATGGCCGGACGACATCACGAAGTGGCCGATATGCAGGAAAACCAACACCCAGTTTTCCACCCAAAAGAAGGCGCCGAGAGACAAACTCGCGGAGCACATGGTATGCGAGATAATCGGACATCCGTGTTGCATCGGAATACACGGCCAATGCAAAATCACCACCAAAGAATACTGCGACTTCGTTATGGGAACTTTCCACGAAGAAGCCTCCCTCTGCTCACAGGTAAAAAAATATTCGTCAAAGACAAAGTTATAACACAAAAATCTTAGGTTTCCTGCCTGAACGACGTGTGTGGGATGCTGCCGTTCTACTTTCCGGACGTCCCCGATCAATTTTACCGGCTGTGGACCTCGCTGTTCCTGCACGCCGGAATTTTGCAGCTGGTCATCACGGTTTTGCTGCAGGTTTTCTTGATGCGCGATTTGGAGAAATTGACCGGAAGTCTGCGTATCGGCATCGTTTACATCGGGTCCGGAGTGGCCGGCAACCTCGCCTCCGCGATTTTCGTTCCCTACAGAGCTGATGTAAGTAGATAAATACTTAATAAATAGAAGATTTTGAGGTTTCCATTGAAAACTTAAGACTTTTTCGTTGGTCTTCTTATAAAGAAACATCACATTTATCATTCCCTAAAGTTTTTTTTTCTATGATAAATACATCAGATTTTCCAAATTCTGGATCTTGAAGATTTAGGGCTTTTTATTGAAAACTAGAGACTCTTTGGTTGGTCTTCTCAGGAAGAAACATTGCCTTTATCATTTCCTGATGCCATTTTTCCCATGCTATCTATATTGCATACTTTCAGTTTTCCATATTCTCAAATACAGAAGTTGGACAGTTTTAAAATAAAAATTATTTATTGTGAAGAAACAATGCCTTTATTCACCCCTGAAGTTGTTTTTTCTTTGACATTTACTTTAAAAACATTCGATTTTCGAAATTCTGGATTTTAGAAGATTTAGGGCTTTCCATTGAAAACTAGAGACTCTTTGGTAGATCATCTTAGGAAGAAACATTGCCTTTATCATTCCCTGATGCCATTTTTCCCATGCTATCTATATTGCATACTTCCAGTTTTTCAAATTCCAATATATCGAAGATTTGGGGTTATTTATGAAAAATTTAACATTCTTTGGATGATTTTCTCGGGAAGACACAAGTCCTTCATCCATCCAAGATGAAATTTTTCCTATGCTACTTAATTTACATACATTTGATATTCAAATTCTAGATTTTATAAGATTTTGTATTTTCCAATAAAAATTTGAGGTTCTTTGGTTGGTCTTCCTAAGAAGAAACAATGCCTTTTTCATTTTCTAATGTCAATTTTCCTATGCTATCTATATTGCATGCTTCCAGTTTTTTCAAATTCCAATATATTGAAGATTAAGGGTTATTTTTGGAAAATTTAACATTTTTTGGGTGATTTTCTTAGGAAGACACAATTCCTTCATCCATTCATGATGATATGTTTCCAATGTTATTTATTTTACATACATTCAATAGTTTAATTATATATTTTAGAAGATTTTGTGTTTTCCAATAAAAATTACAGATTCTTTGGTTGGTCTTCTTATAAAGAAACAATGCCTTTATGATGCCCTGATGTCAATTTTCCTATGCTATCTATATTGCATGCTTCCAGTTTTTTCAAATTCCAATATATCAAAAATATAGGGTTATTTATGGAAAATTTAACTTTCTTTGGGTGATTTTCTTGGAAAAACACAGTTTCTTCATGCATTCATGATGATATTTCTCCTATGCTATTTAATTTACATACATTCAATTTTCCAATTCTAGATTTTAGAAGATTTTGGCATTATCATTTAAAATTAGAGATTCTTTGGTTGGTCTTCTTAGGAAGAAACAATGTCTTCATCATTTCCTGATGCCATTTTTCCCATGCTATCTATATTGCATACTTTCAGTTTTCCATATTCTCAACTATAGAAGTTGGACAGTTTTCAAATAAAAATTATTTATTAGGAAGAAACAATGCCTTTATTCACCCCTGAAGTTGTTTTTTTTGACATCTACTTTAAAAACATTCGATTTTCCAAATTCTGGATCTTGGAAGATTTCGGGCTTTCCATTGAAAACTAGAGACTCTTTGGTTGGTCTTCTTAGGAAGAAACAATGTCTTCATCATTCCCTGATGCTATTTTTCCTATGCTACATACAATTTCTCTCTTCCAGGTCGGTCCAGCCGGTTCCCAGTTCGGTCTGCTGGCCTGTCTGATAGTGGAGGTGCTGAACGCGTGGCCCATGCTGAAGAAGCCGCGCCAGGCGCTGATGAAGCTGCTCAGCCTGACGGCCTTTCTGTTTCTGTTGGGTTTGCTGCCTTGGGTCGACAACTACGCGCACCTGTTCGGCTTCGTGTTCGGGTTCCTCCTGTCTTACGCGCTGTTGCCGTTCATATCGTTCGGGCGCTACGACAGGCAGAAAAAGGTGTTCCTGATCTGGGTGTGTCTGCTGTCGGCGGGGATCCTGTTCATCACGTTGGTGTTGCTGTTCTACATCATACCGGTTTACGATTGCAAAGTGTGTTCGTATTTTAATTGCATCCCGTTCACCAGGGACTTTTGCGCCAGTCAGAATATTAATTTCAAGAGGGAGGAGCCAGTGGTATGACAAAAATGATGGCGGTTCGCGCCCTACTTTATTCACCAGCGAAATGAAAAAGTGTTTTATAGTTTTGTGATACACAAAGTACTATTGTTAATACAAAAAACCGAAACAGTGTGTTTTAAACATAATATATTTCTTAAAAATCATGTGATAAAAACATTATATATCTGACTATCTATATTAGACTGGGCCAAAAAAATCAACTATTTTTTTCGAAAATATGGTTTGGGGTGACAAAAAAAAATTATTGTGAAAGTTTGAGTCCATAATATTAATATTAAGAGGTCTATCATCGCAATTTTAATTTTTTTTTCCTCAGCAAGTTTTTGTCTCAGAACTCCCAAACCATTGAGTTTAACAAAATTGACTTAAAAATATTTTTTTAAGAAAATTAAATGCTCTACAAAAAAGGTTAAAGTGAAATTTTCAGTCAGATGAACCGTTTTACATTTTGATCTTTTGTAATTCATGTAAAAATCAGTACCCATAAAAAACCGACAAATATTCTTATGGGAAATCAAATGCTTCACAAAAAAAGCCTCTTAACATTATTGGCTAAATACACTCAATCAAAAGTTTAAGGTTAAAGGTTAAAATTTCGTTTTGACTTCAAATTTAACCTTGAATAACTTTTGATGGAGAGAATTTAGCCAAAAATGATAAAAGACTTTTTTTATACAGCATTTGATTTCCCATAAGAATATTTATCGTTTTTTTTCAGGGTACTGATTTTTACTTAAATTACAAAATTCCAATGTTAAAAGATCAAATTGTAAAACTATACCAATTTTTAAGGCGTGATTGTAAGAAAAGGGTTCATCTGACGGGAAATTCCAATCAAACCTTTTTTGTAAAGCAATCAATTTTCTTCAAAAAATATTCTTAAGTCAATTTTGTTAAACTCAATGATTTGGGAGTTCTGAGACAAAAACTCGCTCAGGAAAAAAAAATCTAAAATTGCGATGATAGACCTCTTAATATTAATATTATGGACTTCAACTTTCACCATAATTTTTTATGTCGCCACAAACAATATTTTCAAAAAAAAAAATAGTCGTTATTTTTGGCCCGGTCTAATCTATATTATTTATTAATTATTAAGTATTGTGCAATGAAATATGTTAATTTGTTTTGGCAACGAAACCAGCTACAATGAACTTTGTTTGCTAAAATAATCAGCTATACATTTACATACCCAGTTTAGCCAATATGAAAAATGTAAAATCCCACAAAAATTTCCCTGGGTTTCCCCCAAAATACCTGTATATGTATCTACATAACAATAGTCTTATTTATATGTGCTTAAATTATAAAATTATCAAAAATATTTTCATTATTATAGACACTGTGTATAATATAACAGCATGTATGAATGATTGTAAATATTAAGAAAAAGTCAACCAAAAAAAGGCAGTATGAGTTTGAAAATGGTGTTTAAATTCAACAAATGTTGATTTTTATAAAGTTGAAATTATTGAAAATTAACTCTCTGAATAAAGAAACCTTTATTTCTCTACCATAAAAAATATTTCGATCGTCGATACCCTTTCACAAATGCTTCATAATAATTTAATTTGCTCATCATTGTTTATGAAGCATTCCTGAAATTATTGTTATATAAATTTATCGACTTACCTACCTAATATATATTTATTATAATGTATTACCTGTAACGTCTGTAGTTCTTTTGTGTTTAAAGAAAAAACGTGAAAAATTGTTCATTTAATGATAAATCTTGCCTTTTAATTTGTCTCAAAACTATCAAAGACAAATAAACATCAATTTTATAATGTAGCCATTTATATTTGTGTAGTTATTTAATTTTAAATCTTTGGACTGATATTGATAATATCACTCTGTCGAATACTCTGCAATTGTACAAAAGTTGACCTAAATTTTTTACAAACACAGAAAAGCCCCAAGAATCTTTACACTAATTATATTAACCTTCTTGGTATTTAAACAGACGTTGCTTAAAATCATTACGACTGACTATTAAAAAAAGTATATTACAACAATTGTACAGTTACACTGTAATAATATAACATCAGGTGTTACACTAAGACCAAGCCTTAACATTATAATAATATAATAAAATACTTCTGCACATAAAATGAACTTCCACATCTTTTATTTAAATACCTTAAAATCTCAGGTAAATAAAACAAAAATAACACTTACATAACTATATTTCACTAACATTCACAACGTACAAAGCTAAAAACTTCCTGGGAATGGATCTGCCCTGTTTTTCCTTAAAACAAACTGTATCTTACGATCCATATCTTCATTGTAAATAGCTTTGCATTTCTCGAAATTTATCCTCCTGCGGAACTAAAAAACAACAATTTATTGCTATTCAAACAATAAATTGATATAAATACCTGGTGGGGCTTTTCAAAAAACCTCGTTCTTCTAAATTGGTCCAGAATATCTTCACGGCCCAAAATGCGGTTCAAAGTACGGCAGGCCGCATCCACGTCGTTATTCTGCACGAAAATGGTCCTTGCTATGAATTTTAAGTGCCGCATTATCAATTTTTAAGTGAAATATGTATTTTTCAGAGATAAAGAAGGTTATTTTTGAGGTTATATAGATTTTGACAGTTCAACCGGCGACATCTGCGGGAGTTTTGATGAAGTTTAAGTTCACGTGTTTGTCGATAGGTGGCGGTGTTTGGGGTGACGTTTAGGGACTTTGGTTTTTGCCACTAGGGAAAAAAAGAAAGAAAAAAGAATCGCCTTGTCAAAGTTCTTGACAAATTTATCACGATTTTCTTAATTAAAAATCCAATAGAACAAACCGCGAGCAATATTAAGCGTTAAACAGTGTTCATTCGAGTTCAGTGGTTAGATAATTCGTTAAAATTACGTCGATTTTTCAATGAAGGTTACAACGTGTTTCTAAAATCAATTATCGTCGACTAATAATAATTAACAATGAACAAAAAGAAACACCAAAACGATCCAAACGCGGACGAATCCACCGAATCGTGCGACGAAAACCAAAATACCGTCGAATGTACTCACATCAACAAAGCTGTGGATTTAAACAAAGTCAGAAAAAACATTCTCAGGACCGGATTCACTACCGATTGTGAGGAATGCAAGAAAGTAAACGGTAAGTGCCTTAAAACCACCCCAAAATATCACTTTATGGTCACTTTAGGTTATCTCTGACAAAAAAATTAGCACAAAGCAGATTAAAATACTTTGTTTCTATGTCTACTAACAAAGTCAATCTCCTATATACTGCAAATGATTTTTTTTTTATCAAAAAGTCACATTATTGCACGAAAATTGGCTTAAAACAAATCATGAATCAGGGATACTTAAGTAAAATTTAAGTCCACACTCTATAATAATTATTTAAAAAAAGTATGTAGCTTTTGAAATTTGACATTTCAAACCATGGTCAACCACGCATTAATATACAGTGTGTCCCAAAATCACCAAAAATCTAAAACAAAATTTTCTTTACTTTTTTTTGTAATGCCACCAATTTTGGGACCTCCTTAATGGCGGCCTTAAAAATTAAATAACTCTTGGAATATTGCGAATTCAAAAAAAATGGTGAAGGAAATTTCGTCTTAGATTTTCGCAAGAATGGGGTAGTTAAATTTTTTCTGACCTATACTTTTTATGGTTTTATTCAAGGCGTTTTGTAATATTAAACATTTCTGTGAAATCAGAATTTCAATTGAGTTTACCGTTTTCGAGATATTTACAAAAAATATAAATTTTTATGACGTCACAAACCTCGCCATGTGACCAACATTCTAAGATTTCTATTGGTTGAAAATTACCCTGTTGCCAAGTTGTCTTGTTAATGATTTCATTCGGTTATGTCAGAAAATACTTGAAGAGGTTATGTACAAATACTGTCACTGTCAGTTGAGTGAAAGATGGTCACCAAATTCATTAAGTACCTATCTTCCTTATTACGAGGTATCATATTACTGTTTGATATTTAAGAGTCCAAGATATATCTAAAAGAATATAAAGAAATGGGCATTATACTAATGAAATGCATTTACGACAAAATATGATTATAATTATAGGTACTTACTTTATTTGTTTAAAAGCTCCAATGTTCAATGTAACCAACCATTCCACAAGATTCCTCTGCTTTGGAGTCCGTTATTAATAAATCACTTATCTAATATCAATTACAAATAACATTGATTTTCAATAATCTAAATTTAAAAAAAAACATAACCCGAAAAAACGAAACGTCAAAAAATCAATTCTTCTTCTTCTCAACTAAAATTATAGATCAAGTGGTTTTAAAACTAAAATATTGTAACGTGGCGCCATCTATCGTAAGAATCTTAAACTAAACACACTGGCAACCATAGAAAAAGCTGGCAACGTTGTCAATAGCCTAGTGACGTAATTAGGAGATTTTTTTTTGTAAATATCTCGAAAACTGTAAAGTCGATTGAAATTCCGATTTCACGGAAATGTTTAAAATTACAAAACGCCTTGAATAAAGCCATAAAAAGTATAGGTCAGAAAAAATTTAACCACCCCATTACCGATGTCTGTTGCAGATGATGCCGACATGAACGGCGACATCGAGTTCGACATGTCGCTGTGGCTGTGCCTGAAGTGCGGCAACCAGGCGTGCGGCAGGGGCAAGAACAAGCATGCTATCAAGCATTACAACACCCCGCATTCGGAGTCTCACGCCATTTGCGTCAACACGACCATTTGGTCGGTGTGGTGTTACGATTGCGACGACGAGGTCAACATAACCTGCAAAAAGAAACTGCTCGACGCAGTGGAAATTCTTAGGAAGCAATGCGAGTCCTGCAAGCCCAAGCAAATGCTCAGTATGCCCTCGATAACGGATAGGGTGAGTATTTTCGTCATTTTATAAAAACCGCAAGTTCATCAATTTTACACATATATTTATAGAGTATCCCAAAGGGTAAAGAAAAATTGGTCTTGAAATTTCAAGACGAATTTAGCCCAGTTTTGTTGTACCTAAACATATTTAAGTTTATTAAAAAATGTCAAAAACACACTGGAACGTCAAAAACACATTTTTGAAAAGTGACATTTTATAACGTTTTTAACGTTTAGAATGCAAAAAACACATTTTTAAAATGTTTTAGACAGATTTTAGAATGTTTAAACGTCAAAACACATTGGAATTTTCAAAACGCAATGTAAAAGTCAAAAACACAATTTTAAATGCCAAAAATACTTGAGAATTAGAATGGTTAAAAACATTTAAATCTATTAACATAATTGAGAATGTGAAACACAATTTGGAATGTAAATTTGTGAAACATTTTTAAAATGTCAAAAACATTAGACAAACAATTTTTACTACCCAATTTAGATGTTAAAACACAATTTAAAATTCCAAAAATTCTTGAGAATTTAAAAAAACACATTTTGATGTATTGAAAGAAGTCAAGCATTTTTAAATTGAGAAAACACAATTTAGATTGTTTTAAAAATGTTAAACAACATACTATGGAAATATTTTAAACCCATTTAACAAAATTTACAATGTCACATCATTTTATAACGTTTTTAACGTTGAGAATGCAAAAAACAATTTTTAAAATGTCGTAGACAGATTTTAGAATGTTTAAAAGAATATTATGAAACGTCAAAACACATTTTAAAATACCAATTCCATATTTAATGTCAAAAACACATTTTAGAATGGTTAACAACATTATAAAATGACAAAAGCACAATTAAGAATGCTAAAAACACAACTTGGAATGTTAAAAACAAAATTGGTGACACAATTTTAAAATGTAAATTTAGAATGTCAAAAATAGTTTAGAATTTTTAAAACGCAATTAAGATGTCATAAACACAATTTAAAATTTCAAAAATACTTGAGAATTTTAAAAAACACATATAAAATGTTATAAACATATTTTGGTGTATTGAAAGATGTCAAGCATTTTAAAATGTTGGAAACACATTTTAAAATATTTAAAAGCATATTATGAAATGTCAAAAACATTTTAAAATGACAATTTTATATTTTATGTCAAAAACACAAACTGGACTGTCAAAAACACATTTTAGAATGGTTAACTTTATAAAATGTCAAACCGCATTTTAGAATGCCAAAAACACAATTTGGAATGTTAAAAAAAACATTAAATTTTTGATACATTTAAATGTCAATTTGGAGTATCAAAAGCAATTTAGAAATTTTACTACGCAATTTAGATGTCAAAAACACAATTTAGAATGCCCAAAACACATTAAATTGGTGCCACATTTTTAAAATGTCAATTTAGAATGTCAAAAACAGTTAAGAATTTTTAAAATGATGGAAACACATTTTAGAATGTTTAAAAGCATATTATGAAACGTCAAAACACATTTTAAAATGCCAATTCCATATTTAATGTCAAAAACACAATTAACATAATTAAGAATGTGAAAAACACAATTTGAAATGTCAAAAACACATTAAATTGGTGACACATTTTTAAAATGTCAATTTAGAATGTCAAAAATTAGTCTTGAAATTTCAAGAGAAATTTACCCCAATTTTGGGACACCCTGTATAGAAAGTATTTTTATCTGTCATACTTAGTTGATTAGATTTATTTATTTTTAAAGTAACTGTTATTTTAAAAATGATAAGATAAGTCAATGTAAGGTGTAAAATGATTATTAGGCACGATTCCATTATTATTTTTATCATTGAGTGTATTAAATTCTTTTATAATACAGTTATAGAAAAAGTATGTATACAATTTTTACCTAGAATTAATATTGTTTTAATATTCATATTAATTAACCTTAAACTCGCGATTTTACTAAAAAACGCGCAATGTTGCCAGGTCATCGATGTGGTGTCGACGTTGCCGCTGCACAACTCCATGGGGCCGATGGGGGCGACCCCCAAGGACGTCCCCATGACCCCCTACGTGTTCTCCAACTCTCCCCCCAGAGCTAGAGGTCTGTCCAACCTGGGCAACACTTGTTTTTTCAATTCCGTCATGCAATGTTTGGGACAAACCCCCTATCTACTGAGCTTGCTGGATGAGACCGCCGAAACGGGGCAGTTTTTTCAACTGCCCGGGGGCAAATGCCTCATGGAGAACAAGGAGAACATC
Organism: Brassicogethes aeneus; assembly: GCA_921294245.1. NCBI lineage: Eukaryota > Metazoa > Arthropoda > Insecta > Coleoptera > Nitidulidae > Brassicogethes > Brassicogethes aeneus. The sequence goes on from OV121140.1 coordinate 5,110,461, forward strand.
GAGTTGGATCCGATGCAAGGTGAGCGGCAAGAATTTAAAAAACGCAACTTTGCATGCCTAAAACACAATTTAGAATGTCCAAAGCACTGTTTATAATTGAAAACGCATTTTGAAATGTCAAAAACACATTTTAGAATGTTAAAACGCAATTTGAAATGTCAAAAACACATTTTAGAATGTTAAAACGCAATTTGAAATGTCAAAAACACATTTTAGAATGTTAAAACACAATTTGGAATGTCAAGAACAAATGCATCTTAAAATGTTTAAACATAGTGTTAAAACATACATATTATATTACTCTATGAAATGTCAAGAGTCAAAAAACATTTTAAAATAATAAATAATAATAATAATAATAAACTTTATTTACGGCACAAGGCCATGAGTATAATTACAAAAATATTACAGCATACAGAACATAAAAAATGTATAAAATATAGTTATATATATATATAAAATTAAAAAAAAAGTAAGACAAAAATAAATAGTACATAAATAAATAAATGTCCATAAAAAATAACAGTTAACAAATAAATACCATTGTATTAAAATCCGTACCAATGCTTAGATCCCAGCTGAATTTATTTTTAATTGAAGATGTTTTTTAAAAGTATGAAGTGTGCTGACAAAAAATTCAATATTAACTACGTTTGCAAGTCTGCATGCACGATCCAATGGAGTATTGTATGAATAATTTGTACTATGTGAGTTTGTGTAAAATAAAGTATTCAGTCGGTTTACTCTTAGAGGTGCATGTAATCTAATATCGGCCAGAAGTGAGGAGCTATCAATTAAATTATTTAGAATTTTGTACAGAAATAATATGTCATTTTCCTGTCTTCTAGTTATTAATGAGGGTAAATTTATTATTAGCCTTATGTCACATATGTCCGCTGGAATTGGAATATTTAGTTTATAAGCACAAGTTCTTAAGAATTTATTTTGGACTCTTTCAATTCGATTGATATGGATGTTATAGTAAGGTGACCAGATGATACTATTAAATTCCAGGATAGATCTAATGTAACTTATATATACCGTTTTCAGACACGAAATATCAAAATCTTTTAATTGCCGATTTACAAACCCCAACATACGGTATGATCTGTTTATGATTACATTTATATGATCATTAAAGGTAAGTTTATTGTCAAAAATTATACCCAGATCTTTGATTTTGGATACATTTTCAAGAGGATTATCCTTAATTTTGTATTCATAACAAATTTTATTTCTTTTCCTGGTAAAATTTATAGATTTGCATTTAGTAGTATTTAGTGTCATTTTATTTTCATCGCACCAGTGTTGTAACTGATTTAGGTCTTCTTGTAATTTTTTACAATCGTATTGAGTATTTATTATTTTAAATAACTTAAGGTCGTCTGCAAACATTAAACAGTAACTGTGTTGAAAGCATGAGACTATATCATTTATAAAGCAGTTAAATAGTAAAGGTGACAAATGACCTCCTTGAGGAACCCCGGATGTAACTGCGATAGAAGAGGATTTAATTTTCCCATCAATTAACACAATTTGATTTCTATCACCCAAGTAGCTAGATAGCCAATCACTCATATTCCTTCCAATTCCCAGTGCCTCTAACTTTTGAAGCAGTATAGTATGATCAACCTTGTCGAAGGCCTTCGAAAAATCAGTATAGATAGCATCTACCTGGCCATGGTTTTCAATGGCCTTCAACAGGAATTGTTCATATTCAAGTAAGTTTGTGGTTGTAGATTTTTTGCGACAGAATCCGTGTTGTTGTTCATTTAGTATAGGCAAAATTAAATTTGACAAATGTGTGCAAAGTATTTTTTCCATTAATTTGGGTATCGTTGATATCTTGGAGATTGGTCTGTAATTAGCTACATTAGTTTTATCGCCGCTTTTCAACACAGGAATTACATAACTAGTCTTCCAGATATGAGGAAATGTGGCACATTTTAAGGACATATTAAAAAGCATTCTTATTGGCTTAGCTAAAGTGAATCTGCAATAATAAAGTACAGATGGTGGTACGGAATCTGGACCTGAAGGTTTCCAGTTATTAAGAGTAGAAAGTTCTTTAAATATGTCACAATCACCGAATACAAAATTAAAATTATCAATTGTTTTTTCATAATTAAAATCAGGTACTGCATTATTATGTTTTGGACTATATACAGAAGCAAAGTGATTTGCAAATAAATTAGCTATGTTTGTAGGATCAGAAATACTTTCGTTGTTCGATTTCATTATTTTTGGCAATGCTGAGTCTTGTTTTTTCGATCTTATATATTGCCAAAAATATTTTGGGTTACTATTTATATTATTGCTCATATTTTTTATGTAGTTTGAGTAGCATTCTTTGGTAAGTAAATTACAATGCCTCCTCACTTCTGAGAATTTACTATAGTTTTCATTAGATACAAATTGCTTGTAATGTTTGTGAGCCAGTTTTTTAGCAGTTATTAATTTTTTTAGCTCTGAAGAGAACCAGACTGGATATGTAAATTTAGAAACACTTTTTACAGGAACAAACAAATCAAACAAGTAATATATAACATTATAAAAATTCTCAACACATTCATTAACATTGACAGAACTGAAAATGGTATCCCAGTTAATGCCAGCCAAGAAATAGTTTAAAGACTCATAGTCACAATTTTTAAAGTCAAAATAAGTTTTATTAAAGTTTGATTGTTGGTTTGCCTCAATTGAGTATTGTAAGTGAAGAGGGGGGTGGTATTTATCTATGGGTAAGAGTTCTTCATCAGCACTATTAACTAGTAAGTTTACTGAATTTGAAAATACAAGATCCAAACATTGGTTAAGATGGTTGGGCACAACATTATTTTGATAAAAGTTACAATAGTTGAAGGAATTTAGAGTTGCTAGAGATTTATCATTTAAATTTCCAGTTATATTAAGACCATTTAAATCATTATACCAACTAATGTTAGGTAGATTGTAGTCACCACAAATTACTAGATTATTACCAATTTTAAGCTCATCCACAATAGACTCTACGGTGGTACAATGGCATTCATAAACATTTATAGGTGAATTTGGTGGTATATATACTGAACCTACAATAATTTGTAAACAACCAAGTTTTAGCATTACAAATAGCTGTTCGACAATGTTTGGGGTCAGTTGAATTTGATATGACGCGATGGATTTTTTTACAGCAATTAGGACCCCGCCCCCTCGACTATGGTGACTAGTTTGTTGATTTCTGTCAAATCTATATATGTGATAGTTAGTAAGGGAAAGTTCAGCATTAGTTATAGTGTCATTTAGCCAAGTTTCTGTGAATATTAGGACATCAAACTCAGTCATTGCTACTGATTGCATTAAAGGAATTAACTTGGTTCGAAGTCCTCTAACATTTTGGTAGTACATATGTAATTCTTGTTTAGGGTTCTGATTGAGATCTTGTTTTTGTTGTTTACTTAACCTTATACTTGGGACGTACGATTCCAGTGGTTGCTATGTGCTGAACTTGTTCTTCTGCATTTGTTCCACTCTTTTAAAAGTTGAACATTTAGTTACCTCCCATACCTCATGATCTGTGCTCATATTCATACCATATCTTTCATTTGATAATACACAATTAGAGCATTTAGTAAACGTACTTGAACAGTCAGTATGGTAGTGGTTTCCACTGCATTTCTGGCAGACCTGATTTTCCTTGCAGTCTTTAACTTGATGACCATATTGGCAACACTTGAAGCACCTTATTACACCAAAATCATTGTAAACCCAGCATCTGTTCCACCCTATATTCATTTTCTGCTTTTCAATAAATGATGTATGAGTGCTGCTATCCATCACAAACACTATGTTAAACCTATTGTTTACAATCTTTGTGCGGTGTACAATCCTTAATTTGGCTTCACTATTTAGCTCATTTTGTTTTATTATTTTTGCAATAATTTCATCATCAGTATTGTTTGATTCATCATTGCTTATTCCTACTACTTTTAATCTATTCTCAAGGGTTTTAGGTTTCACTACATTATAATCATCACCCATTTTCTTCTGTATCAGGGACTGGACACTAGTAATGTCTTTTTCGTTTCCACAATTTATGATAAGTCCTCCAGTTTTTGTTGTTCTGCCAATGGAAATACCTACACCTATCTCAGTCGGATTCACTTTCTGCTTTAGTTGATCCTTGATTTGCTTAGCATCAGTTATACCCTTTTGTTTTACAACTAATACTTTATTCGCATTTTTTATGACGGAAGCAAATGATGGTGTTTGGGAAGATGTTGAAGGAGTGTTGATAAACGGAGGTGGATTTAAGTAAATAGGTTTATTACTTCCTTCTTTGAGAGCTTTAATTTCCTCTTTCTGTATATTATTTTCCTTCAGTAATATATCCATTTTGAACGTTAAGTCATTAACTTTATCAACTAGACATTGTAGTATAGACTGGATAGCTTCCAAACCATTTTGATCCATTGGAAAGTCTTCTAATCTACTTCTTTTTCTGGCTTTTGGTTCATCAATTTTAGGTTGGCACAACGAACACTTCCATGAACTTCTCCTTAGATGAAATCCACGCAAATCAATTTCTTCACATTTAACATGGTAGTAATTTTCACACTCTATACACTGGACCATAGATTTGGGATCATCAAATATTATTTTACATTTAAAGCATGTAGTGGAGTCGCCAGTATGACTTACATTCGCCATGACCTTTTCAATAGACATGGGCTGCAATTAAGTTGCAGCCCTAATTTTTGACAGATACAAATTTCAACTATCACTAATGTGTTGTTAAATAGATAAATTTTAAAATACTAGTATTAAGGCACAACACACGATTCACTAAATGACCATAAATGGCCTTAAAAATAATTAATTTACACAACTTAACTCTTTTTTTAAGATTACTCACAAAACTAGGTGTATTCGGCCGCATATCAATACCAATACCACACATTTAATAACGTTAAAAACACAATTTAGGATGTCAAAAATACACATATGTAAAACCATATTTCAGACGTGAAATTTCAAAACAAATTTTAAAATGCCAATTTCATATTTAAAGTCAAAAACACAAACTGGAATATCAAAAACACAATTTAGAATGTCAAAACACAATTTGCAATGCTAAAAACAAAATAAAGTGGTGATACATTTTTAAAATTTGAATTTAGAATGTCAAAACTATTTAGAACTTTTAAAACGCAATGTAAAGGTCAAAAACACAATTTTAAATGCCAAAAATACTTGAGAATTAAAAAAAAAAACACTTTTTAAAATGTTATAAACATATTTAAAACATGTTTTAGAATGGTTAAAAACATTATAAAATGTTAAATCTATTAGCATAATTGAGAATGTCAAACACAATTTAGAATGTCAGAAACACAATTTGGAATGTAAAATCTCCATTAAATTAGTCCAATTTTTTTAAAATGTCAAAAACAATTTTTACTACCCAATTTAGATGTTAAAATCACAATTTAAAATTTCAAAAATACTTGGGAAAATACTTGATATAAAATTTACAATGTCAAAGTGTTAAAAAAACAATTTAGAATGTCAAAAACACAACTTAAAATTACAAAAACACATTTAAAAATGTTTTAAACACATTTTATAATATTTAAAAGGATATTATGAAATATCAAAACACATTTTAAAAACACTAACTGGAATGTCAAAAACAAATTTTAGAAAACGTTATTAAATGTCAAACAGCATTTAGAATTCAAAACTTATTTTAGAATGTTTAAAACCTTTTTAACATAATTTAGAATGTCAAAAACACAATTTGAAATGTCAAAAACATATTAAATTGGTGACACATTTTTAAAATGTCAATTTAGAATGTCAAAAACAGTTTGGAAATTTTAAAACACATTTCATTTCATTAACACAATTTAAAATTTTAAAAACACATTAAAAATGTTATAAAACATTTTGGTGTATTGAAAAATGTCAAGGATTTTAAAATGTTGGAAAAACATTTTAGAATATTTAAAAGTATATTATAATATGTCAAAACACATTTAAAAATGCCATTTTATATTTATTGTCATAAACACATTTTAGAATGGTTAACAACGTTATAAAATGACAAACCGCATTTAAAACACAATTAAAAATTACAAAAACACAACTTAGAATGACAAAAACACAATTTAGAATTTCAGAAACACAATTTGGAATGTAAAAAACACATTAAATTGGTGACACATTTCTAAAATGTTAATTTAAAACATCCAAAAAAGTTAGAATTTTTACAACGCAATTTAGATGTAAAAAACACAATTTAAAATAACAAAAATACTTAAGATTTTAAAAAACACATTGTAGAATGCCAGAAACACAATTTGGAATGTTAATAACAAATTAAATTGGTGACACATTTTTAAAATGTTAATTTAAAACATCCAAAAAAGTTAAAATTTTTACAACGCGATTTAGATGTAAAAAACAAAATTTAAAATTACAAAAATACTTAAGATTTAAAAAAAGACATATTATGCAATGTCAAAACAAATATTTAGAACATACAAACACAATTTTAAATGTAAAAACACTTATTTAAACGGTAATATAGAAGGGCAAATAATATGTGACAAATTAGCCGAAGTTGTTGATGTTTGAGCGGTTGGGGTTTGTTCAGGTAACCTGGAGAAGTGGCGGCCGCTTTGCCAGACCCTGGCGGAAACGCTGAGGGAGCTGCAGAGCGGTCGCGCCGAAGTGTTCACCCCGCGCCTGCTGCTGAGCAAGCTGACGGCCAGGATGCCGCAGTTCGGCGGCGGCGACCAGCACGACTCGCACGAGCTGCTCAGGCACCTGCTGGAGGCGGTGCGCGAGGAGGACCTCAAGAGATACAAGAGCGTCATCCTCGAGAAGCTTGGTGAGTGCCCGGCGTTTGCGTGTATTGCACGGTGAGTGGTGTATATTCGAAGGTTTCCGCTTAGGTTTCAACATGAAGACCGATCCGAGCACCGTCGAGGGCGACAAGAAGAGGATCATCAAGTTTTACGGCCAGCAAGCCTCGGAGATGTTGCTGCCCACCGAGCAAGTGTTCAGAGGGGTCTTGGTTAGCACTTTGCAGTGCCAAACTTGCCAGCACACCTCGCATAGGGACGAATTTTTCCTCGATCTAAGGTACCCAACTTAACTTAGACACTGTCTGTTTTTTTTCATGAATTGATTAAAAATACTGCACAATAAAAAGTAAAAAATAAAAATTATTTTTTATAAAATTTCCTATAGTGTTTTTTGTTTATACAAATAAGTAAGAAAATATAGTTTACCAAATTCAAAATTTTGTTTTGTTTCAAAACAGTTTGGAATTTTTAAAAACACAACTTCAAATGCCAAAAATACTTGAGAATTTAAAAAAACACATTTTAAAATGTTATAAACATATTTTAGTATATTGAAAAATGTCAAGAATTTTAAAATGTTGAAAACACAATTTAGATTGTTAAACACACTTTAGAATGATCAAAAACATTATAAAATGTCAAAAACACAATTTAAAAAATACACATTTTAAAATGTTATAAACATATTTTGGTGTATTGAAAAATGTCAAGCATTTTAAAATGTTGAACACACAATTCAGATTGTTTAAAACACATTTAAGAATGATAAAAATCATTATAAAATCTCAAAATGCATTTTAGAATGTTTTAAACCTAGAATTTAAATCTAGAATGTCAAAAACACAATTAAAAATGACAAAAACACAATTTAGAATGCCAGAAATGTTAAAAACACATTAAATTGGTGACGAATTTTTAAAATGGTAATTTAGAATGTCCAAAACAATTTTTACAAAGAAATTTAGATGTCAAAAATTTTGTTTTGTTTTTTGTTTTTTTTTTCACTTTTTTGCAAATATTTCGCAAACTTAATTTTAAGGTAAATTATTACGATAAACGTTTTGTAGCCATATTAATTTTCTAAAATATGCAAACTACAAAGGATAAAAACAAATTTTCATTTTAACCAACTTTATTTTTTTGTTTAAACAAAAAATACTTTTTATATACGGGGGCCGAGATATTCGCTAAAAACTAAAAAAATGTATTGTTGCGTAAGAGAAAATGATGAGGTGGTTCAATCGAAATTTCAGCCTGCCAATATCGGAAAAGCAAGTCCCGCCCGTCCTCAGACGCAAAGCGGAAGACAGCGACGACACGAAACCCTCGAAGCACCAAATAAAAAAGGAGAAGCGCGCGGAACGCAAGAAGAACAAGAAGCAGAAGAACCACAAGAGCTTCTCGAGCCTGAACTCGTCTTCGATGAGCGTGGGCGAGACCGGCATGGACAAGTCCGACTCCGAGTCCGACGCGGACGTGGAGGACAACGCGGAGGACCCCCAAAGGCTCCCCAAGGGCTCCGAGTCCGGCTACAACTCGGACAAGGTGGACGACTCGAGCCCGGACTCGGGCGGCGCCGCTGCTTCCGGCGGGACGCGCGTCGACGACAGCGGCGCGCCCAGCCCCGCGGTGGGCATGCTGAGCGCCAGCCCCGGAGACGACAGCCCCACCTCCAGCGAGACCAACGTGGACATGGGCAGCCCCACCTGCGGCAACAACAGCCCCAACGACGAGTGAGTTTTTCTCTTTCTTTTGGCGTCGAGTTTACTTAAATCGGTTGAGAAACGTCGAAGTTATCGACCTTTTGCATCAAGCGTGTTTTTCCGATTTTCCCGGAAAAGTTTGAATATTCTTCAGAGGGTTTTTTAATATCTTCTTGGGGGGTTGTTTTGGCTTTAATTTGGCACAAATTTTTCTAAAATCGGTCCAATAGAAAAAAAGTTGTGGACCTTTTGCACATCCGCTAATTTCCCAACCTTAATTTTTTTTTCTTAATTTCTAACTTGCATGTATTGTTACGTATTATAATTTAAAGTTTACTTTTTAAAAGTTATGTTTTTTGCATTAACCGTGTTTTTTAAGGTGTGAGGGGGAATTCAGAATATTCTTCAGAGGGCTTTTAAAAATATAGTTGGAAAATAACTTTTATTTCGATTTGACACAAAAATTTTTTGAATTAGTTTAATGATAAAAAAGTTATGGACCTTTTGCATAAAACGAAATTTTTAACATTACTTTTAGTGTTTATCAACTCGCTTATTTACAAATTTTCTGATGCAGTTAATGAAGTATATTTAGGCTTTATTTTAACGTCGAGTTTTTTATAATCGGTCACAAAATGGGGAAGTTATGAACCTTTCGCAACAAGTTTATTTTTTGAGGTTATGCGGGGGAATTAAAAATATTCACCAGAGGGTTTTTAAATATTTTGCTGGAGAATAATTTTTATTTTGCTTTGTTGCAGGATTTTTTAAAATTTGTTTGATAATAAAAAAATTATGGACCTTTTGCGTGTACTGAAATTTTCGAACCCTACTTTTTTTGCTTATTTCCAAACTTTTTGATGAAATTTATTTATGTTGACGTATAAAAGAGTTTTTCGCTTTGTTTTGGCGTCGAGTTTTTATGAATCGGTTGAGAAACGGGGCAGTTATCGACCTTTTGCATCAAGCGTGGTTTTTCGATTTTCCCGGAAAAGTTTAAATATTCTTCAGAGGGTTTTCTAATATTTTCTTGGGGGATTGTTTTAGCTTTAATTTGGCACAAGGTTTTCTAAAATTGGTCCAATAGAAAAAAAGTTATGGACCTTTTGCACATCCGTTAATTTCCTAACCTTAATTTTTTAACTTAATTTCAAACTTTTGCATGTATTTTTACATATTATAATTTAAAGTTTACTTTTTAAAAGTTACATTTTTTGCATTAACCGTGTTTTTTAAGGTGTGAGGGGGAATTCAGAATATTCTTCAAAGGGTTTTTAAAAATATACTTGGAAAATAACTTTTATTTCGATTTGACACAATATTTTTTTAAATTAGTACATTAATAAAAAAGTTATGGACCTTTTGCATAAAACGAAATTTTTAACATTACTTTTAGTGTTTATCAACTCGCTTATTTACAAATTTTCTGATGTAGTTAATGAAATATATTATAAAGGAACATTTAGGCTTTATTTTAACGTCGAGTTTTTTATAATCGGTTACAAAATGGGGAAGTAATGAACCTTCTTCTTCTTCTTCTTAATTCTGAACACAATTCTGTGTTCAGAGGAATGACCTTTAGCTTAATTTAAAAGCTATTTGGCCAGCACATTATATTTTTATGAACCTTTCGCAACAAGTTTAGTTTTTGAGGTTATGCGGGGGAATTAAAAATATTCACCAGAGGGTTTTTAAATATTTTGCTGGAGAATAATTTTTATTTTGCTTTGTTGCAGGATTTTTTTAAATTTGTTTGATAATAAAAAAAATATGGACCTTTTGAATATACGGAATTTTTCGAACCCTACTTTATTTGCTTATTTACAAGGTTTTTAATGAAATAAAACCCTCGAACACGTAAACTATCCAGTTAGATTAGATTAGAGTTGGATTTTTTTTTACAGTGGTTGCAAAAATTATTGCCAACACTGTACATACTCTTTGCGTTTTACAAACTATTCGGTTTTTTTTTTTGAAAAATTTTAGCGTGACGGAAGAGTTCGAACGTCCAGAATCCCGACTGGCGTTCGTCAACAACAAAAGCAACGACCTGAAAGTCGACCTGGAAAAACTAAGTCTGCTGAACGACGGCGACTCCAGCAAAGTTCCGCTCTTCGGCCACGAGGACGACGAAATGGAGGGCGCGTGCGGAGGCAACGAGGTCGAGGAGGACGAAAAGGCAAGTCCAAGTTTAAGACGTTTCAGAGGGATTAATTATATCATATAATAGTTGCCAGTCAAAATTTATTGTATTCTAATACAAATTAATATTTTGGAGAAGGTAATGATTCATTCATTCATTCATTACTAATGAAAGAAAAATAAAGAGAGGTACTTTTTGAAAAAGTTAGTAAGAAAATGTATGGAATGGAATGGATTAGTTGGATGGAAACAAATTTTATAGACTAGCGGTACCAGTTAAGAACTGTTTTGTTGGCTATAAAAAGTTATGTAAATAATATAAAGAAATAAATAAATAAATAAATTTCAGATGGAGGAAGAAATGGACGACGAAGAAGACGCCAACATGTGGACCGGCACCATCTCCCCCAGGTACCAATGCGAAGAAAGGGAGTGTTCAGTGCAGAGCTGTTTAAATCAATTCACCGAGTGCGAATTAATGGCGGGAAACAACAAGGTGGGCTGCGAAATGTGCACCAAGCGCCACGGAGGACCCGATAAAAAAACCGTCTACACCGACGCCAGCAAACAGTTGCTCATCTACAACCCCCCGGCCGTCTTGATTCTGCATTTGAAGCGGTTTCAAGTGTGCCGTTTTCGCTCCGCCAAAGTCTCGAAGTTCGTGAAGTTCTCTTCATTGCTGGATCTGGCGCCTTTTTGCTCCAAAAGGTCGCAGAACCTGCCCACCTTCGAGTACGGGCAGTCCAAGGTCTTGTACTCCCTTTACGGGGTGGTAGAACACAGCGGGTCCATACACGGGGGGCACTACGTTGCCTACATTAAAATTCGGCCCAAGCTGGAGGAGAATTCCTACAGGTGGCAGTTCCTGCCCAAAAACCAGAAGGATAAGACGGCAAAAGGGGCGATGGGGGAGCCACAGGTGCCCCCCGGGCGGTGGTACTACATCAGCGACTCCTACGTCTCGGAAGTGCCGGAAACCAAGGTGCTCAGTGCGCAAGCATACCTTCTGTTCTACGAGAGGATCATGTAGGTCTTTTTTACTCCAATTAACTAATTAATTTATGAACTATAGTCCGATTCGATGTGATAAATTCAATTGTATTCAACTTGATCACCCCCGGATTTCTTTTTAAACGCTACCTAAGTAAGTTTTTAATTAAGTGTACCTTATACAAATTTTAGTCTATTTTATTATTGATTGATTAATGTATACATGATTAAATAAATTTATGAAACAACCACCAACATTCAATTTTTATTGCTTTTTCAATGAGGTTTACTGCGTTTATGGGTTTTGTATATTTTTGTTTTGGTTCACCTTAAATTATTAGTTATGTGGTTCCCTAATTATACCATGTGATTTAAAATTAATTAAATTCAATAAATTTATTTAAAACGCACCTAATGTTTTATTTTATCAGTGTTTACCCAAAAACGTCGATATTTTGTTAATCAAGCTTTTTGTCATCCAAAAAAAATTTTCAGAGGGTTTCTTAATATTTTGCTGGGGAATGGTTTTTATTTTGATTTGGTAAAAGATTTGGTTAAATTAGTTTAATAATACAAAAGTTATGGACCTTTTGCATCATACGAAATTTTTAACATTTATCAACTTGCTTATTTACAAATTTTGTGATGTAGTTAATGAAATATATTATAAAGAAACATTTAGGCTTTATTTTAACGTCGAGTTTTTTTAATCGGTTTCAAAATGGGGAAGTTATGAACCTTTTGCAACAAGTTTGGTTTTTAGGTTATGCGGGAGAATTAACAATATTCCCCAGAGGGTTTTTAAATTTTTTGTTGGAGAATAGTTTTTATTTTGCTTTGGCACAAGATTTTTTAAATTGGTTTTATATTAAAAAAATTATGAACCTTTTGCTTATACGGAAATTTTCGAACTCTACTTTTTTTTGCTTATTTACAAACTTTTTGATAAAATTTTCTTGTTATAGTATAAAGGGTTGTTTTGGGAATATTTAAAGGTTTAGTTTCTTAAAATCGTTTATAAATTGTGCTGATGGTGTTTTTATGTACCTAATTCAAAAATATTCTTCAGAGGGTTTCTAAATATTTTGCTGAGGAATAGTTTTTAGTTTGATTTGGTAAAAGATTTTTTTAAATTAGTTTAATAATACAAAAGTTATAGACCTTTTGCATAATACGAAAAATTGTTAACCATACTAATTGTCTTTATCTACTTGCTTATTTACGAATTTTGTGATGTACATAGTTAATAAAATATATTATAAAGGAATATTTAGGCTCCCTTATCAGTAGGGTAGGGTTTTTTATTGATTGAAGGGTGTTATTAATAAACAAAAGATTTTTACAACAGTCAAAATATTGAGAAAAGTGGTAATCTTTTTGAGAATATTGCGAAAATTGAGAATCGTCGAGAATATTGAGAATAAAGAAGAAAAATAAGAAACATTGACAAAAAACGTTTTTTCTCGTTCCGTTCTCCAAAAATATATGCTCTTTGGTTCCAACTAATTAATTTAACTAAAATTTAGTGTGGGATACTTCAACCCCTTGGGAAAATTTCGAGAAATTTTACACAAACGCAAAATCGTTCCCTAATTCAAAAATAATCTGCACGGCCATGGCGGTGCATTCGACCTACTGCGGTAGCTGCGTCGCCTTGACGTTTGCAGTGGCGCCATCTTTGCGCGCCATCCGCAACCATCGCCGCCAGTTGACAACAAAAGGAGAATTTACCGCAAAAGCGATTCGACGGGGCAAAAGAAAAATCCATGAGAGGACCGCCGCGTAGTTTTCGTTGCAATCGCGCGTGGTGAAGCCGTACTCGAACTGATTAAAAGTGTGTGCGAGAAAAATTATGAAGAGACGAAATGCTGAGATCGGGAAAATGCGAAGACCCGTCAAGAGGAACAAAATAACAGAGGGAATTTACGGAAGGTATGCGTTTCCGGGTTAGAATGTGACGCAACGCGCGCAAATCATTGCGCTAGGGAACATTCTAAGCGCGTTTATCCCATATGTGGATCAAAATGGCTGGTTTCCCTAAACAAATGCCTAAAATCGCGACCTATTTGATCCAAATTTAACCCTGTCCGCGAAATTTAAAAGATAAATTATAATTCTTTTAATTTATACGCTTTAAATAAGCATATTTTGGTTCATAATCTTTACAGATAGGTTAGAATCGCTGCTGTCAAAACAATATTATTTTTATCTTAATCGGGGAATATTACGCTATTAAAAGTTTGTTTTGGGAAAACATAAACAATTAAAATGATATAATAATACAGTTTACACTTCTGGCACTTAATCGTGCCTTTATATTTACTTAATAAAACCATTTTAATTGAATACTTACAGTATGTCATTCACACCTGTTTAAAAACAACCAGTTTTAACTATGTTTAAACAAAAATAACACCATTTATTTACATAAAATGATGGAAAACAATTTTCTGATGGCATCCCAAAAATAAAATATTAATAATGACAAAGTTATGATTTAAAATTTTAATTTTTTGACACAAAATGTCAGTAAGGCTGTTGAGGTTCACATTTTTTCTGACAATTTATGTCAAAAAATCAAAATTAAACCATCTTAACTTAGCAACTTTTAAGTTTTTCATTAGAGAATTGTTCTGTTTTTTTTTATGTAAACAAATAGTCCAAAATAGTATGTTATGCAATGATGATGTAATTATAGCTATTAAACGCCAATGTTATAATGAACCCAATAATATTTTTTACGACTATCATATTAAAGTAGAAAACTGAAATGTTTCTCACCATTTTGCAGATTTTGCTGATAATATTTTTTCAATTTTACGTTCACTATCGCGTATGTTTAAAAATGTTTTATGTAAACAGTCAGTAACTTGTCACAATGATAAATATTAGATCTGTCAGATTTCCAAGGCAATGGTTGATATTGACAAAATATTGCTATTGGTCAATATTGATTTATATGGCATTTTCTATTGGTTAAAAATTAAATTAAAGTATGGGAGTGGAAATAATATTAAACTTTTGTAAAATTTTTTAATAAAGGTTAACTTTTTGTAGCACTGTCTTGTACATGAAGTTCTTTCTTGTGTGGGTGCTGGTAATATTGGCCGACTTCATCTTGGAGTTTCGTTTCGAATTCTTATGGCCGTTTTACCTGTTGCTGCGCTCCGTCTACGATTCCTTCAAGTACCAAGGGCTGGCGTTCTCGATTTTCTTCGTATGCATAGCACTCACCTCCGACATGCTGTGCTTTTTCTTCATACCAGTGCATTGGTTGTTCTTCGCTGCCAGCACTTACGTGTGGGTGCAGTATGTGTGGCACACAGATAAAGGGATATGTGCTCCAACGATTATACTTTGGGTGAGTACATTGTTGATACCAATAAGCTAAAAAAAATTGAGGTTAGGATGTTGCTTCCAACCACAATACCCAAAAACAGGTATAGTCGACGCGGCGAATGTTTCAAATTGCGTCATCAATGTCGAATGTCAAATGTCAAAAACCGATTTCTCGACATACGGTTAGGTTAGGTTTCTTAGATTACATATTTAAAAGATAACAACAAAACAAAACATTCGCCGCGACAACTATAGTTATCATCTGTTCTGCATTTTTCTAATATTAAATCAAAGTCTGTATCAACAAAAAACACGAGTACAGATAAAAAAAAATGAACTGTACGTAGGTACTTCTCTTATTGCATTAAAGGTGAATTTATGCTAACTAAAAATAAGAAATTAAAAAATAAGAAATAAGAATAAGAAATAGTTTCATTTGTTGTCATTTATGTCTGATAAATAATAAAAATAAGAAATAAGAAAAATATGCAAAAGTGAGGTTAAACCTGATTGTTTGACAGTTCCCAAAGCGTTCGTTTCTTTGGTTGGTTTGTTCTGTGGTAACCTTTTAAAAATTAGAATCAGAATTAAAAAAATTGTATTGCTTGCAACAGCATTTTTACTGTTGCAAAAAAGAATTGTTCGTAAGAAACGGGCTGCGAGACGGTACAGCATTCGACCCCTAAATCGTAATCGCAGGGTTACGGGAAATTTTTATCCCTGTCGTCCATATTTCCAATAATATAATTAAATAACACAAAAACAATCCAAAACACCAATTATCGCAGTAATTAAACAACACAACAATTAAGAATTAACTATTGCACAAAAGTATTTGCGAATTTTCCTCGCGAAACAAAAATCTGTCAGCTGATGACGAAAATAAATCATTTGCGCACAAAAATACGCAGAATAAGAATCTTAAGTTGAAAATTGACAACTTTTATTTTTATTTCTTATTTTTTATTTCTTATTTTCGTGAGTATAAACCATTAACTTTTATTTTTATTTCTTATTTTTTATTTCTTATTTTAATGGACCATAAATTCACCTTAAGAGTTGGCAACAATGGGTGACCCAATAACATTTGAAGATCGATAAAGTAGATTTCTGTTATTTTTAAAACACTCTCGATTCGGACAGGTTCTATTCGTGTACCTGGAGGCGGCAGTGAGGCTGCGCGACGTGAAACACATGCCTGGGCACTTGGACCTGTGCAGGCCGTTCGCCGCCCACTGCATAGGCTACCCGGTGGTCACGCTGGGCTTCGGCTTCAAGTCGTACGTGGGCTACCGGATGCGGCAACGTCGACAGCGCGACGTCGCCAAGGAGAACGAGTTCTACATGCAGCTCATACAGCAGGCGTTGCCCGTCGAGACGGCAACGTCGCCGCAGACGGCGCCGGCCGCGCAGAAGGACGCCGAGGTCGGCAACGTCGCGGCGCCCGCCGCGCAGAAGGCGCAGCAAAGCAACCATCACAGGTGAGTCTCGGCAACGCCGCATTTAACTGTCAGTCGCGACATAACCTCAATTTATCCAACGGAGTTCTTAGAATGTTTTATTAATAGACTTTAAGAGTTTTTACGCATTGTTTTTAGTATCGAAATTATGGATTTTTTTTGTTTATTAAAATCATGGTACCTACAAGAAAACAAATTTCTTTAAAATTATTCGATTTTTAGATTAAATTGTAGAATAATTTGAAGATCTTCACAGGTAAAAAACGATCTATGTCTCAATATTAACATTTCAAGAAAATATTATTAGTATAAAAAAACCTACTTTCAATCAAATACAATATAGTGTTTTAAAGTAAATAATATTTATAGTTTTGGAGCATAGTGCATCCCGTGGGATTTTTTGTGAAGGGAAGATGAAACTATCTGAAATCAGTTTTTTATACACAAGGCAGTAGTGTATTATAGGGTGTTTTGTTTAAAAATGTGTCAATTTTTTATGACGTCATTAATCCGATACCTAACTATTATATCAGGTATGCGTTTATAAAATGTCGCATAATTTCGTAATTAGTGGTCCTATTAAAAAAAATTATATAATCTGTTAAAATAACCATAAAAAAGGAAAAAAAATGATTTAAAACATTTTTTTTATCTCAAATGGTTAAGAAAATATTGGCTTTTAAAACTGACATATTGTTATATTTTGCCTGGATCGATTTGAAGCTATTTTGCAAGAAATTTGAACTTTTATGAGCTGTAACTCAGCTATTTTTGGTTCAATAAAAACGATGTTTTTACCGTTGAATGCGAAATTTAACCACCTTTCAACCTTATATCGGATTTGGCATTTATCGGATTTGCCATACCCTCTCGATGCTGAAAAATCTAAAATTAAAAATCTTAAATTAAAAAACAAAAATATACCGTCATTTAGGTAAATGGCCCAAATAAGAAAAAAGTTTTTTGTGTTTAGCGCACCAAAATCACCCTAAAATTTAAAAAAAAGTTTCTATTTTTCCTTGTAAAACAGTGTAATAAATTATAATTAACAGGAAATGGTAATTAAATAGGTAATAGTAAATATTTTAAAAGAAAACTGTTAAAATTAAGTATTTAGAAATTAAAAATGCTTTTAAATTCAATAAAAGTCTATATAAAATCAAATTTAAACACAAAACCATACCTTAATTTAAAAAAAAAAACAGCAAAAAAGTATTAAAATCCTAAAATACTTTTGACAGTTCTATGTAAACATAAATTGATAAAGTCAAGGCACACTTAATTTATAAGCAACCAATGAAACTACTTAAATTTGCTAAAACAGTTTTATTTCAAAAAAGTCACTGTTGCTAGAGGCTAAAAAAATTGATGGGCCATCAAATTTGACGGCCCATAAAATTATACAATTGTTTCGATACACGGTCAAATGACAATAAAAAAATGTCAAATGTAATTTAATACAAAGGGCACAATAAAATTAATTATTTGGCATTTTATAAATGAATGTCGAAAATGGTGGACATTTTGGATCAGAAATGCCATAAACACCACCAGACATATTTTCAAGGTGAACACCCGGTACCACACAACTCAAAAAGGTATAAAAAAGCTATTCCATATAGTCCCATCATCCCTTCATAACAAATCCCACGGAGAACATTTTATTGCTTTATGCTCCAGGACTATTAATACCAAATAAAATATGAAAATGTGAAAAATAGTGTACCAAAAAATACTGCAAACAACAAAAAATATGATTTAATTAGTTTAATTGTGTAATTATCTAAACAAATTACACTCGTGCATAAAAATAATTATAATTTTGCATTCAAGCATATTGCCTTTTAAAAAATGCATTCGGTCATTTTCATTTTTTGAGGAAAGAGCCCTCCTCCTGTCAGTTTGACATTTGAAATTAAAGTAGGCTTTAAAATATAAAAAGACTTTAATAAACCTTATTTATTTAAACTTACCTTAATTTTATTATCGTTTACACCAACCATCGATCTTTTAAAGATTATAATTCATTATTTTAATCATTTAACAAACACAGTAGGTATTTAAATGTCAACAAATGTCAAATCAAGAAAAGTGTCAAAATCCTTAGCAACGTGTAAACAAGGTGATAAAAAATATTGTCGCTGTGACGAAATGCGTAACAATGGAATACTGCCATTTAATTGGTTCTAATTATAATGAATTGTATTGTCAATAAAATAAAATATCCATTTTTAAAAATCGTCTTAACCTCAAACTTTGACAGCTGTCAATTATGTATCATGCGCAGTTGCCAGTGTTTCGTTTTCGTTTTTCAGACAATCGAGCGAGAAGAACGGGCACATACCGAACGGCACGGTGGCCAACGGGGTGCACCACCACACCTCCAAATCGCACCACAGAAAGTCGATGGAGAAAAGCAAAGAGCAGCAGCAGCAGCACAAAGAGCACAAGAACGACGAAGATCACAGAGATAAAGAAGCTACAAAAAGCGGCAAAAGTCACGCGCACAGCAACGGTGCGGTCGTCGGCGCGGGCGCGGACGACCACCACCAGGACGCGGAGGTGGCAACGCCGCCTGCGCAGCCGCAAGGTCAGAGGAGCGCGCAGTCGAATCGGAGGAGCAAAAAGGAGCAGCAAGAGTTAAACAAGGACAGGGAGGCCAACGAGTACCTTCAGAGGTTGGAAACGGACGCGAAGCGGCTCAGAATCGAGCTGCAGGGCAGCAGACAGAGCGAGCAGGAGCTCAGATTGCAGGTAAATATGGTTTTTAACAAAACTACCTAGGAACGACACTTTTTAGAAACGTCAAATTATACTTTGACGTTTCCAGTAATTAAAATGTTTTGGCAAGCACTTGGTAGGTAAACAATTGCAAATTATACACCAAAATATTTTAATTATTTGCTACTTTGTACAAACAAGTACGGGAAATCTACAAATTTACACGATGTTTTACATAACCTTAAAGATTCTTAACTGTCAGATTGCTCAAATAGTGTTGTTCTACATTCAAAATTGTACGTTTTTATGAAATTTTCAGGTTTTTGTGATTAAAATGTATTTTGCAAATTTTAATTACTTTTCTCATTATTTTGTTTTTTTTTAAGTTTTGCCGTTTATTTGCAGAAATTTGGGTTTTCTGTAAAAATTATTTAAAAAGACATTAGGTATAAACTACAAATTTACATGACGTTTTACATAACCTTAAAGATTCTTAACTGTAAGATTGCTCAAATAGTGTTGTTCTTGGGTTACATTCAAAATTGTACGTTTTTATGAAATTTTCAGGTTTTTGTAATTAAAATGATATTTTGCAAATTTTAATTACTTTTCTCAATGTTTTGGTTTGTTTTTTTTTAAGTTTTGTCGTTAATTTGCAGAAATTTGGGTTTTCTGTAAAAATTTGCATTTTTTAAATTTTTGAAAGAATTTTTCTTACTACCTCGACTCAAAATACGTTGTTTCGTCCCCGATTTCACGGCAGAAAGTTTACGTTTCTTGCATTGGTCAAGCTATACGCGCACACTCTAATAGCGGGAGAAAAAATTTTTAGTCGTGTGCTTAACATTCAAATTTCGTACTGCCAACATGAGAAACAAAAAAATATGACAGTTTTAAACCATAATTTTGCAATTATAACAACAAATAAACAATTTATGTTTATACTTTTTTTACTTTTTATGTTGTTTTAAGTGTTTAATGGTACTTTTATTTGTTATAAAGTAGTAATTTGTTAATTAAAATACAACCTTTTATTTTTACTGTATTGGCACCGCTGAATTACCATGACAACGCTACAGTTTGATTGATTTTGAATGTAAACGTCAGAATTAAATTAAACGTCAGATTTTAATTTTGACACAAGTTTTTTTATATACATTTAATTTTTTCCCGTATTTTCTGCGGGGTAGCAAGAAAAATAGTATACACTACACGGGCAGAAAGTATGAGACCCCTGAACTGCGCGCCATGATGCCTCGGGCATCATGGCGCGCAGTGCAGGAATCTCACACTTTCTGCCCTTGTAGTGTAATATACTATTGTTTTTTACGTATTTTTAATTATTTAAAAACACATTGGGTATAAACTATAAATTTATATGACGTTTTACATAACCTTAAAGATTCTTAACTGTCAGATTACTCAAATAGTGTTGTTCTTGGGTAACATTTAAAATTGTACATTTTCATGAAATTTTCAGTAAATTTCGAGGTTTTTGGGATTACAATGTTATTTTGCAAATTTTGATTACTTTTTTCAATGTTTTGGTTTGCTTCTTTTAAGTTTTGTCGTTAATTTGCAGAAATTTGGGTTTTCTGTAAAAATTTACATTTTTTAAATTTTTGAAAAAGTCACAATCCACACAACAATGTTTGTTCTATCTCATGCTAAAAATACTAAAAATCACTGCAACACTGCACAGAGTTTAACGGCGGCCATTTTTTTTGTTTACAATTCTCGTGCTTTGGGTTTGTGCTGTTTAACAATTGTTTTAAACGTTGGGTTTCTTACGGAGGCACTTGTAAGCCTCAAATAAGGCCTTTAAGTGCTAAGGACAACCATTTTACTCCTCTTTCATAATAAAAATACCTTATTCTATCAGGGCTGTCAAATGACAATTTGAAGGTTAATTTGTGGGTTATAATTCAACCTTTAAATTGACATTTGACAGTTTTATGACAGCCCTGATAAAATAATAGTTATTTACGATATAAGTGGGATAAGAGCTTTATTAACGTACGCATGCGAAATTGGTTTGGGCAATCGCAAAAGTACGTTAATAAAGCGTTATCACACGTATATTGTACAAATTTTTATCTACGCCTCCAAATTAAAAAATAAACGGTAATTATTTTTGTCTAAGACTTAATTTAGGGTTATTTTGACATTTTAACTTTTTTATTTGATTGGTTAAAAGCAGAGAAAAACACTCAAAATGAGTGGGATAAGAAGTTCTTATCTCACTGGCGTAGATAAAGTTTATTTTTTACAATAGAGGAGTAAAATGGTTGTTCTCAGCACTTTAAGGCCTCTTTTAAGGCTTACTATGAGAAACACAACGTTTAAAACGATTATTAATCTGTATAAACAGAGCACAAACCCAAAGCACAAGAATTGTAAACAACAAAAATGGCCGCCGTTAAACTGTGCAGTGTTGCAGTGATTTTTTGTATTTTTAGTACGAGATAGAAAAGACCTTGTTGTGTGGATTGTGATTATATCTACATATAGGTTTATGTTTTTTATATTTAGTTTTTTTGTTCTGACGTGTTCTCTGTTGTTGAACAATCTTTTTTGAACTAATAAAGATATTTCTATTTCTAACTCAAAGTATCTAGTCACCAGAGGTAACTAAGTATCTTAGAAAAGTAACTAGATACTTTTTAGAAGTAAATTTCCCAGTAACTTTCTGTTGGTAAGAATATTCGCTTCGCAGGTGGCATCGCTGACGACTAGCGAAAAAGTGTCGAAGGGGGAGCTGTCGTCGATGCAGCGCGAAGTGGAGGAGCTGCAACAGCGCCTCCAGTCGGCGCACAGTTGCCGTTCGCAGGACAAGCAGACGATCGGGCAGCTGGAGAGGCGGCTGACGGACGAGAGACGGCAACGCGGCACTCTCGAGTCGCAGCTGACGCAAGAGCGCAAAAGCAGGAAGCAGGAGGAGCAGAGGGCTGCACAGGTGAGTTTTCATTCGTCGATTATTTTGTTTCGTTCCAGAACGTTTTTTATTCGAAAGAATAAAAAATCATCGCGAGATTTGAAGGATAATATTAAAAAACGGAATTTGTTAGTGAATGAGTTAAATTATTAAATAAAAAGATCAAAGATCCATAGTAAAAAATTAAATTGAAATAAACACTGTCATTGACACTACAATTCTAACTAAATTGAAAAAAAAATAATTTAAATGAATTATTAGAAAGTAAAAAAAAACGTTATGAAAAATAAGTATAAAATTAAAAATGAAATTTATTAGTAAATAACTTAAATATTAATAGATTAAAATTAAAAAATTAAAACCTGGATCAAATATCCATGTAAAACCTTAAATGGGTAAAAACACTGACAATGTCAAATTCTAACTAAATTGGGACAAAAAAAACAATTTAAATGAATTACTAGAAAAAAAATATCAAAAAAAGTATTGCTAAATTATTAATTAATTAAGGTAGTTGTCGTGCTATAAGCATACCATCAGAAAATTTTGAATTTTTGTATACTTATTAAGGACATGACAATACATATATCCTTAAAATTTGAAGTCGATTGACCGTCTATAACCCGAGATAAATTCAATTAAAAATTGGATAATTAACATGGATTGTATAGGCTTTCTGTAGTTCTGTACCAGTTTCTTAGTTATACAGAAAAAACTAACTGTCAGAAGCTTTCAAAAAACTAACATTGTTTTAATGTATTTTTGCTGAGTTTAAAAAAAAATAATTAAAAATTTTTGACCGTCCAATTGTTTATAAATAACCGTTTAAAGTTCAACAATTTGTAAAAAGTATACATCACTAGTGTCAGATAAAAACAACTTGGCAAGGCTGTACGCGAGTATAGATATAATTTCCGCAGTAAATTCAAACGTCTGATTCAGTCTCCAATATATCTATTGGTTGAGCATAAGCGACGTTGCCGGATTAAAACTTATGAAAATATTTGAAAGTATTACGTAAAAATAACGTCTCCAGGGTACAGTCTTGCGAACAAATTATGAATCACTTAGCTACCAGCTCGTATACTTTTACGGTGCGTATAATCTAAAATTTTTTGACAATATTGTACCACGACAACTACCTTAAATGGGTAAATTACATTAAAATAAACACTGTCACTAACACTGTCAAATTCTTACTAAATTGGGGTGAAAAAAAATAATTTAAATGAATTATTAAATTAAAATTTAAAAAAATTAAAACCAGGGTCAAAGATCCATGGTAAAAAATTAAAAGGGTAAATTACATTGAAATAAACACTGACACTGTCAAATTCTTACTAAATTGGGGCAAAAATAAACAATTTAAATGAATTACTAGAAAAAAATATCAAAAAAAGTATTGCAAAATTATTAATTAATTAAATGGGTAAGTTACATTAAAATAAACACTGTCACTGACACTGTCAAATTTTAATTAAAAAATCAATAAAATTTATAGCAAAATTTGAAGGATAAAATTAAAAACGAAATTAGTGAAAAACTTAAAAATTATTAAATTAAAATTAAAAAAAAGTAAAACCAGGATCAAAGACTACTAAAATTCTAACTAAATTGAAAAAAAAAACAATTTAAATGAATTATTAGAATAACTTAAAATTTGAAAGAAATGCACTAGATTCTGTCATAAAGGTTGCCAGATTTTGTTTGAATTTACCTTCAGTACAAAAATGACATAACCAACAATTAATAAAAACGCCAAATTGACAATTTGCATTGTTAATTTTGTCATTTTTAGAATAAAAAAGTTTCAGGTGCTTCTTTATGGACCCTAAGGAACAACCCATTTTAATATATAACTTTAATTACATAACACCCCGTATAGTTTTCTACTTTTGATAAAATATGGATGTAGCCACTATTGCAAGTAGACGCCTCAATTAATAATTGATATTTTGTAAACTAGATAACTTATTTTTTATTGTTTTTTAAAAAATGTATGTAAAACTAACCTAAAATCGTAAACAAAAATTCAGTATGGAGGTTAAAATTTAATCGTTGTCAAACCAGTTCGCTTATCTAAACAAAATTTAAGGCTTTTGGTTGGTTCATTTTATAACGAGGAAAATAATCGGCACCAAAAACGTTTGACGGTGTGTATCACCTGATGTTCTTACATCTCGCCTCTGTTGACTTAACAACCGAGCATATAAGCTGAAGGAGTCCTTTGTAGGTTCAATTTTTTCCTATGAATATTACCAGGGATGGGTCAAGAAAGTTTCTTAAGGAAACTATAAAATTGAATGTTTACTAAAAACTTAACGGTGAGTTATTCGTTGTGCAGGCGGCGGCGCAGCAGCTGCAGCAGCAGCAGCAGCTCGCGTCGCGCGGCGAGTGCACGGAGGCGTGCAAGGCGCGGCGGCGCGAGCTCGAGGCGGAGGCGGGCGAGGCGCGCGCGCAGCAGCGCTGGGCCGAGGAGCGGTGCGGCGCGCTGCAGGCGGAGAACGCCGCGCTGGCCGAGCAGCTGCGCGAGACCGACGTGCTGATGTCGGCGCTGGGCGCGATGCAGGAGAAGACGACGCACCTGGAGAACTCGCTGTCGGCCGAGAACCGCATCAAGTTGGACCTGTTCAGCGCGCTGGGCGAGGCAAAAAGGCAGCTCGAGATCAGAGAGAGTAAGTTCGCTTTTTTGTTTTTTTTTTCGTTTTTCTACGATGCCATGGTGTGCTTTGGGAAGAATAATAAGAATTTAATGACATAAACTAAGAATTAAAAAAAAACTACCTTAACTTTTTTTTTCTTCAAATTTTATGGTAAAAAGTGTTTTTCTCGTTCAGAAAAGCAATTGTATTCCAATTCTATTTATAGTTGGTTAATTTTAATTAATTTTATGGAAATTTTATTGCAAAATCCTTTTTTTGTGAAAATATTATTTTTATATCATAAAATAAAAATTAATCAAAAAACCTTCACTATAACTCTTTTGTTTAATTTTATTGTGAAAAGTGTTTTTCTTACTCTGAAAAGCAATTTTATTAGGATTCTATTTATTATATCAAGTTTATAGTCAATTTACAAAATTTAATTAATTTTATGGAAATTTTAGTTTTATTGTGCAATAAATCTTTTTTTGTGAAAAAATATTAATTTTATAACATAAAATAAGAATTAAAAAAAAACTTTACCATAACTGTTTTTCTTCAAATTTTATTGTAAAAATTCTATTTATAAAATTTGGTTTATAGATAATTTACAAAATTTAATTAATTTTATGGAAATTTTATTGCAAAAAATTTTCATTTTTCTAGAATACCATGGTTTGCTTTGGGAAAAATAATAAATTTATGACCTAAAATAAGAATTTAAAAAAAATTACCTTAACTGTTTTTCTTTAAATTTTATTGTAAAAAGTTTTTTCTCATTCAGAAAAGCAATTTTGTTCCACGCGGTTTATAATTTAAACTTTATTGTTGTCAACATTCGATAAAGAAATACCTTGTTATGGCCTAAGCCGATAAAAATTTTTATGAGGCAAGTAATTAGTTCGATTTTTTCTCGCTAGGGGTATTGTTTTGACAAATTAATCCTTTTCTAAGAAATTAACGTACTAAACTGGTTTAATTTATTTATAATAAGCACTAATTTGTTTGTTTTATTGTTAATGTTTAATATTTTTCATTAAATTATTGTAAAATTAAATATGAATAGTAAAACAAAAAGTGAGGTTAGGCAACCAAGAAAACGCACGATTCTTTTTCTACGATTTAAATTATCTTTAAGTTTTGATTTGCTTTAAGTTTTTAGTGAAATAATTAAATGTTAAACACAGCTTAAACATTCAAAACTACCTATTTTTTAAATAAAAATCCAAACAAATTGAAATTAGATACCTACCTATTTATTAAACAATTTAATTGAATTCAATGTAAAAGCAAAAATCCATTACTACTTAATCATGTTGCTAGGTATTGTCAAACTATTACTGCTTCTAAAAGCAATAATAATTATTGTACATTTGATGTAATCTTTAGCTTATAAATAAATGAGATTCTAAAAAAGTGAGGTTAGCCGGCTTTGATGTTGAATTAAATTGACCTATATAAAGTGCTTTGAAGATAAAATGTTGTATGCCATTCGGCCAAGAAGTGCCTTTTTGTGCTTCGCTCAATTGTTCAAACCTTGAGCTTAGCCTAATGACATAAATAACTATTATGACATAAAATAAGAATTAATCAAAAAAACTTTACTATAACTTATTGTAAAAAGTGTTTTTGTTACTTTGAAAAGCAATTTTATTAAGATTCTATTTATTATATCAATTTTATAGTCAATTTACAAAATTTAATTATTTTGATGGAAATTTAAGTTTTATTGCATACAATAATTTTTTTGTGAAATTTTGAGCATTGAAAAAATTGTAGAATTTTGCAATTGACCTTTTTCGTTTTGTCTGTTTTCAAGGTGCGAACAGAGCGCAAGCGAGCGAAATCGAGGAGCTGAAGAGCAAAATCGCGCAGGTTTTGGCGGTGATGCCGAACGACACGTTCGGCGGCGGCGGCGCGCACACGCAGTCGCGCGTCCGCCTCGCCGCCGTCTCCGCCAACGGCAACGTCGCGGCGACGGATCAGCTGCAGCTGCAGCAGCAGGCGCCGTCGCCCGGCTCCACGCTCGATCCCAACGCCACCGCGTACACGCCCAAAAACCCCTCGATGGTCGCGGCCTCGGAAGCCTAGCTCGCGAAATTCCGCCCCCCCAAAAAATAGTCCAAGTCTCCCCCCCTTGAAACCTAATTTCGGCCGTATGCGCGCTTTCTATCGATTTTAATGTCTATGGAAAGCAGCAAACCAATCGCAGCGCGGCATTCTCCACCGCAATCTAGTGTGCGGTGGAGAATGCCGTGCCCTAATTGGTTTATTGCTTTCCATATACATAACACTTTATAGAAAGGAATGTTGCATAATATTATTTCATTAACAATAATAATTATTTATTTTGATCATTTTTTTGTACATACGCCCATAATTTCTACGTAAACGCCCCTTTCGAGTACTCATCTATCAAAATAACTTAAAAACTTGTTTTGTAGTCATGATGAAGTGTGCGGTGGATAATGCCGTGCCCTAATTGGTTTATTGCTTTCCGTAGACATAATATCTTATAGAAAGTCAAGTTGCATAATATTATTTCAAGACATTATAATTAACAATAATAATTGAATCGACGAGAATTAGAACAGTACAAGTCCAAAAATTTAATTTAATTTAAATCAATTTTAAAGTTTAAAATACATTTTTGTGAGAAGATATAAATTATTATAGAACATGAACAATTTTATAAAATAGTTAATATATTCCCGCAAAAATGCATTTAGAACTATAAAACTGATTTTTTTAAATATTTTGTCAAAATTTTGACATTTGGACTCGTACTGTTCTTAATCTCACCGATTCAATTATTTATTTTGATCATTTTTTTGTACATACGTCCATAATTTCTACGTAAACGCCCCTTTTGAGTACTCATGTGTCAAAATGACTTAAAAACTTGTTTTGTAGTCATGATGAAAGTCTCCCCTCCATCAAGTTAATTTTTTTCGTTTATTTTTCTGCATCTCACGGCCATATAAACTTTCTATCGATTATGATGTCTATGGAAAGCAGCAAACCAATCGCAGCGCGGCATTCTCCACCGCAATCTAGTGTGCGGCGGAGAATGCCGTGCCCTAATTGGTTTATTGCTTTCCATAAACATAAAATTTTATAGAAAGTGAATTTGCATAATATTATTTCAAGACATTGTAATCAACAATAATAATTGAATCGACGGGAATACGAACAGTACAAGTCCAAAAATTTAATTTAATTTAAATCAATTTTAAAGTTTAAAATACATTTTTGTGAGAAGATATAAATTATTATAGAACATGAACAATTTTATAAAATAGTTAAAATATTCCCGCAAAAATGCATTTAGAACTATAAAACTAATTTTTTTAAATATTTTGTCAAAATTTTGACATTTGGACTTGTACTGTTCTTAATCTACCGATTCAATTATTTATTTTGATCATTTTTTTGTACGTACGTCCATCATTTCTACGTAAACGCCCCTCTTGAGTACTCATCTGTCAAAATGACTTAAAAACTTGTTTTGTAGTCATTATGAAAGTCTCCCCCCTGAAACCATTTTTTTCGTTTATTTTTCAGCATCACGGCCGCATGCGCACTTTCTATCGATTATAATGTCTATGGAAAGCAGCAAACCAATTGGATCTCGGCATTCTCCATCGCAATCTAGTGTGCGGTGGAGAGTTCCGTGCCCTAATTGGTTTATTGTTTTCCATAGAAATTAAAGGTTGTGCATACAGCCATAATCTGTCAAAATGACTTAACCCAACTTAAAAATCGAGTTTTAGGTTTCGTTTAGTAGTCGTTTAATGACAGATTCTACGTAATCGACGACATTTATAATTTAAAAGGTTGAATTATTTATTTTGTCTTCAAGAATCTCAATATTAATTTATCATTCTTCCATGAAACATCACTTCCACTCGACCGTCAAATTTCGCGCGATGCGGTGTTGTCGGTTTTCGTTCAATTTCCTTTATTATTATTATTATTTTTGTTAGCTTATTTATTGTGATATAATTGCGGTACCTAAAAAACTTAATTATTATTATTATCGACTAATCTAAGCACACTGAAACGGTACTGATTATTTTTATTGTTTTTTTGGCTGATTTATTTGATTGATCTCCAGTTAATCCTTATGTTCCACAAAAACTTCAAATAACGTCCACAATTTTCGTTGAAGTCGTACTAAAACCTTATGTTCTGTGACTAAAACTTTTATCTTTGTGGACTTTTTTTACAAGAAACTGCATTAAATAAAAAAATTGTTTAGTTTTGTTCAAACAATGGAATATTTTTCCAGCTGTGATAAGTTTTATTGAAATAAACTTCTAGTTTTAATTTAACTTGCCAAAACAAAAATATATGCATTTTGTTTTCGAGAATTATTATTTATTTATTATTTTGGGATATTCTATGCTGGTTTCTGTAAAATTTGAAGTTCTTTGTGGAAGTTTAACTATTTGTAAGGAAACGCTGTACTTAATATATTTTTGATTGTTTATTTAGTCAAATTGACACTTTTGTTTTTTACATGTATAAATACAGGAATAACTCTATTTTCATTTTTTTATTTACTACTACCCTTCTTAACTCTTTTCTTCTTTGGAAATTTTGTATAGGTATGTTATTTATTTTGCCATATTTATTAATATATTTTTGTATTTATTATGTTTTTTTAATAAACAATAGTGCTGCCTATTTATGTATTTTGTTTTACACACAAAAAACCCATTCAAAACATCCAATTGTTTATTTTTTTAGACCATACTACAATGTAAAACAGTTTTTTTGCTAATTATTGCAGGTATGTATTCCCAGGTATAACAATTATTATTTATAATCATTAACAAAATTTGATTAAAAACCTTACTCTCTTTGTTTTATATTTCTATGGGATTTTTCTTCGAGGCAGTAGTTTAAATGTCCCAATGTTGCCGGATTTATTCTCAATACAAATGTAGTGTTTTTAACGTTTTTTCGTCATTTTCAAAGAAAAATTATTTATTTTAAGTAATTACGATCAATATCGTATTTATTACATTTGGTTTTATTCAAAATTAGTCAGTATTAGCGAAATTTACAAACGGAAATGTGACAACTATGGCGCCTTTTTTACAAGTTATGTTTTTCGAATGTTTTGCCGGTATATTGTATTTTACACAAAACCATTACAAATACTGTCCAATTAGGCTACATTTTAGCAAAATGAGGCCTGCGAGATGTTCAATGTGTTTAAAACGTTGCAAAAACGTTAAAGACTTGATAAAACACATAAAAAAACACCCTAAACGTGATCTTCTGAAAAACTTATTTGATAATAACAACAACCACGTGTTGATGAAGAATACATCAAAGAAAAAGATTGCTACTGCCGATAGAAGCGAAGAAATATTATTTTCCGACAATATTCATATAGCTTGTGGTAAAGGCAAAGTTGTGATTAGTGATGGAACCAACTCAGTAGAGTTTAAAACTAAATTTGAAGGTAGGGAAGTTATTCTACCCATTATAAACGAGAATAATAATGACGGTGAAGATATAGAGCTGGGCTCTGAGAAGTACCACTTCAAGATTGACATAACACAGGATAGAGTGAAATCGGAGGAGATTTACTTCAACGACAATATACACATTCTTTTCGGGAAAAACAAGATTATAATCGGTGATGGGAAGAATTGCGTGGCTTTTAAGGTCAATTTAGAGGACAAAAACGAACCCTTGGTGGTGACAAACGAGAAACTGGGCAAAGACGAGTGCTACTTCCAAATTGACATCACTCGCATTGATAAAAACGACAACAAATCCCTTGATGATAAGAGCGGTAAATTCTACGAATGCCACTGTTTTGAGCCTGTTGAGGCCCCAAACGCCTCCGATACCGACTCGGGGTCTGATTCGCTGATAGAGACGAAGTTTGTCTGCGAGGAGTGCTGCAGTGGGTTTGACAGTGAGCAGGAATTCTTGGAGCACATCCGGGGGCACATGATTCCTTGCAGGGTGTGCGGGGAGAGTTTCCCCAACCAAATGCTGCTCTCAGAGCACGCCAAAAGCCACGTTGTCAAGGTTTACTTGTGCCACATCTGCAACATGGAGTTTTTCTACCGGGAGGCCTTTCGCAGACACACTGAGGCTCACTACGAGAATTACACCCTTGATACTGTTGTAGATATGGAGAGGGACTACAATGTACAACCTTATACCAACACTATGGGGTACAATGAAAGTATTAACCAAATTTTGCATTACTTGGGGTACAATAACGATTTTTACAACTATCAAAGGCAAAAAGTTATATGTGAGATTTGTAGGCATGAAGTTTTTATTGGTGATATTGAACAGCACATGCAAACCGTCCACTACGCATACGCGTGTTAATTTTACTTACTTAGTTTCTAAGAATTAATAATTTTATTTGTTTGTTAAAGAAGTATGTTTAATTTTTTTTATGAATAAAATGTTACGTTTTTTATTTCCGCGTTTTTTACGTCTACAGTCGGCGGTAGTTCTGATAACCCAACGTTGCCAAAAGTACATAAAGAAAAACTAGCTCTGGATAAAGTTAATAAATATATTACCAGCATATTATGTACAAAATAAAGCTTACATTATAACATCTCTTAGGAAAACGGGTTTAAATTTTTGTCGCACTCGTAATCGTCTCTGAACGGGTTGTTTTTGTCGTCTTCGTCCTCTTCGATTTCGAAGGGATTTTTCTCGCGCTCGTAATCGTCTTCGAAGGGGTTGGAACCGGCTTTGGCCGCCGTTTTTGGGGCGGCCTTTTGGTGCGGAGCCGCCTGGAACTTGTGCTTGCTAGGGTCCAAAGACGAGCTGTACTGCCTTTCCGAGATCCTGAAAAATAGTTTGAACATAACCTCAAAGCGGTTTTACACGCTAAACGATGCTGTTTTTAGTCAAATTGACAGTCCAAATACTCGGTAGGAACAAGCCTTATATTTTGCGATTGTAGAAAGAAATAATGAATTATAAATAAAAAAAATAATTACCTATGTCAAAAATAATATTTCTTTTATATAAATTCTTTTCAAAGCGAAGATTATTATCCTCTAGGAATACTTTCTCTTCTGGGCCGTAAAGCAACCTATATTTAACTACTTTTTTTACATGATTTTACTCATCCAAGCACCACCAAATCCAAATTAATTGCATTTTTAACTACTAATTTCGACAACTCAACTTGACAACTGCACAATGTAACCTACAATAATTTATACATAACCGCAATTAGATTTATAACTAGCTTAGTTTGTTTAAATCAATGCGACCAACTTGACTACTGTGTTTACCAACCAAAAACAGAAATTTGCAACGTTGCCGCAGTCCAGATAAAAAAAGTAAGTTTTATGAAATTACGGATTTGGAAAAAATAATGTATGCAAATCCTTTGAACACGTGTAAAATGAGATTTCATATTTTAAAAATGACAAAAGTAATAATGACAGCTAAAGATGTCAATTTTTCGTATTTATACTACTGTTCGAATTTTCCCCCAATTTTTGGTCGTACCGTACATTTTTTGTTCGAATTTGGACAGTTTTCAATAAGCCTAAACATCTCATCATTTTTGACAAATTTCAATTTTGACAGATGCCATTTTTGACATCTGTCATTTTTAACATGTTATTTAGATGTCCAAAATAGAACATGACAGATGTCAAAAATAATTATTTAAGCTGTCACATTTTTAAAATGACAGAAGTAATAATGACAGTTAAACGATATTAATATTAATCAGATTATAAAATTTTGTTCGAATTTGGACAGTTTTGAATAACCCGACACATCTGTAATTTTTTACAGATACCATTTTTGCAGGTACCATTTTTTCCATCTGTCATTTTTAACGTGGTATTTTAAAATCTTTTTGACAGGTATAAAAAATGACAGGTGACAGATGCCTAAAATGGGCACGAGAAGCTTAAGTTCATTTTTTTATCTGGACTGCGGCAACGTTGCAAATTTAGGGTTTTGCTTGGTAAATACAGTTGTCAAGTTGGTCGCATTGATTAAAACAAACTAAGCTAGTTATAAATCTAATTGTGGTTATGTATACATTATTGTAGGTTACATTGTGCAGTTGTCAAGTTGAGTTGTCGAAATTCGTAGTTAAAAATGCAATTAATTTGGCTTTGGCGGTGCTTGGATGAGTAAAATCATTTAAAAAAAGTAGTTAAATATAGGTTGCTTTACGGCCCAGAAGAGAAAGTATTCCTAGCGGATAATAATCTTCGCTTTGAAAAGAATTTATATAAAAGAAATTAAAATTTTTTGTGAACGTAAATGTTATCCAATGGCGAATAATGTGTGATGTAATATTTATAAAACCAAATTCGTTACTTTTTTACTCCAAAAGTGTCCATTAGGCGATGTTCTTTTTCTTCCATTGTGGCATTTGGCATAATTTCATCAAAATAAAGTTTTGCCCTCAAAAGGGCTTTTACATTCGAATTCGTTGCTATTATTTTTGGCATAATTATCTTTTTATTTATAATTGACAAGTAAATTATCAATAATAAATATTATTGTCAATTTGACAGTGTCAAAGTATTTAATTAAATTCTTTAGCAGAAGTACCATTTTTTAATGCTAAAAATACCAAGTCAAACTGGCATAAGCCACCAACCTAACAAAAAACATGGGTCCAGATAAAAAAAATGAACTGTAATAATGACAGTTAAATAATATTAATGGACAGTTTTCAATAACGCGACAAACCTGTAGTTTTTGACATATGCCATTTAAAACATGGTATTTTTAAAATTTGAGATTTAAACAATGTTAATGGTGAAAATTCCGTTTATTTGGACGGTTACTTTATTTTCGTATAGATGTCGCTTTGTACAAATATTTAATTTGTATAATTTTTTAGATAATATTAAGTATTTGTCGTAGAAAAAAACCCATAATTTTTTAGATAATATTAAGTATTTGTCGTAGAAAAATGCTCTCATTCTAAATTCGTCATTTTTGTAATTAAGGTTAATTTACACAAAATGTCGCAATATTTTTTGACAGAATCTGGTCACCTTATACTAAATCGACACCGTAGATTTCAAATCTGCTACCAGTTTTATCAAAAAACGTTTCATAAGAGCGCTACAGTCATTTTTCGATTTTTCATAGTTAATTTCAAAAATATTACCTCATTCGGCCTTCAGAGGGCGGCACCACGATGTTGGCCGATTGCTGTTCGCTTAACCTCATGCGGGCCTCGGCTCCAGGTCCGTAGTTGCTATTTTCCTTATCGTAAACGTTGGATTTTTTCGATCTCTCGACCTTTTCCGGCGCCAATTTCTTCTCGCCCGCTTGATCGTCCGTAATGACCTTGTACTTGTTGAACACGCCCCGCCCGAAGAACTCAGCCGCCTTGGAAAAGCCGTCCTGAGTTTTCTCCAGCTGCGAATGGAACGTCTCGTGCAGATCTTTGTTGTACTCGCGCGCTTTCAAGAGTTCCAGAAGGTTCTTGTTTTCCGGCTGGCAGGTCGGGCATTCCTGCTCGTCGTCGGAAAAACTCTGGAAGCAGTGCTGGTGGAAACTGTGCTGGCAAAGGAAATGTATGGTCGGCAACTCCAGCGGGTGGTGGCAAGCGGCGCATCTAGAGCCCTGAACGTCAAGAATACTAAGTGAAAATCGCAATACCAAAGTACATTTAAGGCTTTTCAGGTTATGTATCTGTCAAAGTATAGTCAACGAAAGAAATAATATTTATAGTGTTACCGCTTATGTTTAAGCGTTAAAAGTTAATAAATGTTTATAGTATCACAATAACAATGGTTGGTTTAAGAATTTAGCAAGGGTAAAGTGCAATATTTTTGTGCATTTGGTCTACATTTTTCCATAAAATAGCTTTAACTAAACAGCATTTATTAAAAAATCTAACTTCTCTATTATGAAATAAGAATATCTGTATCAAAGGTAGATTAATGTATTAGAACAAAAAATATCACCTAATTTTGTATTTTAAGGTTAGAAAAATCTATTTTGACCAAAATAAATAAGTGGATTATTTAGAAGAGTGTGTTAATATGGTCATAAATATATATATAGGTATACTAAATAATTATTGAATATAGTTCAAATTAAATTGAAGCTTTTATACTTCCAACAACAAACATACCTCTCGGCGTACCTACTTTAAGTTAGATTACAAGAAAACAAACAATTTTTAGAGAAACTTGCAATGTGAAAATAATTAATACTCCCATGACATGTGATTTATTAAAATTTTTAAAGTTATAATGATTTTTCGATGTAGATCAAATTCAGTCAAAGCTTTTTAACTATTTGTATTGACAAAACTTCATGTAGGTACACTTTAAGCTGGATAAGAAAAACTACCACATTTTTAAATACCATATTATACAGTCTTTTAAATAATCCAAAATACTTATTTATTTTGGTCAAAATAAATTTTTCTAACCTTAAAATTACAAAATTAGATGATATTTTTGTTATAATATATTAACCTACCTTTAAAACAGGTATTCTTATTCCATAATAGAGAAGCTAGATTTTTTTTAATAAATGCTGTTTAGTTAAAATTATTTTATGGAGAAAACCAAATATTTGGACCAAATGCACAAAAATATTACTTATTTGGCACCATACACTTTAGAATTTCATTAAATGCAGTATTTATATTCTTAAACCATTTTGTAATGTTATAAAGATTTATACATTTTTAACGCCTAAACATATTATTTCTTTCGTTGACTATACTTTGAGAGATACATAACCTGAAAAGCCTTAAATGCCAAATTTTCAAAAGACTGCGTTCCCTACGTGTTCACGTGGTGGGACTTTGAGGTGTGGAGCATAGTACCTATCTCAAGTTATTTTTTAACAACTTTTTTTTACAGTTTCTCGAAATCGATGCGACCTCCCAAGCAGCATTTTTGGTTCCAAAAACCATTACCAAAGTGGTGATAACTTTAAATTAGTTAAGTATACTAAACATGTTTAGTATACTTAACTAATTTAAAGTTATCATATATATAGCTGCAGCTACTTTAATTTTTATATAAAAGTAATTCTAACTTTTAAATAGCAATATTTTGTAACAGAAACTTCATTCTTTCCTTAAATGGTTACTATAAAGTAATAAACATTTAAGTAAAACTTGGTTGCCCCCAAGAAGACTTTGCAACTTAAAAAAAGGTGTTATTAGTAAAAAAACTTTTGTAGCAGTTACTTTCAGTTGCTACCTAAAGATTACATTATAATTATTTTTACTTTACCTAGAATTAAAATATAAATTGTTTACGACCGAAACATTTTTGGCCAAGTTATCGCATTTTCAAGAAAAAATGTAAAGCCTGGTTCATATAGATGCGACATGCGAATTTGCGAAATGCGAAAATGTTTTCATTGGTCCATTTGATTTGGCGGGAAAAGTGTTTCGACAGATTCTGCGAATTCGCAAGATTTGAAATCTGGGGGGAGGGAATCTTGAGATTGATCCAATATTTTGCGAAAATCGCACGAATTTGGCGTAATGCATTAATGCAGATGCCTATAGGCATAATATATTATACGTATTTTTGTTTATGTTCTGTGTTTATTTCATTTGTATTGCATCGTTGTTGAGTTTTATTTGATCTGTTTCTTTTTTTCTGTCTTTGTTTCAACAATAAATAAGCGGCAATTGCCTTCGTCGCCAATGGTATAATTGCCAATGGTATAATTGTTCATCCATAATAAAAACACAAAATCTCAATTCACCTAAAAGTTTTATAATAAAACAAATAGAAAATGTTAACCAAGTATGGCAAATATCACCTGGGGAGAAAATAATGTCCCTAAAATACCATGGCAAATATCGCCTAGTGAGAAAACAATGTCCCTAAAATGGTTCCGACAATTCGCATCTACATGAATAGGAGTTGCGAAATGCGAATATTCGTATTTCGCAAATCGCAAATTCGCATCTATATGAACTCGTCTTAACTCGTAAAAAAAAAATCGAAAAATAACGACCTACCCGAAAGTAAAAAAAACATACCTGTATAACATTTACACCGCTGCGTAAACTTTCAAGCTTCTCCTTGAGCTTATCGGTATCCTTTTGGTATTTCTCGGTCAATTCGGACACTTCCCGCGTCTTTTTCTGCTCTTGCTGCAACTCGTTCATCACGTACGACCTTATGTGACCCAAAGTGACGTCCGTAGTTCCGTTGGCGACCGCATCCACCACCAATTGCGGCGAGCACAGCTTATCTTTGGCTATAACCGTCAAAATCTGCAAGCAAACGTGGCAACATTGCAGGCAAGGGGCGGAGCCTACAGCCTCGAGACTAACAGCGCGCCAGCGGGAAAATATGGCACTTTGTTTTCTAAATAACTGTGTTTTATTTTTATTTAATGAATATGTATGTTATAATTATATTAAATTTAATGTGCAATTTTCAATAATTCGGTTATAAATAGATTAAATGTAAGGGCAGTTTTCCATTATCCAATTTTCTTTGAATTGGACAGTTTTCAACTAACCGAAACATCTGTCATTTTTAACCTTATACAGATGTCAACTTTGATAGGTGTAATTTATGACATATGCCATTTTTTACATCTGTCATTTTAAACATGTTATTTTTTAAATCCTTTGAACAGATGTAAAATGAGATGTCATATTCCAAAAATAATAAAAATACTAATGATCGTCCATTTTTGTTCGAATTCGGACAGTTTTCAATAATTATTTTTGACAGTTGCCATTTTTGACATCTGTCATTTTTAACATGTTATTTTTTAAAATCTTCTTGACATATGTCAAAACTGACAGGTGACAGATGTCGAAACCGAGTTAAAAGATGTCAAATAATAATAATAATCAGATTATACCCGAAACATCTGTCATTTTTGACCTTATGTGACAAATGTTAACTTTGACAGATGTCATTTATGAAAAATGTAATTTTTGACACCTGTCATTTGAAACATTATATTTTTAAATCCTTTGAAAAGGTGTATAATGGGCCATCATATTTTAAACATTACAAAAGTAATAATGACAGTTATAAGATGTCAAAAGATATTAGTAATAATAAATCCATTTTGGAAATATAAAAAATTTACCAATTTTTTATATTAATATCTACTACTGTGCGAATTTTTGACAGATGCCATTTTTGACATCTGTCATTTTTAACATATTACTTTTTAAAATGTTGACGTGTCAAAAATGACAGATTTTTACATCTGATGAGCTGCCAAATTTTTAAGATAACAGAAGTAATAATGACAGTTAAATTATATTAATAATACTCAGATTATAAAATTTTGTCGAATTTGGACAGTTTTCAATATCCCGAAACATTACTAATTTTGGACAGAAGCCATTTTTGACATCTGTCATTTTTAAAATGGTATTTTTAAAATATTTTTGACAGGTATAAAAATGACATGTGAAAGATGCCTAAAATGGGCTACGACAGATATCAGATTTTAAAAATAACAGAAGTAATAATGACATTTAAGAGATATCAAGTAATATTATTAATAATAAATCCATTTTGGAAACTTTTTTTCAAATTTTTTTATCCTTTACAAATTTGTTTAAGTTTTGACAGTTGACAGATGCCATTTTTGACATCTGTTATTTTTAACATGGTATTTTTTAAAATCTTCTTGACAGGTATAAAAAATGTAACAGATGCCTAAAATGAGCTATGACAGATGTCAAAAATGAGGTGTTAGATTTTAAAATGACAGAAGTAAGAATGACATTCAAGAGTTGTCAAAAAAATATTAATAATAATAAATCCATTTTGGAAATTTTGAAAAAAAAATCAAATGTTTTATATGATTATCCAAATTTGTTTAAATCCAAAACAGTTGTCAATTTTGACAGATGCCATTTTTGACATTTTTTAAAATCTTTTTGACAGATGTCTAAAATGAACTATGACAGATGTCAGATTTTAAAAAATGACAGGTGACAAAAATGACAGTTAAAGGATGTCAAATAATATTAATAAAAATAAAGAATGAATTCATTTTGTGAATTTTGACAATTTGTCCCACCATTTTTATATTTATACTAATGTTCGAACAGTTATCAATTTTGAAAGTTGCCAAATTTGACAGATACCATTTTTGACATCTGCAATTTTAGACAGATGCCATTTATAGCATCCGTCATTTTAATGATATTTAAAAAAAAACTTTTTGTCAGGTGTTGAAAATAACAGATGTCTAAAATGGGCTGAAAAATACCAACAAAAATTAAAAATGACAGTTATAATAAATCTTTTTGCAAATTTCTGGTCTGCAAACAAGATTTACTTCAAAAAGTGCGAAATTTTGACGTTGGCGGCCCCTTAACCCTATCAACCAATCACAAACCTCGTTCAGAAGGTCCATCGTGGGTTGCTGTGAATCCCTCACGCACGACCATAGAGCTTGCACCCATAGAGAGGGCTCTTGGTGCCCGAAACGACGGCAACACGCCGAGATGGCTTTCGAGTCGTTCTTCGAGATGTGGTAACGTAAAATTTGCTGATACAACTTCTGTTCCTCGTACAAATAAAGAATCCCCTCGCTGAAATTGTGCATGTGGCACACAACCAACGCTTGAGATTTGTCGTATTTCACGTCCAAGTTTTGCAGTAGCTTCAAAGTTTTCTGAGCGCACTTGTTTTTGTCTGCAGAGTCTTCCAGGTTGGACCAAACGTGCAGGTAATGTTCCAGGAGGGTGTTATAGACGGGGGTGCTAAAAATGCCCCCCTCGTTTATTAAATATTCTAAAAACTCTACAAGGCGTTCAGAGTTGTTCAAAAATAGGTGTATATACTCTTCCGGATCTGCGCTTTGAGTTAAATCGTAGTTCAAAATGATATTGTCGGTTATGTTCTGCGATATTTCAGGTTTATAATTCATACACAACTTCTTTAAGAACTGCGTGGTTTCATGGGCCTCATTCTCGACTAAAATTTTGCCATATTTTTTCATGTAAAACACGGCATCTTCGAACTTTAAGTTGCGGATGTATTCCAGGACTTCCGCGTACTTTTGGTGGTCTTCGATCTGCAATTTGATGTACCAGTCGTGTTTTTCGTGCTTTTTCGCTAAGGTTAGCGCCTCTGCCGGGCTGCCTTGGCGGCACACCTTTATAGCTACATCGACGTCGTAGTTAAAATCGCCCTCCTTCATCAGGATAAAGTCCTTTAGACTGTCAGTCTGCCCCACCGTGTTGTTGAGTTTGGTGTAGCAGTTCAACAGTAAAGTCGTGTGGTCTTCGGTGGCGTGTCCTTGTTTGTGCAGCGCTAATAAGTACATGGTCAACTTTTCTATGTGCTGGGAGTCCAAAAACTTCCGTATAACGTAGCTGGGCTCTAACTTGCCTATGGTTTTGATGTATTGTTCTATGGCGCCGGAAAAATCGCTTTTGTCGCACAAATGGTCCCCGTATTGCTTGAAAATATCCACCAAACCGTCCGAATCGTACTGTTGCGACTTCGCAATCCTAATCGACACATCATACAAATTTTTCTTGAACAACAACGACAACTTCGATTGCAAATCCTTCTCATCCAGGTGATACAACCGATTTTCCTCGTCCAGTATGTAGAAACCCCCCCATTCGCTCATTATAGCCTTGACTTTCGGGACTATCGCGGAAAACACGATGAATTTGTTGTATATGTCGAGTACTGTTATCAAGTCGCCTTGTTGGGTACCCTGTACTTCCCCGGTCAAACTTGGTATGTTTGGACGGCTGTTTTTCGATATTATGATTAGGTAACTTCTAAACCACTCTAACATCACCTTTTCCCCATCTACTGCGTAGCACGGCCCTCTACCGTCGGAAGTGTAACAATATATCGCCTGAAAGTGGGCCAACTTTAAACGTCTATATCTCAAAAATTACTGAAATACAATTTTAGGATGTTAATAATATATTTTTCATATTAATATCCATGTACAGTTCATTTTTTTATCTGGACTCGTGTTTTTTTGTTAGGTTGGTGGCTCATGCCAGCTTGACTTGGTATTTTTAGTATTTAAAAATGGTACTTCTGCTAAAGAATTTAATTAAATACTTTGACACTGTCAAATTGACAATAATATTTATTATTGATAATTTACTTATCAATAATTATTATAAATAAAAAGATAATTATGCCAAAAATAATAGCATCGAATTCGAATGTAAAAGCCCTTTTGAGGGCAAAACTTCATTTTGATGAAATTATGCCAAATGCCACAATGGAAGAAAAAGTACATCGCCTAATGGACATTTTTGGAGTAAAAAAGTAACGAATTTGGTTTTATAAATATTACATTACCATTGGACAACATTTACGTTCCCAAAAAAATTTTAATTTCTTTTATATAAATTTTTTTCAAAGCGAAGATTATTATCCGCCAGGAATACTTTCTCTTGTGGGCCGTAAAGCAACCTATATTTAACTACTTTTTTTACATGATTTTACTCATCCAAGCACCGCCAAAGCCAAATTAATTGCATTTTTAACTACGAATTTCGACAACTCAACTTGACAACTGCACAATGTAACCGACAATAATTTATACATAACCACAATTAGATTTATAACTAGTTTGTTTTAATCACTGCGACCAACTTGACAACTGTATTTACCAACCAAAACCCTAAATTTGCAACGTTGCCGCAGTCCAGATAAAAAAATTAACTTTATGATACGAATTGTAAACTAAATTAAATTTAGGTTATATCAAATTTTATAATATTTATATTATGTAAATGCAACTGAAAATATCGTAAATACAATGAAAAAAAAAACATTGGCAAAACAATTGGTATACAACAGAAAACAAACAAAATGGTTAATTATTAAAACCATCTGCATATTAATATGTCTATAATAAAAATCTTTAACTATCTTGGTCAAAATTCAACGCTGCCAAATTCTTGCTGTTATAAACATGCGATTATAAAATCCAAAATATCATTATTTTAAATGTTCAGAACAATTTTATTCAAAGGGTAATACGAAAAAATGTCAATTTTATGGAAAAAAGTAAATTTCCAACGCTGATTATAATCATAATATTATGATTATAATAATTATTCCTTTTATTTTAATTTAGTTAGAATATTCTACCGGGCCGCAAAAAAAAATTTCGGTGCTTATAATTTTGTAATTTAACTTTATAAATCATTCATTATATGTATTGTAGTTGTAGTATTTTTATTAATTAAAATAATAATAAAATAAGTCGTTAATTGCTACTTTTTTTTAAATGTGTATATTTAACAAAAAAAAATTTTTTCCCAAAAAAGACAATTTTTTCAAGGCCTGGAAAAAAATCAGTTTTTTCATAAATTTTTCCGTTTTTTTTCGAAACTTTAAAAACAAAAAATAAAACGGCGCCCCATAATATTTGTTACAAATTTCTTTTAATTATCTTCAAAAAACTCATAGATATCATAAATTTACTTACATCATTCCTCCCCACCATAAAGTGACTCTCCTGTGTGGATTCAGCTAAAACAGTGCAATTTTTGGCGCACCCTTTATTATCCAAATGAAACTAAAAAACGAATAATTGATTTTACATTATTTTCGAAAATATATTATACACCTTTTGTTCCTTATCTTTATGCGTTATATTGTAACCAATTACAGAACAATCTGTCGCTATATACAAAAAAATATTTGCTGCCGACGATTTAAAAGCCAACCCCGTCACCATAGAGCTTGCATCCCTCAATAATTTTTGCTTGCAACTTTTTTCTCTAG
Source organism: Brassicogethes aeneus (assembly GCA_921294245.1). Classification (NCBI taxonomy): domain Eukaryota; kingdom Metazoa; phylum Arthropoda; class Insecta; order Coleoptera; family Nitidulidae; genus Brassicogethes; species Brassicogethes aeneus. Next base: position 5,152,976 of record OV121140.1, read on the forward strand.
TTATATCACCTCTAAAATTATTTTGTGTATTAAGAACAAATTTATAATTTATGATTAATCACCTGTATAAAACCAAAGATCCATCGACAAAACCTACAGCCATTAGCTGCAAACTATCATGCACACACAAAACACTTGCTTGTACTGCTCTGTTGCCAGGTAGTGCCCTTGTGATTCGGCAGCAGTATGGTGTACCGTTTTTGTCCAAACGACTTGTATCCCATACCTTAATCAAAGGGTTTATCCCAGGTTCATCATGCTAAAATATTGGCTAGATATATAACTGTCTTTAACAGCTAGATTTGTCTTAAAAACTATAGTAAAAACCAAATTAATTGCCATAACTAAGAAACTGCTATATTGATAGATCAAATCAAATCAAATCATTTATTGGTGTTATTTACAAAAGGTTGTATTACAGAAACAGAAAAGAAATGCACATAACATAGATGTATATAGAAAAGCAAAAACACTCATAACACAAACATTGCATATATAAAAGAACATTTATCACAGAGTTGATATATCACAGTTTAAAAATTCATCACAGTCATAAAAAGCCTTAACATTTAGGAACATCTTAATTCTAGTGTCTTACCCCTATCGTGACTAATAAAGGCGAATTTCTAAGCTGATAACTATAATCCACGGATATTTCATATCCCCTAAAACTTGTAATGTGCCATGTTCGTGATATCAAGTGTATTTGACCTAAAGAATCGCCCAATACTAAATGATTATTACCGCTGGATGATGTTGTTACAAGACTTTCCTACAACTAAACATTTTAACATACTTTAAGCATATTTTTTGATAACAACCTTAAACGATTCGGCTATTATCCCGTTATCAACGCCCTGTTTTATGTCGAAAAAGTGGAATTTACGCCACTAAAAAATACAAAACATTAACAAACATTCTAGGTGTCATAATTTGTTGTTTTTACCTCCAAAAATGCCATATTAATGTATTTTTTTGCTTAAAAACACCACAAAAACATTATTGACAGCGAACCGTCAAAACTACTGTCAAATTTTATCGATACATTTGAACTACTTGTTCAACAAGAGTGCTTAAATTCATTTAAAACAGTGAATATCAGCATTTTTAATGTTATTTTATACGTCTAGTGCAATAATATTGTTGAATACGAGGCGTAATAACATTATTTGATATAATTTTTTATTGATTTTTAAATTTGTGTTATCAAATTTGGCAAGAATGACACTACCAACTTAACAATTATGCAATATATTCGTTATTAAACAATATTAATTGATTTTTACACGACAAAATAACATTGTAGAGTTAAATTAAAACAAATAAGGTAATAATTTAGGGTTATTTTGGTTTTATGAGGATTTTTTTGACATTATAATCTGACAGCCACAGGACTTGGCAACGTTGTTTCAGCAGTGTTCAAAACATGGAAGCACAGGGCGCTTATGGTGGTGGCAAAGCTGGGGGTGCATTCGACCCCATATCGTTCGTGCAGAGGCCCCAAGTGATACTTCGGGCAGTTTGCTGGGTAAGAAATTTTTTTGGGTAAAATTTGCAAAAAACCCTGCTCGGATAGCTCGAAAATCAAACGTAAAATCGCGATTTTCAAATAATCGATTTTTTGACAGGTTCTTGGTGGGGGTGTGTCATTTGTCTCATTGATTATTTGATTTTTGGGTCAAGAATATACTTTTAACAAATAAATTTTGATAATTTTTCGTTTTACTGTACATTTTTATCGCTTTTTTAACGATAATAATGTTTAATTTACGTTAAATAAACATTTATGTTAATAAAACAAATGACTATCTATATACTAGCTGCATTTTTATTGGTTGTTAAGTAACAAGTTGTTACTAACAACGCACTAGATTCTGCCCAAATAAACTATTTTTCTATGATGTTTATTTTCAGCTTTTCTCGATAATAGTTTTTGGATGTATTTCTTCTCAAGGCTGGTTATACGATGAAGCCTCCAAAAAAAACAAGTGTCTCTATAATGGGGACTCAAACGCGTGCAACTATGGAGTAGGCATTTCCGTTATAGCCTTTTTGGCCAGCATGGGTTTCATTGCAGGAGAATATTTATTCGAACAAATGTCCTCAGTCAAAACAAGAAAACACTATGTTTTGGGCGATCTAGGATTCTCAGGTAATTCAACACCAATGGAATTTTTATTAGCTGTATTTATGGCCTTTGAGTTTATGTAGGTCAAGTAAGAAATTCAATTAAATTTAAGTGGTGTAATAAATACCTATGTTATTTGACAGTAAAAATTTATCTTTTGTTTGTCAAGGTCGCATTTGTTTATTTTGAAGGTTACAAACGTCAAATTGACGTTTTGGGCCTTGAAATCGTAACTTTTGTGTTTATTTTGCTATTTTGATGGAATTTTTAGTGTATAATGAAGAAAATACGTTTTATATCACGGTTTTAATGATATTTTAAGGGTTACAAACATTTTATTTGACAGCAAAAAATCACTTTTATCTGTCAAGGTCACATTTGTACATTTTCAAGGCTACAAATGTCAAATTGACGTTTTAGGCCTTTAAATCGTAACTTTCGTATTTATATCGCGATTTGGATGGAATTTTTAGTGTATAATGAAGAAAATACGTTTTATATTGTAGGAGCATGGTATTTTCTGTATTTTGTATTTATATCACGGTTTTAATGATATTTTTAGGGTTACAAAAATTTTATTTGACAGCAAAAATTCATTTTTTATCTGTCAAGGTCATACTTGTACATGATTAAGGCTACAAACGTCAAATTGACGTTTTAGGCCTTGAAACTTTCGTATTTATATTGCGATTTTTATGGAATTTTTAGTGTATAATGAAGAAAATACGTTTTTTATTGTAGGAGCATGGGCGTTTTTGTATTTTGTGGGTTTTTGGTACCTAACGAATCAATGGGGAAAATCCACGTCGCCTGCTAATGAATATGGGGTTAATAATGTACAAGCTGCTATTGCATTCTCGTTTTTCTCCATATTTACTTGGGTAAATAAAAAAAAATAAAAAAATGTTTTTAGTATGTTTTTTTTTTAGGCGGGTTGCGCATTTTTCGCTTTTCAACGTTTTAAACAGGGGGCCGATTCGGCTTTTGCCACAAACTACGAGGCCGACTCAGGCATGCCAACTTCGTTCCCATCCTATCCTGGGGGCCCCGAGTCGGATCAGCATTATCAAGAGCCCCCTTTCTCAGCTGGGCCCCAGAGAGGTGAGAAAATTTTTTTTTTTTCAAGTTTTCCTCACAAAATTTTTCAGGTCCAACCGAGTTCCAGGCTCCAGCATATTAATTTGGCCCGAAAAGGTTGGTATTAACTGATTTGAATAGCGGGTATTTAAGCCTATTTTACCAAAGACAAAACAACATAATTCAGTATATTTGTACTTACAACTAGTATTATTTAAATGTAAACATATTATGTGTGAAATTTTAGACTTAAAAATAACCAACAAAACATATGTTAGGCTCATATCATAAACCTCACTGAAAAAATAGTATTCATTTTATTTATTCTTTTAATTTTTCATGATTTTGTTGTCACAACAAAAATCTCGAAAATGTTACATAATTATATAAAAATCGTTGAATGTACAGAAAAAGTATATAAAAAAATGCTTGTAGATACGTATTTCCATTTTTTTTGCATAAAAATAGTCCAAGTGCAATAATTTTGGCTTTAATATTAAATTAACGCGTAGTAAATAGTAAATGCCATAAAATACCAAAAAAATGCAAGAAAAGCAGTCAAATGTGCCATACACTTTCAAAAAAATTCAAAAACACTGCCCAGACAAAGAAATCGGTGAAAATCGCGCTTTTTCTGCATTTTTCCAAGGTGTCAAGTCATGACGTCATTTTCGTTGCGGCAGCTTATAAATACCATATAAATACTATGTATAGTAGAGTGTCATTGTCTGGTAAAAAACATAGTTTTTTAGCAATAATAATGTAGATATTTTATTCGACGGGGTGTTGTAAATCGTTTTACGTGACGTCAACATTTTTAATTTACACTAATTTTGTATATAAACATGATTTAGAATCTCATGCACTTATAGATACGTTTGGTTTGTTTTGATGCCCTGCGTTCTTCACTGAATGTTTTTATTTCGTTTTTATGGTTTATAATGTACTATAATTACATTATTCTCAAGTAAGAAACAATAAGTTACCAAATAAATGTTAAATATTAATAATAAGTTTTATTTTTTACCCACAATCCAATCAAATATTTGAAAAGAATCGCAATTTAAATTTTAAGCATGCCATGACCATGCAGCGTTGCCATATTCATACAGAATGAATACAAAAAGGCAAATAAAATACGAATTATTAATAAATATTGAAGTATTATCGTAAATGTAACTGAACTTTTATATTTTAACTACAAATTGTTAATTAAATATAATTGTTATGGTGTTTTTAGTTACAAATGTAAGGGTGATAGGTTTGGCAACGTGGCATTGCGTAGGTTGAAAGTTTATTGAGGTTATGTGAAGTTTAAAAAACCGCTCTTTTGTATGTTTACGCTTAACCGACAATTAACAGAAATCGTTGTACACTGTGTATTTCTGGTGAAGCTTTGTTATAATATGGAAGGAGGTACCTCAGAATCAAGTCCTTCATCTTCAAAAACCTTGGATTCTGAAGTAAATAAAGACGAATACCATTTTTTGTCCATCAAAGATGAACCGACTTCATCAAAACCTGAAATGAAGCAAATTCATAAAAACACTTGTGATAAGTTGAGCAAATTAAAAGGGTATTTGAAGAATGAGAGCACCTATATGGCCGATTTGGTAAATTTATATAACAAAGGCTGTTTTCAAGTAATAGAGGATAGTTTATCGAATGTTACCTTTGAGTTTTTGAAACCTCAGCTGAAATATGACGATAAATCGGATGAAAAGTGGAGTAAGGATAAAACATTAGGTCTAAGTCTGTACAAAAGAAGCCCCAAGTTGTATAGGTATTTAAGTTATCATTTTCTATTGCCTTCGGTTGATAATCTAAAAAGCACTCTAACAAAAATACCTTTTCCAAGTTCGGGGCCTATTGAATGCATTTTTGATTATTTACGTTTGGAGATGTTAAAGTACAAGTTGGATCCCCATTGTACCCTTATCTTCCAACAGATTGCTCTTAGTCCACATGTGAATTATGATAAAACTCTGGATCAGATATTGGGGTTTGAATATTTGGTGTCCAAAAATGAACACGGACCCACACCAGCTGACAGTGTGTTTGTCTTTATGCTTAGAGGTGTTGCATTTAATTATAAAATACCTGTTGCTTATTATTTTACTGGTGATTCATTTTCTGCTTCTGATTTGAAAGATATAATTGTGATTCTTGTGAAGAAGTTGCATGAGGTAGGCTTTAAGGTGGTTGCAACTGTATGTGATCATAGTTCCACAAATAAAGAAGCTGTTTCTATATTGACCAAATCACATGACAACAACCATTTTGTTGTCAATGGAGAGCGGGTGTACACCATTTTTGATGCGCCTAGCTTGCTCAAAAGCACACTTGAATCCCTAATGAGTGGCAATATAGAATATGAAAGTGGGAAGTTTGCCAAAATTGAAGATATTCGCAACGCGTTTAACTGTGATCAAAAAGTGGATGTCCACAAAACCCTGCCTAAAATAACAGAAGCCCACTTCACATTCGACGACGAATTTCAAACTGCCGCTCATTTATTGAGCCACTCTGTCGCGTCAGCCATACAAACCTTCCATAAAAACGGAAATATGCCCGCCACAGCTTTACATACATCAGAATTCGTTGCAATGGTGGATGAGCTATTCGACTCTCTCAACAGCAACTTAAAAAAACACGATTCAAAAAAATTGCGGTGCCCTTTAACCGGTGAATCCCCGCATGAAACTTTTTGGGCGTCGGTGTTGCCCAAACTGTCCAACTGGACTAAAAACTCCTCTGAAGGTTGGCAGGTGACCATCAAGGCCGTGCAGTCCCTCTGGCGCGATTTGCAAGCCAGGGGACTGACGGTTTTGTCTTTGAGGAACCTCAATCAAGAGGCCTTGGATAATATGTTTGCGCAGATCTCTCAGACAATATCAACGTGGCCAATCGAGGATGATCCAACATGTTGTGATTTTATGGAAGCCCTGAAGGTTGAGGCCTTGAATAACTTCACCACCGCTCATTCTGAAGATGGTTATTTGGGCGATTTCGCGAAATATTTGAATAATTTAATATCTGCCAAGAAAACTGATGATGATGAATCACACAGTCTTTTCAATAATGATTCAGATGATGAGGAAGAGATAATGGAGTTTTTGGAAGAATTAGATTTAGAAATGATTAAAAACAAACAAAACTGATCTGTGCAAGTGACCATGTCATTAACTTTTTTAATATTCATTTCTTAAGTTCAGTATATTTAAATTTGTTAAGAAAAAAATACCAGGGTTAATACCTAGTTTCTTTGTTTTTGTTTACAAATAATGTTTATTTCAAATTTTACTATTCAGATTAAGGTTAGTTTTACATTTTGAGGCACCAGCCTAGAACTAAATGTGATTTAAAAAAATGTGTTGTTATTTTTGCCATTTAGGAAGGAACCTACATTCCCTGTTTATGTTTGATTCAGTAAATTATGTTTTATAATCTTGTAGTTTTTATTATATGATTTTATTAAAAAATGTTTTTTAAAATTGAGATACTTTTATTTACAGTTAATTTTTTTAATCTGGACTCGTGTTTTTTTTGTTAGGAAGGGTGAAAATGGATTTATTAGCCAAACCTTGCGGCTAAGGTTATAAATGCTTAAAACAAAACCTGTAGTGCCTCTATCAGTCTTAAACAAGTTTTTTCTAATTTTTTATCAAATTTGTCATTTGATTGAGTTATACATGCGCAGTGAAATGCATAATTTTAACGATAATATGTTCGTGGAAAATGTCAGCTCCGTGATCTTTAGAGGTGGTTTTTTGTTTTAGGAAGTCGATAAAAGACAACAATCACCGTTGTCTGCTTTGCCCAAGAGCTTACACAAGAAGAGCTACTTTAAATAAGAAAATATTTATATTATACGCTATTTTGAGTAGTTTAACAACTTTTATATATAGCCTGTATAATAAAGGTATGTATCTTTGAAATTGGAGTTATTGTCACAACAAACGTTTTTTGAAAATAGATAATATATATTATATAATATAATAAAAAAGCTGTCTTTATTAAAATTCTAACTTCTATTAAATTGGGAAAATACTATATGTGCATCTCAAGAGTTGGCAACCCTGGCGGCACGTCAATGTATGACGAATTTCATCCCGCAGGCACTCTGCGTATAATTTTTCCTGCGTTACAGCCACATACCTATTTATATTAATATGTGCCACATATTATGTGGTTACAGCTATTCAACATGTGGGTTGAAGCAACCTATCCAGGAGGATTACATCAAAGGTGTGATCTTCATTTTTCAGATAAAATGAAATTTGCCACAAATCGAAATAGAACCAATATTAGGGCAAATGCATTTCCAGACCTACGATTGCCAGGTAATAATTACATATACATACATCCATATTCAGTTTACTGTAATATAAATTTAACTCTTTTATTTTATTTAATAATTCAGTTAAATTAGAGAAAAGTTCCATAATTACAAGTCTTAAAATTGTAAAAAAAACTGTTTCTCAAATTATTTGGATAAAACTGAAAATCTGTCCCTGTATTGCTTTAATTGCACAATATGTAAAACAAAACTTTAATAATTTAATTTTACTACAGTAAATAATATGATGGAAGAGGAGGAGGTCCATTTATTTGATGGCTTTATCACCAAAGACAGTATTTACCACATTAACTCTGAGGGTGTAGAAAAGGGCAACCAATCACTTTTAGACCCTCTGAATACCATTAATAAAGTACAAAGTCCTATTGAACCAAAAAATACTGGAAATTATGAAGAACTTGGGAATGATTGTCGTGTTGAGTGAGTATTTTAAATTTATTAAATTTATTATTAAAAAATATTTATAAAAGGTACCTATGGTTTTGAAACATTAAAATAATAAAATAAACAGTTTTTAGTAAAAACCCTGCAACACAAACCACCATTTTTGGGACACCCTGTATTATTTTAATTTTAGGACTGCAGTTGATGAAAGTTATAAAGAAAATGAAGCAACTGCTACAGATGTCGATGATGATGATGATGAGGATTCATCCACTTCTAAAAATAAGGAAAAAAACAATGAGTTTAAAAGATCCACAAGAAGTAAAAAAAAATTTGTCACAATGTAAGTAATTTTTATCCTGCTTTTATTATATTTAAAATTAGGTATTGTCAGACCAAACAAAAATCATAATTTTTTATACTTTTTAAATTAATTATGTTTGCAAAAATTAACTGCCATATTTTCTACAAAGATAAGATTTAAAAATAATTTAAACTTAAATTTTAAAGAAAAAACTATACAAAATGTGGTGTGGATTTGTAACTAATACAATTCACAATTGATTTTGTTTTCCAAAAAGTTTTTTACACAACATCATAAAATAAAAAACACCATATTTCAAGCAACCTATATTACACTTTTTTGTAACTGAAGCTAGATATTTAATTATACCTACATACTCTCAATTTAGAGTTGATGATGATAGCGATGAAGAACGTGACTTTTCTGCCGATGAAGATTCATCGTACACTCCTGAAGATGAAGAAGATACGGGAAAAAAATATAATCGACGAATTAAATCAGGGTGAGTGTCCATATCCTTTTAGATACATTTCAGTAAAAATTTCGGTCACATCAAACGCCCAAAAAGTATTCCCTTGAGAGAAAACGCAAAAATATTATTTAATGGTAAATTTTACCAAATATCATTCCCAATACGTTTATGTACTTAATTGATAAAACATGGTGTATTATTATTATTATTAGACATGTCTCATCATTCCTCTGGGAAATACAAACACATTTTTATGATAAAATATCTCTGAGAAAGTTTTTCTGGCAACAAAATTCGAGGTCATAAAATTAAAATATTGAGCTCAGAACATATAAAATTGTGTAAAATATCATTTCCCTGGTATTAACATACGTTGATTGATTGATTGATTTAAAGGGGAGCCTTTCACAGCAAACGGAAAATTATAGAAGTGTATAGGATGACGCCACGTTTGAATATCGTTTTCTAAATCTCCCCACGGTATAGAGTTGTATTCGTCAGTCGAGCGTTTCAATACTCTCCACAGTATAGAGGTCGTAATTTCACTTTTGAACTAGTATTAATATAAAAATTATTTTATGCTTAAATAAAACTATATACGACATGATTGTGATTTTTTTATTTTTTTATTAATTAATTAAGCTGTGTTGAATATTTTTCTTAAAGGAATAATTGCCAATGGGCCATTAATTCATTTGTTCGTAGATGCTACAATAACCTGCACTGGTGTGTACTTTTTCATCAACCAGATTTAAATATTGCTTTACTAACATATACCAGTGGAGATAGTGCAGGGTCTACCGACAGACCTCATTACTAAATTATTAAAGTTTAATAGCATATATGCATATTGATCATTTTTTCAACATAACCTCTGAAATTTTTAATACAAATATAGGTACTTTATATAATACATAAATATACTTAACATCATATCCTCTGTGCTTTACATACCTGAGTTGTTACGGTAAATAAAAATAAGACAAAGGAACTATTTTCAACAAAATCATATGCAGAAATGAGAAAATTCAAACTACTTGCATCCATCAAAAGATCAAAACTTCTTGCAATATTACACCCTCTTTTTATACTCTCAGAAATATTGACTAGAACAGTATTAGAGAGACTCCAGTTTCTATAACTTGGTAGAGTAAAGAGAAGTCGAAACCGTTGCGCTGTTTTTGTATAATTCGACAGGGTCGAGTTTCTACCTCTCTGTTGAATATAGAAAATCAAAATAATGTATCTTGTAAGACACCATTGAGTTTGACTTTAAATATAGTCGTGCATAGGTATAGAGCCGAAAAATATAAAAACAAAGCACGATTCAATACAGTTATGATACAACTTTAAGATTTGATATTCAAACGCGGAGTCATCCTATACACTTCTATAATTTTCCGTTTGCTGTGATAGTAAAGAAAAAACTTTATTCTTTATTGTTTTTAAAAATTAAAATTTTCTTCTGTCCTTTACTACAAAATATTGTAGATACGACCTCTATCCTTAACAGGGCAGTATACATGCACAGTAAAATGCATAATTTCGTCACGATTTTAACGATAATATGTTCGTCGAAAATGTCACCTCTGTGATCTTTAGAGCTGGTTTTTTGTTTTAGGAAGTCGATAAAAGACAACAATCACCGTTGTCTGCTTTGCCCAAGAGCTTACACAAGAAGAGCTACTTTAAAACGTCACGTTCAAAACCATCATGGCGATCCCTTACAAAGAATTACATACAAATGTCCGCATTGCCCAAGAGCTTACATAAGAAGATACTCTTTAAAATGTCACGTTCAAAACCATCATGGCGATCCCTCGCAAAGAAAAAAATCCAAGTGTCTGCATTGCGACAAACTGCTATCGAGTATGGGATGTATAACAAAGCACATAAAATCACAACACATGTCGGTTACAAACAGTTGTTCACATAGCTCGAAAACATATATAACCAAGCAAAACGTAAAATATCACGTAAAAGTCGAACACGGCGATCCCCTACAAATACAACGGTACAAGTGTGCGCAATGCCCGAAAGCTTTTACAAGAAATGATTTTTTAAAAAGCCACGTTCGAAGCCAACACAGCGATCCGCTGCAAAGAATTAAACACCAATGTCCGCATTGCCCGAAAGCTTTAAAGACAAGTTATTATTTAAAACGCCACGTTGAAAGGGGACATGGCGATCCCCTGCTAAGAAAAAAGTTCAAGTGCCCGCACTGCCCAAAAGCGTACTCTGACGGGAAAACTTTAAACGACCACGTCAAAGGCCACCACGGCGACTCCACGCAAAGAAAAAAGTACGCGTGTCCGTATTGCGACAAAATACTCCTAAATGGAACGGCTAAACTCGCGCACATCCGGTTAAAACACGAGGGCTTCAGGGTCACTTGCCCGCATTGCCCGAAAACGTTCGCGGAAAAATCCAAGTTAAATCATCACCTCGAAAACAAACATGGCGATCCGAAAGAGCACAAGTGCGCACAGTGCGACAAAAAGTTCACAGAAAAAGACTATTTAACGCGACACGTTAACGTTAAACATGAAGGATATAAATACGCGTGCGCACTTTGCCCGAAAACCTATAAAAATGCAAATACATGTAAACAGCACGTTGAAAGCCAACACGGCGAACCCATGCAAAGGAAAAAGTACATCTGTTCGCAATGCGACAAAACTTTTTCGATCGTACAAAATTTAAAAAGTCACGTTCAAACGATACACCAAGGCTACAAATTCCGCTGCCCACATTGCCCACAAACGTACGTCAACAAGGCATCCTTGGATAAGCACCTTCAAATCTTACATGGCGTGCAAAAAGAAAAACACAAATGTCCACTTTGCGACGAACTATTCTCCACCAGGCAAAGTAGAGGCGCGCACTTCGAACAAAAACACGACGGCTACCGTTACAAATGCCCGCATTGCCCGAAAACTTTCAAAATAAACGAGCCGTTAAAACTCCACCTCCAAGTCCAGCACGAGAATGCCTTGCTGAGAAAAAAAATCAAATGTCCGCAGTGCGAAAAAAGTTTCCTTGTAAGAAGCTACTTAAACCAGCATATCAAAATAAAGCACGGCGGTTTTAAATGCAAGTGTCCTCATTGCTTGAAAGAGTTCGCAACAGTGAGTAGTTTAAATCAGCACATTCGAGTTCAACATTCCGTAAAAAGAAAAAAATACATTTGTCCGCATTGCTGGAAAGCTTTGGCAAGCAGGGATTATTTAGACCACCACGTTCAAAACCAACATGGCGATCCCCTAAAAAGAAAAAAAATCAATTGTCAGCATTGCGACAAACAATTCCTATCGAAACTCGGGTTGACAGGGCACATGAAAACAGCACACGAATGTTAAATATTGACAGGTTAAAATTCCTTAAACGCAAACATTCTGTTTTTTTTTTTTTGTTTAAAGTTATAATAATTATATAATTATATATATATAGTTATATAATTTTATTAACAAATTTGGGAAATTGTATTTTTCTATTACTATTATAATAATTATTAAAAAGCAAATTATTAAAAAAACAATTATTTTCCCTACCCTTACGCTAAGGTAAGAAATTGAAATTATAATTTCAATTTCTTACCTTAGCGTAAGGGTAGGGAAAATAATTGTTTTTTTAATAATTTGCTTTTTAATAATTATTATAATAGTAATAGAAAAATACAATTTCCCAAATTTGTTAATAAAATTTTTCGAGAAAATATTTTTAAAGCTCTTTTATTTAATAATTAAAAAAACGTTAAAAAAATAACTTTAAGGGATTTTTTTAAGTAAATAAAAAATATGCTGTTAAAGACCGTATTTTCGTTAGTATACCCTGAAAATTTTGTACAAATCAAACGAACAGTAACGAAGATACAGCGCAGAATAAAAAATAACTTGGAAAAAATATATTTTATTAAAAAAATACAACAAATATAAAATATCAAATACCTATGTAAAATTATTACACAAAAGTAAAGACAAAAAATTAGTCAAACAAAAGTATATGGGTGAAAATCAAAAAATCTTTGGAAAACGACCTACAACAATTAAAAAACTAAAATGTTGCTTTTTGAGTTTTTGTCCATTAAACTTTTTAATATTCTAAAATAAAGATTTCGCAACATAATAAAGCTAATCTTTGAGATCAAGGAAAGGTACTTTTTTTGTTATGTTGATAATTGTTGTCTTCTGATCTCAATTATGTCTAGTCGGTAACAGTATAGTTTGTCGGGAATAAAGGTTCTGTAAATGGAATAATAATCAAAATATATGTTAAAAAAATACTTATAGTAAATACCATTAAAATCAAAATTGCAAATATTGGTGTTATACATCAGAAAAATGTAACAAATCTCATATCGACATCAAAATTTTACCGCTAGAACAGTTACCGATTAGACATCGTAAAAAAATACGGTAGCGTTTTTATGCAAACAAGCCTAAATATATTTTTTTAAGGCATAAACAGAAAAACTTACCTGGTTTGAATGACACATAAACACTAACTCTAGCACACTAACCAACAAATGACAGGTATTACGTATCCTGGCGGATTTTAGGCGAAATTACAGTTATCGTTACCGACAGGATGCGATCAAAGCAGACAGTCTGTTACCCAAAGGCTGGATCTTTAAAACCAAATTGTTTTTAAATAAAATGTAATTTATTTAATACTTGGTGTTAGTTTCTTTAAAGTGATTTACATTTGTCCTGTTTTTAAAAATGATTTGATTGAAAAATCTAGCGTAAAATTGTAAAACGTAATAAGGGACGCGTTACCGACAAGACAAAATAGCTCTTTGTTTTTCTTTTTAATCGATGTTTTTAAATCTGGGTAAATATTTAATATAAATCTCATATAATTAACATGCAGAAATAATACTAATAAGTTTTGAGACACTTCACTTCTTTTTCTAATTTTTAATTAGCCAAAGACGCCTACACAAACATTTTTTGATTTTTACCCATATGTAATTAATAAAATTCAAAAAAATATATGCTAAAACTTTTTTGTTTAATTTTAAAATCTCTTAGGTTTTATCAATACCTTTTAAAACCTCTACACCAAAGAACACTGCACCTTCACTGCTCATCAGAGTTTGAGTTGGACTTTTTCTTGGCCTCTTTTTGCCTCTCTGTTGTAGAAGGGGTCCTTCCACACAGCCTGTGTTAACCTTAAAGGATTTTTTCTACTCCTATTACGGAATTTGACCCTTCTAATATCACTTTTATCTATGGAATGACATATATTCTATCATCTGATGACAGAATAAACACTCGTGGCGACATCTCTAGAGCTGTTTTTATATTATAATATCTAACAAATTTTAAACCGATCCAACCTCACTTTTTTCCAATTAAATTATTTTTCTATGGTATTTTTTGGAAACGTAGAAAAAGTATAGTCTAAGTCTGAAACACGTTTGGAATTGCATATTCCGCTCTCGTGAAACCGTCAAACTCGCCTTCACTCGAGCGGAATATGCTGTATTCCAAACTTGTTACAGAATACACTATTCTTGAGTTAACTACTACATATATGTAGTAGTTATAATTAATTATAATTTTAGTTTAAGATCTGCGACTTTAAATAATCTAGAGCTCTCTCAAAGATTAAAGGTCAAGCCTTTAAACATAATATGTTAATATAATAAACATACCTATTAAGTATGACAAATAATAAGAAATCTATGTTTATGAATATTGCCTGGACATGTTTTTTAAATAATTTTTTTCTAAATTTGAATTTAGACAAATTGTTATTTTAAAGAGTTATACATGCAAAGTGAAATACATTATTTCGTCACGATTTTAATGATGCTGTGTAAATAATAAATAACATTGTTTTAGGGAATCACGAGAATGCCTTGCTGAGAACAACAAACCCTTTGACAACAATTTAAAAAAGTTAAGAAAAAATGCCATGCTTTTGAAATAAAAATTTAATTTATGTTTATTAATTAATTAATAAGTAATTACGGTTATTTTTTTATTAATTTGTTAATAAATATTTTTTTTATTTTTTGTTTTATTCGATTTAATTATTGTATAGGTATCATAGGTATTTCAATACTTTTTAAAAGGAAATAAAGTAACCGTTATCATGATCAACGATTGTGGAGTTCGGTTTTGTGCGGATCGCTCAATGAAAAGTATGAAATATAGATTACTTAAGTAATTTTCGAAAATTTTCGACCTAGTTGGGACAAAATTGGATTCCGGGTATAGAAACTTACCTGTATTTTTGGACAATATCGCAAGCTTTGACTCTTTAGCGAGGTATTTTGTGATTTGTACAAAAGAATTAGTGGATGTTCCAAGATAGGAAAATTCATGTGTCTGTGGGTGGAAGGCTTTGTAAAGCGCATGGACGTTAAAGCCTGATTTATAGATTGTCTTCCTCCCGTAGAAGATGAACAATACAAAAGCCGTTGTGCTGTTTAAAGATTCCCGTACGGGAATTAGTAAATGGCACTACGATTTTCGTATTGTTCATCTTTTACGGGAGAAAGGAAGGAAGAAGGGAAGGCAATCCATAAACCAGACTTTACGAAAATTACAGTTTACGCAGTTGAAGCATTTTAAAGAATATTTTATTTAGTATACCACTGGGAGACAATAAATTAAACTAAATCACGATTTAATTATGTTCACAGAACATAATTTTTCAAATGAACCGCCTTTTTTAGGTGTGCTTCCTCTAGCGTTGCCATGCTTACACAGTAAATATAATAAGGACAATAAAATCAAAAATATAAGTAAATGTATTATTATAAATATAACATAAATTGTATATTTTAAAGTTAATATTGTTAAAGTGTTTTTACTCAACCCTTTCAAAGCAAGTCTATCGTATCTACACGATTACACAAGATCTCGTCCAGATTTGGCAACACAGCACTAGGCATATTTTTTTTAGTCAGTCCAATGAGTTTATTTACGTTTATATTAATTTAAATCGACAATTCCGACGAAAACCATCAATAAAACAGCAAATCGGAATTTTATGTGCACTCAAGCCAAGTTATACAAAGGAAAAATACCGATAGTACAACAAAACAAACATGTATTGGAATAGTTGAAATTTTATCAATTAATGGTCCAACATAGATAATGCTTCACTCGGAGTTATCTCGTTGGGTTAGCAGCACCACAAAGACCACCGTTTGTCACGCAAAACCACTTAAAACGTCAACGTAATGCACGTCGAAGGAAATAATCACAACTATGATAGAAAGTGTGTCGAGAAGGGCATTCAGTGGTTCCAGCGGGACTTATAATGTGCACGCGTTAGAGCTGGCCGCCGCGAAGGAAAGAAAGCTCAAAGGACTGTCGGTTACAGTGCACTTCTTGGACGACACTCAGCATGCATTTCATCTAGAGAAAAAGTCCAAGGGGAGCGTACTGTTGGACCAAGTGCATCAGCACCTCGAGCTGGTCGAGAAAGACTACTTCGGGCTGCAGTTTTACGAGGACGACAGCAACAAACCCGAATTTATCGTAAGTTTTCCGATATAACCTCACTTTAACGCTCAACGCTCTATTAATCGTTGTAGAGATGGTTGGACCCTCTGAAACCAATCAAAAAGCAGCTTAATGGCAGCCAGACTAAGTTATTCTTTAGGGTTAAGTTCTATGTTTCGGATCCAAGCAAATTATTGGAGGAATACACGAGATATCAGTTCTGTTTACAGTTGAAACAGGATATTTTAGAGGAGAGGCTCATTTTGCCCGCCAGTAGTGCCATATTGCTGTCCAGTTACACAGTGCAGGGTATTTTGGTTTTTAACTGCCAAAATTTATGAATAAAACGTTTTTTTTAGCCGAACTGGGCGATTATCAGCCTGAAGAACATGGTCCAGATTATTTGTCTAATTTGGTCCTATTGCCAAATCAGAACAAAGATATCGAGCTTAAAATATGTGAATTACATCAGTCTTTAAAGTGAGTACATTTTTTGATTTTTTTTTATTTTACATTTAGCTATTAAGTATGTTCTATTTTGAACAATTATGTTTTAATATTGCTATATGCAATAAAAAAAATAAAAATTATGCTATTAAAATTTGGGACACCCTGTAGGTATACAAAACTGAAGAAAATCCAAAAAATTATTAAAACTTAAACACCCTGTACTGTAACTTTTTACATTTTCCTACTAAAATCTGGGATACCCTGTATACAAAAATTCTTACTAAATTTGGATAATTTTTCTTTTAAATTTTAGAAAATATTAAATAAAAAGCTAAAAAATATTAAAACACCCTGTACTTCAACTAACTTTTTACATTTTCCTACTAAAATCTGGGACACCCTGTATACAAAAATGCTTACTAAATTTGGATAATTTCAGAAAATATTAAAGAAAATCATAAAAATTATTAAAACCTAAACACCCTGTACTGCACTGTACTGTAACTAACTTTTTAAATTTTTTCTACTGAAATCTGGGACACCCTGTATACAAAAATGCTTACTAAATTTGGATAATTTCAGAAAATATTAAAGAAAATCCTAAAAAATATTAAAACTTAAACACCCTGTACTACTACTTTAACTAACTTTTTAAATTTATTTAAAAAAAATTTAAATTACTAAAATCTGGGGCACCCTGTATACAAAAATGCTTACTAAATTTGGATAATTTCAGAAAATATTAAGAAAATCCTAAAAAATATTAAAACTTAAACACCCTGTACTACTACTGTAACTAACTTTTTACATTTTCCTACTGAAATCTGGGACACCCTATATACAAAAATGCCTACTAAATTTGGATAATTTTAGAAAATATTAAAGAAAATCCTAAAAAATATTAAAACTTAAACACCCTGTACTACTACTGTAACTAACTTTTTACATTTTCCTACTAAAATCTGGGATACCCTTTATACAAAAATTTGGATAATTTATATTTTAAATTTCAGAAAATATTTAAAAAAAATCCTAAAAAATATTAAAACTTAAACACCCTGTACTGCACTGTTACAGTACTGTAACTAACTTTTACTTTTACTAGGGTAGATATCAGATTGTTTCTTCTTTTAACTTTAATTCTTTTTTATTTTTTGGGACACCCTGTATAATTATGAGGTTTTAAATTTCTTTAAATAATGTTGTTTTACTAATAAAAAATAATTAAATTTAAATATTTAACTTAATTTCATTCATAAGTAATATATGCTTTAATACAGAGAAATTGTGATAAATATTCAAATTAATTTCTGGTATTTAAAGTGCGTACACTTTTTCCGATAATCATTATTTACAATTAGGTGATTCATTGCAGTATGTATTTATGATTGGGAGATTATTATACTGCGTGACGTCACGCAGTGTTGTCAAATTTACGAGTAAATATTTTTAGGGGTTTATCACCGGCAGAGGCGGAAATAGGTTTTTTGAATTACGTGAAAAGACTGGATATGTATGGGGTTGAGCTACACAAAGCCAAGGTTTGTGTTTGTGTGAAAATATTTTTTTCATTGGTAATTTTTTCTTAAATTTGCAGGATAGTTCAAATAGAGATATACAGTTGGGGGTTACGCATTTGGGACTGGTTGTCTTTTTGAACAGCGTCCGAATAAATCTGTTTTCGTGGTCCAAAATAATGCAAATATCGTTTAAACGAAAGCAATTTTTTATCAGGCTCATAAAGGAACCTGTAAGTACAAAATAGTACATTCTGTAACAAGTTTGTAATACAGCATATTCCGCTCGAGGAAAAATTTGACACACGAGCCGAAGGCGAGTGTGACGGTTTTACGAGAGTGGAATATGCTATTCCAAACGTGTTTCAGACATTATTTTCTCTACGACTACGTAAGAATAGTAACGCTTATAAAATGTTAAACAGAGAAAAGAAACCAAGCAGTTTTTGACATTTAAGTTTTTTGTATTGTCAAACCATTTTGTGCTGTCACAATTTTATAATGTAAATTATGATAAATTTAAACAAATGCTATGCTTAAATCTTTATTATAATTAAAAATAGTTATTTACACTAACTAATAAAAAAAATAACATTGTAACAAATACAAAACTAATTTTACAAGTAATCTATGTCATAATCTATTCTTTTTCTACATTTTAAAGGTCTGTTTTTAAACTTTTTGAATCTGTCAAAACTTCAAAGCCGGTATAGTAGGTAACTGGTTTATCATTTTAATATCAAATTTATTATAATTTTGATTTGTATATTTGAAAAACCATAAATATAACTAATTTTTTGTGCCTAAACCTTAATTATTCAACTGCTATTATTTTTTAATTAATAAATAATACAGTAATATTTAAATATTTTTAAATTTTTTACGTTTAGTAAACAGCCAGGAGATGTCGTTATTTGTGACCATTCTTAAACAAGAGTGGGAATATTCTCGCACAGTATTGCAGAAAAACATCCTTTCTATGATCAAAAATTACACTAGAATGTTACTATTCTTAAGTAGTCGTAAAATACTTTTGGGATGTCTTCTATGGTGTTATTTTCCAGTCCGAGAGCTACGACACTCTATTGGGATTCAACATGAATTCCTATAGGACTTCGAAAGTCCTATGGAAATCGTGCGTAGAGCACCACACCTTTTTCCGTTTGCATTCCCCGCGTGTTAAAAGAAAATTTCCTCTGTCTCTGGGGTCAAAGTTCACCTACTCGGGCAGAACCGAGTTTCAAACGGTTTCCGAGGTGAAACAGCGCGGGAAGTTGGAGCGAAAGTTCGTGAGATCGCCCAGCAAAATCGTAAGTTTTGTTTTGCAGTCTTGGTGGCCCAAATTTGACGTTTTTTATTTCTAAGGTGAGACAAACTGTGCCGGCTCCAGCTTTGGAGGTTAAAGGGAAAGTTTCGGTGGTTCCCCCAAGGCCTCCGAGGCCGTACGACAACAAGGTCACTTCTTTGGGCACAAAGGAGCCGAAAAAAGCATGGACCGAGGATTCGCATATGTCAGATGAGTAAGTTTTGTTTTATTTAAATTTAAATATTCATGCAATTTTTTACAAAATTATTCGATTTTTAGATTAATTTGTCGAATAATTTTAAAATCACACGAAAAAAACGATCTGTCACAATATTAACATATCAAGAAAATATTATTAATGAAAACAACTATTTTATATGGTTTTCAATCAAATAAAATATATTGTTTTAAAATAAATAATATTTACTAAATACCAAATAAATTATATAAAAATGGGCTAAAAAAGTTTTTAAATAATGGGTTTTCAAATAAAATATCTTGTTTTTAAGAAGAAATGTTTGCAATAAAATAAAATATCATGTTTCAAAGCAAATATAAAGAATGAAATGAAAAGTGTCAAGTTACTAAATTAACATTGCAAGAAAAATGTAAACAACATATTTTTTCCTAAATTTATTTATTTCAAATAATTGCAATTTAGGTTTAGTCGCCAAATAAAAACTCTTAATAATTAATTAATTAATTATTGGCCACTATGGAGCCAACATTGAATAAAACAAACTAAACTTTAGAAAAATATTATACAGGGTGGCTCAAAAGTTGAGTGTAACTTTTGAAATATCGAAAATTTCAAAAAATGATTTTGATAAAAGTTTATTTCAAATTTTGTGGTGACATTACCAACTTAAAAAAATAAATACGTAGCCCTCCAACGGGGCCAACTTTTTTTTTAATAGTAACCCCCTTTTTTATAACAATTTAAAAGAGGCTTTGTATGTTACATAATAATACATAGGGATAAAATTTGAAATGAACTACCAAACAACTTTTATTAAAATCAATTTTTAATATTTTCGATATTTCAAAAGTTACACTCAATATTTCCTACTTTTGAGTCACCCTGTATGTTTCAATTCTATGCCATTTCATTATTTTGTTTTTGTTATTGACTGTCCTTGAAGATTTGCTTCCTTGTCTTGGCACATTTTCTGCACAATGCAAAAAGAATGATTTAATTTTGATTTCTTAGAGTTTGAGTTTCTGTTATGGGCTGTCTTCCTGGTTTTGTCCTATTTCTTGTACACTGTAAAAAGAACTATGATTTATATTGTTTTTTACAATTTTATTACAATTTCTTACAAAGTACTTGATTTCTCTTTTGATAGATCAGCTGCTAAGTGTAAACTTGGAACTGTATCCACTTTTTTTAAGACTTTTATGGGAATGTAGTATGATTTTTATATTCAATTTTCCTTCTTATAGCAACTATCTATATTTGAAGTAAATGGAACAAATAAAAGCTCATATACAAACTAAAACATTAACCTAAATTATTTTTTTATTTATATATCTCTCACAGATGATTTGTGTATACAAAAGGAAAGTACTGCCATTTAATTGTTTTTAAAATAAATCTACTTACTATCCCCAACATCAATTTTTTTAAGCCCATACTAAGGATTGGATTTTAAGGTTTTTTTCTTTAGTCATTGTTTTTAAAGATTTTCACTTGGCAATCTGAAAATTTGTTTTATTTTTTTTGTCAAAAATTGATTTCCCACAATAATTACCGAAATTGGGTGAATTTTGTGAGTGTTCCAAATTGGCGCCCAACGTTTCACGGCAAAACGAATAAACGCCCAATTCTTAATTTTCTTTTAGCGACGGTGGGTTTTTGGAGCGGACCCTAGAGGGTCCCTTCATGCCCGGCATAGCCAACCGGGTGATAAGCTACGCGGACGAGGAGCCTTCCCCCACCACTCCCAACGAGCTGTACGACACGCCCCCTTACAGCCTGAGCCACTCGCCGACGTCGCAGCAGTGCGACGTTGCCGCCACGACCATCGTTCTAGAGCTGGACGGCGGCGAGATGTACGGATTTATCATTTCGGGTGCGAAAAAGTTTCGAAAAATGTGAACACAGGTGTAATGTTATTAATTTTAGGTGGATCTGACAGAAACTTGCCGATAAAAATATCGCGCATTGTTGCCGATACTCCGGCGGATAAGTGCACGCCGAAATTGAACGTGGGCGACGTTTTGTTGCAAATAAATGAGCACGAATGCACTGGCGCCCTCTATGACGAAGCTTGCTCGTACATCAGAGAAGCCAGAAAACAGAATGAAGGTTTGTGTAACTTTTTTATATTTTGAGATTTTTTGATGAAAATTCCACACCTGTAATTTTTAACCAATCAAAACGTGTATTTTTGATAGATCACCATGGCAACGGTTGAATTTTAGTGGAAATTTTTTCCTCGTGGGTACCCAACAGCGAATTATACTGGAAATTTTTTGACGTTTATAATGACAGAATATTTTTTTGACAATCTGGTTTTTATTTGTTTACATGATAATTTTGATACATTTCCATTACAAAGTTTATTAGATGTTTTCTATATTCGTTGGACACCTCCTTTCTTCTTAATGGCGAAAATGCAGGACTTGAAATAAATTAAATGTCTATGTCTAATAAAATATATATAATATTAGGCACTATTCTATTCACCTTTTTTTCCATTTAGCACTTTGAGTTTTGAATAGTTAAGATGCAAATATTCGTGAACAATTCAAAACAAATTTTCTTTCTTCAAGTAGGAGCCACAATCCTCTAATAATGCGGGTAAATAAGTCATTGCACGATGATTGATCATTACAGCAGACAATTTCACATTTTTTTTACGTCGTGCCGCTTGACATCTTCAAAACTGAAATAACTTTTAGGTTGGGGTTGACTTAGTTGCCATGGTAACTAAATAATCAAGTCGAGGTCAAGTTAAATCAAAAAATAAATTTTAATTATTTAAACACAATTTGGTGTGGAATTTTCTTACCGAATACCACACGAGGTCAAATTAAATCCGGAAATTTTTTCTCCCTCATGAATATTTTTAGAAAATTATCCCTCGTCTTCGACTCGGGATAATTTTCAAAATATTCATGAGCTCGAAAAAATTTCCGGAAATAATTTGACCTCTAGTGGTATTACCAGTGAAAATTTCAGGAAATACTATGACAACGATTTAATATTAATATTACTCTTTTTTGAATGCCCATTTTACATTTTGACCTAACCTAGAATTTTACAGATATAAAATTAAAAAAAAAATTGATTTTCATTTTTTTGTATTATCCGTGGTAAAAATTGACTTTTCCTATTATTATCCCCACTGCAGATAATACAGAAAAATTTCCCATTTTTAGTAGTATATAAAGGCTAGAAAAGAAATATTTTTTTCGTTTTTTTTCTGCAAGTTGCGGAGAAAATGTATTTTAGAACAAATTGGATTAATAAAAGTTATGAACGGCCTTACCAAGAAAAAGTAAAGCATTTATTCATAAACAACGTAAAAAATTCAAAAGTCAACTTTTCTGCAGATTTCTTAAATTTACCGTTTGAAATGCTGGTAGTGTTTTAAAGGCTGTTTTTTGTAGGGTGCGAAAAAATGTCTTTTTTTTTAACAAATTGGATTAATAAAAGTCATGAACGGCCTTACCAAGAAAAATTAAACATTTATTCATAAATAACATAAAAAGGAAAAGTTAACTGCAAATTTACTAATTTTACCGTTTGAAAAATTAGTAGTGTTTTAAAGGCTGTTTTTTTGCAAGGTGCGGAAAAATGTCTTTTAACAAATTGGATTAAAAAAAGTTATGAACGGCCTTACCAAGAAAAAGTAAAGCATTTATTCATAAATAACGTAAAAAATGGAAAAGTCAACTTTTCTGCAAATTTCTTAATTTTACCGTTTGAAATGTTGTAGTGTTTTGAAAGGTGCGGAAAAATTGGATTAAGAAAAGTCATGAACGGCCTTACCAAGTAAAAATAAAGCATTTATTCATAAATAACATACAAAATGAACGACGCTTTAATCTTAACAAAACATTCTACAAAAACAACATTCTTAAAATAGGGCGCCTCACTCTGGTGGTGAAGCAGTTCGCCTCCGCGCACCCGGAGCAGGGCGCGGCGGGGGTTCCCGAGCCCTACTACCTGTACGTGCCGGCCGGAAGTGACGTCAGCCCGTCGTCGCCCAGCGACGCGTTGCAGATGTCGATACATCTGCTGGCGGACGGGCTCGAGAGCGGCCACCAGGTGAACCAGTACGAGATGCTGCCCCGGAAGCACCCGGACCTGGCCTGCGACGAGTCCGCCAAGCCGAAGAACGTCAACAAGAACCGCTACAGGGATATTTCCCCTTGTGAGTACTTGTTTTTGTTGTTTTCATTTTTTTTCCCTTATTTTTACAGTAAAATATTAAACATACTATATAGAATAATTGCTACCGTAAACAAGGGTGACTTTGCACCCCGCGGGTGACTTTAACCCATTTATGAAAAATCTTTTCGCGCTCGATAAAATTAACATTTATAATTTGTTGGTCTAAACCTGTTAATTGAGCGATTATATTGAGTTTATATTACAGGAAAATCAGTGTTTGAAAGAAAGAAATGGGATTTATTACACTTTAAAATTGTATATATCGCATCAGTGCAAAACTCTTAGAAATACACGCGTTACAATTTCTATATTATGCGCAATCCATTGGAATGATGATCCTTGGTTAACTACAGGTCGATTTTTTATTTTTTTAATTGGTAATCCCTTGCAATAGATATATGACGCTGCTAACACGTGTCTAATAAAAATAAAATATATTACATTCATTTTATACTGAAAAAACACTGTGAGACAAAGTAACCCGCAACCAGGGGGTAACTTTGCACACCCAGTTTTTATTTTTTATTTTTGAAACTCAGCCCTATGTAATATTATAACAAAGTTATTATGAAAGAGCAACTCAAGACTCAAATTTTGGTATACAAAATTTAATGTTTATGATTGTTAAAACCACAAAAATTTTAAGCTTAAGTTTGAAAGTAAGCTAAAGCCACCCGTGTTTACGGTATCTAAATTGTTGTATTTTTAAAAAACATCTATAACTTGGTTATTTATTATCGGATTTTAAAAAGTTTACGTCATTTAAAGCCCATTAAGAAAGGTTGAAAAAATAACAATTTTTTATTACACACAATTAAAAAAAAACTCGAAAAATTAAAAAAAAAATTATATTACAAATGAAAAAATATATAAACAAAAATAAAAAAACAAAAAAAAAGTGGTTTTTATATCAAAAATTAAAAATATAATAAAAGATTAAAAAAAAATTAAAAAAAGTAGTAAATGTTAAAAAAACGAAAGATTAAAAAGTGGTCAAATGTTAAAAAACTCGAAAAATAAAAAAACTGTTTTTTTGCAAGGTGCGGAAAAATGTCTTTTTTTACAAATTGGTTTAAAAAAAGTTATGAACGGCCTTACCAAGAAAAAGTAAAGCATTTATTCATAAATAACGTAAAAAATGGAAAAGTCAACTTTTCTAAAAATTTCTTAATTTTACCGTTTGAAATGCTGGTAGTGTTTTAAAGGCTGTTTTTTGCAAGATGCGGAAAAATGTCCTTTTTTTATCAAATTGGATTAAAAAAAGTTATGAACGGTCTTACCAAGAAAAAGTAAAGCATTTATTATTATTTTTTATATCAAAAATTAAATATATAATAAAAATTAAAAAAGTGGTAAATGTTAAAAAAAACGAAAGATTAAAAAGTGGTCAAATGTTTAAAAAACTCGAAAAATTAAAATATATTTGGAAAAAAAGTGGTCAAATGTTAAAAAAACAAGAAAACAGAAAAATAATTTTTTATATTATAAATGAAAAATAAAAAAAATCAAAAAAAAGTATTTGAAAAAAAACTGGTCAAATAATTTTTTATATCAAAAATGAAAAAAAAAATAAAATGACAAATATTTTGAAGTGAAACTTCTTTGCGGACGGGGTAAACCAAAACTTGGCGTTACCAGAGAAATATTTCTCTGGGCGTTACGAAAGATGAAACGGAAATGGCGCGCGCATGCATGCGACGTTTCAAAATATTCAAACAAAATTCGCACAGTACCGCGAAAATAGGTATAAATTTACGGCGCACATGTATTTGTTAAGAATTTCGCATTTTAAATGTAGTTTTTATTCACCAAAGTGACAAATATTTTGAAGTGAAACTTGACGTTACGAAACATAAAACGGAAATGGTGAGCGCATGCTTGCGACGTTTTAGAATATTCGAACAAAATTCGCACAGTACCATAAATTTAAAAAAAATAGTAGGTCGAATTTTACAGCGCACATGTTAAGAATTTTGCATTTTAAATATAGTTTTTAAGTTTTTATTTTAGTAAAAAATGTTTTTAACTTTAGTAAAATGACACTTTTGTGACATTTCGCAGAATGTTAAAAATGTACTTTATTGCCATGGCAGTTAATTACTTTTTATGTTGGAGCTCAAATTCTTCAAATATGCACGTAGTTTTACGAATTTGCGCCCATTTTCCCCAAAAACTCTCATAAAACAAACTTACCTGTATCGCTAACAGATGACACCACTCGCGTGGTGCTAAAAAACGCCCCCAGCGGGGACTACATCAACGCCAACTACGTAAACATGGCGATACCGCACACGGAAATCGTGAACCGTTACATCGCCACTCAAGGCCCGCTGCAAACCACCACCGAAGACTTTTGGCAGATGATTTTGGAGAACAATTGCAACCTCATCGTCATGCTCACGACGCTGGTCGAAAGAGGTAGGTTTTTGTGGTGTACAGCAAATTTGCGCGATGGGGTAGTTAAATTTTTTCTGACCCATACTTTTTATGGTTTTATTCAAGGCGTTTTGTAATTTTAAACATTTCTGCGAAATCGGAATTTCAATTGAGTTTACCGTTTTCGAGATATTTACAAAAAATATAAATTTTTATGACGTCACAAACCTCGCCATGTGACCAACATTCTAAGATTTCTATTGGTTGAAAATTACCCTGTTGTCAAGTTGTCTTGTTAATGATTTCATTCGGTTATGTCAGAAAATACCCGAAGAGGTTATGTACAAATACTGTCACTGTCAGTTGAGTGAAAGATGGTCACCAAATTCATTAAGTACCTATCTTCCTTATTACGAGGTATCATATTACTGTTTGATATTTTGGAGTCCAAGATATATCTAAAAGAATATAAAGAACTAGGCATTATACTAATGAAATGCATTTACGACAAAATATGATTATAATTATAGGTACTTACTTTATTTGTTTAAGAGCTCCAATGTTCAATGTAACCAACCATTCCACAAGATTCCTCTGGTTTGGAGTCCGTTATTAATAAATCACTTATCTAATATCAATTACAAATAACATAACAATAACATTGATTTTCAATAATCTAAATTTAAAAAAACATAACCCGAAAAAAAGAAACGTCAAAAAATCAATTCTTCTTCTTCTTCTCAATTAAAATTATAGATCAAGTGGTTTTAAAACTAAAATATTATAACGTGGCGCCATCTATCGTAAGAATCTTAAACTAAACACACTGGCAACCATAGAAAAAGCTGGCAACGTTGTCAATAGCCTAGTGACGTAATTAGGAGATTTTTTTTTTGTAAATATCTCGAAAACGGTAAACTCAATTGAAATTCCGATTTCACAGAAATGTTTAAAATTACAAAACGCCTTGAATAAAACCATAAAAAGTATAGGTCAGAAAAAATTTAACTCCATTGTTACATGCAAAATGCGTTTTTTAGGGAGACCGAAGTGTCACCAGTATTGGCCGGGGGTGGAAGAGGTGCTAACCATGCAAAATATCATCGTAAAAGGGGAAGCTGAGGAGGACGACCCTTCTGGCAGTTTCGTCTTTAGGGATTTCACCCTACAAGACGTTAAGGTACAAATTATTTAAGCATAAAAAAATAAAAATATTTTATGCTTTGTTTTTTCTCCTACAGAACAAGTCCGAGAAAAAAATCAAGCACATGCAGTACACTGCATGGCCTGATCATGGAGTACCGGATTCACCCACCCAGTTTCTCATATTCACGAAAAAGGTGAGTGATTATTAGATCTGGCAACGTAGTTTTATTATAATTCAACATTTACTGATTTTACTTGTAATCGAACATTGTACATTTCTGAGAAAATTTAATTCTTCATAAAAGTTTTTGCTTGATTTAAAACTGACACATTATGAATATTGTTCATGGTTAATTTGCAATTTTGATTTTTCTAAAAATAAAGTAAAGGACAATCCACACAACAAGGTTGTTCTATCTCGTTTTGTGCAATTCGTGTGCTTCGGGTTTGAGCTGTTTATACAGATTAAAAATCTTTTTAAAAGTTGTGCCAAGTGTTAAGAACAACCATTTTACCCCTTTTTTGTAAAAAATAAATCTTATTTTATCAGGGCTGTCATCAAACTGTCAAATGTTAATTTCAAGGTTACTATAACACAAGAAATTAAAAAAAAAACACCAAAATGTTTATTTTTAAATGCATAAAAATCCTAGCCCTAATGATAACTATAGTTATTATTATTATTAATAGGGGTTTCCCCTTTTTTTAAATGGTCTAAACAAAGTTTGGACATTATTAAATTGTTTTTTTCGGGCAACTTAAATCTGCTGGTGTATGGGACGCTTCTGCTGAAATAAAATAAATTTTTCTCGCAGATGATGGAATGTAGGGCCGACGATGCGCCGGTAATCGTCCATTGTAGCGCCGGCATCGGCCGTACGGGCGTCCTGGTCCTAATGGAGACCGCTCTTTGTCTAATGGAAAACGCCGAGCCCGTTTACCCCTTGGAAATCGTGAAAAACATGCGCGACCAGCGCGCCATGATGATCCAGAACGCTGTGAGTGCCCCAAAACAAAAACGGGACGACCTCTTGGCCTACCCTGATAGCAAAATTTGATTCTAAGAATCTTCTAAGAAGATATGACCCTGAATAATGGAATATTCTTAGAACCTTCCCTTATTGCTAAGAATGTTCTAAGGGACTTTTAAAACATTCAATAGATACACTTTTAATGATGCAATTAGATTCTTAGAAGCTTCTTAAAACCTTCCTAAAAAGCATTCTAAGAACATTTTAAGAATACGTTTTTGGAATGTTCTTAGAAGGTTTCTTATGGAGCTTCTAGGAAGCTTTTGAGAATATTTCCAAATATGTCAGATACCCACGTTCTAATATGTTGGATTCTACATTCGTAAAATTCTTCAGGAGGCGACAAATACGCCTCACTGTCATAATATGACAGTGAAATGTATTTGTCGTCCCCTTAAAAAATTTTGCGACATATTAATGTATATTTATTTAAAAATATTAAATAAACAATTTGACCTCTGAACCATAAGTTTTATGACATTATTTCATAAAAAGTAAAATTGGAAAATTTTGTGGGATAAGTCAGATTTGATTGAAGTTGAAGATAGTTAGGATTATTATACATAAAAATGTTAATTCAGATACAAAAAATCGGTATAGAAATTAATAAATATTTATTTTTAACATAAAATAAAATATAAAAAACAAAATATTTCCTTATAAAATAATTCTTCATAAAAGAAAAAACCAAATATAGTAAATTTAAAAGTAAACTACGTACACGTCATCAATCAGCTGATCGGGCACGGTTGTCAATGTGATGCTAAAATCCTTGCATCAAGGGAAAGTGGTAGTGCAACTACAGGGCGATAGATGGCGTTTACATGAATAATACCAAAATGTCAAAAGTCTGAGTTTTTATAACCTATATGATGCACCGACAAAAGTATGTTTTTAGCCATTTTTAAAGACATTTTCTGATATAAAACCCAAAAATTTTGCCATCTAAAGTCAGTCTCTGGTATATATATTATTATTTCATGTATCCAACATATATTTTGTTAAATATTCTAATATATAATTAATAATAATCCTATTTACCTCTCTAACAGCTGTTAAAGGTAACAAAGGTCCATTATTATCCCGTTCTGCCTCAAAATAGCGTATTAAGGATGACACCAACTCTTGACTCCGACTATTTAAATGCTTCGGCATTTTAAATATAGGAAACACAAAAAAACGATATATAACAAACACAAAAACGGCAATGAAAACTTAAACGATATAAAATAACACAAACAACAAACAAAATAAACGAAATAATACACGAATTAAACGAAATATTCAAAAACATAACTGACAGCTTCGAAATTCTAAAACGTCAAATTCTTTTATATGTGTCATTTAAATATGAAAAATTTGAATGTAAACATGACAACATCACAATTGTTGCCAACTTAATTTGGTTAAAATGCATTCAAATATTCAATTACAGACTTCGATTTAGTCATTTAGTGTTGGTACCAATGCGTAAAATTTTTGTTTTATTGATGACGTGTACGTAGTTTACTTTTAAATTTACTATAGTTCTTTATAAAAAAAACATTTTTATTGTATTTAAGTTGGATAGAAGATTTTATGTAAAAGCTGGATAATTTAGATACCTATAGTAAAAGTATTTTTGTTATCGAATATTGTTTTAATTTGACAAATAAGTATAAAAAAATATTTTGGGTTGTGTTTTTTACTTAGTATTTAATACTAAGTATAGGTACCTTTATACGTAGATTATGGTATATTTTACTATTATATAGGTACCTAACTGAACTGAATATGCTTAACAGAATGTTCCAGGAATATTCCTAAATGAACTTTCTATAGCAATTACTTTCTCAACATTCTAAGCATATGTTTAGAGTGGATTAATTTTTACCACTAAACTTTGCACCTTCTAAGAACCTGCCTATAGGCCAGTGAGAATATTCTTAGGATTATGCTATATTTCTTTTAAGCATGTTCTTTAGAAGAAATATAGCATGTTCCTAAGAATATTCTCACTGGAAGGATTAAAAAACATTCTTAGAACATGACTAGAAGAAATATAGCATGATCCTAAGAATATTCCCGCTGGAGGGTTTAAAAAACATTCTTAGAATAAACTGTGCTATCAGGAACCAAGGTGCCTAGTCGGGAAGGTGGTCTCGCAACTTAAAGCGATTTTTTTGTTTTTCAGAGTCAATATAGGTTTGTGTGCGAAAGCGTGCACGCCGCGTACGTCGCGAGGGACAAAAAACAGCAGAAAATCGACACAGAAGTTTAAAAAACGATGTGATTTGAATGTAGCCTTATTGTTAGATTTTACACCGGGAGAGCCTTAATTAAACCTTTGCGGGCATTTTTACAAAAAAAGTATTTTTTATTTCGCAGTTTTTAAATCGAATACTCGTCCTATAATCTACAGGGTGTCAACCTGTTTAGTATATTTTAAATCGTCCATAAACCGTGCCAATTTTTTTCATAGAGTAAAAAGGAATGTTTTATTATTAATTCAATTTTTAAAACGATGCATAAAATATTAAATGAATGTTTAGATTTTTGTGTCTGGTAAATTTATAATTAATTAATTATAATTGTACTAAAAAAGGCTTATTATTTTATTTTAACTAAAAGTACTTTATAAATACAAAACGTTTTGTTATTTTATTTAACACCAATTGGTTTTATTACACATTATGTCCCCAGATTGAGTTTTCTAAAGAGAAACTTTTTTGTTTTTGGTTTTTTTTTAATAAAAAGTTTTGGTCGTCGAAAAATAACATTGACATTTTTTTTCAGTGTTGGGTTTTGATTTTTCAAAGAAAAGTAATTTCTGATTAATTGTAAAAAAATTGTGATTTTAACTACAGGGTGTTTAAAATGTCTTGAATATATTTTAAACACCCTGTGGATATTTTTTCGACGATAAAACTTTTAAGAATGACTTTTCTTTCAAGAAGCAAAAATTTTCAAATTTTTCTTTTAAACTTAATCTGGAGACATACTGTACATATATTCATATATTTATTTTTTATTAATTTTAGTACAAATTTTTGTAAGTACGTATTTTATTTCAATTAATTTAATTAATCTTATAAAATGTAATAAAATATTTGTAAAACATTTAAGAACTTTTATTTTAATCATCTATAAAACAACCTTTTATCTATTTTGCGTTCATAATGACTTCATTATAACACCGCTTTCGGTACTGTAATGGGAAACTTTATCTCACCAAAAATTTTGATTTTATAGGTTGGCTATACTTTAAACACCATAATATTTTGCATATTGGTTATAATATTTTTATGATTTTTCTAGTACTTACGAGACTTTTCTGGCAATAAATTTTTTTCTTCTTTAACATTAACAGCCGCTTATTGTAAACAAGTAAATTAAGGACGGCATGGCGAATCGATTTTGACATTAACTGTCAATCCAATGACTGTGATACCAACTATCTAAAGTAAAATTCGACCAAATTAAATTGAAGGTATAAAATTGTGGCACAGTAAACAATTATTTTCAAAAATTCGTATAATTTCCATATTTAATATCCATTTTCCAAAAACAAAATAAAGGATTCAAGATGGCGGACAATTTTCCAAAAAATTTTCTTATATCGCTTTAATTTGGCAACAGATCATTTTTAAATTCGCTAAAACAAAATAGTGAACAATTTTTCAAAAAAAACGTTCTAATATCGCTCAAATTAGGCAACATGTGGTTTTTAAGGTCGCTAATTACAAAGTTTATATTAATTATTCCAAAAACAAAATGGAGGATTCAATATGGCGGACAATTTCCCAGAAAATGTTCTTATATCGCTTAAATTTGACAACAGGTGGTTTTTAAGTTTTCTGATTAAAAATTTGATATCAAATTTTTCCAAAAACAATATTGATATATATGACGGACAATTTTTCAAAAAAACGTTCTAATATCGCTCACATTTGGCAACATGTGGTTTTTAAAGTCGCTAATTATAAATTTTATATGAAATATTCCAAAAACAAAATGGCGGAGAATTTCCAAAAAAATTAGCTTACCTGTTTCCAGCCAACGTTTTAGTTTAAATTTACCTCATTTGGATGTTAAGGTAAAATAAAAACAATCTGAAGATATAGAAGAACAATATTTATTAACACATTATAAAAATATAAAACCATTGGAGTTACATATTTCCCCTGGAAAAATCAACAATTTCGGTTGTGACATCATCAATATTTTCTAAGTCTTCCATGGATTCGTTGAGAATAAATTTTGCACCTTTTACTGATTTATTTTCGATGCAGTATTCGATATAGCGTCTCCAATATTTGTCGTGTTGCAGAATACCAGCGTTACCAACCAAAATAACCAAACTTTTGGCCCTCGTTATGGCAACATTGAAACGTTTCGGGTTGACCAGAAAACCCAGGTCGAAAGTTTTATCGAATTTCACCAATTCCTTCTTGGATCGGACTGCTGATATTATTATTATGGTCCGTTCTTTGCCTTGGAACTGTTCCACAGTACCCACAAGGATTTTATTCCAGTTATTTTTAGAGGTTTCCGCATGCAGTTTCTCTATTTGTTTTCTATATGGGGTTATAACACCTATATCGTCCTGCGAAATTTGCTTCCCTTGTAGTTTAGTGTCCAGAAGCATTTTAATATACGCTACAACTTGTTGCACCTCCTTGGCGTTGTAAAAACTCGGTGAATTTTTGTCCCTGGCGTCTTCCCCAACCACATTGTGAAAAATGATGGGGAAACCTTTAGTCGGGAGGCCCTCCCAGTTGTTGAACAGCATCGAGAAATTTTCCTCCGCAGCTATGAGTTTATCGTTGTAGAAAAACTCGTTGGGGGCCTTCAAAATCGCCTGGTGCGACCTGTAGTTCATCTCCAGCAGCGTGATATACTTCTCGTTGAGGCTGTAGTTTATATCGTCCGATATTTCGTTCTCAGGTTGGTATAACTCGCAGCTATCGATCAATCTTTCGATCAGGGAAACCCCGAAACCGTATTTAGCGGCCGTTTTGGAGTGGATTCTGGGTCCCAACTGTCTGGGATCCCCCGCCAGAACCAACTTACCATGCACTTCCCCTTTGAAAGTTTGGTGCGTCAACACTCCGGCCAGTGGTACCAACGTCTCGGTTTCCGTTAAATACCCTGCCTCGTCTATGATGACGTAATTAAAGTGATTCGGTTTTACATCACCGCAGTGGAATTTAGCCGCATTTATGTTTGTGGTTAAAACGATTCTGTATTTTTGGAGTTGTGCGATGGTGGGTGTAAAAAACTCGCCGTGTTTGACGTTCACAATTTCCTGTAATTTGGAGTCTTTGAGGCTTCTGGAGTAAGATAGGGCCACGAAACGCAGCATTTCCGAGGTGGGTATGTTTTTTAACAGTTTCAAGGCCAATTCGTCCACTGCGGAGTTGGAGGGACCGCAAACCAAAATTCTCGAATTTTGTTCATACCTGTGAATTTGTCTTATTGCCTCCACAAGCGTAGAAGTTTTCCCTGTACCGGGTGGTCCGAAAATTAAATACGGTTGGGAATTTTGAGGAGCGTTCAGTATATTAGCCACGGCGATTTTTTGTTTTTCATTCAAGTTCCTATCAAAATAATTCGGCTTGTGATCACCATACTTTAACTTTCTTAATTCAGGAAATAAAAATTTTATAAATTGATGCTCCATCACCAATTTGCACGCCTGATGTTCAACTCTTATCGGTAATCTATTGAAACTGAACTCGATGAAGAACTTTAAGTTCCTAATGGCTAAAGGTTTGATGCTGGAGTTAAACCCAAGCAAAACGGAATTCTTCTCCAACTTGTGTACAATTCCCTGGAATTTCCTTCTGGAATTTTCACTTTCCTTTACATAAACGGAATCGCCTCGTATTAAAGACGGTCTGGACTCAGCTAAACCTGGCACTTGTAATCTGTACAAAAACCCAATGAACTCCAAAGGGGCTCGAGTATTGTACAACTTAATATCCTTCCTCATTTGCAGTTCTTCCTCGTACAACAGGTGATGGAAAAATTTTTCATAGTTTTGCTTAGTAGCATACAGTTCTTGCGAGTTGTCCACGGAACATTTCTTTCTCGGAATGGGCACTTTCTTTGCCATTTCTTCAAGCATCTTCAAGGTATTCTTTGGTGGTTTGTGCAGTTCTGCTTTGTTTATTGGTATAAAGGGACTGTCATTTTCTGGTAGTGGTTCACCTGGTATAACCTCATCGTCATCGTCATCTCTTGTTATTGGGGGTTTCACATATTGATCTGTCAACGATTTTTTAACCTTGATGTTAAGTTTTTTTACAACTCTCATTGTATTTTGCGAATTTTGCATGATAATTCCCAGCAGTAACGTGAAATCTTGGGCTTCTTTAAAAGTACCCATTAGTTGTACACAGATTGTTGATTTGGGTTCACAGTTGATTGGTAGTTTGTCCAAATATTTCAGATTTACATCAAAATGAGTGTTCAACTGAAAAACATCTAAAATCTTGTACATGCTGGTGGTGTTATTCATTAACTTAACATTTACAAATGCCTTAGTCCTCTGTGTGAACGTTATTTTATCAAATTGAATTAAATTATTATCGAGCAACTTAATATTGTTATTCTCGACCACCTGTGAAGTCAAATACATGATTCTTGTTACATGTCTTTCGGTTTTCTTGTGTTTTACAAACTCAGAGTGTACATTGAACTTCGTATTACATAATTTACATAGTTCCTGGCCCATATAACGGTTCTCAATCAAGTTATAGTCATTTTCAGATCCTACGTGGTCATACTCTAAACGCAACATTAACTTATGGGACAAAGTTATCCTTTTTTGTCTTATATACAATATAATGTGATTTTTAAACATTCTACTACTTATCTCCCTAAATTTCGAACGACTCATAGGCTCTATCTTCATAAATTCCGCATACAATAAAATGGCATGATAAACATCCAAAGAACAATTAGGTAAATCATCTTCTGCCATCAAAAAATCCAAAAAATCAAAGTAAAGTTCTTTTTTTTCATCTCGACCCATTGTTGAACTTTATAACAAATTAATTTGTTACGCAAATGCAACTTAATATGCTAAGACAGCTTTAATTCCGATAACCACTCGCAACAGTGTTGACAGACTTCGCTGTCAAAAAAATTAACCCATCTGTGATAATTTTTGTTAAAAACATACAAGTTTTACAATAATTATTGATAATTTTAAAACATTTACGTAATTTTGTGTTTTTGTTAATGTTTTTAATTTGTAAATATGCTTATTTATTATGTGAAAATGAATTATACGTCACAAGTTGACAACAAAGGAATACTAAAAGTTGGAATAATAAAACATAGATGGCTCCATTGTTTTCAGTAAAGTACATGCATGTAAATTAAATTAGAAGTTGCCAGAGTTCGCATGATACAAAATTATGACTATAGTTATCGTATTTTGCAATTATTACGAATAAAAAAGTCCGTTATTAATATTAAATTGTTTAGTAGATTACCCATTACAATGTTTATCATTAAAAACTCTACTATTAACCACATTAGTGTAGTGTAGGCGTCAGGAGATTTATGGACGGCACCTGGTATTTGAAAAACAAAATTGTCAGATATTGCTCAAATTTAGCAACATGGGGTTTTTAGGGTCGCTGATTACCAACGTTTCAGTTATAGATAAAGGTTAAATAAAAAACAGATATAGAAGAACAATATTTATTAACAAATCATAAAAAAATAATTTAATATTTCATACAAAAAAAAATTAACATTTCCTTTTATTTATATAACAGAATTATTATTATCAATACTTTTGAATACTTATAGTGTAAACACATTCAAATTACATATTTCCCCTGGAAAAATCTACAACATCAGTTGTAACATCATCGTCCTTTTCAAAATCTTCCATGGATTCTGAGAGAATAAATTTTGCACCTTTTACTGATTTATTTTCGATGCAGTATTCGATATAGCGTCTCCAATATTTGTCGTGTTGCAGAATACCAGCGTTGCCAATCAAAATAACCAAACTTTTGGCCCTCGTTACGGCAACATTGAAACGTTTCGGGTTGGCCAGAAAACCCAGGTCGAAAGTTTTATCGAATTTCACCAATTCCTTCTTGGATCGGACTGCTGATATAATTATTATGGTCCGTTCTTTGCCTTGGAACTGTTCCACAGTACCCACAAGGATTTTATTCCAGTTATTTTTAGAGGTTTCAGCATGTAGTTTCTCTATTTGTTTTATAAAAGGGGTTATAACACCTATATCGTCCTGCGAAATTTGCACCCCTTGTACTTTAGTGTCCAGAAGCACTTTAATATATGCTACAACTCGTTTCACCTCCTTGGCGTTGTAAAAACTCGGTGAGTTTTTTTCCATGGCGTCTTCCCCAACCACATTGTGAAAAATAATGGGGAAACCTTTGGTCGGGAGGTCCTCCCACTTGTTGAAAAGCATCGATACATTTTCCTCCGCAGCTATGAGTTTATCGTTGTAGAAAAACTCGTTGGGGGCCTTTAAAATCGCCTGGTGCGACCTGTAGTTCATTTCCAGCAACGTTATATATTTTTCGTTGTAGTCGTAGTTTACATCGTCCCAATTTTCTTTCTCAGGTTGGTATAACTCGCAGCTATCGATCAATCTTTCGATCAGGGAAACCCCGAAACCGTATTTGGCAGCCGTTTTGGAGTGGATTCTGGGTCCCAACTGTCTGGGATCCCCCGCCAGAACCAACTTACCATGTACTTCCCCTTTGAAAGTTTGGTGCGTCAACACTCCGGCCAGTGGTACCAACGTCTCGGTTTCCGTTAAATACCCTGCCTCGTCTATGATGACGTAATTAAAGTGATTCGGTTTCACATCACCGCAGTAGAATTTAGCCGCATTTATGTTTGTGGTTAAAACGATTCTGTATTTTTCGAGTTGTTCGATGGTGGGTGTAAAAAACTCGCCGCGTTTGACGTTCACAACTTCCTGTAATTTGGAGTTTTTGAGGCTTCTGGAGTAAGATAGGGCCACGAAACGCAGCATTTCCGAGGTGGGTATGTTTTTTAACAGTTTCAAGGCCAATTCGTCCACTGCGGAGTTGGTGGGAGCGCAAACCAAAATTCTCGAATTTTCTTCATACTTGTGAATTTGTCTTATTGCCTCCACAAGCGTGGAAGTTTTCCCTGTACCGGGTGGTCCGAAAATTAAATACGGTTGGGAATTTTGAGGGGCATTCAGTATATTAGCCACGGCGATTTTTTGTTTCTCATTCAAGTTCCTATTGAAATAATTCGGCTTGTGATCACCATACTTTAACTTTCTTAACTCAGGAAATACAAATTTTAAAAATTGATGCTCCATCACCAATTTACACGCCTGATGTTCAACTTTTATTGGTAATCGATTGAAACTGAACTCGATGAAGAAATTTAAGTTCCTAATGGCTAAAGGTTTGATGCTGGAGTCAAACCCGAGTAAAACGGAATTCTTCTCCAACTTGTGTACAATTCCCTCGAATTTTCTTCGGGTTTTTTCGTTTTCCTTCACATACACGGCATCGCCTCGTATTAAAGACGGTCTTGACTCGGCTAAACCAGGCACTTCTAATCTGAACAAAAACCCAGTGGACTCCAAAGGGGCTCGAGTATTGTACACCTTAATATCCTTCCTCATTTGCAGTTCTTCCTCATACAATAGGTGATGAAAAAAATTTTCATAGTTTTGCTTAGTAGCATACAGTTCTTGCGAGGTATCCACGGAACATTTCATTCTTGGAACAGGCACTTCCTTTGCCATTTCTTCAAGAACTTCCAGGGTATTTTCAGGTGGGTTATATGGTTTTGTTATGTTTACTGATATAAAGGGACTGTTATTTTCTGGTAGTGGTATACCTGGTATAATCTCATCATCATGACCATCTCTTGCTATTGGGGGATTCACACTTAGATCTGTCAACCTAATTTTAAGTTTTTTTACAACTCTCATTGTATTGTGTGAATTTTGCATGATAACTCCCAGCAGTAACGTGATATCTTCTTTAAAAGTACAGTTTAATTGTACACGGATTGTTGATTTGGGTTTAACCTTAAATGGTAGTTTGTCGGTATGTATCAGATTTACATTTAAATAAGTGTTCAATACAAAAACATGCGTAATTTTGCACATGCTTGGGGTGTCATTCATTAACTTAACATTAACAGATGCCCTGGTGCCCTGTGTGACCGTTATTTGATTTAATTGATTTAAATTATCATCGAGCAACATTAAATTGTTATTATCACCGATTCGTGAAATCAAATACATGATTCTTGTTTCATGCCTTTTAGTTTTTTTGTGATATTTAAACTCAGAGTGTGCATTGAACTTTGTGTTACATAATTTACACACATACTCATCCAAGTAACGCTTCTCAATCAAGTTATAATTCTTTTTAGATCCCACTTGGTTGTACTCTAAACGCAGCATTAACTCATGTGACAAAGTTATTATATTTTCGCTTTCATACAATATAATTCGATATTTACACATTCTACTACATATCTCCTTAAATTCCATACGGCTCATGGACTTTATCTTTATAAAATCAACATACATTGGTATAGCATCATCAATATCCACAGAACAATTCGGTAAATCATCTTCCACCATCATAAACCCTAAAAAATCGGAGTAAAACTCTTTATTTTTATCTCGATCCATTGTTAAACTTTATACGAAATTGCCACCGAATATGCTTCATGGATTAGCTAAAGTAGCTGGGTTGACAGACTTCGCTGTCAAAAAAATGAAATTCTCCGAGGTTAATTTTGTTAAAATCATATAAAATTTACACAAATTATCGATAATTTTAGATCATTTATGTAATTTTGTGTTCTTATTCATATTTTTAACGATTAAATATGCTTATTTATTGTGTGAAAATTAAAAAAAACGCCACAAGTTGGCAACATTGTAATACTGACAGTTGAAAGGATAAATCATAGATGGCGCCATTGTTTTCAGAAAAAAACCGGCATTTAGATTATATAATATATAATTTATATTTGTGGTTGCCAGGCGTACAATAAACAATAACGACTATAGTTATCTAGTTTTGTACAATAATTTTGAAATTATTACGAATAAAAACATACAATATAACGTATATTAAGTATAAAAAAATAAAACAAAATATTTAGCATGAATTTAGGTTATTTCTTATCCCCCGATATTTTTCTTTGCGAAATTCGCGTTAGCAGTGTTGCCGTTGTAACAAAATTGGATATTCGAAAACTGCCCTTACATTTAGTTTATTTAAAACGGGGTGATTAAAAACTGCACATTAACATTTATGTTTTTTGTAGTTAAAAAATGCACGGTAGCATAAAGATAAAAATGATGGGACAAATTTGCACGGTGGGATAAATTTAAAAAATGGTAGGACAAATTCCCTATTCAACATCTGACAACCCTGGATTGAAACACCAATTTGGTAATTCCAAGTGTTTTTAATAGAAAATAACTGGTTTAAAAGCAAAAAAAAATCTCATAAAAATATTTATTCAGGTTTTTTGTATTTAGCTTGTATCCAAACTCTGTACATTTTTAATTGTTTGCCCCTATTAACCTGTAGTCTTCTATCAGCCCTATTTTCTAGTTCCTGGAGCCCAACACTTTCAAAAATATCCTTTACTTCCCCTAAAAAAAATAAAAAAATAATAAAAATCGTATAAATAGTGTTTTTTTTTTAAATATTTTACCCTGTGTGAAAAAATATACCCTGGTTCCATCACCCCTTACATAGAAATTGTCCCCCAAACAACGTCCTGGTTTAAATCTTAACTGGGCCAAGTCATATCTCCCATAATCACGGAATAAAATTAAACCACCTGGTTTTAAGTAGTTTGAAATTTGTTTTGCTACATGTTGAAACCTAAAAAAAATTATATTGGTAAAAACTATAATATGTTGAGTATTTAAATATTGTGTACAAATTTCAAAATCATATCTATTACAGTTTTAATGTCACCTTTGTTTCTCAAAAACTACAAGCTGAAACTTGAAATTAACATAAAAATAAATTTTTTTAAGGTTTTGCAAAAATTTCAGTAAGAAAAATATATAGATACATACTTCTCAGGATTTATTGCTGAAAGTACAAATATTAAAACTATAATATCCACACTATTTTTCTCAAATGGAACATCCCAGTTTTCCTGTGTAGCATCCAAAACAAAAGCTTTACACCTATTTTCGTCATACATTTCCGTTTCCTTTAATATATCTATAGCTTTACTTGAAAAATCTGAGCAATATATAAAAATATTTTCACTCTTGGAATACTGCAATATGGGAAAAACCGTATTGCCAACCCCACAGCCAATTTCAAAAATAGTTTTTTGGCCTTCTGAGTTTTCACTTGCCAATTCCGGAAATTCTGTAAATAACCAGTGGCGGTCTTTAAAAAATCTATTTGTGTGTATATCGTAAAATTTATCCCAGTTTTTATCGGCCTCGGTTTCATATTTCTCAATATCAGAATCAGAAAATTTTACTGTGCTGTTAATTTGTACTTTTTTTAACGCTTCAGCTTCTTGTGTTTCATCCCAATCAACATCATCCCTAAAATATAAAAAAATAACTTAAATTCATAAATACAACTTATTAATATACCAAGCATTAAAAGAAAACACATTAGAATTATTTTTTAGGTATCTAGAACCATATTTAGGTTTTTTTCTAAACCTTGTATCTCGTTGACATAACCGCGATTTAACGGCAAAATTAACTAAATTCCTACCACGCATTATGCTGGAATACATCTGCATCATCCTGTAGAAAACGGTTTCCAAATTGTGGCCTTTTTTCACAATCTTCCATGTTCATTATGCAGGTTATGTTGTTTTGACGTGGGGTTTTTTGTGCATTCTGTTGCATTCTTGCGAAAACAAGCCCTACCGCACAACCAAGTATCGTCACCTAAATTTCAATAAATATTGAGATTTGTTGATTTATCACTTGGGTTTTGATTGTTGTTGTATTTTGTTTTGTTTTTTATGTTGATTGTTGTGGTTGAGGATTTTTTTAAGTGCGCGGATTAAATGAGGTTGTTGGGGCGAGCGGTTGGTGTTCCCGGTGGGCGTTTGTTTTGTTAGATGACGTCACGTCTTTGACATTTCTTTGATTTCTTGATATTTCCATTAGAACCGAGTGTTGTGTGCGGTCGCGAGCCGTAAAACTTTGAAAGTGCTTGAGATATTTTCATAGAACTTGTTGTTTTTATACAGATATACACCGAATAAAGCAGTACAAATACTTTAAAGAAGACTGACGGCGATAATCATTTGTTTTGGGCGTTTGACAGCTGTCAAAGCAAAGGAGGGCGTATTCACTGTCAAGAAAATACCGAAACTTTGTCGAAAAACTGTTTTTTACGTGTAAAAAGTGCCTTTTCGAGTCAAATGTGCGAAATTCGGAAGGTTTTACCAGGATTTTAAGGTACGTCACTTTAACTATCACGTATTAAACGAGTTAAAAGAATAAGGAGACGTGATTTTAATTCGTTTTTCAATGATGGCTACGATTTAAACAGTTTTAAATCGAGTTTTACTGTAATTATGGTTGGGATTTATTCGTTTGAAGAATATGCATGCGTCACAAGTATTCCTAGAATTTACATTATTGAATAGTGATTATTTTATAAATATTTGTCGGAAAATTTTGCATTTTTTATTTCTAGCAATCCTTGATAATTTGACGTTTAAACGTCAAAAAACTAAAAGTATGTTGAAAAATAAGGCTGCCTTGATATTTTAAATCGATGGTATCTTTTAAAATACCAAGGCATGCTTAGTTTTTAACATATTTTTAGTTGTTTGACGTTTTTAAACGTCAAGGATTGCTGGATATTTCAATAAATTCATAATTTTAAAGCGTTTACGTAACGAGGCACATAAAAATATTATTCTGCCGATGTAAAAATGTTTTTCGATGGTTTTTTACGGGAAATATACAACGAGTTTGTCATTGATGCATCACCGGAAGCCGATAACCGGGCAAATTGGAATCGACACTGACAAACATTGATAAAAACGAACAGGAGATAAACATTGAAAAATGTCTTTCCGCCCGTTAATTTTTTCATGTTTTAATTTCGTTGTGCCTGTTTCTAATTTTAAATCTCGATCCCCTGCGACGCTAAGCCCGACCGGATGCAGGAAAGAAAGCTATTTATACGCGAAGAAGAATGAGATTTGGGCATCTAAAGGGGGACATCCACCGATGACAGGAAGTTACCTTTCCTTCTAATCCCTTTAAAAATGGCCGTTTCATCTTTAACGCAAATATTATGGAGCTCATGAGCTAACAGGTGTTTTTTGCGACCGATGTCCTTTTTGCCGTAGGTGGGGTTGCGGGGAGGGTTTTTTTTCGTGTGTTCGGTTTTATTTTGACTGGCTGTTTGGGGTGAGCGCCCTTTGGCAGCCCGTCTAGACCGGCGCACCCTGTCGCGCTCACTTTTGCGCTCTTGCATCTCGTTTTGCGGCGAAAAGGCAAAAGCCGCACGACACGAGGGGGTGGATGTTGTTCGAAAAAGGGTGGCCCCGTGTTTGCGGCGTCAAATGTAAACAAATGTAGCGGGCACGACGGGATTTGTTATACAGGGTGAGTTTTAAGTTGACGCGTTCCTTTTAACGGCGTGTAGAAATCAGATAAACAAATGAATATTTTATGTAACTTTTTTATCAAAACTCAAAATTTTTGAGTCAAAAATAAAAAAGTTATAGGCCTTCCAAGTTTAATTAAATTTTGAGCCGGTCCTGGCTATTGTTAAAAATAAAAATAACAAAATAAACAATGCAAAATGTCATCTATGACAACAAACATAACCATTTAAATCAAAATGACAAGTTTTTTTGTTCCTCAATTATTGTTAAAAATGGTTCATAATTATAGCAATAATGAATTAGTGTAAATGTTACTAATTTATGGAGAGTGTCGTCAAAATGCAAA
Source organism: Brassicogethes aeneus (assembly GCA_921294245.1). NCBI lineage: Eukaryota > Metazoa > Arthropoda > Insecta > Coleoptera > Nitidulidae > Brassicogethes > Brassicogethes aeneus. Next base: position 5,196,354 of record OV121140.1, read on the forward strand.
TGCTGCAACTTAAGTAAATAATGACATTTTTTATTGCAAAATGTCAATTTGATTTAAATGGTTATGTTTGTTGTCAAATATGACATTTTGCATTGTTTATTTTGATATTTTTATGGTTATGTTTTTCGTTAACAATAGCCAGGACCGGCTTAAAATTTAATTAAACTTTGATGGGCTATAACTTTTTTATTTTTGAGTTTTGATAAAAAAGTTACTTAAAATATTTATTTGTCTAGCTGATTTATACACACTGGAGTGCGTTCATAAAGAACGCTCGGGGTAAACTCCAGCACACAAGGTCGTTCATAAACGGATTTTATGCGTTGTGCACATTTTGTGTAACCGTTCATAAAATACCTAGTTCTACACTTAGAGTGTTCGAAAATTACCGCTTCTACAACACCGGCGTTTTTCACACGACTTCAGTGTTGCCATTTGTAACATAATTATCGAATTGTAACATAAATTTTTCTTAAAACAAAGCTTGAAAATTATATGTAACATAATCGATAATTGTATCATAATTTTTAATCCAAGTATCTGGACAAAATTAACTTAATTCTATCCAGATTTAATTAAGCATAAAGCCTGATTTATAGATTTCCTTCCTTCCTGCCATTAACATAACTTCATCGTTATCGCTACTACTTTCGTCGTCTGCATCAGAAAAAGCAATTGGAATTTCAAATAATGCTTGGACGCCCAAACTGGAACAAAATATAGCTGCTTCCATAAGGTTAACTTTGACGTCAAAAACGCCAATTGTGACAATCGAAATGTCAGGCGTTCAAAAACCACCCAGCACCCTAGGAACACTCCGCGCAAAACTCACATTACACACGAGATAAACACCCTATAATCAGATTTCCTTTATGAACGCACTCCTGTTAAAAGGAACGCGTCAACTTAAAACTCACCCTGTATGTGGGAACTAAGGAAAAAAATGGTTATTATGACTTTGAGGTTTTCAGAGATTTTTTATGTCAAAATGACACCTAATAGATATACTACCACTACTATTTTTTATGTTGGGAAATGAGTTGGGTATATTTATTATTTTATCTTTTATGATGTTTTTTTAAAGTTTTTCAGTTAATTACTATTTTTATGACTTCACGATTTCCATTTAATTTTATTAGGTTTCTTTTAAATTAAGACTATAAAAAATACATATGTTGTAGTATTTTCCGAGGTATTTTCAGAAAATAAGACAAAATTATTTTTGTTTTCTTTTATTCGGAATTTAACGTCAAAAATTTTCGGTATTTTCAGAAAATAAGACAAAATTATTTTTGTTTTCTTTTATTCGGAATTTAACGTCAAAAATTTTAAAATTATTTAGTGGATTAAATTAATTATTCATATATTATATCACGAGAACTATGAATTTAATCGGTTAAACTAGGCTCAGTAGTTTTTTGTTTGGTTTTTCTTGGAAAATGTTGAATGCAAAATAATTTAATAAAATCACGAGACCGCGTAGCGGTCGAGGGGTTTTATTTTTAATTATTTTGCATGAAACTATTTTTCAAAAAGAAAAATCAAATAAAGAACTTACTAAGCATAGTTTGACAGATTAAATTTATAGGTTGAGTGATATACGTCTAGATTATTTCTCGAATTAAAGGAAACTATTTGACAATTCATAAAATCTGACGTATGTGTCAAAATTTATAAATAGTTTTTTAAAGAAAATTCCATTAATTTAAGGTATGTAATAAGTAATAATTGATATTTCGTAAACTAGATAACTTATTTTTTAATGTTTTTAAAAAAATGTTTGTTAAAACTTGTAAATAACACCATAAAATCGTAAACAAAAATCCAATATGGAGGCTAAAATTTAATCGCTGTTAAATAGTTCTAGTGATTTAATCGCTTATTTAAACGAAATTTATTCGAAAATTCAAGGCTTTTGATTGGTTCATATTATAATGAGGGAAATAATCAATTAAAACAAATTGTTTAGAATGTTTTGCTATCTTTGACATTTAAATCAAAATGTCAAAGTAAAATTGAACAGTTGTACCAATTTTTAATATTAAAAATACCAAAAAACAAACTTTATTATTTTTCTATGAAAATTAGCTTTACAGGGACAGAAGGTTGATTGAGTTTTATAAAGGTAATATGTATATTGCATATAATTGCAATGCAATTTTGTAAGCATTTTGTTAATTTTCAAAGGTTACGGATTATTTTGTTAATGTGTAGCAAATTATTTCGTTGAAAAAGTACACGCGATTTCAAGATATTTCCCACTGACAATACCCATCAACAAATACTTTTGATACTGGGTCTACAAGAATTATGGTTGAATTATTGACCTGGAATTTTGTTATTAAATGTGGACCTGGATTAACAAAGAATCTGGTTAATATTTGGTTAAAATTAACAAATATTTTTTTTACTGTGTCATTTTTTTTACTTTGACATTTAAATATCAATAGATTATGAGACACATAATTTTTATTGTATATATGTTGTGTATGGTTAATTTGAAATTTTGATTTTTCTGAAACATTTTTGATAAATATTATTTTCTTAATTTGCCACTTTTCAAAAGTAATCGTTTATATTGACATATTCAAAGAATTTAATTTTGATGATGATAATGACAGATAGATAACCCCAATTAGTTGTATTTTAATGTCAAGGTGGTACTTTTTGAAGGAGCGTCCATCTGTACTTGAGATTATCATTTTTTTTTATCAGGACTCGTGTTTTTTGTTAGGTTGGTGGCTTATGCCAGTTGACTTAGTATTTTTAGTATTTAAAAATGGTACTTCTGCTAAAGAATTTAATTAAATACTTTGACATTGTCAAATTGACAATAATATTTATTATTGATAATTTACTTGTCAATTATAAATAAAAAGATAATTATGCCAAAAATAATAGCAACAAATTGCCCTTTTGAGGGTAAAACTTCATTTTGATGAAATTATGCCAAATGCCACAATGGAAGAAAAAGTTTATCGCCTTATGGACATTTTTGGAGTAAAAAAGTAACGAATTTGGTTTTATAAATATTACATCACACATTATTCACCATTGGACAACATTTACGTTCACAAAAAATTTTAATTTCTTTTATATAAATTCTTTTCAAAGCGAAGATTATTATTCGCTAGGAATACTTTTTCTTCTGGGCCGTAAAGCAACCTATATTTAACTACTTTTTTATATGATTTTACTCATCCAAGCACCACCAAAGCCAAATTAATTGCATTTTTAACTACGAATTTCGACAACTCAACTTGACAACTGCACAATGTAACCTACAATAATTTATACATAACCACAATTAGATTTATAACTAGCTTAGTTTGTTTTAATCAATGCGACCAACTTGACAACCGTATTTACCAACCAAAAGCCTAAATTTGCAACGTTGCCGCAGTCCAGATAAAAAAAATGAACTGTAGGTAACCTCAATTATGTGAATGCATTAATTATTCAATTGTCAATTTTTGATGTCAAAAATTAACAAACAAAAAAAACTAAAATTGCAAGGCCCTCTCCTCTTCTCAGACGACGTCGGGCATCGGTATCCTTTTAAGTCGCTCTTCCCGCAATGCAACTTGGGAAAATATTGATTTTGGTTTCGTTCATTCGGGAGCGACGTCGGGCGTAGGTTCAACCACCTACACGCCGCACCGCCGCATGCATTCACACAGTGGTGTGTATATGGGTGAATGCGGCGTTGCCAAACTTATCGGTCCAAATTTTGGTTCAGGAGATATTTTTGATTCGATTGATATGTGATATTTTTAATTCCGACCGATTGAGAGTTTGGACACCCCTGTTATTCAAATGCCACAAAAACCGACCCACTCCAACTCACGTACGTCGTAGATCACATCGATTGTGCCGCCATCTAGCGACAGAATCAGTTTGGAATGCCAGGGGTGTCCAAACTTTCAATCTGAATTAAAAATATCTCCTTATTTAATAATAGTATATTATGACATGAGTTCTTTATGCTATTTTATCTATTTTGAAAAAATTCTATAAAAAAATTAGTTTTATATACCTTAAATTTAATTTGGTCGAGTTTTACTTTAGATAGTCATCACAGGCATTGGTTTGACAGTTAATGTCAAAATCGATTCGCCATGCCGTCCTTACTAATTTACAATAAGCGGCTGTTAATGTTAAAGAAGAAAAAAAGGATTTTCTTTGGTGTTCAACAAAATTTATTGCCAGAAAAGTACTAGAAAAATCATAAAAATATTATAACCAATATGCAAAATAGTATGCTGTTTAAAGTATAGCCAACCTATAAAATCAAAATTTTTGGTGGGATAAAGTATTTCAGTACAAAATTCCTATTATTTTAAATTTAGCCAATTAAAAATATGTATTTAACTAAAAAATACAAATTTAACACATTAATTAGAATAATTCCTAAATAAAAAATAAACCGTCAATCCATAAATAATTTTCTTAAATTTTAATTTTTTTTTATTTTTGAAAATTAAATGTGGGTATATTTTTTGTGTTTCATTGTATTTTTACCTATAGATGTAAAATCTTAAAAAACACTACTTTGTTCAATAACACCCAAAATAAATGATATTTTATAGGGTGTACCCATTGACTAAGGAACTTCTTCACTCAACGGGTACCGATAAAATTTAAGAAATTGTGACCCAGGACGGGCCTCAGACAGACGGGCTGGCGAAATCATTAGATTTTCCAGCCGCGGTGGTAATGAACTCTGCACAATGGGACAAAAATAACACTTTTTGATTTGATTGTTTATTTGTATTTTTTAGAGATTTATCTCTATATATATATTCCCAGTAGCACAACCCTTTGGAAAAAAAATTTTTTACCTATTTTTTCTTTCTTTTGTTTGAAATTGATATAAAATACTTTTAAACATAAAATAATATTACGTTTTATTATTGGTTATTAATAAAATTATTGTCATTTTCTTTTATTATTTCTTTCGTTGACTATATTTTGACAGATACATAACCTGAAAAGCCTTAAATGACAAATTTTCAAAAGACTGCGTTCCGTACGTAGTCACGTGGTGCATAGTACATACATAAAATATTTATAAAAAATCTACTTACTGAGATATTACACTTCACGGTGGATAGGTTTTTAAATAGCAAATTAATGAACTTAAACTTTTGAATTATAAAACAGCAACACTCTCATCTGCATATAAATTCTAAATGACCTTCAGGAATTACATGCATCTATAATGTCGTAAACAGAGGTTTTTGCTTATTTAAAATGATTAAAGCGCCATCCGTTGCATAAAATTTAAAGCAAAAACAGATTCACGGAGGATAGAATCAATTTTTGTAACACCTACATAAATGGTTATAAATTTCTTTTAATTCTTAATAATATTTTATATTTTATTTAGTAAATATCGTTAAAAACTAATTTACCGGTTTGCCCCATTGTGCGTTGGAATTTGGGATGGCAAGGCCAGTGGCGAAAAAAAGTGAAGGAAGGAGTAACGACACTTCGCTTTTTTTGGGCCGCGGCGCGTTGCATATAGAATAAATAAATAATTGGAATATTTCTCTTGTACTCTTCTATTTCGTTCTCCTTCGTGATATTCTAATGAATCCGCCATATGCTTTATAATTTATTCCAAAACTAAAGGCCCAAATTTAACAAATGAACAATTTTTCCTAATCCAAAAAAACAACTTTTAGTACATTTTAAGACAAGAACAATTTTTGACAGTTTGATAAAAACTTTTTATACCATATTTATAATAATTATTTGATTCATTAAAACATGACTGGATTTTCCAGCTTTGAATTAAATAAACTAGTAGGTACCTATTTTTAGTGTTGTTTTTTTCCATGATTTAACATATTTGCATTACAATCTTAATTGTTTTTTTTATGATATTTGATAATTTCTACCAATTGTAGGATTTTTAATTTTTTTATATTTAAACGATATTTATTTTTTATTTATTTTTTTGTTTTCTTTTAACAAACTATCCCACCCAATCATGCGTGAAAAAATATATCGTTATTAAATATTAATACATTACATACATAAAATACCCACATAACATTTAAATACGTGTGCTAAATACAACAATACACCACTATGTACAATGTACATTGTACAGTTTAAACCATTTTAATGGGGTGCCAAATTAATCAAGTCACACGCGCTTTGATGCCTCCCGCATCCCACTCCCACTAAAAAAAATCATAGGGGATACAAAGTTATGTAGTTATAACTAGTTAAAACTATAGTTTTTATGATTTTATTTTGTTTTGTTTTTTTTAATTTTTTGTTTATTTCCTTTTATTTTTCAGAAAACCTTCAAAATTTCTAATCCAACAGAGGTAAGAGTCTTATGTTTTTTTTAACACAATATATACAGTGTGTTTCATTTTGATTTGCGACAATTCGGTGTTTACGTAAAAATATACCGATTTAAAAAAAATTAGTTTGTAGTATTCAAAAAGCTCTAGGCATTTTTTTAAATTTCAAAACTGATAGTGTATCTTTTACATTTGCATTTATATTTAATATATTTTTTGATTATTAATTGTTTTGAGTTTTAAAAAAATTAACTTTTTAAACTATTTTGGTAGAAAATGTTTTATGTGTGTTTTTATTTTAAATGTCTCAACACTATTTTTAAACACTAAAAAATTATCTTTACCAATTTAATCTAAATAATTTTATAAAATATTTATTTAAGATTTACAAAATTCTGCCCAAATAAATTATACTTCAAAAATTAGTATTATTAAAAAATGATGGTTAGAAATTTTTAGAAATAATATTGTTTAATACAGAAGTGAACTGTTGGTTACTAAATTTTGTCTTTCAATACATGATAGTTAAAAATATTATAAATTTATAAATGTAAACCTAAAATTTTTACTTAAAAAAATTTTAAACCAATAAATTTTAAAATTAAACGGAAATGAAAATGACATATGACAATGTTTTTTTCTTTAAAAGATAGAGCTTTTCGAGTAGGTACTTCAGACTAACATTTTTTTTTTAAATCGAATTATTTTTAAACAAATACCGATCTGTCGCCAATCAAAATGAAACACACTGTATATACTTAACTTAAATTAAAGTTTGCTTCGAAAAAACCTTTTGAGGCTCATAAGAAACGTTTAACCTAAACTTTGCGGTATTGCTGATTGAGGTTTTTTTTTGGATTTTATTTTGTCAAAAACGGTAGGTTTTAGAAAAAAAAATATTAAAAACTTTATTTTCAAAAATTCTTTTAATACTTCGCTACAAATTTGTTTAATAAATATAACAAAAAAAGTAGTTTGTCTTAATAAAGTCTCAATTTCTTAAGAAATCATAATAATTATTGCCATGACAATATGATGACAACTATTACTTTGTTGGATGAACATTTTTTTTATAAAAGCTCAACATTGCTGCTTCATTATAGTATTTTCAAATGAAAATTTCAACTTTGAAAGTTTCAAACTTGAAATATTTCATTTAGTTGGAAAAGTGAAATTTTTAAAAATTTCAAATGAAATTTTCAAAAATTTCAACATTGCCTGTGAAACTTTCAGAAATTTCATTGTAAGTTTCGCAATTTACTGAAAATTTCGCATAAATTTCACATGCGGCCTCCCCTGGGACCTTTAATAATAATATACAACAGATTCCGAATCGACCAATAAGAACGAGTTATCAAGCGTCTGGGCGTTTTTGTTTAGCTCGGCTTGGATTTGAATACACTATAAGTAATTATTGTTACTTATATGCATAAATTAATTTAAATAATTTAATTCAGTTACCAATTTAATTTGTAAATTAAATCAGACTTTAAATTTTTTTTAAGAGTCATGATTAATTTAAACTTTTACTTTTGCTATAATTGCATCGGAAAACGGATAAAAAATGCCTTTGGGTAAAATTTCAGTAAAATATATAAAAATAATAAATATAAATATAAAACAATGGCACAATCTCATTAGGTTACCAAAAAGTGGTATATCTCTCTTAGTTTTAGTAATTTTAAAAATATTTTAAAAGGAAATCTCAAGAAGTTTGTGTAGGTATTTACTATTTATGTTATTGCAGGGGCCCACAGAGGGGTAGGAGGTAAGAGAGGCAATTTGCCATGGTCCCCGAGTGGGCTTATTTCAATATTAATATATTACACCTAAAGTGATTGAAATTTATTGAAAGTTTCAATAAATTTCATAAATTTCATGAAATTTCAGACATTTAGGAAATTTTAATAAATTTCATAAATGTCGTGAAAATTTCAAGTGAAATTTCAAGTACAAGCAAAAAGTGAAATTTACCCAACCCTAATTACAATTTTAAATTTTTGTTGGATAATGTTATTTTATTAATCGCTTACAAAATTCGTTTAATTATCAGTCGAATTCGATTTGTGCTAGTCCGGCCCTGGGGGCGCTAGCGTCGTCGGAAACATCGGACGGCGCGGACGTCGCGACGCATCGTCGTCGACGACGTCTGCCGGCAAAATGGTGGTCAACGTGGCGTGTTGAAAACACTCCTGCGAAAAACGCTTTTGAAACGAGAAAATCGGAAAAAAATGACGCGTCGCGATTTCAAATCGAACCGCGCGACCAACCAGTGACCTGTGCGGAACGAGCTGACTTGATCGACAACAGAGTGCCATGATTTCCACGTAAAATAGAGACACACCCTCTCAACTGAGTAAATCTGTTTGATTTACTCAAGATTCAAGTTTTTAACGATCTGTGATATGTTAAATTGATATAGCGATAGAATAGACTGTACTGTAAGAAAAAAAAATAATACGAAAACACAATTGTGGTCATGATGGCGGTACGGATGGACAACAACCCCGGAAGGAAGATCTACAACTCGAAAATCACGGTAAAAACAACATTATCTAACAAAAACAACATTATCTAACGCTTTTAAAAAGCCTTAGTTTTTCACTCCCATATGGTTTGCTTAATGTCTAGCGCTATTGAAAATCGAATAGGGCAGACGTTGACGCCCCCTCTGCAACCGGAAGCACCGACGTACTAGATTAAAGTTATTGCGTTAAACTTCACCGATTTTGTTTCGTGCATATCTTTGACAGTTCAAGGGGCATTTTAATAAAACTTTAAGGAAGTTTATGGGGTGGTATGTTTTATGTACCGTCGAAATTTTATTTGTCTAGGTTCAATGGTTTCAGAGTTATAACGCCCTAAGTGCACTTACGCCGTTTTTACTGTAATTCTTAATTTGGTTGGGCTAGATTATTAATTTTTGGTGCAATTGTAATAAATCGTTAACTTTACGTCGTCCTAAAATTTTATTGAAAAATATTGCGTAGTTTTTGAGATATTCACAAAATAATAAAATTTTTACCTACTTACAACATTTGTTTCAAGGCCGTATCAATCACGTCATTGATTTTCCCGTTTTCCGTAAATATTTCCTCACTCGCATTTCTGCCAATTTGTTACGGAAACGTCGTTTTTTTTCGCGCGTGCCTTATGCAGCACGTGTCTTCTGTCTGGTAATTAGGGACCAAAACGTATGGGGGTTGGTGCTATAAATATCCATGTAACATAATATGCCTTTTGACTTTTTGAGGGGCGCGCCAGGTGTTTGGAGGCGAGAAAAAAACGTTTCCGCAGAATTTTTTCCACGATGTAATTAGTCGTTTACTTATAGTTCTGATTTTTTTGGTGTTTAAAAATTGCTACAATAAAAAGTAAAAAATCAATCAATGAAAAAGATTTTATTTCACAGCTTAAGTTGAAACAAGATGATGGACCTAATATTATCAAGGCTAAAACTAACATTAAACTAAATATTAATCTTTCTTTAAACAAGCAGATCTTATTCTTGCCTGTTAAATGTTAAGAAAGACTTTAAATGAAATATTCTTGTTCTTAATTTAAGATTAATAATCGATTAGACCAAATTCTGTTCTTAAAGATATTAAACCATACTGGATATAAATATAATTATATTTATTCTAAGATTAGTAAATATTGGTACGACTGGCCTATTCTTAAAAATATTCCTACTCACGAAAGTGTCCGACATTTTGGAAGATTGTTTTTTGTGTTAGTTAATATTTGGTTTGGAATTATGAACGAGCTGCTAAATTAGTGGAATTTGATGGAGTTAACCACCAAATGTATGGGTAGGTAATAATTATATTTATGTGTGTATACACACTATACTACGAGCCCTAACCACATAATGTTCGGACACTTCATAATTTATACAGAAATTTTTTTCGTGAATACTATCTCAAAATTATTAGAAGTTATGAAAAATTCAGCTTATTTTGGCATATACCCCTTGAAGCGATTTTTATTTTTTAAAAGTTTACCTTTTATTTTTAGCTTTTAAAAAAAGGCTAACTTTTTAACTTTTTTTTGCATGAGTAAAAAAGTTATAAATGGGCCCATTAAAAAGAACATAAAATATTATACAAACCCTGAAAATTTGGTAAAAATTGTATAAATAATAAGAAAGTTATAGCGATATATATATCTGCAAAATCTCCCGTTTCCTAAGAAAATTGCAAAAACTCTTTAAAAATAGCATTTTTAAATTACTTATACTTTTTTATAACTTATTTATTTTTTACCAAATTTTCAGGGTTTGTATAATATTTTATGCTCTTTTTAATGGGTCCATTTATAACTTTTTTTACTCATACAAAAAAAAGTTAAAAAGTTAGCCTTTTTTTAAAAGCTAAAAATAAAAGGTAAACTTTTTAAAAATAAAAATCGCTTCGAGGGGTATATGCCAAAATAAGCTGAATTTTTCATAACTTCTAATAATTTTGAGATAGTATTCACGAAAAAAATTTCTGTATAAATTATGAAGTGTCCGAACATTATGTGGTTAGGGCTCGTATAGTATTATGTATTGAATCTTAGATGTTGGAGTGATATTAGGTTGGCCGAAGAATCACATAAAAACAATTATGTATATTTTATCTCTAGATTATAGGTACGAATAAAAATTTTGGTTAAACAGGCCAATATAGCCGCTAAGGCGATTTTTCGTTCGTTAAAAGAAAAGGATCAAAGAATTTGTATACAAATAGGCTTAAAAAATGAAATAACTTCTGTGAAATGTCAACAAAGGCCTATAGTGAGTCTGCTGTAAGTAAAACAAGAGTTTACAAGTGGTATAAGAGTTTCCAAGATGGCCGTGAAGACGTTGAAGATGACGAACGCACAAGCACATTAACAACCAATAAAAACATGGAAAAAGTGGAAGAAATGGTTGTAAACCAACAGAGAAGTCACTGATGATGTTGGTATATCGATTGGCTCATCCCATGAAATTTTTTCAAATGTTTTGGGTATGAAACGCGTGGCAGCAAAATTTGTTCTAAAATTGTTAAATTTTGAAAAATAATACTGCCCCAGTCTCCATATTCGCCAGACATGCCTCTGTCTGACTTTTTCCTATTCCCAAAAATAAAGAGAACCTTAAATTAAAAGCGCATCGCTGAAAGAACTAAAGGCTATCCCAAAGATCGAGTTTTAGAAGTGTTTCGAGTATTGGAGGAAGAGCTGGCACATGTGCATAATATCCAATGGGGACTATTTTGAAGGCGACAACATTAATGTAGACCTCGTGTAGCCTCACCCTTAAATACACCCACGAGCCGCCACTGCGTCAAAGTAGAAACCCCCTTAATGCAGCCGACGTTGGCAAATGCAGTTGAAAATCGCAGAAAATGTGTGTGAGAGATTGAAAGAGAACGGTTTCTGTTTGATGCGCTGTAAGTGGGAGACGCCAGAGGTGAAATTTCTATTAGTGAACATCCGGGTCGGGCATTTAAAAGAAATGATCCTCAATGAATTTTATCGGATATAAAGTGTATATTATACACGCAAATTAAGATTAAAATAAGATTTAGTTTTTTTAATGGACGTTTTTTTTTAATTCAGTAAATACCGTAAAATAGGTTCAAGTTTTAAAGACAATATGGAGATGAATACAGACTTCATTTAATGTTTTTTTCGTCAAAAGATATGCTAGTGAACAGTTTTCCAAAACAAATAAATTTGTATAGGTACTTATAATAATTATAAGTACCTATACAAATTTATTATTATTATAATTATTATAATTTTGCTAAAAAAATATTAAATGTGTTTAGTAATTTTAAAATGGTGTCTTGTAATTATACCAAACAATTCATTTTAACTCAGTTCAAGAAAATTACAAAATATATTTTACAATTTTACTGAACTGAAGAAAATTCGTTACGCAATATTACAATACAAATATTGTTATTTTGTACAACAAATTACACTAAAAATATTTAGTAATTTACGAATGATGGTATTGTAATTATACTACGAAAAAAACCTGCAATCTTCTTAGTTTCATCAAGAAACTTCCTTAACCCATTACTGTAAAGATTTAAAAAAAAAATGAACCTTCACCTCGCCAGAGTTTTTGTTTTAAGTGCGTTCCACCAACTTCAAATACCGACAGCTAGACAGATAGACCTATTATGGGTCTTATCAATGTCGGGCAATTTGGTGTATTGGAACACACCAAAAACGAAAGACACCTGAGCTTATATACTGTCCACGTAAGTCAACCGAGGCGAGATGTAAGAACATCACGTGATTGCCGCAATCGGTACATAATATGCATTTTACATAACTTATAGAAAATCAAATTACCAACGACGTTTGTAAATCTGAGATGCTTTTTATTAGAAACTGTCAAACTGTTTGGTAAAATTACAATGCGTGTAGGATTTATACATATAGATTGTAAAATTACAACTTATCTTAGTAGATGTTTTGGAAGATTACTCAAATTGTATTATAATTTTGTATTGGTATACACTGATTTGTAATATTACTCATCCTTTGTTTGGCAAAACAATTGTAATTTTACAAAACAGTGTATACATGATTAAAATGATATATAGTAAAAATGCAAACAGAAGTTGTTTAAAATAAATAATGATTTGTATATTTCCAAACACTTCTTGTAATTCAAATAGCAAATTTTGGTTAGTAATTTTATTGATTATCTTAGTAAAATTAAATTCCGAATAATATGTATAGAAATTTTACAAAATTTCAAATTCAATTTTACAATACAGAATTGTAAAATTACTTTAAGTATCTGGCAAAATCAAAAACATAAGTTAAAATATATTTGGTAAAATATAACTGTTGGTTAAAAAAATATACCCAAATTAACCAAAGCTGTGGTTAATTTACCAAAAAGTAAAATTAAATCAAAATATGTCTAAAAGAATAACTTCGCTAATAACCAACTTTATAGTAGATATTACTAATATTACTAACTAGTTAAATATTTGGTTTATTTATAGTCAATTTAAGCTTTTGATATAACCTCAATTTACCTAATTTTGAAAAAAAAAATGTTTTTCTAAACTTTTTAAACTTCGACCCAAGATATCTTTTGAATTGATAGGCTTACGAAAAACAATTGACTATTTGTTTTTGTTCACCCCGTTTTACGGTTACCTCTGCCCATGACTGCATCGCGTTAACATTGACTTAAATCAGTGCAGCCAACGCAAGGTCGCTCGGCAGTAGGTACACTACGGTGCAAAAATAATGCACCGTTCCGAGTTCCCATGGGTTTTCAAACGTTTGCAAACGCGATTTCGACTACTTATCTGTACGTATACGTTAAGTATAAATAAATAAAAGTGCAGCGAATCGTTATTTGTTTGTTTTAGATAAGAGAGCATTTTACTAAGAATAAACGGCCTCAGCCTCATTTCCCTTTTTGACGATAAGTTCACTTGACTCGTCTAAAAATGGCCATTTTTATAAAGCGATGAGATATAATTTAACTTGTTGTTTAAATTCTGTATAAAATTCCAAGTAAAATTACTATACCATGTTCTATACCTAAAGTGAATTTTTTTTCGTTAAAATTTGATAAATGCACTTCAATTATAAATCCTGTAATTTTTTTGACAACATTGGGATACTTTAAATTTTGAGCAAATAAAAAATGTGCGAAATCAAATGAAAAAAAAAGTATGCGACGGTCATGTTAAAAACTTGTTTATTTTTTATTTAAAACCCTTCCAAGTTTTATTTTTATGCACATAAAGCACTTTCTTCATCATTCTGGCATATTTGACCAATTGGTCAAATTTTAGGTAACTTAAGTTACCTAAAAGAAGAAAGTCAGTTGAACGCCCTTTATATAGTAGAACGAGGTGTGTTCAGAAAATATCGGGAATTTTCGTTTTTTGAAACAAATATTTATTTATTCGTCCACATTAATGTTGCCGCCTTCAATATAGTCCCCATTGGATATTATGCACATGTGCCAGCTCTTCTTCCAATACTCGAAACACTTCTAAAACTCGATCTTTGGGATAGCCTTTAGTTCTTTCAGCGATGCGCTTTTAATGTCATCTATGCTTGCAAAACGACGGCCCTTTAAGGTTCTCTTTATTTTTGGGAATAGGAAAGAGTCAGACAGAGGCATGTCTGGCGAATATGGAGGCTGGGGCATCATTACAGTATTGTTTTTGGCCAAAAATTTTGTTCAAAATTTAACAATTTTGGAACAAATTTTGCTGCCACGCGTTTTATACCCAAAACATTTGAATAAATTTCATGGGGTGAGCCAATCGATACACCAACATCATCAGCGACTTCTCTGTTGGTTTATAACCCTTTCTTCCACTTTTTCCATGTTTTTATCGGTTGTTAATGTCCTTGTGCGTTCGGGGCGTTCGTCATCTTCAACGTCTTCACGGCCATCTTGGAAACTCTTATACCACTTGTAAACTCTTGTTTTACTTATAGCAGACTCACTATAGGCCTTTGTTAACATTTCACAGAATTTACTTCATTTTTTAAGCAAAATTGGATACAAATTCTTTGATCCATTTCTTTTAACGGACGAAAAATCGCCGAGCTCATAAAGCACGTCTAACCTTAGCGGCTGCCACAGACAAAGTAAACAATGAAAACAGCTAAAGTTTTTATCATACTTCAGGGGCATGTATACCAACATAATAAAGAACATTTTATGACAACCGGACCCTCCGAACCCGCGAAATTAACAATTCTCGTTTTCTGAACAGTCAAAAAAATTAATAAAAAACCTAGAAACATAAAAAATGAATGAAAATTCCGGCGAAGCAGCCCGGGGGCCCACTAAACACCTGTGTAGGTACTTCATGTGCACTTCATCTCAGGCTCGGACGATGTCCGCTAGTTTACCGTAACTTGTCCCCATTGCCTTGGCGAGGAATGCGCGCCCGGCCAAGGTGCTAAACGTCGAGGTCGTCTCTCGAACGCCGGAACCCCCAGTTTTCGATTCGGGAAAACAGTTTTTCACGCGACTTTTGAAAGCCTGCGACGTTGCCGCGCTCGTTCTTAACTCCGCGCCGTCGTATCGGCTCAGTAGCGCTTTAACCTTCGCCAGCTAACGTCATGTGATTGTAGTGTGTGTGTCATCCATGCACCATCATATGTTTTGAAGCCGTGTTTTGTTCGACATTTTTGACGTTTATCCATTTGTGTTTTATTCGGTGATGTGCAGTGTGCCTTATTTCGGGAAAAATTGAGGTATTTATATTTTGTATCAACAACACAACAAATTCCTTTCAATATTCTTCGTACAAGTTTACTGTTAACTAGATTATACACCGATCTTCACAGAGCGTAAACCTACCTGATTATAGAGCTCGATATGTAATTAGACTATAGGATACCGTCATTGTTTTTTCCTCTTTAATTTACATGCAATTATTTAAACACCACCGCAACATTTTTGCTTGCCAAATGGTGCAAAATATTTTGACACCACTAAAAAGATCGTATTTTGTTTAGTACACCCTGCAAATTTCTTAGTAATGCGATTTTTATTATTGTTACCTTCTAATATAAATTTTATAATTATAGAAAAATCGGTTGTCATATTAGAACCACGAATACCCACCTACCGCAAGAATTAAACTCACAAATTACATATTATTCCAATTAAATTAGTCATATAATAATGAAATTCTCGAGATAAACAAAGCATATCGAACGAGGAGATAAAGCGGAGAGTCAAAGTTCGAAGCTTTGTCCCGATAAAATGGAACGTCGCTTTTGTTTACATCCGTTTAAGGAAAAACATCCTAAAAAACTCGGTTACGTCACCGTGGGTACGCGAAAAAAAATTCCGTCACGTCCTATCGACACTATCGGCTGAATCATCATCCAAGTCGGCGCTGGAGGGGCGGGGCCTTTGACGCGAAATGTCACTCGTTTTTCTCACAGCCTTCTTTCAGAATGCGTGCTAATTTTTTCTTTAATCGATTATTTTGCAACTTTTTTTAAGGCGCCTAAATGTTTCGTAACAAAGCTATCGGTGTTTTTGCGATTTTTATGTAAATAAACACCGTCTATTTATAAAAAATGATACGATTGCCAAACATTTGTAAAAAATGAATTATAACCTAGCTCAATGTTTATATTAAGTATTTACTTTTTGTCTGCGTCATATGAATACGAATTTTCGGTAAAAATGTGTTTTCAAACCTGGCTAAAAATAGTTACCCCCTGTGGACTCTACCTGCCCATAAATCACGTCTAAATTTAGCTCTCAAGAAGGGTCCTTAACCCCTAAAAATAGCCTCCTCGCTCTACTATACATCGTCCGTAGTAATTTTTTTCCGCCGATTCAGCATGTCTTGGAATGCCGACGAAATATGTAGAGGTGGGCGGGTACGCTGCGTCGAGTGTACGCTGTACGGTAAGCAAATTTCAACCGCGAACGTCGTAAGGAGGATGGAGCGTGACCTTGAAAGTTCAACGTACCAAAAGTGGGCGCTCGCGGCCCAAAAACAGCAACCCTTAAGGGGCGCTTCCACTATGTTTGCTCCAAATACAAGTCAATTTTTAGACCACTTGTATTTAACACGATTTTTCACTTAACAAATTTTAAAAATAATCCCGTGTCCCACCGTTTCATTGAAATTTTTTACACAGCCATTCTAATTATTTTAACCTAAAAAGATTTTTAATTCTCTATTTTGTTTTTTCTTCAAAAAATTTATGTTTTTACATAATACAAAAATTATACTTAAAGAAAATAACAATTTTAATTTTTTTTTAAGTAAAAAAAATATTTCTGTATTAATTTTTGATTTTTTTAATAAAAAAACATGTGTATTTATCTTATAAGATTGGAAATTTATGGGGAACGGAAAAAATATCGATTTGAAATTTAAAAGCGTTAATATATTATAATCCATTAAGTCTTTTTTTTTTTTAATATTTTGAACAAAATACCACTTTGTTACTTCAAATAGAACACCCCATATATTTTTACATTTTTAAATTCTACATAAAATTCTGAGTAAAATTACTATACCATGTTCTATATACCTGAAGTAAATAGTTTTCGAGTTCCCTATACCTAAAGTTTATAAGTTTATAATTTCAGAGATATTTAACAATCGAAATGTTTTTTAATTTTCTATTTGATTATGTAAAAACATACCTACAGGGTGTTTCATTTAAAATAAAAAAGATATTAACGTTTTAAGTTAACCTAATTTGCCCTGGGTTTTCTTGGGTAATTTGTTAAAAAATGTTAAAGAATAGACATGGAATCTTTTAAAAAATGTTTTAAGATTCCAAAAATTCCACCCCCATTTCGGCAAACCTAATAGCAAAAAAGTTATAGGCTATTTTTGATTGACAAGCATTTCAAATTTTACGAAAAAAATTAATAACTCGAAAACTATTCAATTTGGGTATAGGACATTGTACAGTAATTTTACTCAAACACCCTGTATAACATTTTGGGATACTATTAATGGGTCCTGATATGATACTCCTTTGCTAACGTATATGCCATAATGAACTTTTTAACAATTGTTGGTAATACAGACATTTTAGGTAAGTTAAATTTTAATGTTATCCAAATTAAATATCTCGAAAACAAAATTTTACGTAGAATTCAAAAACGCAATAATATTTGTAGGGTTCCATTTGATAAACAAAATTACTATCTCTAATTTTCTGCGATTCATAAATAGTTAAATAGTTTATCAACGTGTTTAAACCTGCACAATAATATTTGTGTATGTTCACCCTGTTTAACTGTATTTTTAACCGTTTTTCGTTGCTGTTAAAATTATGAATGTACGGGCTTCGATGTGGTAAATAATATTACCTAGAAGTGACCTCTTTTAACCTAGATTGGCCGGTACACGACCATGGCATTGAAGACATTCCGTACTCGTTGCGTTTCCTTTGAATTCCTGCAAAGAAGTTATTTTTTTTTTAATCGATTTTGTACAAGGAAAATCCTTTTGTTTTTGAGTCACCTGTCACCTGCAACAAGCATTTTTTAACGATGTGCTATAGCTTGAAATCACACGATTAGGTATAAAACTGTCAGTATAGTAATTTTGTTGTTTTGAAAATATGTTTGATAACATTCACAACAGCATAATCAATTTGTTGTCGAGTTATCGAAATAATAACGACATATTTGCGGATTAAAGGCCAATATCTAAAGAAGAAGAAGAAGAAGACATATTTGTCGTTTCGATAGCATGTGAAAGGTTTTCGCACCGCACCCGGATGCCACTTGATTTTCTTGACGGCGTATTTATGTCAAGAGAAAGGCTTTCTTTAACAATCGTTTCATTCATGGCTTCTTTCACCGACCGAGCCGTAAAACAAACAATTTGCGGGCCGACCTCTCGATCCGTGCACCTTGGGGGGAAAGGTCGTTTCCCACCCCTCGTAGCAATTGTTGTTGTTGCACTGTCTTTGTTGCTCGCGTGTGTCAGTCGGTTTTGAATGTCGTGCACCTGATATTGTTCGGTTTTTTTTTTCGATTCTTCTCCACCCCCTTGATGATATGTTTGGTTTTCGCGTTGAGGTAGGCTTTAGGCTTTTGTTTGGCGTTCCATTGTTCCATCGTCTATTTTTTATGTGCAGCTTATGATGTAATCGTGATTTTTAAGTGTTTTTTTTTCCGAGAAACATTAAAATTGATGTGCACTTGAATAGTAATTAATATTCGTTTGCCATTAAATAGGATTAAATTTAACTATAATTTAATCTGTTTGTTCAGGAATTTTAATGGATTTACATACAAATAAATATATTATGATAATCATACAAATATAACTTGTTTTGATGGAAAAAGTATTGGATTGAAAAAATTGGCAATAATTTCATATTTTTATATAAAAGGAACTAATTTACCAAGTTTAGGGTGATATTCTTTAATTTTTTTACCTAAACATTGTGTAAACATTGAAAGTAAATATTAGGTTGGTATCATTCTTTTTTGAAAGATTAAAAATATAACCCTATTTTATATTTGAAGTTGACGATTCTATGCTTTTTCTTTTTCGTTTAATATGATACATGATAAAACACTTTTTTTCTACAAAATAATACAAAATTAACGCCATACAATTTTGGGGGCTGCGTTCCTCAATATATCTGTCAGTAGCATGCTAATTTTCTAAAAATAATATAAACATATTATGTATTCTTTATGTAGGTATACTGGTATTAATTTAAAACACAAAAATTCTTTTAAAAAATAAGACATAATTAGCGTTAAACTGACAGATAGATAACCTCAATTATTAGACTGCATTCCTTATTTAAAATTTAATGTTAAAGTGGGCTTTTTTGATCTAAAAATCTAAAAATTGTTCATTTTTATGTAGTGAAACTGTCAAAAATCATTGATACCAACCAACCTTAATTTGAGAGTTTTGTTGATGTTTGTAAAATGTAGGTTGGTAACATGTTTTTTTGACAGATAAATGTCATAACCCTATTTTGTGATAGTTTCTGATGATTTATTGTTTATTTAGATTGTTAAGTATACTAGTACCTATAGGTACTAGATACCGATACTAAACAATCTAAAAAAAATGTAAAGCTATTAAAAAATCTTTGTTATCAACCTTATTTAAATGATTTTTTGACAGTTAAATAACATTTTTTACATATGGCAATATAACTTAGGTTGGTAACACTTTTTTGACAGATAAATGTCATTTAGGCTTATAACCCTTTTTTAAAATTGTTAAGTAGGTACCAGATACCGATACTAAACAATAAAAAAAAAATGTAAAACTATTAATAAATCATTGTTATCAACCTTAATTAAATGATTTTTTGACAGTTAAATAACATTTCTTACATATGGCAATAAAAATTAGGTTGGTAACACTGTTTTTGACAGATAAATGTCATAACTCTATTTTGTGATAGATTCTGATGATTTATTCTTTTTTTAAATTGTTACCTATAGTAAATTTAAAAGTAAACTACGTACACGTCATCAATCAGCTGATCGGGCACGGTTGTCAATGTGATGCTAAAATCCTTGCATCAAGGGAAAGTGGTAGTGCAACTACAGGGCGATAGATGGCGTTTACATGAATAATATCCATATACTTACCAAGTAAGTATATGATAATATCCAAATACTTAAGTATATGTATAGTAAGTATATGATAATATCAAAATGTCAAAAGTCTGGGTTTTTATAACCTATATGATGCACCGCCAAAAGTATGTTTTTAGCCATTTTGAAGACATTTTCTGATATAAAACCCAAAAATTTTGCCATCTAAAGTCAGTCGACTGACATGAAATAATAATATATATACCAGAGATCTCTGGTATATATATTATTATTTCATGTATCCAACATATATTTTGTTAAATATTCTAATATATAATTAATAATAATCCTATTTACCTCTCTAACAGATGTTAAAGGTAACAAAGGTCCATTATTATCCCGTTCTGCCTCAAAATAGCGTATTAAGGATGACACCAACTCTTGACTTCGACTATTTAAATGCTTCCGCATTTTAAATATAGGAAACAAAACAACGATATATAACAAACACAAAAACGGCAATGAAAACTTAAACGATATAAAATAACACAAACAACAAACAAAATAAACGAAATAATACACGAATTAAACGAAATATTCAAAAACACAACTGACAGCTTCGAAATTCTAAAACGTCAAATTCTTTTTTATGTGTCATTTAAATATGAAAAATTTGAATGTAAACATGACAACATCACAATTGTTGCCAACTTAATTTGGTTAAAATGCATTCAAATATTCAATTACAGACTTCGATTTAGTCATTTAGTGTTGGTACCAATGCGTAAAATTTTTGTTTTATTGATGACGTGTACGTAGTTTACTTTTAAATTTACTATATGTAGGTTTTGACAGAAAAATTACATTTTATGATCGATTTTGACGTTTTTGTTCTTTTCTTTCAAGTAGGTTGGTAACTAAATAATCTAAAAAAAAATTAAAACTAAAAAAATCATAATCACCCTTAATTAAATGATTTTTTGACAGTTAAATAACATTTCTTACATATGGCAGTAAAAATTACACTGTTTTGAAAGAAAAATGACATTTTATTATCGATTTTGACGTTTTTGTTCTTTTCTTTAAATTAGGTTGGTAACAGAATCTGTATCTGATACCGATACTAAACAATCTAAAAAAATGTTGAACTATTAAAAAATCATTATCAACCTTAATTAAATGATCTTTTGACAGTTAAATAACATTTCTTACGTATGGCCGTAAAAATTAGGTTGGTAACACTGTTTTTGACAGATAAATGACGTTTTATGCTCGATTTTGACGTTTTTCTTTTTTTTTTTCTTGAAGGGTGGTAACGGGGGAGTCGTCAGCCAGCGAGGGGGCGGCGGCGGTGGACAGTCGTCGTACGCCACCGGCGGCGGAGGAGCGGGCGGAGGCCTGGTGAAGGCAGGAGGCGGCTCGGGAACGGCGGCGTCTCTGACGATGGCGACGCAGCATCAAACGTCGGGCGGCTACCGCGGCTGGAACTCGGTGGGCGCTGGACACCAGCACCCGGCGGCGGCCGCGGTGGCGGCTGCCGCGGCGGCGGCGGCCACTCAACCGCCCCCCGCGCAAACCAACTACTACAGGTACTCGCAGGTGGCGCAGAACGGACCGCAACCCCTCAACACCTACGCATACAACTCGAACTCGGTAAGTCAAGTAGACTGAGACATAACCTCAACTATTTTACTTCATTCCTTATTCAAATGTCAAAGTTCCGAGGGGTCAACCACCCAAAGGGAAAACGTCCAGGGATTCCCATGTATTCCCATTATATTTTATTGTATTCCTATGTATTTCCATTGTATTCCTATGGTATTCCCCCTCTAAAATGTCCAGGGATTCCCAGGTGTGGGTGACCCCTCGCAAAGTTCCAAGGTCATATGTTTTGCAATTTTTTTTTATTTCTTTTAAAACAAAAGGTTTAAATTAGTTATAAACCGAATTAGATTATATAGATTCAAAATTATTTCCTGTTTATTGATTGTTTATGTAATTTCGTAGAATCACTGATAAGATTGTTCTTTTTATTATTCCATAGAGTGGGTACATGCAATATTTTTTATCTTATCAATTTTTTTTTTAATATGTTACATTTACTTTAGATTTTGCTCAAGTCGGTTTAGCTTTAAAGTGCTCTAGTGACAAGTTTATTTCTTTAGGGTACAGAGTTTTTTTTGGTAAATTTTTCGACAGTGTTAGTGATTTTTTAAGTAAGGATTGCAATGTATTTTTGTATTGTTTGAATTATTTATAAATTATGTAATGATGATAATAGTACTAAAGATAATACGTAAAATGTACGATATTTGACTTTTGTTCGGTACAGATTTTTTTATTAGATAAAAACAAAAAACCTACAAAATATGGTCTCAAGTATTTTTCGAGATATCATAACAAATGTCTAGGGACAGCAGAATACACGTCTTTGTCCTATTTTCGTAGTACTTGATAACAAAAAAACTAATAAACTTTGAGACTTTAAATTTGATATACCTTTTTTAAAATGTTTTATTAAAATTGTGTCAAAATCTCAAATCATTATCTTAAGTAGTTTTTGAGATATCGTAACAAACGTCAAGGGCCGGGACGGAATAATAAAGTTTTTTGTACCATGTTACCTATACAGTTGCATAGCAGAAAAACTAATATAGTCTGAAACTGCATATTTGGTATAAACTTTTTTAAATGGTTTATGGACATTGGGTAAAAATCTCAAATCATTATCTTAAGTGGTTTTTAAGATATCGTAACAAACGTCAAGGGGCGGTACGCAATAATAAACTTCTTTACAGTTGCATAACAAAAAGACTAATAAACTTTAAAGGTTCAAATTTGTTGTACGTTCTTAAAAATGTTTTATTAATATAGTGTCAAAATCTCAAATCGTTATCTTGGGTAGTTTTCGAGATATCGTGATAAACGTCTTGGGGGCGGCATTTTCACCGTTTCCTCTCGCTTGCAGTACTCCAACCCCAGGGAGGCGGCGACCGCCACCTCGCCATCCAACGAGTCGAACGCGTCGAGCTCGAACGCCGGCAGCCAGTCGCAGCAGAGCGGCGGCTCGGGGGCGGCGGGCGGCGCCCAGAACGGCGGCGTGCCGATATCGTCGGCGGCCGCGGCGGCGGCTCAGCAGGCCGCGATGGCGAACAGCCAGGCCAACGGCGGCGGCGCCTCCTCGAACGCGTCGTCGGCGGCGGGACTGGGCGGCGGTTCCGAGCAGCTCAGCAAGACGAACTTGTACATCAGGGGGCTGAATCCCACCACCACCGACAAGGATCTCGTCAACATGTGTCAGGCGTAAGTTTTTAGAAAAGTTGCAGTTACCTTGACGTTTATATGACGTTTAAATGACGTTAGCAACGTCATTTAAACGTCATATAAACGTCAGCAGACGTCAGTGTGCTGACGTTTATATGACGTCTTCTAACATTTAAATGACGTTAGCAACGTCATTTCAACGTCATATAAACGTCAGCAGACGTCAGTGTGCTACCTGGGAAGGTGCCTAGTGAAAAAGGTTGGCCAAATAACACTTTTTTCTTTAATTTTAGATATGGAAACATCATTTCGACAAAGGCAATCTTAGATAAGAACACTAACAAATGTAAAGGTAAGTCGTGTATTTTAAAGTTGTTAAATACTGTGTAAAAAATACATTTATCGGTGAAAATAACGTTTTGTTTTATTATTAAGTCATTTGCTTTTTGCTAACAATTTTTATCGAACGAAATTCTTGCGAAACAAACATTTTTGTAATTACGTTAACATTTTTATGAATCATACGAACGTTAAAAAAATAATTTTAATGGTTATAACAGCATTTTTACACATTCCATTGATTGTATGGTTTAACTTTAATTTAATTGAAATATTTTAAATATTTCTGCTAGGTTTTCAATTTATTATGCCAAAAAAATGTTAAAATTACTTAAATTAGGTTTTTTTAAAATTATATAACCCCTTGATCTTGAAGACCAAGGTACCTAGCAGGAAAGTTTGTCTTGTTTCCAAAAACGTCGATTTTTGCTTAGTTTGACATTCAAGGTTGGCAACAATGATACTAATCCACTAAAAACTCAAATATCATTGTTTTTTTTAATACACTCACAGGCAAAATAATCGATCCACACAAATTTTCGATGCATTTTAATCGCAAATAACTTTTTTTTTTGATTTCGGATTTAAACAAATTGTAAAGAATATTGTAGATACATTAATGGAGAATCGCTCACATTTTAAAAATTACTAAAAAATAGACGTACGTTTATAATATACAGGTTTAATCAAAAATATGTTTTTTACCATAAGTTTAAGACACTCTGTAGTGGCAAAACCGTATATTGTTCTAAATTAAGTTTTAATTATCAAGTCACATATATTTTTAACAGTTTTGTTTTTGGTTCACCTTGATATATTTATTTTTGTGGAAAGTATGGATTTTTTTTTAAAACATTGCAATTTCCAATATTTTTATATGAAGAACTAAGGTTGCTATGGTCCATCCATAGGCTATGGAGGATGACAGTGACAGTTTTGTTGAATCATCCCATACTTGGACATATCATATACAGCTTTTAAAAGCTATCAAATTGTTTTTTGTAAATTAATGTGTTAATTTTGAGGTGTTTTCTTACTTTTAAAAATGTCTCCGACTGATGTTGTCCTTTGTACTTTACTTCTTGTGGGGTTTAAAACACTTGCCACGTAATACTGTGACCGTCCATCCTGGATTAAATTAATGGCTCTGGCAACATCAGTCAGAGACATATCCATTTTTTAAAGTGAGGAGACACCTCAAAATATAAACATTAATTTGCAAAAAACAAAACGTGTATGACATGTCCAAGTATGGGATGATTCAACAAAACTGTCACTGTCATTCTCCATAGCATATGGATGGACCATAGCAACCTTAGTTATTCATACAGAAAAATATTGAAATGTTTTTTTAAAAAATCCGTATTTTCCACAAAAATAAATATATCGAGGTGAACCAAAAACAAAGCTGTTAAGAATAGATGTGACTTGATAAATAAAACTTAATTTAGAACAATATACGGTTTTGCCACTCTACAGAGTGTCTTAAATTTATGGTAAAAAACATATTTTTGTTTAAACCTGTATATTATAAACGTACGTCTATTTTTTAGTATTTTTTTAAAATGTGAGCGATTGTCCATTAATTTATCTACAATATTCTTTAATATTCGACATCAAATAAAAAAGTTATTTGCGATTGAAATTCATCGAAAATTTGTGTGGATCGATTATTTTGCCTGTGAAGACCAAGGTACCTAGAAGGAAAGGTTGTCTTGTTTCCAAAGGCGTCTATTTTTGGCTTAGTTTGACAGTCAAGGTTGGCAACACTGTTTTGCTTTAAAATCCTCAATTTTTATCGGATTTTGATCGTTTTTTTTCAAAATTAACGATTTTTTTTGTTTTTTTTTAGGGTATGGTTTCGTGGATTTCGAGAACCCAGCAGCGGCCGAATCGGCCGTTAAGGCGTTAACCGCAAAGAATGTGCAGGCACAAATGGCGAAAGTGGGTATCTGGGTACACCGTAGAACAGCCACTGTACGTTTGCATGCAAGTAATACCTAGCTTAATTAATCATAATTAATAATATTAATTAATAACCTCTTCTATCTCTATTTTTTTAACATTTTTTTTTTTGAAATTTATTCTATCCCTCTAAATTCCCACCGCTCTGCCACAGTGCGCCGGTGGCGTTCCCAGGTAGAAAATTAGCGGGAACAGTGTTGTTCTAAGGTTAAAAATAAGTTACATTAAGTTTTAAAATACCTATAATATAATATACTAAAAAATGCATGGTAATTACTAAAATAATAGTGCACAAAATTAACAAAATAATTGGTAAAAACTGTACATAAATACACTGTGGCAGAGAACTGTTTTTATTTTTACGTAGAAAACCAAAAAAAAATACAATTTTTGGCTTAGTTTTGCCTTTTCTTCTCTAATAATACTGTAATGAAAATGCATGACCTATTTTATTTTATTAATTATTAATTAATAATAATAAGAATGACATCTTAAACCCTGTTATATCACCTTCACTTTTGGAAACAATTCAACAAATGTCGACTCGATATTTTTCGGAGAGTGAACGTAATATACATCATTGTTTATTATTTTAATCATGTATAATTTTTTTAAAATGCACTGCAGATAATAATTAAAAACGCAAATATTTAGTTTAAATGCATGTGCTCATTATGATTTAACTATTTACATCATAGTAAACAAGGCCGAAATACAGGGTGGCCCAAAGTAATCATTAACGTTATGGTTTAAATGATTTATTAAGATAGAGCTTGGTATCTTAAAGGGCAAGGTGTCTTAATTACGGAAATGTTGATTTTTGGCTCAATTTGACAGTCAAGGTTGGCAACAATGATTTCAATCCACAAAACTAAAAAAAAAATCTTTTTTTAATCCTTATTTTCGTCGAATATTCATCGTTTTTTTGAACATTAAAAAAAATGTTGTATTCGTTAATATTTCGGCAATCCAATGTTCAATTGTTTTTTTTTTATTATCATGTTAATTAGAAAAAAAGAGAAAAGTCATTATTGATAAAAAAGTTTTTACCCTCGAAAAAATAACTGACATAAAAAATTGTGATTTTATCTACAAGGTGTAAAAATACATGAAATTGATATTTATTAGTAATTTTTTGAAAATTTTTAAAAGAAAAAGTTCTGTGTAATAAAAAACGAAGTCAAAATGCAAAAATTACGACAAAAATTATACAGCTCATTTTTTGAAAAAAGGTCATTGATTGTCAAAAAAAATAACACGAAATAAGACGAAATTGACAAATAGATAACCTCAATTATTTGTACTCAGATGTCAAAGTGAAATTTTTGGGTGTGCCTTGAAGATCAAGGCACCTAGCAGGAAAGGTTAAATAAGTTCGCTGAATTAGTAGGTTTTTAAAAATAAGACAACGTTTTCAAGAATGATTTTTGGTTAAATTATGATTTTAATCCACAAAAATAAACACTGTTTTTTTAAGTTATAAAGCATTCAAACCATAATGTTGATTTTGCGCCACCCTGTATAATGATTAAAATGCATGGCATTAAAAATGGTAAAGCCACTAAATATATTAATTAATTAATTATTAAAAAAAGCATTTTGTACATGAATTATTTTTATTAACTTATGGCGTACAGTGCTGGATTTTTGTATTGAATAATTGACCTTTCATCTTGAATCGCCTGTATCTTGAAAACTAGCAGTTATTTTAAAGTGTGAGAATTGTAAAAAAAATAGTTTTCAAGGTATAAACAATTGAAAATGTTGGTGAATCCAAAAAACTTAACGACTAACCTTAAAATATTCCGCATTTATTATGTTTATTTTATCATATATAGGAGTATACTTTGAACGAATCATTTTTTTTTTCATCGACTTGGTCGGCCAAAATTGTGACGTAATCTCCTATTTTAGCAACAAGAACAGGACCCCACCAATTTGTACATAGCCAACTTGCCGCCTAACTTCAAAGAGGCAGATTTGGACAATATGCTGTCCAAATACGGACAAGTCATATCGACCAGGATCCTGCGCGACACAGCTGGTTAGTAATTTTTTTTTTTTAATTTATGAAAAGTGTAGAAATCGGACTTTTTTGTTGTCGAGACGACCTTTTTTGCTTTGTACCTTGGTGGTCAAGGTACCTAGTTTAATCACGGCTCCCCGGAAAGGGGGGACTACCACAAAGTTTGGTCACTGAAAATTTTTCGACGGGGTTTCGTTCGTTATTGTATTCTGAGACGGAAAACACCGAAAAGTAAATCGAAGCAACTCCTTTTTTTAATTTTACGAGAAAAATGCATTTTTGCCCTATATTTATTTTTTTTTTAAATACTCGGGTACAGAATTATATATTAATCATTTATTTATTTATTTAAAACATACATAATATGTGTATTATACTAAACATAATACTATTTTATTAATAATATGGGATACAATCCTATACTTATAATTCAAAATTCATTTTTCAAATTTTATAAAAATTTACAACTTGAGTTTTTATCAAAAGGAATACTTTTTAAATTATAAAAAAATTATTAGGATAAAACATAATTTCTTCACATTGAATTTAAATATGTGTACTATTATATCGACAAATGACACTTAATATTCTATTATCAAACTCAGCATGACTCTCAGACACTTAAAAAAAGCGCATACTTTTAGAAAATCATAATGAACTGACTCAAAAGCCTGCTCGCTGTAAAATCTGAGACTTTTTTATGTTTTGCGCTAAAATCTTTTACGTGATAAAATGTTGCATTAAAAGATGCACCTCCATGCCGCAAACATTGCATGCTTTAACCTATTTTAAAGCATCTTCATTGCATTCCTTCATCATATGACTCACAATGTGATTTACTACGCCTAACATCAAATGTAGTTCAGGTGGCGTCAAAATGTCATTTATGGCATGTTCTTCTGATCCCGAAACTATTGCAGGATTTATACAACTAAAATATTCTTTTGCATCTTTCTTATTTGAATCCGCCTTATACCATTCTAAATAATTTGTGTCAAATATGCTGAAGTTTTACAAAATTTTGAAAAAGTTGTAAAGGACTGTTTTGGAAATGAACTTGCAGAAAGTTTCGAAGATAGTATAAATCATTTTAAAACTTGTTACTTAAAATTGAACTTACCTGTAACACCAAAAGTACATGCAACATTTTATCAGGTAAAAGATTTTTGCGCAAAACATAAAAAAGTCTCGGATTTTACAGCGAGCAGGCTTTTGAGTCAGTTAATTATGATTTTCTAAAAGTATGGGCTTTTTTTAAAGTGTCTGAGAGTCATGCTGAGTTTGATAATAGAATATTAAGTGCCATTTGTCGATATAATAGTACACATATTTAAAGTCAATGTGAAGAAATTATGTTTTATCTTAATAAAATGTTTATAATTTAAAAAGTATTCCTTTTGATAAAAAATCAAGTTGTTAATTTTTATAAAATTTGAAAAAGGAATTTTGAATTATAAGTATAGGATTGTATCCCATGTTATTATTAAAATAGTATTATGTTTAGTATAATACACATATTATGTATGTTTTAAATAAATAAATAAATGATTAATATATAATTATGTACCCAAATATTTTTTTAATAAATA
Source organism: Brassicogethes aeneus (assembly GCA_921294245.1). Taxonomy (NCBI): domain Eukaryota; kingdom Metazoa; phylum Arthropoda; class Insecta; order Coleoptera; family Nitidulidae; genus Brassicogethes; species Brassicogethes aeneus. The sequence goes on from OV121140.1 coordinate 5,225,901, forward strand.
AATTTAGGGCAAAAATGCATTTTTCTCGTAAAATTCAAAAAAGGAGTTGCTTCGATTTACTTTTCGGTGTTTTCCGTCTCAGAATACAATAACGAACGAAACCCCGTTGAAAAATTTTCAGTGACCAAACTTTGTGGTAGTCCCCCCTGTCCGGGGCGCCGTGAGGTGGTTTAAAATGTTTATATTTTTTTTATAAAATTTAGTTTTTTTAAACTAAACTTTTTTGGTGGTTTTTCCTTGTTTTAAAGTTTTAGGTTTTTGTTTTTATGCCTTAAAAAGTATATAGGAGAAGTTCAATAATGTCAAAATTTTTTAAAGAGAATATTGAGAATAAAGCCGGAAAATTTTTTAAACTGACAAATAGATAACCTCAATTATTTGTTTGTGAAACTTTTGGGTGTGCCTTGAAGATCAAGGCACCTAGCAGGAAAGGTTGGCAACAATGATTTCAATCTACAAAAATCCCGAATAGTTGGCAATACCGTTTTTTCAAACGCCGACAACTGCATTTTAAACAACAAAATATACCTACGAATTTATGGCAACATAATATTATATATAAATACATAATATTTACATAGTATTTTACCGTTGAGTGGAGACTTTCTTAATCAACGCTTTTATTAATGCTAAGTGCTGTTTAAATTTAGACGACTTATTTGGATGACGATTATTACTGAATTGAAATGTTTACACTTTTCACGTTAATCACTACTAAAATGTGTATTTATTGTATGTAATAGGTACAATTTATATTTACAGAGACTGTATGCAACTTATTTCTTTATTCAGATTAACACTGTTTATTGGAAAACCGGTAAAAACTCAACCCAGGATTTCCTCTCGAAATATACCCAACAACACAACAAATCGAGTCACGATTTTTTTCCGATATTTTTTAACATTTTCCGGCTTTATTCTCAAAAACACTTGTTTGACAGCTGATTATTAAATTTTACGATGATAACAGGGTTATTTTTAGAATAAGAAGCTTACTTGTAAATTAAAACTGGGGGTGGTAGTAATAAAAAAACAAAATTTCATCAAAATAATTTTATTTAATAAAAAAAAACAACTACAACTATTACAAGCTTTAAAAATGATATTTTTCAGCTACCAATGGCAGTTTTTTAAAACAATTTCGGCCGTTTTGCTACCAAAAACACTTGGTATATTACAAAGGCCCCCATATCACAGCAATTTTACTTAATATTGCGTTAATTTTTTTAATATTTGAGATCCTTTAATACTTTGGCATCTAGAATATAAGGTGTGACCTTCAAATTTTTGGGGATTGTTAAGTGAGGTTATGTTAACGATCTGTCAAAATTTCAAGGTCACAGCTGTCATAGTTTTCGCGTTGGACTGTACTTTGCACAGCAACACAAAAACCTTAATTGCTTTGAAATTATCGCAGATAAACTGATCAAACTTATAGAGAGTATGAAGTAACAAATTTTACTATTAATAATTATGACCCCCAAGCCAGGTATTGGTAAAAGAAACACAATAATATTTGAACAGGTCCTTGACGATTTTTTAGGTTAAATAATTAATTAATAAAATAAATAAATCCTTTGTTTATCACATTAATTCCTGTAATAACTAAAATAACTGGACTATTACCTAACAAAAAAATATGTTCCCAATAGGTATTAATATAAAAATACCTGCAATTTTTTTAAATACTGACTGAATCCAGGCCTAATAACAGCTACCAATAACACAAAACTAATAGTTCTTAACATTTTTATCACTTAAATCACTTATATCACCACTATTTTAACTGTTCTTTGCGAATATTTGAATCATAATGAGATTTTGACGTTTTAACATAACCCTATTTGTTGCTTGTTGACGTAGTTCAACGCCTACTCACTGCACAAAGTGATGCGCGCGAGATTTAAATGCAGGGGCGGATTTCGTGATTTTAAATTTTTTTGATTAAATTAAGGAAACATTAACAAATACCTATATGTATGTAAAAATAAAATTCTGTTAAATAATTAATTGCGTGTGGCGCTACTAGCGATACTTGTTTAGCGTACAATCTTCAACTTTTCTTTGTAGGCTTCTCGAAAGGCGTGGGCTTCGCGCGCATGGAGAGCAAGGAGCGGTGCGAGCACATCATCCACACGATGAACGGCAGCCACTGCCCGGGCAGCAAGGACCCTCTCCTCGTCAAGTTCGCCGACGGCGGCAACAAGAAGAAGATCTACAAGAACAACGACAACGCCAAGATGTGGCGGCAGGACGACGCGATGGCGGTGACGTACGATCCGAACGTGCTCACGTCGAACGGCGTCTCCCCCCAGCACATGATGCTGCAGCAGTTCAGGGGCTACAACCCGCAGGTGAGTTAATCCCTGCTCCACTCGGCACCTTGGCTTTGTCGGGGTGTCTAAAGTCTATTCAAATCCAAGCTGGACTAAATGTAAACGCAATCCTCCGAATCGACCAATAAGAGCTCACAATCCGAGTCACACCATCAGAAACGAGTTATCAAGCGTCTGGGCGTTTTTGTTTAGTCCAGCTTGGATTTGAATAGACTTTAGCGATAGAGGTCGTCTCGTTTTCTGAACGTCAGTTTTTAGGTTTGTGCTCGATAAAAACATAAAAACAAACATTCCGAATAACGCAAAACTTACCAAAAACGTTTTAAAATCATTTCCAGACTACCTTTTTTATTTTTACACCTTGTTTAAGGAAGTTAAAAATACGCTAAAGCGTTAAAAACAAATTAAAACACAACCTCAATATTCTTCCAACTTTTTATAGCAAAAAACTGACAAATTAAATACAAGGTGGCGCAGTAATAAATATTTTATTAGTTGTTATAACACTATTTATTAATAAAACATTTTAAATCAATTTTATAATTTTATATCACAAAAAGTCACCAAAAACCTTTCAAAATCATCAATTTTAAGGAAATCTAGAGCCTTAAATATAAATTTTTGTGATTTTATTTCCAGACGACCTTTTTTATTAGGCTCCTTGTTCAAAGAAGTAAAAAAAATACGCAAAAACGTTAAAAAACAAATTAAAACAAAACCTAAATATTCTTTAAACTTTTTATAGCAAAAAAACTGACAAATTGTATACAGGGTGTCCCGAAAATGGTGCAGTAATATAATGTTAATTTGAGTACAAAAAAAATAAAAATTAAAAACGAGTTTTTACTTGAAAGGATTTTATTTTATTAGTTGTTATAGGACTATTTATTTATAAAACATTTTAAATCAATTTTATAATATTTTAACACAAAAAGTTACCAAAAACGTTTCAAAATCATCAATTTTATGAAAATCTAGAGCCTTAAATATAAATTTTTGTGGTTTTATTTCCAGACTACCTTTTTTACTAGGCACCTTTTTTAAAGAAGTAAAAAATTAAGCAAAAACGTTAAAAACAAATTAAAACAAAACCTCAATATTTTTCCAACTTTTTATAGCAAAAAAACTGACAAATTGTATACAGGGTATCCCGAAAATGGTGCAGTAATAAATAGTCGCCTTTTAACAAACTTAAATTTGTTTTGTTTATTTTTCTTAGGTATTCCAGTATCCGTACGGTTACATGATCCAGCAGCCGTTGCAAATGGACGAAAGTTACAGCATACCCGGCCACATAACGCCCTACAAAAACGACGGCCAACCACCGAGAGCCATTCCTTACGTCATGCCGAACGCCGAGCCCGTTCAGTACCCACCCAATATGATGCACCAGGTAAATATCTTCTTCGAACGCGAGAAATTTTAAAATTTTTTGGAAATATTCACTTTTTTTATCGTTTTCTACTCGTTTTGACATATTGGATTGATTTATTTTCATCTCTCTTACTTAGAGATGTAAAAAACGGTTTTTTTCAGAAAGTGAAAACTTTATTTTTGTTTTTTTTTAAATTCTACATTGGTCTTTCCATCTCAAATCAGTTTTTTTAGTTTTTTTTACCGAAATCTTAAACACCCTTATTTTTTCTTTTTGCTTAAATTTCTTTTGTTCACCCGTAGGGAATATTTGAAAAATGGACAAACATCGATTTTTCTCTTTTTCTTGAAAATGCGATAATTTGGCCAAAAATGTTGCGATCGTTACAATTTTTTTTTTCAATTTTAGGTTAATGTTTACTACAAACAAAAAAAATATATTTTTTTTACTGTTTTTTCTACAAAAGGCAAAAAAAATGTGGTCAAAATTTTGACAATGCCACATTTTTTTTTCCTTTATATTTTTTTCGTTTGAACTTGATAATATCGTCGTTTCGAAATTATTAGTTTTTTTAATAAAAATGCCATTTTCTAGTAAATTCATGGTCCATCGAAAAAATTTGGTATTTTATTTTATTACTGCCAAATTTAATTTGTTTTTATTGCTAAAGGCCAAAACTATGCGTGATTGTATTTAAAAAATACGGTGAAAAAAACATGTTTTTTAACGTTACATATCCACATCTATGTAGATTTGTATTTGAAGTCATCAAAATGTATTTATTATTAATATTTTGATTTAACCTTTAAATATTTTACAAATTTTAATTGTTTTTTAATTTTACATGTAATTTTTTGTCAAGGTTATTATAAATATTAATTTTAGAGATTCGACCTTTTTGTGGAAAAACTAAATTTCCCACAAAAAATGTATTTACTTTACTGCTAAATTCTGTTTTTATAAAAAAAATAGTAGAATATTTATTATATAATATTTTGGCATCAAAATTATCAAAAATATTCCTCTTTTATTAGGTTATACATTAAATAAAAACAACGCAAGATATATTTTATAAAAGTAGAGATAATTTTCGTAATTGAAAAAAAAGATTTATCTTGTCCTATCCACACCTGTCAAATATTAAAATTATCTTTACTTTTATAAAATATTTCTTGCGATTTTTTTTATTTAATGTATAGCCTAATAAAAGAAGAATATATTTGACAATTTTTATGCAAAAATAATATATAATTCCCTACAATTTTTTTATAAAAACAGGTTTTTTTTTCGTTTTTTTTTAATTCTACATGTAATTTTTTGTCAATTAAACGACAAAATAATAATAAATCTTATTATAAATATTAATTTTAGAAATCCGACCTTTTTGTGAAATACCAAATTTCCTACAAACAATTCATTACTTTAAATTATATTTTACTGCTAAATTAAATTTATTTTTATTGCTAAAAAGTGGCCAAAAGGCCAAAAATTGCAAACTTTTGTGTTGTTTTTTTCACGTTACATCTCTGCAGATTTGTATTTGAGGTCTTCAAAATGTATTTATTATTATTATTTTGATTAAACCTTTTAATTGTTTTTTTTCGTTTTCTTTTAATTCGACAAAATAATAATAAATCTTATTTTAAATATTAATTTTAGAGATTCGACCTTTTTATGAAAAAAAAAATTCATTACTTTAAATTATATTTATATAATAATATATAATTTATATATAAATAATAAAATGTGAAAAAATACGGTGAAAAAAAACGCATATTTTTTTCAGTTGACCGCCCAATTGGGCACGATGTCTCTGAACAGCCAATACATGAATCCAGGGCCGTACCAGTACTACCCGGTTGTGCACGCCGTCCCTGTAGACTCCGAGCACACGTCTAACGCGGGAAGCCCCGACGACCCGTACCAATCTTACCAGGGCGGACCGCAGCAGAAGTAAACGAAAAAAAAAAATAAACCAGAAAATCCCCTAAAAATGTGCGACGACTGAGTGTGGTTGGAAACTCTTTTTCTGAGCGTGTCTTATTTAAAAAAAAATCCTAGAGGTTAGTTTATTTATACACACTGACTTTATTGATTAATTAAGTGTAATTTTTTTTCTTTGTTTTTCCTGAGTTTTGTTGATGGTTTTTGTAACGCGGTTACAAAGTCTGAAAATATTGTGTAAAAAGTAGGTATTTTTGATACAACATGTTCCTAGTTTCGACATAACTAACAAAAAATAACATGGTTATTTTTCTGTTGTTAATTTAACACGAAAACATTGTATTGAAAATATTAACGGCGCGACCAATTAAAAAAAAACAACAAAAATCCGCAGTGTAAATACTACTAAACAAAAAAAAATGGTGAAAACGCGTCTACCAACCGTTAGGCATAAAAAAACTAGGTTAGACTTTGGTTAGTTTAGCTAGCTTATTTATAAAGAATAGACGGCCAAAAAAATCAACAATTTTTTTTTAAGTATATAAAAAATAGGGTTTGGGGTGCCAAAAAAAAATATTGTGAAAGTTTGAGTCCATAATATTAATATTAAGAGGTATATCATCGCAATTTTATTTTTTTTCCTCAGCAAGTTTTAGGCTCAGAACTCCCAAACCATTGAGTTTAACAAAATTGACTTGAAAATATTTTTTTAAGAAAATTAAATGCTCTACAAAAAAGGTTAAAGTGAAATTTTCCGTCAGATGAACCGTTTCCTTAAAATCATGCCTTAAAAATTGGTATAGTTTTACATTTTGATCTTTTAAATTGGAATTTTGTAATTCATGTAAAAATCAGTACCCATAAAAACCGATAAATATTCTTATGAAAAACCAAATGCTTTACAAAAAAAGCCTCTTAACATTTTTGGCTAAATTCACTCAATCAAAAGTTATTCAAGGTTAAAATTTCGTTTTGACTTCAAATTTAACCTTGAATAACTTTTGATGGAGTGAATTTAGCCAAAAATGATTTTTGTAGAGCATTTGATTTCCCATAAGAATATCTATCGTTTTTTTTTCAGGCTGCTGATTTTTATTGAATTACAAAATTCCAAAGTTAAAAGATCAAATTGTAAGGCTATACCAATTTTTAAGGCATGATTGTAAGAAAACGGTTCATCTGACGGGAAATTCCAATCAAACCTTTTTTGTAGAGCATTAAATTTTCTTCAAAAAATATTCTTTGATCAATTTTGTTAAACTCAATGATTTGGGAGTTCTGAGACAAAAACTCGCTCATGAAAAAAAATCTAAAATTGCGATGATAGACCTCTTAATATTAATATTATGGACTCAAACTTTCACCGTAATTTTTTTTTGTCATCCCAAACAATACTTTCGATATACTTTCCAAAAAAAAAAAAGTCGATTTTTTTGGCCCGGTCTAGTAAAGAATATCGGGCGAAACTGACTGGTCGGATCGAAAGTATTTTTTCGACCGTCGCTTGACTTAAACATTAAAATGACGAGATTGACGATCTTCCCACGAAATGTCGACGATACGGCGCGGCATTTTGCATTAGCATAGTGAAAATTTTTATTTTTCGAAGATCTATATAGGTAGTTGTTGAAAAACTGCTCATTGATGAAAAAATCAAACTGAATTCTTCCTAACTTATGAAACTATAAAATAACATCTAATATACAAAAAAAAATACTTCCAAATGTTGTCGAAAGATTTTTTCCGCCTTTTTATATACAACTGTAGAGTTTTTATTTATTTTAAGTGCGCTCTGAACGAACCGCAATTCGTTTGTTTTCGGCGCACACTTGTATTATAATATTTAACAAAACAAAACCATCCCCAAAACAGCCCCATAACCTAAGATTCCAACTAAATTTTGACGGATGCAAGTGACGTCACAACATGGCGGCTGTTCGGGGGAGATATCAGAGAAACGACATTCCAGAATGTCCTATATTTATATTTATTTAAAAGAAGAAATTATTTTGTCAAATTTACCGCGATTTTGTACAGTCTTTATTAGACTGGGCCAAAAAAATCATTTTTTTTTAAGTATATCGAGAATATGGTTTGGGGTGACAAAAAAAAATATTGAGTCCATAATATTAATATCTATCATAGCAATTTTATTTTTTTTTTCCTCAGCAAGTTTTTGTCTCAGAACTCCCAAACCATTGAGTTTAACAAAATTGGCTCGAAAATATTTTTTAAGAAAATTAAATGCTCTACAAAAAAGGTTAAAGTAAAATTTTCCGTCAGATGAACCGTTTCCTTAAAATCATGCCTTAAAATTTGGTATAGTTTTACATTTTGATCTTTTAAATTGGAATTTTGTAATTCATGTAAAAATCAGTACCCATAAAAAACCGATAAATATTCTTATGGGAAATCAAATGCTTTACAAAAAAAGCCTTTCAACATTTTTGGCTAAATTCACTCAATCAAAAGTTATTCAAGGTTAAAATTCAAATTTAACTTGAATTTAGCCAAAAATGATTTTTTGTAGAGCATTGATTTCCCATAAGAATATTTATCGGTTTTTTTCAGGGTACTGATTTTTACATGAATTACAAAATTCCAAAGTTAAAAGATCAAATTGTAAAACTATACCAATTTTTAAGGCATGATTTTAAGGAAACGGTTCATCTGACGGGAAATTTTACTTTAACCTTTTTTGTAGAGCATTCAATTTTCTTCAAAAAATATTCTCAAGTCAATTTTGTTAAACTCAATGATTTGAGAGTTCTAGGACAAAATCTAAAATTGCGATGATAGACCTCTAAATATTAATATTATGGACTCACCATAATTTTTTTTGTCGCCCCAAACAATATTTTCAATATACTTAGTCGATTTTTTTGGCCCAGTCTAGTCTTTATATTATATGTTATAGTGCAATTTTGTTTTTATTATACATATTATACATATATAATTTTATTTAATCGACATGAATAACAAGAAACGTTGCTTTTTTATTGTTTTTGTGAATAGATTGGAAATTTAAAAAAAACGGACTGATTTCGATGATGAGGGGGCTTTCCAAGGCCGATAGTGCAGGGGCGGATCTGTGATTTCATTTTTTCATTGTATATTGTTGTCGAGCCCGCGTATCAGTTTTGGAAAGCTGTGCGGAAAAATAGGCTGCCCGGAAACTAAAACACGACTTTAAGACGCAAAGAGTGATTTCGGGTTGTTATGGCTTACGAGGCGTAGAGGTGCCGTAATTAAAAAAAAAATGCTGCTATTTATTTTGGCATTGGTATTGTTGGTAATTTGTTGCGTATTTTCGAGAGTTTACGAGTGAAAAAAGCGTCTCGAAGTCGTTTTTTGTTTTCGTCCGGGCGTACGATTGTGGTCTATGATTAAGAAAAATGTAACTGTGCCTTTCAGGATAGTCCAATAACAGGGATTTACTGAAAAAGAATATATTTTTTTAATAATCGATTTCGATTAAAATAAAATACTACAAATTTTTAAAAAACTTCGTATATGTTGTAGCGTTTGTATGTTTTTACGTTTTGCGGCGGTAAAAACGTTTGCAAAATATTTTTATCGTCGCCCAAATAGCGAGGGGGCCAGGGTATACCACTAATAACAAGATTTACACGTGAAATTCTGCTATTGCATTAAAATTTCGCGATCACCTCCCTCCAAAATTTTCGTGTGTAGGTAAGCTACAAGAGTAAAACAAAAATGTTTCTCAACATTGTTGTTTTACTATATATAAATGTTTTTTGGGAATTTTACTGTACGATTTCTAAAACAAACACCGCAATCGCTTTAATCGCACCTAAATAAACATAAAAACGACTAAATAAAATGTTTAACATATAAACGTTAGATTGTAGACAATAACCTACGACATTATTGTTTTTTTGTCACGAAATTTTTACATATCACTTTAATTTATTATCGACCTTTTGTTGCTTTTACCCCCACTATTTAGTGGTAGCTCCCTCTCTTGTTTGGAGGGGTAAATTTATTATTTATTATTGTTATAATATTTTGAAAGTTTATTTCTGTTGAATGAATCGTATATTTTTTTAAAAACTGACGGCTTTAAAAACGACTGATAGTAGTTTTTAACATACCTATTTAAAGTAAATGTGTCTAGATGAAATATTATTATTATTATTATTATTAAAAAAATATATAGTACTTATGCGTGTGTAAACAACTGCCTTTAAACGACAGACTGATAATAACAAAAAAAAAACGTTATTTTTACAAGATGTAAATGTGTACTAAAAACATTAAAATAAACTAAAATCAAAAAATACGGAATTACGTTCGGGAACTGATCCTTAGGTGGCTTTGAAGCGATTGCGACGTTTTCGAATAGCTAAAACCAAATATCGAAAAATCTGCACTATAATGCCGACGTAGTCTTTTGTTTTTCTTACTGTATTGGCTAAAACCCGCGAAACGAACAGATTTAACACTACGAACCTGTAAGCCATATATACCACGTTCAAAACGCAAAAAAGTTCTTCTATAGTAACTTTTGTCGTATTGAGGTTACGTCTTCATTCGCAAAGTTATTTGACGTTTTTTGCGTTTTTGAAGGTGATGTAATAGTGTTTGTAAAATGTAAAATAATTAGGACTAAAATGTAACAATGAAGTCATACGACTACCTATTGAGTCAGTTTTTGGCGCATCTACAGGCGCCACTGTAAAAATATTGTGCTTCTTAGTTTTACTATAGTTGGTAGTGTTGTAGGCATAGCATACTTAGTTTTTAATGAACTGTAATGTTAAGGTACCTAGGCGATAGTGTAATTATTAAGTATTAAATTAAGGCCCCTTGCAGGGCCGGGCCCGGCGACGCTACCAAGCCGCCGCGTTTTTGTTAGTGTATAAAGATAGAATATATTAAAAACAGTGAGGATGTTTTTTTAGTCAGTTTTGGCGGCGCAGGGCCGGCTCTGGGCCCGCTGCTGCCAGGGGACCAGTTGAAAATATTATTTAGATTGTAAGTGAATGTTTTTTATTGTTAATAAGTCCTATTTGCGTTTCTTTGTTTTCCATTTTACTTTTCCTGTTTTCCCCCCAAAACCCCCTCCCTTAGAACCTCAAGTTCTTTTGTATTTCTAAGTTTCTTGTGTTGGTCAATAAAATCTTTGTCCTGGAAAAATGCTTTTTTATTACGTTACATACAAATCCTTTCAACGTCAAAATTTGACGGGTAAAAATAACCTTATTTTAACAGGTTTGTACTTTTAATGTCAAAATGTTAGTAATGTCACAATTTGATGTTTATGACCTTAAAAAATAAATTAATCCTTAAATTGTGACATGTGACCTTGGAAATAACATGGTTGTGACTTAATTTACATTTTAATGCCTAATATTTAAATCTTTAAATAATTTGATAGTTGTGACCTTGAAAATAACCTTATTTTAACAGGTTTGTACCTTTGTTGTCAAAATGTAACTTCTATTACATAAATAAAAAATATTATTCTAAATATATCACAATTTGACAGACGTGGCCTTTAAAATTATTAGTAATGTCATAATTTGATGTTTATGACCTTAAAAATAAATTAATCCTTAAATTGTGCCATGAGACCTTGAAAATAACATGGTTGTGACTTAATTTACATTTTAATGCCCAATATTTAAATCTTTAAATAATTTGATAGTTGTGACCTTGAAAATAACCTTAAAATAATTATTTTAACAGGTTTGTACCTTTGTTGTAAAAATTTAACTTCTATTACCTAAATAAAAAATAATACTATAAATTCAACAGACTTTAAAATTATTCTATTTTGAAAATTTGGCTTTAACTACTTTATAGAATTAAATGTTATATCAACATTGGACAAATTTTAGCCTGTAATGTCATAATTTAAAAAATAAATAAAAAAACTTGATGGAAATGTCAAAATTTGGCAAATGCGACCTTAAAAATAACTTTTATGAGATAATTTACTTTTAGTTCAAATTTGGTATTTAAATCCTTAAAATGTGACATGTGACCTTGAAAATAATATGGTTGTGTCTTAATTTACATTTGAATGCTTAATATTTAAATAATCTGATAGGTGTGACCTTGAAAATAACCTTATTTTGAAAGGTTTGTACCTTTGATTTCAAAATGTCAATTCTATTACCTAAATAAAAAATAGCACTCTAAATAATACCTACTTATATCACAATTTAACAGACGTGACCTTTAAAATTATTTTATTTTGACAATTTGCCTTCAACTACTTTATATGGTATATCAATTAGACAAATTTAACCCTTAAATGTCATAATTTGACGTTTATGACCTTAAGGTCACATTAGGTAAAATATCAAAATTTGACAGAAGCGACCTTAAAAATAACTTATTTATGAGATAATTTACCTTCATTTTAAATTTGGTATTAAAATCCTTTAAATGAAGCGTGACCTTGAAAATGACATAGTTGTGACTCAATTTACATTTAAATATTTAAAGAATTTGACAGGTGTGGCCTTAAAAATAACACTATTATAACAAATTTGTGCCTGTCAAAATGTAACTTCTATGGCCTTAAGAAAATAAAAAATACCATGTTAACATTTGGCAGTCAAATACCTTAATATGTCAATATTGGACAGATGTGGCCTTTAATTTAACTTTAAATCGAGAACTATGGTATTAACATTAGACACATCTGAGCCTTTAATGTCATAATTTGACGTTTATGACCTTGAAAAAGATAATAAAGTGTCATTAAGTAGAGAAAACAAAAAATAAAATGTTATTATTATTATAAGTATACTTATCGGTCCAATTATGAAAATGTCAAAATTACAATAAAAAGTATTTAAATCTTTAAAAAGGTGTGACCTTGAAAATAACCTTATTTTGACAGATTGGTACCTTTCATGTCAAAATTTTGTCATTATTTGGCAGTCAAGTTCTTTAAATGTCACAATTTGACAGATGTGGCCTTTAAAATGATTCTATTTACATAATTTGGTCAAATTTGAGCATTTAATGTCATAATTTGACGTTTATGACCTTGAAAAAATTAAAAAATGTAAATAAAGGGTGAAAAGGTAATTAAAACTTTAAAATGTCAAAATTTGACAGATGTGACTTAAGTCAATTAAATTTAATTCACTTAATAAAACTAAACAGCATCAAAATTACATAGATATGAGCCTTTAATGACGTTTGTGGCCTTAAACCATAAAACATTTCAATAAATCTTTAAATAATTTGACAGATGTGGCTTCGAACATTTTTTTTTACATTCTTTACCTTGAATTGGTCAAAATTTGGCAGCTTAATCCTTAAAATCTTATAATACTACAGATGTAGATTATACCTTGACATAATTATTTCAAAATGACTTTAAAACATAAAAAATCATCTTTTGACAGTTAAACTTTGAAAATATTAACTTTTTACCTTCTAACCAACCTTAAAATAGTTAAAATTGAACAGTTAAAATATCCTTATTTTGACAAAAATCAAATTAAAAACAACTCGCCAAATGTCCCATTTAAACTTGGCGCCACAAAGTTTAAAGGTCCGCCTGGTTCACCCGATCGCCCGCGGATGGCGCTAGTGTCCAAACAACAACTAAATTGTTTAAAAGCTTTGTTAGTTCACACGTTTTGCATTGCACCGTGAAATAATGCACTTGGACCTATTTATCTCGCTATCTGATATTTGTGCTGCGTCTAATTGCCGGAAAAAGTGAAAAAAGTCGCAGTTTAAGTGACCTTGCGACTTATTTTAAGCAGGACTTGCTTGATAAAAGCGATCTGTTGCCCGTGTTTTGTTTGTGATTGTTTATAGTGGTTTTGGGGTAGGTTTTTTCGTTATGTTGCCGATATGGGGGCATGTTTAACGTTGGAAAGGGAGGAAAGGGGGGCCAAAAAGAGGAGCGATGAAATCGACAGGCAATTGGGGGAGTTCGCCAAACAGCAGAACAATGTTATCAAGATTTTGTTACTCGGTAAGTTGATATTGAATATCTCGGAAACGGGAGATTCCTTTGGGTGGTAATTTGAGATAAATGAAGAGATAGTATTGCAGAATGTCATGCTAAAATTTCAATCTTCTAGGTTTACTTCTTGCAAAGTTATCAGTTAACAAAGTTGATGATAAAAAGAGCCCAAATGGGTGAAATTTTCAATATTTCTTCACTAAATTATTGTGCCAGATTTAAAAATAGCATTTGCATATACGAAATTTTTAAATATTTATGTTGTGAAAGCCAAGTCAAATAAATTCTTGGAAATTGAATGAATAATGCTTTAAAAAAGTCGAAATTGGACGTTTCACTTGCATTTAAATTAAATATTCCTGCATGTTTTAATATAATTTCCTCAATTAGAGTAAATTAATAGACAAGGCCGTATTAATAAAAACCCTTATGTATTAATTTACATAATTTCAAGACAAAATATCCCAATTTTCACATAACCTCACATATTTGACAGCTTTTGAATGTTTTAACATAAAATTGCAGTTAAATCATGTAAATGTCATAGCAGCCTCAAAAAAACTTGTTTTAACAATTGTACCTTTAAATAATAATACAAAATGTCAAATTTGATAGAATTGGAGCTTTAATGTCAAACGTTGACGTTTATCAAGCACTCTTATAAGTTATAACCTAAAATTTGACAGTCATGGCCTTGAAGTTGGCAAATTTTGACAAACATGGCCTTGGATATTAAAACCTTTATATCTTTCTTAATATTCAACCAATTTTAATGAAATTTTGACGGTTTATCATTTAAAGCACCCTCTGCAAGAAACAATAATAAAATGAATTGTAGGTGCCGGGGAAAGCGGCAAAAGCACGCTTGTCAAACAGATGAAAATAATACATGCTGATGGTTTCACGCACGCCGAATTGAGCAGTTTTCGGCCTACTGTGATGGACAACCTTTTGGCGTCCATGAAATACGTTTTGGTTGGTATGGGGAAGTTGAGGATAAATTTGGAGCATTCTAGGAACAAGGCGCATGCCCAGGTCGTTTTGGTGAACAAAAGTTGCTTTGACATGAGTTTTCAAGTGAGTTTTTTTTTTCGTTTTTTTTTCGATAGAAAATTTTTTTTTTTAGGTTTTACCCAATGTTGCTGCCTCTTTACAAGCTCTATGGTCAGATAGGGGAGTTCGGCTTGCTGTAGCCAGAGGCTATGAGTATGAATTAAATGATTCAGCTCTATAGTAAGTTTTGAATACATTTTTTATATATTTTTTTATATTATTATGTCAAAACTTAACTTTAAAATAATTTATATTCAACAACTACTATATTGACGTTTATGACCTTGAATATATAAAAAAAGTTAATAAAGGTAGTTAAAACCTCAAAATTTGGCAGATGCGACCGTATTTTTTTTATGAGATCTCAAACGTAAAAATTTGACAAATGTGACCTTTAAAATAACCGGAATTTTACATTTTGAGCCTTTAATGTCATAATTTGACGTTAGAGACCTTAAAAATAAAAAAAATCTTAAAGCGTCAAAATTTGGCAGATGCGACCTTGAAAATAACTTTTTATAAGATAATTTACATATAGTTTAAATTTGGTAGTTAAATTCATTAAATTTCAAAATTTCACAGATATGACCTACATTTGACATAATTTAAGCCTTTAATGTCATAATTTAAAGTTTATGAACAAAAATTTAAAAAAATTAAGGGTAAAAAGGTAGTTATAACCTTAAAATGTCAAAATTTGGCAGATGCGACCTTGAAAATAACTTTGTTATGAGATTATTTAATTCTTAAAATGTTAAAATTTGACAAATTCGATCTTTCAAATAACCTGCATTTGACATAATTTGAGCCTTAAACGTCATAATTTGACATTTAAAATGTGACCTTGAAAATATCCTAATTTTGACATAAATTACCTTAAAATTAAAAAAAACTTTTTATTATTTTGACAAACTGACTTCAAAATTAATTTATTATCTAATAATTTACATTCAACTACAATATTGACGTTTATGACCTTGAAAAAAAAAAAAGTTAATCAAGTGTCATTAGGTATTTAATACTTTAAAATTTGGCAGATGCAGATATGAGCTTAAATGTCAAAATTTGACAGATGTGACCTTTAAAATAACCTTGCGTTTGACATTTTGAGTTTTCATAATTTGACGTTAAAGACCCTAAAAATAAAAAAAATAATCAAGGTTAAAATCTTAAAACTTTAAAATGTGACATTTGTGACCTTGAAAATAATCTGATTTTGACATAATTTACCTTATAACACTTAATACAACTAAACAGTAAAAAATATTGACTTTTTTGTAAATGCAAACCCTTGATAAATAAATTTGACGTTTTAAGATCATTTTTATTTTTTTACAGTAGTGTCAAATTTGTATACATTTGACCTTGAAAACAACAAAATTGTCGTTTTAACATTTTGGCGCCCAACGCATCTTAAAATCTTTATAACTTAGTTAGTTTTAGTGCGATTTTGATAAAATTTTCAGGGTGTACGAAAACAAACACGCTTTATTCACTGGTATTAACAATTTTTAACTATATATTTTAGTTTGTTCGAAAATATGGAACGTATATGCGACCCCAAATACGTACCCAACCCAACGGACGTTTTGAGGGCTAGAGTCCGCACGCAGGGCATAATAGAGACTCAGTTTAGGATAAAAGAGATTATAGTTAGTATGTATGATGTGGGGGGTCAAAGATCTCAGAGGAGGAAGTGGATTTATTGTTTTGATGATGTACGCGCGGTTCTTTTTGTTATATCTTTGAGTGGATACGATATGACACTTCTGGTAAGGCTACCAAGTATAAAATAAGCCATAAAGGTTTTTACAATACTTTTTAGGAAGATCCAAATGTCAATAGGTTGGAAGAAAGCCTAAACCTGTTTGGACAAATAGTAAACAATCCATTTTTTCGGGATGCTTCCTTTGTTCTCTTCCTCAACAAATTCGACTTGTTCCGGGAAAAAATCCTCTACTCTCAACGTCACTTGCGACTTTATTTCCCCGACTACAAAGGCCCAGATAAAGATGTCGACAGAGGCGCCCTCTTCATCCAACACAAGTTCGTCTTGCGCAACGGTGATTCTCGTAAAGTCCTTTACCCGCATTTTACCACGGCCACTGATACGGCAAACGTCAGGGTGGTGTTCCAATCCGTCATGGAAATGGTCATATCCGCAAATTTGGGACAGGTTACGCTTTTGTAGCACGAATTTAGTTCCTAAAACTTCTTGCCACATCCGTACTATGATTTTCTGCCCTGTGCTGAAAGTACGACAGCTGTGACCTTGAAATTTTAACAGGTTGTCAAGAAAACCTTACTTCATACTCTCTATAAATTTGATCAGTTTATCTGCGATAATTTCAAAGTAATTAAGTCCAACGCGAAAACTATGACAGCTGTGACCTTGAAATTTTGACAGATCGTTAACATAACCTCACTTTACAATGCCCAAAAATTTGAAGGTTACACCTGAAGCCATTTATAAGTTATAAGCAAAAATGTTCTAGATGCCAAAATAATAAAGGATCTCAAATATTAAAAAATTAACGCAATATTAAAGAAAATTGCTGTGATATGGGGGCCTTTGTAATATACCAAGTGTTTTTGGTAGCAAAACGGCTGAAATTGTTTTAAAAAACTGCCATTGGTAGCTAAAAAATGTTATTTTTAAAGCTTATAATAGTTGTAGTTGTTTTTTTTATTAAATAAAATTATTTTGATGAATTTTTGTTTTTTTATTATTACCAGCCCACTTTTAATTTACAAGTAAGCTGCTTATGCTAAAAATAACCCTGTAGGTAATCTTTTTAAAGTATAAAAATTAAATTTGTATTCAAAAGACATTTTATTTATGACATAAATTATTCATTCTTTTGCGAATATTGGAAAATTGAGTCTCTATTTTTTCTTTGTAAAGTTATTTGAATGTTATCCACATCCATTGAAGTGGAAATTTAATTTAGACAGTACCGTAACAATTTGTTCTTTATTTATTGGCAAAAACCTGTTTTTATTACATTTTTGTCCTTATTTTTGCAATACAAACATAACCTCGCACTTTACAGACAGAATTTTATTTTTACATACATATATTTGTTAATGTTTCCTTAATTTAATCAAAACAATTTAAAATCACGAAATCCGCCCCTGCATTTAAATCTCGCGCGCATCACTTTGTGCAGTGAGTAGGCGTTGAACTACGTCAACAAGCAACAAGTAGGGTTATGTTAAAACGTCAAAATCTCATTATAATTCAAATATTCGCAAAGAACAGTTAAAATAGTGTTGATATAAGTGATTTAAGTGATAAAAATGTTAAGAACTATTAGTTTTGTGTTATTGGTAGCTGTTATTAGGCCTGGATGCAGTCAGTACTTAAAAAAATTGCAGGTATTTTTATATTAATATTGGGAACATATTTTTTTGTTGGGTAATAGTCCAGTTATTTTAGTTATTAGAGGAATTAATGTTATAAAAAGGCACTGCTAAAATATTATCATGTTTCTTTTACCAATATCTGGCTTGAGGGTCATAATTATTAATAATAAAAATTGCATTGTATAGGATAGCAAACAATAATTTTGAATGTACAGTTGTATTCAATAAAAAAGCGTACAAGAATTAGAATGAGAGAAAACTGTCAAAATAATATTATTGCTTAAAACCGGCTTATCACTGACATAAGTCATTAAAATAATTATTATAGGTTATAAAGAGCATTGACGTCGTAGGTTAATTAAATAATATTACAAAAATTATTACCTTTTAATAATGAAAAAAACAAACATTAAAAAAAAATTAATATTTAGTCATGCATCCCTGTTTTTCTATTACTTGAGCCAATCTATTTGGGATGAACTGAATTAAATTTAATACAATATTTGGATTAATATCTTCCCAGCAGTATAGTAGGTATAGTATAGTTGTATGGTTTCCCATAAATCCTCAGATATCTCAAAAAAGCAGCATCCTGTTCAGGGGTGGACATTTTGGGACGACCTGAACCAACTTTTTGGTTTAGTAAATCTTCCTG
Source organism: Brassicogethes aeneus (assembly GCA_921294245.1). Taxonomy (NCBI): domain Eukaryota; kingdom Metazoa; phylum Arthropoda; class Insecta; order Coleoptera; family Nitidulidae; genus Brassicogethes; species Brassicogethes aeneus. The sequence goes on from OV121140.1 coordinate 5,244,593, forward strand.
TTCCCAGCGTTGCTTAATTTTTAATATAGATTTTTTATTTCTATTATACCACAGTACGAATTGACCATTCTTCTTCGATTTTTGATACTATTTGAGCCTTTTTAACTAACGAGGCATTTTTATTTTCTACTGTCAGTTATAGTGACTTAAGTCAGTGGAAAGCCGGTTTTACGCAATAATGTTGACAGTTTTCTCTCATTCTAATTCTTGTACGCTTTTTTAATGAATACAACTGTACTAATGAGTTCAAAACATGTCTATGGTTCAAAAATAAAAAGTTGTTTTTTGGAGAAAAAAATGCCAGAAAATAAATCTGTCAACAATGTCAACTTCAGCTCCCTTATTTGATTGAAATTACGTCAATTTGACAAGTGTGCTACCTTGGATTTGGCTTAGTGATTTTGCTATGACTTTCTATTTTCCAATTTAAATAATTAAAAATTCTAGACTGAACCACATTGTAAAGTTATTATTTTCTATTTAAGGATAATCACAAACCTCGAGAATTAACTGACAGTGAATTAATAAAGATATCCGGTTTATCAAATCCAGGCCACATTGACAATGTTTTGGACAACATACTGATACCAAGAGTGGTTGGTACAAAAAATCACAAAAAAGTTTTTGATTATATATCTAAAGAGTTGGAAGATTTAGATTGGCATGTAGAAATCGATGAATTTACAGACAACACGCCTAAATTTGGCAAATTGACGTTCAAAAATATTATTGCCAAACTTAACCCTAATGCAGAGAGGTACTTAACGCTTGCCTGTCACTATGATAGCAAGTATTTTCCTAGCAATGACTTTGTGGGTAAGTAACTAGGTACTTCTCATAGTTTAATTACATCTCCAAAACTAATGGGGTAGTTAAATTTTTTCTGACCTATACTTTTTATGGTTTTATTCAAGGCGTTTTGTAATATTAAACATTTCTGTGAAATCAGAATTTCAATTGAGTTTACCGTTTTCGAGATATTCACAAAAAATATAAATTTTTATGACGTCACAAACCTCGCCATGTGACCAACATTCTAAGATTTCTATTGGTTGAAAATTACCCTGTTGTCAAGTTGTCTTGTTAATGATTTCATTCGGTTATGTCAGAAAATACCCGAAGAGGTTATGTACGAATACTGTCACTGTCAGTTGAGTGAAAGATGGTCACCAAATTCATTAAGTACCTATCTTCCTTATTACGAGGTATCATATTACTGTTTGATATTTTAGAGTCCAAGATATATCTAAAAGAATATAAAGAACTAGGCATTATACTAATGAAATGCATTTACGACAAAATATGATTATAATTATAGGTACTTACTTTATTTGTTTAAAAGCTCCAATGTTCAATGTAACCAACCATTCCACAAGATTCCTCTGCTTTGGAGTCCGTTATTAATAAATCACTTATCTAATATCAATTACAAATAACATTGATTTTCAATAATCAAAATTTAAAAAAAACATAACCCGAAAAAAAGAAACGTAAAAAAATCAATTCTTCTTCTTCTCAACTAAAATTATAGATCGAGTGGTTTTAAAACTAAAATATTATAACGTGGCGCCATCTATCGTAAGAATCTTAAACTAAACACACTGGCAACCATAGAAAAAGCTGGCAACGTTGTCAATAGCCTAGTGACGTAATTAGGAGATTTTTTTTGTAAACATCTCGAAAACGGTAAACTCAATTGAAATTCCGATTTCGCAGGAATGTTTAAAATTACAAAACGCCTTGAATAAAACCATAAAAAGTATGGGTCAGAAAAAATTTAACTACCTCATTCCGGATCTAGGAGCTACCGATTCGGCTGTTCCCTGCGCAATGCTGCTCAACTTAGCGCGCGTTCTGCGCAGCAATCTTGATGGCGTAAAAAACAACGATTTGAGTCTGCAGCTGGTGTTTTTTGACGGGGAGGAGGCATTCGTGAACTGGGGGCCCAAAGATTCCATCTACGGGGCCAGGCATCTGGCGCAAACGTACCACGATACGAACTCTGTCAGTCGCAGTTCCGGCGAGAATGTATCGCAGCTACAGAAAATGGACATGTTGGTTCTTCTGGACCTAATTGGGCACAGGGACGCTTCTTTTTATAGTTATTTTCCGGAGACCGAAAAGTGGTAATGTAGCAAACATTTCCGCGTTTTTTCTTAAGGTTTTACCGGATTATTTTGAAGGTATGTCAGGATGGCAAATTTGGAGGATAGAATGAAAGATTTGGGGCTGTTGAAGAAATACGGCAACCATGTTTATTTTAAGAAGCAAAGGCATTATGGTGGTATTGAGGATGACCATATACCGTTCTTAAAGAGGGGTAAGTCTAAAAAGTCATTTCATTTAGTGTAATAACTGTAAAAAAATGCTTCTATATCGAATTTAAACCGTTGTTGCTCAATTTTTACTGGAGAAACTTGTATTTTTACAAAAAAAATTGACAAACTAACACTGCCATCTTGAAAGCCGGTAAAACAGATTCCCACATCAATTTGGTTACTCTATTTTTGTATAGATGTCGCTGTATACAAATATTTAAATTAATTAGTGATAAATTATTTTTTAATGTACCTAATTATAATAATTTATTATAAAAATTATTATTTTAACATTTTTATTCTAAAATAAATTCTAAATTGTATTCGATATTCTTAACATTGTGTATTTTTAAATAGTGTTTTTGACACACCTTAATGGGTTTTTGACCAAGTTAAATTGTGTTTTTGGTAGCTTTTAAAAACTTCAAACATTCATTTTAAACATTTCATTTTTAATTGGGTTTTTGAAATCCTAAATTGTGTTTTTCAGAAATTTTAAAGTTTGTTTTAGTCAAAAACTGTTTGACATTGAAATATGAATCAGATTCAGAGATGTGTTTCTTTTGACAAAAATGTGTTTTTAACATTCTAATGTGTTTTTGATACTTCAAAATAGGGTAATTGGAATTTTAATTGTGTTTTTGACATTCTAAACTGTTTTTGTTATTATAAATTTCTTAAGTGTTTTTCTATTCTTAATAGAGGCTGGCAACAAATTTTGTTTTTAAATAAATTTTTGATATTTTTGATTGGTTAATTATTGGCATTATTATTATTTTTACATTTTTATTCTAAAATAAATTCTAAATTGTGTTGGACATTCTTAATTGTGTTGTGTATTTTTAAATAGTGTTTTTGACACACCTGAATGGGTTTTTGACCAATCTAAATTGTGTTTTTGGTAGCATTTAAAAACGTCAAACATTCATTTTAAACATTATCATTTTTAAATGGGTTTTTGACATCCTAAATTGTTTTTTCAGAAATTTTAAAGTTTGTTTTAGTCAAAAACTGTTTGACATTCTAAAATATGTTTAAATATGAATCAGATTCAGAGATGTGTTTCTTTTGACAAAAATGTGTTTTTAACATTCTAATGTGTTTTTGATACTTCAAAATATGTTGTTATTGGAATTTTAATTGGAATTGGAATTTTAATTGTGTATTTGTTATTATAAATTTTCACTAGTAATACCACTAGAGGTCAAATTATTTCCGGAAATTTTTTCGAGCTCATGAATATTTTGAAAATTATCCCGAGTCGAAGACGAGGGATAATTTTCTAAAAATATTCATGAGGGAGAAAAAATTTCCGGATTTAATTTGACCTCGTGTGGTATTCGGTAAGAAAATTCCACACCAAATTGTGTTTAAATAATTAAAATTTATTTTTTGATTTAACTTGACCTCGACTTGATTATTTAGTTACCATGGCAACTAAGTCAACCCCAACCTAAAAGTTATTTCAGTTTTGAAGCTGTCAAGCGGCACGACGTAAAAAAAATGTGAAATTGTCTGCTGTAATGATCAATCATCGTGCAATGACTTATTTACCCGCATTATTAGAGGATTGTGGCTCCTACTTGAAGAAAGAAAATTTGTTTTGAATTGTTCACGAATATTTGCATCTTAACTATTCAAAACTCAAAGTGCTAAATGGAAAAAAAGATGAATAGAATAGTGTCTAAATATTATATATATTTCATTAGACATAGACATTTAATTTATTTCAAGTCCAGCATTTTCGCCATTAAGAAGAAAGGAGGTGTCCAACGAATATAGAAAACCTCTAATAAACTTTGTAATGGAAATGTATCAAAATTATCATGTACCAGATTGTCAAAAAAATATTCTCATTATAAACGTCAAAAAATTTCCAGTATAATTCGCTGTTGGGTACCCACGAGGAAAAAATTTCCACTAAAATTCAACCGTTGCCATGGTGATCTATCAAAAATACACGTTTTGATTGGTTTAAAATTACAGGTGTGGAATTTTCTATAGTGTTTTTGTATTCTTAATTGTGTTTTTAAATATATTTTTGACATTTTTGATTGGTTAATTATTGACATTTTATGTTTGTAAAAATAAATAAATAAATAAAACTGCAATCAAAAAAATATTATTTTTTACATTTTTAGGGGTTCCAATTTTACATCTCATCTCATCCCCCTTCCCCCGAGCCTGGCACACCCCACAGGACAACAGGGATATAGTCGACATGAATGCGACAGAGAACATTCAAAAAATACTCATGGCATTTTTGGTGGAATATATGAATATGTCAGTAAAAAAATTTTAGATTATTAATACTCAAACATTTATATTATATTAATTAAACGTGGGAACAAATATTAACCAACGAAAAATACAAAAAAAGACTTATATTATATACAATCAAACAAAGAAAGCTCAAATTATTTTTTAAGCAATATATATTTTTAGCTTTATAGTTTTTACATATATTTTTGTATTATTATTTTTTTGGACAGCCTTTTGGACAATGGGAATTTACCAGAAAAGGAGCTATGACATTTTTCTACAAGGAAGCTTTAAGGGTGGATTTTTTTCATTATTCAAGTATTATTTTTAAAGCAATGACACTTTTACATTCCTATGTAACTTAAATTCTTTCTAGTCTACTAATTTTGCTACTGTTGTTTTTGGGAGTACCATTAAATATTATTTAAAAAAACAATTTTGTTTTATTCACCTTTCATCATAAAGCTTTTTTACGCTAGTTGAATAAAATAATTGTCATACATTATTAAAATTAAAGGTCACACCTATGATTCATATGTACGAGTATGCTGGGTTGCCTACCTATAACTCTGGAATTTCTTAATGGACCTGTTAATTTTTTTTTAATTTGTGATTCAATCATTTATATGATTCATAGGTCAAATATTTCTTGTTTATGATGGTGTGGTATTATTAATAAGATAAGAGGACCTTTCTGTGGTGTCCACATATTTAGAGAAATATGTGGTAGTGTCTATTTATAATTAATTTATTTTTAATTAATTTTGCGGTTTGTGTTTGTAAATTTATTTAATTTTAACAATATGTCGTAAAACCGATTGCTTTATGCGTACGAATGCGTCACTTTTTAATCTGGAATTAAATATATTAAATATAAACTGTTACATAATGAATTATTCTATCATCGGATGACAGAATAAACACTGGTGGCGCCATCTCTTTGTTTATTATCTAACAACTTTTAGAACGAACCTCACTTTCTATCAATTAAATTAATTTTCTCTGATATTTTTTGAAAACGAAAAAGTATAGTCTAAAACACATTAAATGTGAATTGATATTCCAAACTTGTTACAGTGATAGTGTCGTAAAATATAAACTTCAATCTTTATTTTTAACATATTTTAACATGAAACAATATCGCATTTCATAAATTTATCGCATTTCCGGAAAATAAAGTATGATAAAAATAATGTTTTTGAATAAAAATTAAATTTTAAAATCGATGCGGCAATGAAAATACGTTTTTACAACATAATAATAAGGGCTGTGGTTTTACAGTTAACTTAACAAATTTGGTAAACCACGATTTTTTTTTGACTTTATATTGCATAAATTCGTTTCTTATTAAATAAATAAAAACTTTTCTTGTAAAATAAAAAGAACAAAAAATCTTGAAAGAAATATAAATAAAATCATAATAAATTCTAAATTTAAATTAAGGTCTTATTTAAATGTACGTAAACTTAATAAATAAATTTATAACTTTCTTAAAATATGTTTTTGACATTTTTTGTTCCAAAATAAATTCTATATTCTAAATTGTGTTCGACATTGTTAATTGTGTTCTTAACATTTTCAAATTGTGTTTTTGCCACCCCATAATGGGTTTTTGACCAAACTAAATTGTGTTTTTGGTAGCATTTAAAAACGTCAAACATTCATTTTAAACATTATCATTCTTAATTGGGTTTTTAACATCTTAAATTGTGTTTTTTTTTAATTTTAGAGTGTGTTTTTGTCACACATTCGACGATGTGTTTCCGTTGACTAAAATGTTCTAATGTGTTTTTAATACTTCAAAATATGTTGTAATCGCAATTTTAATTGTGTTTTTCACATTATAAACTGTTTTTGTTATTATAAATTGACAACCAAAATGTGTTTTTGACAATCTAAATTGTCTTTTTAAATGTATTTTTTAGATTTTTGATTGGTTATTTATTAACATTGTATATTTGTACCTTTCAAAATATCACATTCTTAATTGTTTGTTTAACATCCTAAATTGTGTTTTTTTTTTCGATTTTTTTTTTAATTCTAAATCATGTTTAAATATTAATCAGATTAAGAGAGATGTGTTTCTGTTCACTAAAATGTGTTTTTAACATTCGAATGTGTTTTTGCAACTTTAATTGTGTTTTTGACATTATAGGTAAACTGTTTTTGTTATTATAAATTTCGAGAGTGTTTTTGGATTCTTAATAGAGGGTGACAACCAAAATGTGTTTTATATGTATTTTTGAGACTTTTGAGTGGTTATTTATTAGCATTGTATATTTGTAACTTTTAAAATATCAAATTCTTAATTGTTTGTTTAACATCCTAATTGTGTTTTTTAGAAATTTTAAAGTGTTTTTTTCCAAAAAAATTTGATATTTTAAAATATGTTTAAATATTAATTAGATTCGGAGATGTTTTTCTATTAACTAAAATGTGTTTTTAACATTCTAAAATACGTTTTAATAGTTAAAAATGAATAGAGTATAAACAGTCGAACTAAATTACACATAATTCTCATTTTGATTCAAGTTATCAAGAATTCGAGTTATCGAAGTTCTACTGTATTTTGTAATACATTTGAAAAGTCTAAACATAGTAGATTTAAAATTACCAGGAACGGTTGGACAGCATTTGAATAAAAACGTTACGACTCGTACTCGACGTCCATCATTGACCAAACGCCAAGAACGCTTGACGAAACGACTCGCTGCTGCCAGCAGGTTTTCATGTATACATACGTACTAAAGGCGTTTAGTCGCTAACGCACGGTCTCGCCTAACGGATTCTCTTAGACTCAGGAGAACGCGCTTGAAATTCTGTTGCCCACATAAGTTGCTAGAATAAGGTGTAGTCTTTAGAAGTGGCATACCGTATAAGTTCTCCACATTGTTTAATGTTGTGACTTGATTTTTAAACAATAAACAAATTAGGTAAGTGTTTTATATTTTATTTTAGTTACCTATAGTATAGTAGTATAGATTTACACCGGGTGGTACCTACCTTATTACACCGGAAGTAAGGAATTAGCGACTCAAACACGATTTCTATATTTATAAAAAAACAAATTAAAAAAACATTAAGCAATACTCAGTTCACCAAAATACCACATAGTGGTGATAAAATTAATCATATTTATCAATAGAATCAATATATAAAGTTTACCTTAAATATTATTGCAATATTGGTAGGTTTTTTGTTATTTTTGCAATATTACAATATTTTATGACAATTCATTGGGAACTAATCAAACTCAAGGTCCAATATAATTTAATATATCAACAATAATAAATAAAATATTACTCATGTTTCATACCTATAGGTAACAACTACATACGCCCAAAATATTAAATCATCTTTATATGCCGATTATTTAAAAACTACTGCATTTTTTTTGTTTTTCTTTTTTTATTAAAAAATATGATTATTGGTGATTATTTTGACATATCCAAGACTTGTTTACCTTAATTATAATTATATAACACAGCTTAATTTAGGATTTTTTAATTTTTTAAAGAAGACATTTCTTCTTTTTAAGTACTAGACATGTTTTATGCTTAAGTATACTTAACAATGACTAAGTGTACATTATTTTCCCATGCCCATTATACATTTTAATTACATTGTTTTATGTTTAAACAGTACCTACAATGTATTGCGATTCTTTGTTACTATTACAAAAATATGACTTTCTGAAGTTAGCTTTAAGTTTGTTGACAGTTGTCAAATGTCATACAGTTGTCAAAAGAAAGTGGCCTTCTTGTGAATAAATGTGGAAATTGTTTTATTATCTCAATACAAAAATAAAAAATTATTATTCTAGCCAATGATTGGCTGCCAATCTTTAAAGGTTTATATGTACGTTTGTAGGTACTAAGCTTTTTATTTCGCTAGTATTTGTAGGTAAAGTATTAAAAATTTGGGTCGAGTAACTACCCATAAATCATCCTCTTTACTTTTACTGTAAAAAACTGATTCTATATCAACTTTAAACGGTTGTTAGTCCATTTTCAAGGGATGAATTTCGATTTTTGTAGAAAAAAATGACATAAAATAAAAAAAAAATATTTTTATAAATAATAGATGGAGAAAAACTATAGTTTGCGAGTATCAAACGTGATACATAATAAACATTAAATTAAACGTTTTCTTTTTTAAAGTTTTTGTTTATTACTTTGACCTTTAGTGAATCCTCATCTATTAATAGACTACAATCAAAACAAACTTAAGAGGTAAAAGTTTTATACAAACAGTGCCATTTGCCAAAATTAAAAATAAATATGGAAAAACAACAACACATGTAAATTTTATGTATGTATGTAGGTAATGAAATCTAAAAATGTTTTTTCTACGCTTATTACGGAATTTGACAGTTCTTAAATGACTTTTTAATCTGGAATTACGTATATTCCATAAAGTGTTACAGAATAATTATTCCGCACAGATTCTAATGATGGAATGAGCACTGGGGGCGACATCTCTATGTTTATTTTATAACTCACTTGTATTCCTACCAAATCTAGTTTTTTCAGAAAGGCCCGGTAGAAAATATTAATCGGTAGTATACAATAGGATTTAAAACAGTTTGCGTTAACAAAAATACCCAAAATATATCTTCTTTACAAGCTAGTTGTAATTCTGTTTGGCCGATTTAGTAGGATTCTATTAGAATATTTAGGTTTGACTTAGTCCCAAAGAGATGGCAGCACTGGTTAATTGTTTACGTCTGTCATTAGTTAATTCAAAATTTGAAATTCAAATAATAACTTATTTGCCATTCCTTACAATTTGTCCATTTCTTCTTTATACTTCCTAATTTAGGTTCTGCAAAATTATGTAAGTAATTTTTATAAGCTTATTTAAAAATTATCTTGTTTACAACCATCATAAAATCTAACATCTGTCAAAAGATAACCTAACTTTTTTCCAATTAAATTATTTCTGTGGTATTTTTTATAAGCGTAGAAAAAGTATAGTCTGAAACACGTTTGGAATTGCATATTCCGCTCTCGTGAAACCGTCACACTCGCCTTCGGCTCGTGTGACAAACTTTTCACTCGAGCGGAATATGCTATATTCCAAACTTGTTACAGAATATACTATTCCAATTCATTTATTGCACCATTTTCGCTTGTGATGTAATACACAAACAGTCACCTGTTACAAGGACAACATTATCCGCAAAATGCATTATTAAGGGGTCTTTCCGTGTGGGCGCTTAAGGGGGGATTCAGGTCAAAAATCACAAATTTAAGATGAATTGATAAAAATAAATTATGCCATTATTACAAACAATTGCAAAAATTATAGATATTTATTTAAATGTATGTATCATTAGGAACGTAGCAAATTGGTAGCATTTTTTCCTTCGATTTAAATGGTGAAAACAAAAAAACAATAGTCACAAAATAATTTTTTTTATTTGGAAGACATTCTGAATATTTTTGCATATTTTAAAAGAAAATTTAATATGGAAAAAATACCCTAAACTTAAAAATAAATAATAATGAATTGTTGAAATAACCAAATTAATATTTTTTGTTAACAATCATTAACTTCAAGTGCTTAACAATTGTTTATTTTTAAGTTTAGAGTAGTTATTATCATGTTTGTCGATAATATGTTAAAGGAAATCTAATATGTGAGTTACTGCATAAAAAACAGTGCGTAAGATATAAAAATAGAAGATATAAGGTGTGGTATGGGCTTTAAAAAAGGTCATTCAACTTAAATAGGGTCAAGTGATGGCCTTATTTTTAAACGTATTTCTACAATTAACGATATGGTCAGTATAAAAAAAGTAAATAGTTTCACTTTAGATGTTTACTTTCGTATAATTTTATTTAGTATTATTATCATAACAATGCTTAAGTTTAAGTGACATATAAATAATTAAAAAGATAAAAAGATTAATATAAAAATAACATAAATATTTGAACACATTTTGTAGATGCAAAAACTTCACTTGGACCATTTTTATCCCAAAGATCCTCCGGACATCATTTGTTCGGCGCAATAATGTGGGAATTGAACACCCTGTAGTAGTAAGTCGCCAAGTGACTAATTGTGAAATAAACAAACATTAAAAAAAAAATTTTTTTGGATTTTATTTTTTTTACCTTAAGGGGAGGTATACACACACTTAAGGGGTGCACTATAATATAAAATCCTGCACAGAACAATGCCAACCAAAACGATATCAGAATCAAGATTATTAGCCATATTATGCTGTTTATTATATTCGCCATCTAAAAAAAAATTATTTTATTAATCACAACATAAAAACATATTTCGCACAGTCAAACAACATAATAATTCATCCAGCCACACTGTATTAAACAAAACTTAACAGAAACAAAAACAAAAACATTTGCCGTCTTACCTTGTCTCTAGGTTATTCGAAACTCGTCGCACACTTGATTCTGTGTCGTTTTACTCAGTGAGTCACGTGACCACGCGCTGGCGTACCCTACGAAATGGGCGTGGCAATGACTTAACTTAACGCACTAAAAATAAATATGTTGTGTGTATACCCCCATTTATAAAAACCGCTCTTAAATACACTGGATGTCCCAAGTTCAATTGTTATGAATATTACCAGTAATGGGTCAAGAAAATGTCTTGAAGAAACTAAGAAAAATGAATGTTTAGCAAATACACTCACAGGCAAAATAATCGATCCACACAAATTTTCGATGAATTTCAATCGCAAATAACTTTTTTATTTGAATTCGGATTTAAACAAATATTACAAAATACACGTACGTTTATAATATACAGGTTTAAACAAAAATATGTTTTTTACCATAAGTTTAAGACACTCTGTAGAGTGGCAAAACCGTATATTGTTCTAAATTAAGTTTTAATTATCAAGTCACATATATTTTTAACAGTTTTGTTTTTGGTTCACCTTGATATATTTATTTTTGAGGAAAATATGAATTTTTAAAAAAAAACATTGCAATTTCCAATATTTTTTCTGTATGAAGAACTAAGGTTGCTATGGTCCATCCATAGCCTATGGAGGATGACAGTGACAGTTTTGTTGAATCATCCCATACTTGGACATGTCATACACGGCTTTCAAAAGCTATCAAATTGTTTTTTGCAAATTGATGTTTAAATTTTCAGGTGTCTTCTTACTTTAAAAAATGGATATGTCTCCGACTGATGTTGCCAGAGCCATTAATTTAATTCAGGATAGACGGTCACAGTATTAAGTGTTTTAAACCTCACAAGATGTAAAGTACTGTAACGTTTTTAACTGTTCGTAGTGTGAATTAAAACACGCACTGGTTAATTAACGAACTAAACTATTTATTTAATAACTTAACTACACTTAAAACACTATAAAACTAACTAAACACTTAACTACTAATTATTTATATATCACTATTGTTCAAGAGTCTATTTATTTGCACTTATATTTATTTATTTCGCCGCGAGTACCAAATCATAACTGACTGCCGTGTGCTGCTCCGTTTCTTATATATTCAGCGCCAAGGTCTTCTGGAACATTCCAGCGAGCTCCACACTCTCGATTGTTCGAGCGCTGAGTCACCGGCGATGACTCATCGGCGATGACTAACCGGCGATGAGTCATCACTCCGATATCCAGAGCGGTACTCGCTACATTGCCCCCGTCTTAAAACATTTTCGTCCCGAAAATGGTCCTCAGTTCCATGGCGATATTTGCATAGAGATCCAAACTTGCATTGTGACGTCCTATAGAAGTAGCAGTCTACGGTCTTTCTTCCGGTTGTTCTTTTAGGGTTGTGGCAACAGACAAGAATGTGTATGCCACTAAATCTGAAGATAACTTCCACCATGCTTCTAATTATTCTCCAGTCTAAACCGTCAAGTCCACAAGCAATCTTCGGTATCGCCAGGTTCATGATGTCCTTGGATAAAAGGGCATCCCTCAATTTATTTAAGGCATTCCATAGGTCACGGTAGTTTGGCTTCTGATGGGAGAGCTGCTTCGTTACCAGATAGAAGATACTTCTATTGCCTATCTGCTCATTATCCACAATTTCAAGCACCTCTCCAACTTTGGGATTCTGCCTCCGTAGCTCATCAACCCGTCCAAACTTGTTTTTAAAGACAACCGCTATTCCCCTGGACATCCTAAGGTCTTCCGCAACACAGTGAGCCAAGGAGTAATCGGCCGAAACCGTGAACAGATCTTTTCGTTCTTCTCGAGTGACACCATACCGAGCTTTTTTACCACTCGAATATAAATACATGAAATCTTCAAAAGGCAACTCCTCTTCCGGCGGATTAACCCTCCTTACTCTAGCATCGTCCATTTGGTCATCATTGTTTCCAGCGTAAGGAGCCAATCGGTTAAAATGGATCACTTTCGGCTTTCCTCTTGGTTGTTTTCTGATCCTGTAGATGATGTCATTTATGCGATCCATGACTTCGTATGGTCCTTCCCAAGAAGTCTGCAGCTTCGGTGAATAACCACGACGGCGCTGAGGGTTGTATAACCAAACTAGGTCTCCAGGTTGAAATCCTCCATTTTCCGCCTTGATGTCGTATGCCTCTTTCATTCTATCACTGGCACTCTGGATGTTTAAACGAACTCGGCTGTGTATGTCGCTCATTTTCCTACGTAAATTGCTGACATAATCTTCTCCGGCAATATCTTCCCCTGGTAGGCAACCAAACCTCAGGTCACAAGGTAGACGAAGTTCACGTCCCATAACAATGCTGGCGGGTGTCTGGCCGGTTGTATCGTGGATAGAAGAACGGTACGCCAACAGAAACAGATGGAGGAAGCGGTCCCAGTCTCTTTGGTGATCCGAGACTACCTTGGACAGGTACCGGTTTATCGTTCGATTCATTCGTTCCACCATTCCATCAGACTGCGGATGTAATGCGGTCGTCCTCGTCTTCCGAATGTTAAGAATCTTACACACATTCTGGAACAGTATAGATTCAAAGTTCCTGCCTTGGTCTGAATGCATTTCCATTGGGACACCAAAACGACAAATCCACTCCTTAATAAGGGCATCGGCCACTGTGGCAGCTTCCTGGTTCGGCAAGGCGTACGCTTCCGCCCACTTGCTAAAGTAGTCCATTACAACGATGATGTATTTATTTCCAGATTCTGTTTCTGGAAATGGACCCGCCACGTCGATTGCAATTCTCTCAAATGGGCTGCCCACATTGTACTGTCGCATTGGGGCTTTTGGGCGCTTCTGGGGTCCATTGCTTGCCGCGCAAACGGCGCACTTCTTGCACCATTCCTTTACATCTCGTTGGCTGTTGACCCAATAAAACCGTTCCCTAAGTCTTCTGAGCGTCCTGGTCACCCCAAGATGTCCTCCAGTAGTTCCATCATGGATTTCCTGCAGCACTTCTGGTATCCTGTTTCTGGGGATTATTATCTGCTTCCGGTCTTCCCCCCCTTCTGGCATCTCCAGAACGCGCTTTAGAAGCCCGTCACTTAAGATGATGGAATTCCATTGGGCCCAGTACGATTTCACATTAGGCGAATATTGGGCGACTTCCTGCCACGTTGGTTTACGGTCGTTTTTCTTCCAATCGATGATAAGCTTCAAATCCGGGTCCCTTTCCTGGTCTTGTTGAACCTCAGCGGATTGCCAATGATCATCCACGATTGTAGTCCTGCGAACAAACACATCCTTTTCTTCTGCCCTGAGACAATGTTTACAGTCTTCCGGGCACGGTCTTCTTGACAAGGCGTCAGCATTTCTATGGATGGTCCCAGCCCGATGTTCTGTGTCAAAGTCGAACTCCTGTAGTCTCTCAATCCATCTTGCTACCTGTCCTTCAGGATTCTTGAATTGCAAAAGCCATTTTAGGGCAGCATGATCCGTTCTTAGCAAGAATTTTCTTCCATACAGATACTTGTAAAAGTGTTCGACTGATTTTACTACTGCCAACAGCTCGCGTCGAGTAACACAGTAATTTCGCTCTGGTTTCGATAGAGTTTTACTGAAGTATCCAATAACTTTCTCTTTTCCTTCTTGAATCTGCGACAAAACAGCTCCGAGGCCCACATTGCTGGCGTCCGTGTCCAAAATAAATTCGCCATCCGGAAGAGGATAACTCAGGACGGGTGAGCTGGTCAACGCGTCTTTCAGGTTCTTAAAGGCTTCTTGGCATTCTTCGTCCCATTGGAATCGTCTTTCTCCCTCTGTTAAACGTGTCAAAGGCTTAGCAACCTTTGCGAATCCAGGTACGTACCGCCGGTAGTAGGTGCATAATCCAAGAAAGCTTCTTAAGTCATGTTTGTTTTTCGGTACTGGCCATTCCCGCACCGTCTTCACCTTCTGTTTGTCCACTGCCACTCCTTGACTCGAAACAACATGGCCCAAATACTGCACTTCCCTCTGGAACAAGTGACATTTCTTCGGGCTTAACTTCAGGCCGGAACTTCTTAAGCGCTGAAAGACTTCCTTCAGATTCCTCATATGGTCCTCAAATGATTTCCCAACCACAATGATGTCATCAAGGTACACCAAGCATGTCTTCCAGGAAAGTCCCTTCAAAACCATTTCCATGAGCCTTTCAAAAGTTGCAGGGGCATTACATAGTCCAAACGGCATGACAGTAAACTGCCAAAGTCCAGCACCCACGGTAAACGCCGTCTTTTCTCTATCTTCTGGTGCCATTTCAACCTGCCAGTAACCGCTTTTCAAATCCAAAGTCGAAAATATTTGGGATCCAGCCAATGTATCCAGGGTGTCATCTATCCTAGGCAGAGGGTAGCTGTCCTTCTTCGTCACGTTGTTCAGCTGACGAAAATCGACGCAAAATCGAGTTGATCCATCCTTTTTCTTAACTAACACCACTGGGGAAGACCATGGGCTGTTGGATGGTTCGATCACCCCTTCCTTCTCCATTTCATGCACAATTTTATCAGCTTCCTCTCGCTTGGCAAGTGGCAACCTTCTTGCCGACTGTCGAATAGGCTGTGCATCACCGGTGTTAATTTTATGCTGTACAGTTCTTGTCCTACCCTTCTTTCCTTGTCCATCATCAAAGACGTCCTGATAGTTGTGTATCAGATCTCTCAGCTTTATTCTCTCATTTGGTTTTAAGTCCTTTGAAGAAGTCGAAAGCAGAGTCGTCAATTCATTGCTAATTTTCTTGGCCGGAACTCCAGACTCACGAATGCTTCTAATAATTGAGGAAACAGGAGAACAGTTCCCCAAAACGATTCCTTTTTTCAAGTTCACAGAGTAACCATTAACATTTAATACTCTTACAGGCACTTCTTTTCCGACACGTATTAAAGTCTTCCCTACTACAACTCCTCGACCGACCTCTTTGTCATCAATTCTCGGCTCCAGAAGCATTATACTTCCATCTTCTGATTTACAATCCAAGGAAGCCTTCAATATCATCTCGCTATGTTCCGGTATCAAAGCATCTTCTGTTAGCATTACACGAATATTCTTTTCTTTTGATCGATGCAACACGACTTCTTCTCCATTTACTCTCAATATTCCTTGTTGAAAGTTTAGTTCAAATCCTATAGAGTTCATAATGTCCATGCCTACAATAACTTCATCTTCAATATCTGCTACTAATGCTCGATGTTTAAATTTCGTGTTTCCTATGACCATCGTGATGTCCACTTCTCCATGAACAGTAGCAGTATCTCCTGTTGCAGTACGTAGTCGCCGATTGGTAGATTTTATCTTCGACTTTTCGACAATATCTGGCCGAATAATTGTCTTCGTCGCACCTGTATCCAGCAGCAGCACATGTAACTTTCCATTAATAAAGCCATCCACAAAAACACTGCTGGACTGATGTAGAAGAGATGCGACACGTTCGATATCCTCTGGGGCATGCTGGTTACAGGTCGACGGTTGCCCCTTTTCCTCGACCCTATCTAGTTTTCCGACTTGGATGAAGTCGGCGCCTCCTGGCTTTCTCTGCAACGACTTCGTATATGTCCGAGTTTTCCACATCTCCAACACCGGATTTCCTTCTTCTCTGGTAGATTTTCTTTAAAAACTCGCCTGATTGCTTCAATTATTCTGGGTTCCTCCTCTTTTTCTTCCTCGACTCTCCTTATTCTAGGCTGGCTCCTACAGCTCTGCTTTGCCGCCTCGAATTCCAAAGCTCGAGCTAATGCATCAACCAATTGGCTCGGACGAGCCAGTGTTAGAGCCTGCCTTGTTTCATTGTCTCGAAGTCCATCCAAAAAGGCTTGAACCGCTAATCGTTCCATAACGGTCGTTGGAGTAGCTGGATATGCTAGCCGGACCAAGCGTGCAATATCAGCCTCGAATTCTTGCAAAGTCTCGTTTGATTTCTGGCAGCGGTTCTTAAGTTGGGAATGGTAGACATGTTCCAAATGTGTCTGGCCATATCGAAGTTCCAGATGTTTCACCAACGCTTCGTAATCTTCTTGTTCGTTGGGAGAAAGCGTCTGCAAGATGTCCGTTGCATCTCCGCGTAAAGCCAGAGTCAATGCTGTAGCTTTTTCTTCCGGTAGCCAGCCATTTGCTTTTGCTGCTGCCTCAAACTGACGGATGTAGTTTGTCCAAGAAGTTTTTCCATCGAACTGAGGTGGTTTCATCCGTACTCGGCTTCCCTCCTGCAATACTCCTGGTTCCGTCAGCATCATAGGTAAATTTACAGCTTTCAGTTTACTATTTATTTCTCTAATTTTGACCTCCAATTTCTCGTTCAATTTTTCTTCTCTCGTATCCAATTCCATCCTTACGTTATTTAATTCCATCCTTACATCGTCAACTTTCTCTTCTAATTCATTGACATTTTCTAGAATCTTCCCTTCCAAATATTCTTTTAGGTTTTTAGAATTTTCAAGCATTTTCTGTTGCAACTCGTTTGAATTTTCCAACATTTTCTGTTGCAAATCATCCTTTAAATCGTTGACATTTTCTAACATTTTCTGTTGTAACTCGTTTGAATTTTCCAACATTTTTTGTTGCAACTCGTTGGAATTTTCCAGAATCTTTTGTTGTAAATCTTTTAAATCGCTAGAATTTTCCACCATTTTCTGTTGCAAATCATCCTTTAAATCGTTGGCATTTTCCAGAATTTTCTGTTGTACATGGCTAGAATTTTCCAACATTTTCTGTTGCAACTCGTTGGAATTTTCCAGAATCTTTTGTTGTAAATTTTGCAACATTAAATGCATGTCACAAGGGCCTTCAAATAAATACTCATCTGGATTTTCACCCTCTTGTTCCAATGCTTCTCGAAGCCGCTGTTGCAACACATTCTTTTTCCCAGTTGTATCACACTCCCTTTCTTCTAGCTCTCGTTTAAGGTCCGCCACTTTTAAGTCCATTAACGAAACCATTTTCGCGAAGTTTCACACTAACCGCACTCCTGACACCAATTGTAACGTTTTTAACTGTTCGTAGTGTGAATTAAAACACGCACTGGTTAATTAACGAACTAAACTATTTATTTAATAACTTAACTACACTTAAAACACTATAAAACTAACTAAACACTTAACTACTAATTATTTATATATCACTATTGTTCAAGAGTCTATTTATTTGCACTTATATTTATTTATTTCGCCGCGAGTACCAAATCATAACTGACTGCCGTGTGCTGCTCCGTTTCTTATATATTCAGCGCCAAGGTCTTCTGGAACATTCCAGCGAGCTCCACACTCTCGATTGTTCGAGCGCTGAGTCACCGGCGATGACTCATCGGCGATGACTAACCGGCGATGAGTCATCACTCCGATATCCAGAGCGGTACTCGCTACAGTACAAAGGGCAACATCAGTCGGAGACATTTTTAAAAGTAAGAAGACACCTCAAAATTAAGACATTAATTTACAAAAAACAATTTGATAGCTTTTGAAAGATGTATATGACATGTCCAAGTATGGGATGATTCAACAAAACTGTCACTGTCATCATCCATAGCCTATGGATGCACCATAGCAACCTTAGTTCTTCATACAGGAAAAATATTGAAAATTGCAATGTTTTTTTAAAAAATCCATATTTTCCACAAAAATAAATATATCGAGGTGAACCAAAAACAAAACAGTTAAGAATAGATGTGACTTGATAAATAATTTAGAACAATATACGGTTTTGCCACTCTACAGAGTGTCTTAAACTTATGGTAAAAAAAATCTTTTTGTTTAAACCTGTATATTTTAAACGTACGTCTATTTTTTAGAAATTTTTTAAAATGTGAGCGATTGTCCATTAATTTATCTACAATATTCCTTAATATTCGTTACTCAAAATTTAAACACACGTATGTTTTCTTTTTCAGATAAAAATGAAGCGATTTTTGCTGCTACTGGCAGCAATGGCTGCAGTCTACTGCCAACAGTTCGGAGATAACCCCAACACGGGTACACAGTACAACAGGGATGACCCGTACAATAGGGATCAGAACCCTTACAATAGGGATAATAACTCTAATAACAGGGATAACCAATACGGGAATACTCCGTATGGAAATAATAGAGATCAGTATGGGAACAACCAGTATGGAAATAATAACAGCCAGAGATACGATAATAATAATAATAGGGATAGATATAATAATAATAATAATAATTATGACCCTAATAAAAGATATAATAATGATAATCAATACAACAGAGATAATAACACGTATAACTTTAGTAGTGGTAACAACAACTACAATCAGCAATACGGGAATAACAACCCACAGTATAACAACCGTCAACTTGACAACAACAATCGTCAATATGATAATAACAACCAATATGGCAACAACAACAACAATGATAGATACAACACAAACAACGACAGATTTAATACAAACAGCGATAGGAATTTCGAAGAGCAATATGGTAATAACAGGCAATTTGGCAACAATGATAATACTGAGTGTTGCGAGGAGTATTGCTATACTGATGATAGGGAGCCCTACATATTTTTCGCCAGCAAAACTTCCTATGAAGCCCTGGATAAGAGGTCTGGATTCCAGCACAACATCCCAGGTTAGTTAGACACAAATCATTATACAAAAATAGAACACTTAGTAAATCAATATATAAAGTCTGAAAAGTTCAACCAAGACAGACAGACAGACAGACAAGCTTAACATTTCGTGTTGTTCTAGATTGCACCCCTGTCCAAATGTGGTCTTTAAATAGACACGGGACACGACTTCCTGGGAAAAGGACGATCGAAGCTCTACGCAAATTGCAGCAAATCCAGCAAGAAATTGTCAAAAATCATGAGGAGAGAAGATCCTACCCAGACAAAGGAAGGTTGTGTCCCAAGGACTATGACTTACTCAAAAGGTGAGATCTGTTATAAAGGTTTTTTTTAGGAATATCCAAATCAAAATTCGAACAAAACAATTTTTTTTTCTCGAATTGGATTATAAATTCATTGCATAAAACCACAGTATATACAGGGTGTTTCACGTTCGTGGTCCATTCAAATTTCTGGGGAATGGCCTTTTGAACAAAAATAACACTTACAAACGACATGATTTTAACTTCTTACTTCCATACATCTCTGCTTCCATATTTTCTTATTTCGTTGCTACCAACTTTATCAGTTTTGCCAACGCGCGAAATTCAAATTTAAAATAGTATTAGGTACTACAGTAAATATTACACCAACTAAAAATTTATAATAAATAAAAATAATATACAGGGTGTTATGTAATTAATGTTATATATTAAAATACTGAATACCTTTTGACATAAGGAATAAAGGAAAAATATTTTAAAAAGCATTTTTCCAAAGATAAACAAAAAATATGCATTAGAAGTTTTTTATATTTTTTGTGATACGCCACTGGTTACACACTTGTTTATCTCTGCACACCAGTATTTTGTGAGTACATAGATACCAACCAACAAAGTAGCTATGCGTTGCCAGATGTAAAAAATTGTTACTAAAAATGTTTCTTGCAAAAAATAAATAAAAACTCAATAAATACAAAAGTTTTATGCCCTTAAAGCTCTAATACCCTTCTGTATTTATTTACTGATCCAGCTATTAGCTTAAGCAATGATTAGAAAATTTAGTACCTTTGAAATTTGAAATCCATAATCACAATTTTTTCATCAGTTTTTTTCTCTGTTTACTCAGATGAAATTGGGACCAGTTCACAGGTTAAACTTTAAACATTTAATTTGTGTAAATAAATCCAAAAGCACTTCCCTTAGTTAAGATATTTACAATTTGAAAACATAACCTAAAATTTAAAAGAAATGCACTAGATTCTGTCATAAAAGTTGGCAGATTTTGTTTGAATTTACCTTCAGTACAAAAATGAAATAACCAACAATTAATAAAAATGCCAAATTGACAATTTGCATTGTTAATTTTGTCATTTTTGTAATAAAGCTAAATTTAAACAATGTTTGTCAACTTTTTTGAGAGATTTTGGAAACTGTTGTTACCAACCATAACATAATAAATCCACCAGATTAACCTAAAGTTCCTAGTCGATCAGTGGCGTACTTTTTGGTAGGATAAAGGTTATTATAAATTATTTTTAGACTTTGGAATTTAGAAAAAAAAAGTTTCAGGTGCTTCTTTATGGACCCTAAGGAACAACCCATTTTAATATATAACATTAATTACATAACACCTTGTATTACACTGCCCGTCAAAATTAACGCATAAACTCTAAAACGCCTTTACTAATCTTTATGAAATTTTGTATAAAAATACTTCAACTTATATCTCAGTTTAATCGCCCTATACTTTAATTTAGGTGGAGATGGAACGACACTATCAGAGAAGATCGAGCGAGTGATTTGACTAGTGAGGGTGTCAACGAATTAAAGATGTTGGCTAGGAGGTATAAAGCCAAGTTCCCACAAGTTTTACAAGAGCAATATAATGAAAGGTCGTACTATGTAAGTGGAAACAACTTCTTAATCATATTTTGCCATTATGGTCTTTATTGTAGTTCCAATACACAGACACCGACAGGACCCACGACAGTTACCAAGCTTACATAGACGGCTTGTTCAATCAAGAATCGTACAGGGTACATGGTACGTCTTTCCCAGACGATAGACTTTTGAAAGTAAGTACCCATATGGGCGATATAATCAATAATAATAATAACAACTGTGTTCTCTAGGCTTTCGACACGTGCAGAGCATACAAGGAGCAGGTTAAATACAACCCGAGAACTTACGAACAGCACCGATTATTCACCGAAAGACCAGAGTACCGCGAATTGGTGAGCAACGTCTTCAAACGTCTTGGGTTCCGGTATACCTTGAATGCCAGCATCGTAGACGACATGTACGACATGTGTCGATTCGAGAAGGCTTGGAACGTGCTAAAACCGTCTCCATGGTGCTCGGCGTTCAACAAGAACCAACTCAAGTTGCTGGAGTACGCGGAGGATCTGGTTAGTTACTACGAGGCCGGTTACGGAAACGAGATCAACCAGAAAATCGGTTGCGGACCTCTCAAAGACATGTACGAAAGGTTCCAGAAGACGGTAGATGGTTATGGGGATGGTAACAAAGCTACCTTCCTTTTCACCCATTCGGATACCATAGCGGCCACTTTATCCGCCATGGGTATAGCTAAGGACCCACAGCCTTTGAGGGCTGATAATTATTACCAGCAAACCAGGAGAATGTGGAAGGAATCGAACATTCTACCTTATGCATCCAATTTGGTAGCAGTTTTGTACCAGTAAGTTTATTATAAAGTTAAACAACGACCGCCCTTAAACTTTCTCTTAAAAAGTCTTCCGTCTTGACTTGATATTAGTCTGACTTACCAAGACTTATTCTTAAGAGAGAAAAAAAACTTTCTTCCAGGTGCAGATCAAACAGCTACAAGGTGATGTTCTACCTCAACGAACAGCCCGTGGAGTTCCCAGAATGCCAAGTGGGACTCTGCAACTGGGACGTATTGAAGCAGAAATATCAGTACACCGTAGACAACTGCAACATGGGCTTCTGTGATTACAATTCCGCCCCTAAACCATCCAGTCCACTCCTGGCTTTCACCATATCAGCCATAGTTTGCCTACTATTCAACAGAGCGTGGTAAATCTAGAAGGCGGGTTTCAGCGCTAGCTAGATGGAGCTCAGGCAGCATTGCCAGACTTCGCACAGATCTATGTTCAAATGTTCAAGTGCCTATATTTTTTTAACAACGTCTCGATTTTATGTTTGTAGTGTTAAGATCTTATTAATAATTATTAAGTATTCACATCCGTCCCATTGTTGTTATTTTTATAGATTTTTTTATTTTATTTTATTTGATCACTGTGTAACATTTTTTCCGAAAATAAATGTTGTGTTTGTGGTGATGTATTTGTTATTGATTTTCCCCCTTGGTTACAAAATAATTGACAAAACTTGTCAATTTATACAATCTTTCTACAAGAAGTGTTTAAAAATGTGTTACCGAAGTCCAGACTTACCGTTTTTGCCCGGGTTCACTTTTAATAGTAACGTAAGCATACAAAACCTTAAAATACAAACGCAAAAAATAATTTTCATCTTCAGCTGGGCAGAACCAAGTTCAATATGGACCCCAAGTTCGAACATTTGGGACCTGGAATAAGAGCTCTAAAGGAAAAAGTGAAGCCCAATATGTTGGGTATACTATCCGATAAGTATCCTTCCATATATCCTAGAGGCGAAGCGACTGAAATCCCAGCTTGGTTGTGTTTTGATAAACAAGTATGTCAATATAATTTTCATATTTTTTTTATGGAAGCGTTTTTAAAATATGAATTTTCAACTCAATTGGAGGTGTTTTGATGTTTTTGAGTATAGCTTGAAATCTAATTGATCGTTTTGTTTGGCAATCCCTTAAATTGAAGGTATTTGAACCCTCTAAAACTTTGATATTGGTTACATTTTGTGACGCTATCGATTTTAATAACTTAAAAAATTCGTTTCATGGCAAAAATTGAGGTCGAAAATTTACATATCGTCCTGGGAAAGGTTTAAATCAAACAGATAACTCCAGTTTGAATTTTTTTTCGAGAAGCTGACATTTTTCCAAAAAACAAGCTAATGTTGATAAAAATACATGGAAAAATGACGAAGTTATGAATTTTTTAGTGGACCAAAATTCAGCTTTTTGACGATTTTTATTTTATTTTATTTTGTAATATGTTTATTATTTAATGAAAACCTAAATAAAGTGCATGTTTGGAATTTTTTGAGTTTTTACGTACTTTTTTCACCGAAAACATTATTCAAAATTTAAATTCGACATGACTCCGCAAACGTGAATTCTTTTGTTTCTCGTGTTGGCAAAGTAACATTTTACTGATATTTTTTGATATTTCAACAAGGTATTTTTATCGTGGTTTTATTTAGTTAATAAAAACTGTAAAATGAGTAAAAGAAGTAGAGAGTTCGAGCGCGTAAATAACCCGCACAATCTGGGCGACGTAAGTGATGAGCACGGAGAACGTTTCACCAGAAAATGAAGGCTATGGAGCGGCGGTATCACGGCTTCTGGGATGCAGCCATGATGGGTGATTACATTTGGTCCCTCATACGAGAAACTGAATACGAAAGCAACATTTATCAATGGAAAAAGGACTTTTTCAACTTCATAAAATCGCCAGTATCGAACTATTGAGCCGATACCATAACTATAATTGAGCCCTCTGCAACTTTCTTTTGTATATATACAAAAGAAAGTTGTAGAGGGCTCAATTACCTTCGATTTAAGTGCTTGTTTGGTCAAATCGATCAATTAGAACTCGAAGTATACTCTAAAACGTCAAAACAAAATTTTAAGTGTGATTTTCAAGTTTAGTGAGCCAAACTACACAAGATAATCATAGTGTAATTAAATAAAACACTTCATTTATAGATTCTGGTTTTCGAGGGTTTTTTTCAAGAAACCCTTCAAGAGTACCGAGCCGCGCCTTTCATAGTGCGCAAAGTCAAAATCTTCTTCTACCTGGAAGACGGCACCATACAGGTCATAGAACCGAAGGTAAAAAACAGCGGCATATCTCAAGGCACTCTGATATCTCGGTCCCGAATCAGGTTCCCCGACCCTATGTCGGAGAATTTCTACGACATCCTGGACTTTAACATCGGCAGAGAGGTCGAGTTCTACGGAAGAGTGTTCAAGATAACGCAGTGCGATGAATTCACGCGGAACTTCCTCAACAGATGCGGCATAGCCGTCCCAGATCCAATTGTTGAACCCAGCGACCCGTACTTGGAGCAACGGAAGACGGAAGGGGATGGGACGCAGCCCAAAAAACCCAACAGATCGGTGGACATCCGCGGGAAATTCCTGGAAAACGACAGAAAAGTCCTACGATTTAAGTGCTACTGGGACGACAGAAAGACTCAATTCGGCTACATCCACAACCTAGAAGTTCTTTTCTATCTAGCTGACGACACCGTCGAAATCAACGAGAAACATGAAGAATCATCTGGGTTGCCGAATTTCTGCTTTTTAAAGCGCACCAAGCTCCCTAAAGTGTACAAAGGTCTACCCGCGCCTGGATGCGACGCACCCAACACCATACTGAACGTCTTGGGCCAATCCTTCAACAAAAGATACACTGTGGATCCGCTAGATTGTGGAAAGGAAGTTACGGAGTACTACTCGGAAAAAGATTTCAGCATAGGCGGTACTCTGAACTGCTACGGTCGCAACATAGTAATCATAGACTGCGACATGTTCACCAAAGACTACTTCTCCAAGAACTACGGTCTGGAAGAGTTGATCCCAATAGACGCCCCGAAAAACAAAATAGAAATCATAGCGAAGGAGCGTAAACTCCCGCCGTGGAATGGTTTTGGGAGTTACGAGGACACAGTGCAAAACTGCATATCGGTTCAGCCGAAAGCGCCTCATAGAGACTTCAAAAAGTTTCTCTCCTACGATAGGGACGGTATGGACAGTCATATTCTACGGTTTGAAGCTCGCTTGGTCTCCAAAAACGATATCAACTGCACCAGATCATTTATCATCTCCTACTATTTGACCGATGACACCATGCAGGTGAATGAAATAGCCAAAGATAATTCAGGTAAATGATATTTACGTCAAAACAAAATAACTAACTCTTGTTCAAGGTTTCAAGACGTCGTGCTTCTTTCAAAGATGCCCCGTTAAGCTGCCAGGTCAAAGGGTATTCAGCAGCGAAGCCCCTTTGTATTACACACCCCAACACATGTTCATAGGGGCAACGTTGATCATAAACGGCTTCCAATTCGTCCTGATCAACGCCGATGAGTACGCTTTGAGGTTCATGGAGTTAAACCCAACAATAGTAAGTTATTAATTAAGTATTAGTAAGTAGATTGATGTATTTTTTTGTTTAGTATCCCAAGGCTAACATTGAGGCCATCATGGATAAAGTTAGGGATAAATTGGTGCCAATCTACAAGGATTTCGTTGCTGAAAATATACCGAATGAAGCACCCACGATCTCATATGATGCCCTAAGGTAACAGTGTTTCTATATCATTTAGGTTTTTCATCATCTAGATGATGATGATATGACATACTTTTAGGTCGAAGTTGTGTAGAATCATGGGAAAGGATTTCACAGAACACGAAATGATCACCATAGCCAGAGCTTTTTCGGCCGTTTGCACCAAGGAACGATACGACAGGGAAAAAGTGAGAGCCTTGGCGTTAACTGAGCTCAAAAGGTTTCTGTGGGATGATTGGGTGCGCTTACGGGAGTACTTGATGCAGAGGGACCCTGAAAGAACCGGTCTTCTATCCCAAAAAGATGTGTATACCGTTCTTAAAGCTTGCAGAATACCTTTCGATAACAACCTCATTGATAAAATACTGGAGGTATCGAAAAAGGATGAACAATGTAATGTTTACTATATGGATGTGTTGAACTTTTTGGATAGGAGAATATGCCCTCCTCCAGATGTCATTCCAGTGAATGTTAAGGTAACAATAACCTCTTTGAATGTTATAAACGTCACTGTGATGATTGTTTTAGAGTGAGCTATGGTGGGGTTTAGATAGAGATGCTGATCCAAGTCTTCTAATAGATTGGTGTGCCTTCAACAAGCATCTTAATCTTGAAGAAAGCTTCAAGCAACCTGTGACAGATAAAGACGTGAAATACTTGGAACAAAAACGCCTAATTTAAAAAAATTTATTTCACAAACATTCATCACTATCAGCTAAACATGTAAACTTTAAAACATACATGACATTTAACACATTTAGTATTTTTATTAGTAATAGGTATCACTGCGTAGCCTTTTTATAAATACTGGCTCGTTATCCTCGTCCTCCTAAAACATGCACAAAAATTTGAATTTAGGTTGAAAACATTTTTTCTGAGGTGTACCTGGAAATAGGCTGGTGTCTCCATTTCTACTGTTCTATTCATCCCTCCTTCTTTACAGGTCAACCAATAGGTGTCCAAAAGACCTTTGCCCTGAAATAATAATAAGGGGATCATGCTACCTATGTACATAGGTGTACCAAATAAAACTTCCATTACCTTTACTTCAACCAGACCTCTATGCTCCGTTCTGTAACCCCCTATACTATCCAGTGCTTTCTTCATCTCCAAACTAATATGAATTTTGGAGGCTAAAAGAAATGTTAGTAGTATATTCCATCTCAATTGATAGACCCATATATGGGTCTTACCTTCGCCTGTAGACTCCATTCTGGACGCTGTATTGACCGTATCGCCGAACAAACAGTATCTGGGCATTTTGGAGCCCACTATACCGGCCACAACCGGACCGGTATGGGCGCCAGATCTGATCTGCAACCTTTCCGATTTCCTGTGAGGTATTTTAAACTGCGTGGAGCCCGCCAGAAGATCCAAGGCCATGCTGGCGATCTCTGTCACGTGTTTGTTGCCTTAAACAACAAAATCAACTTTGCTATTTTTTGAGTTACTTGCTAAATACCGTTTTTCACTGGTAGTCCTGATGCCACCATATAGGAGTCACCTATGGTTTCGACTTTATAAACGTCGTAACATTCTATCCTGGCGTCGAAAAGTTTGTAGATTTTATTGAGGAAAGTTACCACCTGTAATAATATGTTTAAAAAAAATTGAAGCTAGGGAAAGTCATCAAAAATACCTCTAACGGCGTGCTTACAGCTGCTATTTCTGTAAACCCAACAATATCACTGAAGTATATAGTTACAGAAGCATAATATTCCGCTGGTACCTAAAAAAATTATTAACATAAATTTATATTCGTTAATAAAATAATTAATTGTGGTCTAGGCACTTAAAAATGATTTAAACCAAAGGTGGCTTGGGCCGTAAAAGTTTTTTATTTACTACCTTGGACCAATAAAAAAATTCCACATCTGTCAGAAGAATCTAACCTCACTTCCCAATTTTAAAAATTGCACGTTTTACGTAGGTATCGATTAAGAAATAAAATTGTGATTTGAACATCAAATATTATTATTAATAAATTTTTGACATTTTTTATTTTGTTTTTGTGTTGTGTTTTTAACTTTCTTTGACCTGTTTTGACTGTTTGACATTTTAAATTTTTTTAAAACATTTAAGCGTTTTGACATTGTAAAATATTTTTTATAAATCTAGTTTTTTTTAAATTAAATGTATGTTTGACATTTGTTATTGTGTTTTTAACATTTTAAAATGTGTTTTTATATCAAGTTTATTTTTGACTTTTTAAATTGTGTTTTTGACATTATAAAATGTTTTTGACTTTCTAAAATGTTTTAAACTGTTTTATTGTGTAATGTGAGTTTTGATATTTTAGTGTGTGTTTGATATTTTCAATTGTGTTTTTAACACTTTCAAGCCTTTTGACATTCTAAACGTGTACTTGACTTTTTTAAAATTGTTGTTGATATTCTTAAGTTTTAGACTCTTCAGGTTTTGTTTTTGACTTAAATGTTTGTATACTTTTTTACATTTAAAATTAAATGTTTTAAACTGTTTTTTGTTTATATAAAGTGTTTGACATTTTAAATTGTGTTTTTAATATACATAAACATTCAACATTGTAAGATATGTTTTTCAAATAAAGTGTCTTTTTCCATTGTAATAAATGTTTAAAATTTTGACATTTTAGGTATACTTTTCACTTTTTAAACCGTATTTTTAATTATCTTTTTTACTTGATAAATTTTGTTTTTAAAATGAATTTTTGACATTTTTTATTTTGTTATAACATTCTAAAATGTGTTTTGAATTTTTTATATGAAGTGTGTTTTTGAAATTTTTATGTCGTTTTGACATTGCATTACAATAAATATTTGGAATTTGAAATTTTGACTAATTGTGTTTTTATAAATTTTATTTTTTAAATTGTTTAATATTTTTTATTGCGTTTTGACATTTTTAAATCTGTTTTTATATAAAGTTTATTTTTGACGTTATAAAATATATTTTTGACTTTCTAAAATGTGTTTTTAATATTCTAAAATGTTTTTAACATCGACATTTTGACATTGTAAATTGTGTTTTTTACATTATAATAAATGTTTGACATTTTAAATTTTAGACATTTCATATTTGTACGTATTTTTAACATTCTAGAGCGTTTTTTGACTTGATAAATTGTTTTTATAAATTTAAAATTGGTTTTTGACAGTTTTTTTGTAGGTATACAATTTTTTTGACTTTATAAAATGTTTTTTAATTTTCAATAAGTTTTTTTTGAAATTCTAATGTTTTAAACTGTGTTTTTTCATATAGGTAAAGTGTGTTTTTGACATTCTAGCGAATGTTTGATATTTTAAATTGTGTTTTTAACCTTGTAAATTGTATTTTTTACATTATACTAAATGTTTGACATTTTAAATTTTAAACATTTCATATTTATACGTTTTTTTAACATTCTAGAGTGTTTGACATTTTAAATTTTAGACATTTCATATTTATACGTTTTTTTAACATTCTAGAGTGTTTTTTGACTTGATAAATTGTTTTTAAAACTAAACAATTTTTAAAATTTTGTTTTTTAAATTTGTTTTACATTTTTAATGGTTTTTTAACATTTTACAATGAAAAACACAACTGTGTTTTTTTATATAAAGTTTGTTTTTAACATTCTAAAAAATGTTTTACATTTTAAATTGTGTTTTTGACATTCTTAAGTGTTATTCGACATTTTAATTGTGTTTTTGTCATTGTTAAATCATTTATGACATTTTAGGATATTTGTGCCTTTATTTTGTTATAACATTCTAAAATGTGTTTTGAATTTTTTATATGAAGTGTGTTTTTGACATTTTTATGTCGTTTTGACATTGCATTACAATAAATATTTGGCATTTGAAATTTTGACTAATTGTGTTTTTATAAATTTTATTTTTTAAATTGTTTAATATTTTTTATTGCGTTTTGACATTTTTAAATCTGTTTTTATATAAAGTTTATTTTTGACGTTATAAAATATATTTTTGACTTTCTAAAATGTGTTTTTAATATTCTAAAATGTTTTTAACATCGACATTTTGACATTGTAAATTGTGTTTTTTACATTATAATAAATGTTTGACATTTTAAATTTTAGACATTTCATATTTGTACGTATTTTTAACATTCTAGAGCGTTTTTTGACTTGATAAATTGTTTTTATAAATTTAAAATTGGTTTTTGACAGTTTTTTTGTAGGTATACAATTTTTTTGACTTTATAAAATGTTTTTTAATTTTCAATAAGTTTTTTTTGAAATTCTAATGTTTTAAACTGTGTTTTTTCATATAGGTAAAGTGTGTTTTTGACATTCTAGCGAATGTTTGATATTTTAAATTGTGTTTTTAACCTTGTAAATTGTATTTTTTACATTATACTAAATGTTTGACATTTTAAATTTTAAACATTTCATATTTATACGTTTTTTTAACATTCTAGAGTGTTTGACATTTTAAATTTTAGACATTTCATATTTATACGTTTTTTTAACATTCTAGAGTGTTTTTTGACTTGATAAATTGTTTTTAAAACTAAACAATTTTTAAAATTTTGTTTTTTAAATTTGTTTTACATTTTTAATGGTTTTTTAACATTTTACAATGAAAAACACAACTGTGTTTTTTTATATAAAGTTTGTTTTTAACATTCTAAAAAATGTTTTACATTTTAAATTGTGTTTTTGACATTCTTAAGTGTTATTCGACATTTTAATTGTGTTTTTGTCATTGTTAAATCATTTATGACATTTTAGGATATTTGTGCCTTTAAAACGAGTTTTATATTACTTACAAGTAAATTCTTGACAGAAGACTTTCTAAAAATCATTTACCTGTCTAGTTTGCTTCAGCTGCGTTGCCACACTGGGTGGAAGCATTTGGAACAGCAGAAAATCACTTTTTTTCTTCTCCCTTTTCAACTCCTTAGCTTTTTTGGCCAGATTGGCTGCGTAAAGCTGTATCGTCGCAACTGCATTCCTCACCAGCCAAATTATCACGGGAGATACGGCCAGCACCCCCACCAAAGTTGCTATCCCTATAGCTTCGCGACTAGCAGCTTCCTGTAGATTTTCATCGACGTATTCCCTAGGAAAGAAAAACACAGAGTGTTCCTAGATTGGCTTTGAACTGTAATTTGAACGCGATAAAAACCTTATGGTGATTCTTAAGTCCCTTTGCAGCCTTCGTAACTCGTCTGTGTAGCCAGCTATAGCTTCAAAGTAAACCAATGATTCGTTGTAATTTGGGGTACGGTTTTTGTTTTGAATTATAATGTCGGTTCTGCAAAATAATATTAGATTTTTTTGTTTTTCACTGAAACTCAAAAAACATCGAAAAAATTTGTTTTTATTCTTATTATAATTAGATTTTTTCCATTACTAATAAGTATAGTAAATTTTAAAATATTATCGAATTGAATATTTTATATGTTAACAATTAAAAATTGTAACATTTTTATTGTACTTTTTAATACACAAAAATGTTATGAGAAAGAATTGAACCTACACCTCGCCAAAGTTTTTCGTTTTGAGTGCGTTCCATCAACTTCAAATACCGACAGACAGGTGTTTTGACACTGTCGAGCAACTTGTAGTAGTGGAACACACCCAAAACAAATAAATACCTGAGCTTATATAACATGGTTGGTAAGCCAACAGAGGCGAGATGTAAGAACATCACGTGATCCACACCGTCTAACGACGCGTCGCGACGTGGCCTTTGCCGCAATCGGTACATACTATGCAACCAAGTAGGTTCAATTCTTTCTTATAAGTATTACCAGTAATGGGTCAAAAAAGTTTATTCAAGAAACTAAGAAAATTGAACGTTTAAAATGTCATGAGTTACTATATTGTACATTATATTTAAATATATTGTTTATATACCTTAAACATAAAAGTATCTTTATTTTTACTATATTTTTTATTAATGTGTAATATTAGATGTACACCTTACATTTGATTAAATCATATAGTAAATATTACTATTTGTAGATAGTAAAATCAATTTACTATACGAACATATTAAAAATTAAAATATATTTATACATTTGTGATTTAGTAATATTGGTGTTGTAATCTTTACTAAAATTGTATAATAAAATTTTATATTACAATCTTAATATTGTATTGACGAATATATAATATTGTTACCCTAAAAATTTGTTAAAGTAAATTTTACTATATTTTTTTTACTATCTAAAATTTTCTATACATTTCTCTACGTGTATAGGTAAAAAAATCTCAGTAATTAATATATCAACGAAATGTTTTTTTTTGAGTTTAGCAGGTCAAGAAGTAGTGGCACATTAAGTAGGTATATCTGACTTACTGGTACTTAATTTTTCCATAATTCGGCATTGAACGGGAGAATTGTTCATAATCACTTCGCATTTTTACAACATAATTTAACGATGTATTTAACAAATCCTTAGCTATAGCATCATGCCTTATAAATTTTTCGTAGTACTCGGATCTCAGTTTTCCTTTACCAAAATAATTGACCCCATATACGCTGGATATGCCAATGTTCTCTATACTTTTTAGAAGGTTTTTGAAGGACAGTAAAAACCTGAAATAAGATAAAGCCACAATTATACACTGAAAAAATGTAAACTAAATTAGTCAACTGTCTTTAGCGGCAAGAAATAATATTTTAGCTTAAAAGAGTTCTCTTGTATTACAAATACTTATACATTAATAGTATTTTAAAGAACTAATGTCATAAGACGTCAATTGTCTTATGACATGAGTTTCTTTATGCTATTTTATCTATTTCGCAAATATTCTATAAAAAAAAATAATTTTATACCTTAAATTTAATTTGGTCGAATTTTACTTTAGATAGTTGGTATCACAGTCATTGGTTTGACAGTTAATGTCAAAATCGATTCGCCATGCCGTCCTTAATTAACTTATTTACAATAAGCGGCTGTTAATGTTAAAGAAGAAAAAAATAATTTTCTTTGGTGTTAAACAAAATTTATTGACAGAAAAGTCTCGTAAGTACTAGAAAAATCATAAAAATATTATAACCAATATGCGAAATATTATGCTGTTTAAAGTAGCCAACCTATAAAAACAAAATTTTGGGTGGGATAAGTATCTCATTGAAGCACCGAAAGCGGTGTTATAATGAAGTCATTATGAACGCAAAATAGATAAAGAACCATTATAGAACCTTTATCTGTGTTTGCTGGAAGATTTCTTTGACAACCTACCTCCAAACTCCGCTGTTGTCAGTCTCCTTAATCTCGCTGGTCAGATGTTCCAACATGGCGGCGTTAACCGCCGTATACCAGTTTAGAACATCGTTCATTTTCGTTTCGTTCTTGGAAAGGTTTTCTCGGAACTCCTTTAGGTTTTCCTGGAAAGTTGTTTTGTTTAGGTAAACTATTTTTCCATCTCTGATCAGGGATACCAATGGCCAGCTGGACATGTTTTGCAAAGCGTCGTCTGTCAGTTGGAAGCGCTTGGTCACATTGGTTCTGTAATGAGGTTTTAATTTTAATTTATTATTTAAAAAAAAATGCTTTATTACCTTTGATGGTGACTTTCTGTGTACACGTAAAATGCCACATCAAATCGTTCCAGCTGCAACCTAGTCACTACTTTACCTAAATCTTCTGCTTTAGTTACCTAAAAAAATATTTTTGCTTACTATAGTATACTGTCTCATTAAATTTATGAAAACTGCTCATATTCGAACAAAATTGGATAATAGAAAATTGCCCCTACATGAATAAATAAAAAAAATTGAAGAAAAAATTCGCACAATAGGAAAAATTTAAAAAATGGTGGGATAAGTTTGCACAGTAGGATAACTGTGGCGTAAATTAAAAAAATTGTAAATAATAGTAGGACAAATTTGCACAGTGGCATACATTTAAAAAATGGTGGGAAAAATTCGCACAGTAGTATAAATTTAAAAAAGTGTAGGACAAATTTCTAAAATTATGAAAAATCGTATTTGTTTTTCAAAATTTACAAAAATTTGAAATTTGCACATTTTAAAAATTTAAAAAATGGTGGGAAAATTCGCACAGTAAGATAAATTTAAAAAAGGGTAGGACAAATTTCTAAAATTATTAAAAATCGTATTCGTTTTTCAAAATTTACAAAAATTTGCCCCTTAAATGAGTAAATAAAAAAAAATTAGGAAAAAATTCGCACACAAGCATAAATTTATAAAATGATTGGATAATTTTGCACAGTGGCGTAAATTAAAATATTGTAGGATACATTTAAAAAATGGTAGGACAAATTTGCACAGTGGCATACATTTAAAGAATGGTGGTGAAAATTGGCACAGTAGGAAAAATTTGAAAAATGGTAGGACAAATTTTCAAAATTATTAAAAAAATTTCAAAATTTACAAAAATTTGAAATTTTACAAAATTCTCAAAATTTTTAATTAAATTTTGTATTTAATATTTCATTATTTCTCGTTTCGCGCATACTGCACAGATTCTAACGGCGGCCATTTTTATGCCTTAAAAGAGGCCTTAAAGTGTAACCATTTTACTCCTCTTTTGTAAAAAATAAACATTTATCTATTAAATTTGTGGGTTATGGTAAAATAACCTTAAAATTGACATTTGACAGTTTGATGACAGCCCTGATAGAAAAAGGTTTATTTTACCAAAAGAGGAGTAAAATAGTTGTCCTCATTTAATTTTTAATTTGTATATAAAGCACAAACCCAAAGCACAAGAATTGTAAACAACATAAAAATGGCCGCCGTTAGACTTCCTGATTTTTAGTATGCGCAAAACGATATACCTAGAAGACCTTGTTGTGTGGATTGTAAAAAACCATAAAAAATAATCAACTACTTACTAATTTATCCCGAAATTCACAGAAATAGTACCTATATTGTATTTTTCATACTACTTTGCCCATTTCGATCATAATAAAATTGAATAAATCTTTAAAAAACAAGTTTTTTAATTTATTTTACCAGGTTGGCGCAATTGACTTAAAGCAAAATGTCACAATTAAATAAAACGTAGTTTTTGTTTGTGTTTTACAGTTGACATTAACTTCTTATAATTTTATTCACATTTTATATTATAATTTTGATAAACAAACCCTGGAAGACGGTTTTTAACACATCTTTGATAGGATAATTAGTGTTGCCAACAGTCTAAAATAAAAAAAACTAACATCGGAGCTTCTAAGAAGCTTCAAAATATTAAAAATCAACAAAATGTGCAAAAGCTGCATAAATATATATGCGCGCGCAGCCAAATCTTGACAGTTTTAAAAACAAATGCGGCTGGTATGTTATCGACAAGTTTTATTGATTTTTAGTGCGAAAAGACGTGAAATAAACCCAAAGTTTAATTGTTTAAGTAAACATTTAGTGACTAAAGTGACTAAACTAAGGTGAATTTAAGATTGCGTTTATTTTAAAAGACTGAACTAAAGAAAAATCATGTGGTATGTATGTTTAAAGTTGATCTATAATAAGGGTGTATAAACATTCAGAAAACGTACCATGTACTGCAGTGATTTGTTTTAAAAGGTTTTATTACGCTTTGCTTTGTTCTGTAAACCAAGATAGAAAATCCATAGCAAATAAAACACAGATTTTGGTTAGGGTAGTATCTCTATTTGAAGAGTTTGTTAAATAACAGTAGGCTGTGATAGCATGCAGTGCCAATGTAGCAAAAATAAAACGTTGTATTTTAATTAACAAATTGATACTTTATTACAAATTAAAGTATCATTAAAAACTAAAAACAACGTTGTGAATAAGTAAGAAAATAAATTAATAATTTGTTGTTAAAATGGCAAAATTAAGGTTTAAACCTGTCATATTTTTGTTTTTCTTAAGTTGGCAGCACGACATTTAAAATTGAAGTCATTTAAATTTCTTAGAATCTGTGCTGTAAACAAATCTAAAATTATTTGTGAATGTGTCTGATGCCTTACAAAATCATATATTAAAGTTTGAAGACATTGTATGAAAACTCTTTTGCTCTATTACTTAAATTATCCGACTTTACTATTTGACAAATCAAGTCAAGATATTTGAATTTTTATGACAGTTGCCAGAATAACCTTGACAATTGACGGAATCGATAAAGTAATCTAAGGTAACGCGATTTCTATGATTTTCCGCAATAAAACGGTGAATATTTGTCGCCAACTCTGTTTTTTATGTTTTCTCGGTAAAACCGTATAAAACAGCGGCAAAAAAGTCCTTTGCATGTTACGGGAAAATCTGACGCATCCATAAATATTTAGAAAAGTGTACTTGGAGTTTTCTATCGATAAGAGAAGTCCCGCCAAACAAAGACAAACAAGTTATATTGAGGTGCAAACGGTCGCAAAACATATATTGACATTGGCTTGCCAACTTTTCCCCCTTTTTTGTTTTACCGTGTCTCTTTTATTTAATTTATTGTTACTAAACCCTTATAACCCTGTCGACTCTATTGATGGCTTCGACTGGAAAACTTGTTGAAAGTTTGGACCAAAATGTTATAAATTTTATTGATTTCTGTAAAAACTACATAAATCACAAGATTCAAATTAATACAGTCAAATTTTTTTAATTATATTTTTAGGTTATTTAACTTTTGGAAAACTTGTTGAAAGTTTGGACCAAAATGTAATAATTTTTATTGATTTCCGTAAAAACTACATAAATCACAAGATTCAAATGAATAAATTCAGATTTTTTTTAATTATATTTTTAGGTTATTTAACTATATGGAAAACTTGTTTAAACCAAAATGTAATATTTTTTATTGATTTCTGTGAAAACTACATAAATCACAAGATTCAAATTTATATTTAAAGAGTCTGATTTTGTTTACTATATTTTTAGGTTATTTAACTTTTGGACTTTTGGAAAACTTGTTGAAAGTTTAGAACAAAATGTAATAATTTTTAATGATTTTCGTAAAAACTACATAAATCACAAGATTCATATTTATATTAATAGTCAGATTTTTTTTAAAATATATTTTTAGGTTATTTAACTTTTGGAATTTTTTTTTAAAGTTTGGGAAAAAATGTTAAAACTTTTATTGATTTCTGTAAAAACTACATAAATTACAAGATTAAAATTTAAATTAATAAAATCAGATTTTTTTTTAATTATACTTATTTTTAGGTTTTTTTAACTTTTGGAAAACTTGTTGAAAGTTTGATTCTAAATGTAATAATTTTTATTGATTTCCGTAAAAAATACATAAATCACAAGATTCAAATTTATATTCATGCAGTCAGATTTTTTTATAATTATATTTTTGGGTCATTAAACTTTTGTAAAACTTGTTTAAAGTTTAGACAAAAATATAATAATTTTTATTGATTTCCGTAAAAACTACATAAATCACAAGACTCAAATTTATATCAGTAGAGTGAGATTTTTTTTTATTATATTTTCAGGTTATTTAACTTTTGGAAAACTTTTTTAAAGTTTGGGAAAAAATGTTATAACTTTCATTGATTTCTGTAAAAACTACATAAATTACAAGACTTAAATTTATATTAATACAGTGAGATTTTTTTTTAATTTTATATAAGTTTTATACCTTTTGGAAAATTTGTTGAAAGTTTGAACCAAAATCTAATAATTTTTATTGATTTCCGTAAAAACTACATAAATCAGAAGATTCAAATTTATATTAATACAATTAGATTTTTTATTTAATATTTTTAGGTTATTTAACTTTTGGCACACTTGTTGAAAGTTTGGACCAAAATGTTATGATTTTTATCGATTTCCGTAAAAACTACATAAATCACAAGATTCAAATTTATATTAATTTTTTTTATTGTATTTTTAGGTTATTTAACTTTTTATCCTTACCTGACTCTCTATCTCCATAACCTCATGCCTGGTGTTCATGATGGTGTTCAATAAAAACGAGGTTTGCACTATAAGTGCAAATATCGGTATAAAAGGTAGCGATAACATCTGGAACAGGTGCAGTTTCCTACCCCGCCCATCTGCGGGGTTATTGGATTTAGCGCAACAGTAGCCTCTGGGTGCTTGGGATACATCTTCAGAGCTTAGAGATCTTAATGACGTGTCTTCTCCTTCTGAGACGTTGTGTTGGTTTGGTTTTGAGTTGGTCATTTCTGAAAATAGTTATTTTGCTACTTATACATTTTTCTTAATTTTAACCAAATAATAACCAAATTAACTACTAAGTCAACTTTAAAGTATTTTTACGGTTAACCAAAACGATTTTATAACGGTATAGATACGAAAAATTACCAAATTTGGGAAATGTTTTAATTCGTTATTTTACCTACATAATAAACTTTTTTATCTACTAGGAGAATAACGTAATAAAACAATATAAATACCACAAATTTACGTAAAAATAACGCTATAATTACGAGGTGTGTTCAGAAAATATCGGGAATTTTCGTTTTTTGAAACAAATATTTATTTATTCGTCTACATTAATGTTGTCGCCTTCAAAATAGACCCCATTGGATATTATGCACTTGTGCCAGCTCTTCTTCCAATACTCGAAACACTTCTAAAACTCGATCTTTGGGATAGCCTTTAGTTCTTTCAGCGATGCGCTCTTAATGTCATCTATGCTTGCAAAACGACGGCCCTTTAAGGTTCTCTTTATTTTTGGGAATAGGAAAAAGTCAGACAGAGGCTTGTCTGGCGAATATGGAGGCTGGGGCATCATTACAGTATTGTTTTTGGCCAAAAATTTTGTTCAAATTTTAACAATTTTAAAACAAATTTTGCTGCCACGCGTTTCATGCCCAATTCATTCGAAAAAATTTCATGGGATGAGCAAATCGATATACCAACATCATCAGCGACTTCTCTGTTGGTTTATAACCATTTCTTCCACGTTTTCCATGTTTTTATCGGTTGTTAATGTGCTTGTGCTCGGGGCGTTCGTCATCTTCAACGTCTTCACGGCCATCTTGGAAACTCTTATAC
Organism: Brassicogethes aeneus; assembly: GCA_921294245.1. Classification (NCBI taxonomy): domain Eukaryota; kingdom Metazoa; phylum Arthropoda; class Insecta; order Coleoptera; family Nitidulidae; genus Brassicogethes; species Brassicogethes aeneus. Next base: position 5,283,456 of record OV121140.1, read on the forward strand.
CACTTGTAAACTCTTGTTTTACTTATAGCAGATTCACTATAGGCCTTTGTTAAAATTTCACAGAATTTTTTTAATTTTTTAAGCAAAATTGGATACAAATTCTTTGATCCATTTCTTTTAACAAACGAAAAATCACCGAGCTCATAAAACACGTCTAACCTTAGCGGCTGCCACAGACAAAGTAAACAATGAAAACAGCTAAAGTTTTTATCATACTTCGGGGGCATGTATACCAACATAATAAATAAAATTTTATGACAACTGGACCCTCCGAACCCGCGAAATTTAACAATTCCCGTTATTTTCTGAACACACCTCGTATATGTATAGATATAATTAAATATCACCATTTCGTGAGATTCACCCATACACATTTTTTGTAAATTTATAAAAACATTTTAAATTATAATAAAATAGTGCCACCGATTGTACATTTTCTTTTCATTAATTTGTAAGGATTTAAGGAGTTATAAATACAGCCTTGTCCTATCAGAAACAGTTTTATATTATACTTATCACTGTCGACATGTGTATTACAAAAATCAATCAATATACATATGACAAAAACGGGGTCTCGACTTTAGTAGAGAGAAATAAGTTTAATTTACCAGTTGACAAGGAAAAAATAATGATTGATTCGTTTTGTTTATTCCGATGAGAACTTTATTGAATTGGATCAAAAGTTGACACCTTTTTTTCTTCTGCTTTCTTGTTTTATCCAAAAAATATATTCGTAAACAATAAATTAAGTTTTGTTTTTGCAAAACTGTAAGTTAACGTGCACCCATGGGTAGTAAACTTACGAATTCACCTAAAAATACCTTACCTTCAAAAACATTACAAAAAATTAATTAAATTTCATTTATTTAAAAATCTTGAGTTTTAATGATTCCAACTCCACGTGAAAGTACTTTTTCTTTAAGCAATAAATACTCTTTTATGCTTAAATAATTTTTTATCAAGACACCCAGTATATGTTTGACATATTCCAACCACAAGATCTTAACAACATAATATTAAAATAATAATAAAAATTTATTTTGGTACACCTTGTATAGGATTAATCATGAAAAATCGTTCATTTGTTCTGAATTAGGTCGCTACTTGATTAATACCTCCCCAGACTATTTTTATTTATGTTTTGTTGTTCGAGACAAAATATGTCCACAATAATCATAATTTTCCCGGCAATTGTTTTAAGGGGATTATGTCCTTCTATTACCACAATACGATGATCCCTTTTTCTTTAGTTTTTATGTCCCTATTTTTGCTTTTCAATGCCCATATAAAAAAATGGGTCAAACGATAAATTCGAATGCGACATCCTCGGTCAATTTCAGTAGGTATGCAAAATATGCAAAAAATTATAATCAGATGTGCCCTGGAAAACGTACGTCCTAGATTATTTTATGCAATGCAATGTTTAAAAAAGTTATAAAACCCCTTGTAGTTGTAGAAAACCAATTAATAATACACGAATGCCTAGGCACCGCACCTTTAAGTAACTTCTGTCATTTCTGTCGAATTATAATCGAAGATATTTCCATGATTTATATTCCACCACTCTCTTATGAATTATTAAGAACTTTTCCATTTTCCATAAGCGGAAGAATTCAAATTTTTAGGATGTTTTTCAGGAAAGTGCAGCTCATTTAAATTCAATCACATTATTGGGATTATTTTAAAAGTCTGTTAACTGTTGCGTAAGATTTCCTGAAAATTAAATTTAAATTTTTCGTTCATAAAATTTCTCACTGTTATACGAGGTGTGTTCAGAAAATAACGGGTCCGGTTGTCAAAAAAAATTTCCTTTATTATGTTGGTATACATGCCCCCGAAGTATGATAAAAACTTTAGCTGTTTTCATTGTTTACTTTGTCTGTGGCAGCCGCTAAAGTTAGACGTGTTTTATGAGCTCGGCGATCAAAGAATTTGTATCCAATTTTGCTTAAAAAATTAAATAAATTCTGTGAAATGTTAACAAAGGCCTATAGTGAGTCTGCCATAAGTAAAACAAGAGTTTACAAGTGGTATAAGAGTTTCCAAGATGGCCGTGAAGACGTTGAAGATGACGAACGCCCCGAACGCACAAGCACATTAACAACCGATAAAAACATGAAAAAAGTGGAAGAAATGGTTATAAACCATCAGAGAAGTCGCTGATGATGTTGGTATATCGATTGGCTCATCCCGTGAAATTTTTTCGAATTTTTTGGGTATGAAACGCGTGGCAGCAAAATTTGTTCTAAAATTGTTAAATTTTGAACAAAATTTTTGGCCAAAAACAATACTGTAATGATGCCCCAGCCTCCATATTCGCCAGACATGCCTCTGTCTGACTTTTTCCTATTCCCAAAAATAAAGAGAACCTTAAAGGGCCGTCGTTTTGCAAGCATAGATGAAATTAAAAGCGCATCGCTGAAAGAACTAAAGGCTATCCCAAAGATCGAGTTTTAGAAGTGTTTCGAGTATTGGAAGAAGAGCTGGCACATGTGCATAATATCCAATGGGGACTATTTTGAAGGCGACAACATTAATGTAGACGAATAAATAAATATTTGTTTCAAAAAACGAAAATTCCCGATATTTTCTGAACACACCTCGTATTCACCCATTTATAACTCCTTAAATCCTTACAAATTAATCAAAAGGAAATGTACAACATGTTGTACATTTCCTTTTGATTAATTAATGCATGCATGCACTATTTTTTTATAATTTTAAATGTTTTTATAAATTTTCAAAAAAAAATTTTTTTTTATTAAATTTTTTCCTCGGATAAACCTGTGCGCCCCTGTTTACGGTGATCCCGTTGTATTTTGCTGAATTTTACAATGCCTACCTAAATAAAAAACCTCCACAAAACAAAACGCGACTTTACGATTTAAAGTGGTAAGAGGATTAAGCCGAAAACCCGAAAAACAATAAATATAATCATTAATTATGACATAACGGAGTCGAATTAAGTGTAAATGGGCATTAAGTTTAACGAGGTCGGCCGACTTTACGATCTACCTCAAAACGTACCATTAATTTTAAGCACATTTGCTCTGGCCTAGCAGTAAAAGCAAGGGAAATGTTCATTTCATTATGTACAAGCGAATGAATACATAAAAAAAATCGATATGATGTTTGTTTTTTGCTAATTAATCAATTAACGATGGCAGGAATCCCTATATGGCGGTATTATCAGGGGTGGCTCATGAATCAACAGTTTAAATACAGGGTGGCCCATCCAAAACAGTCACAGGCAAAATAATCGATCCACAAAAATTTTCGATGAATTTCAATCGCAAATAACTTTTTTATTTGTTGTCGGATTTAAACGAATATTAAAGAATATTGTAGATAAATTAATGGAAAATCGCTCACATTTTAAAAAATTACTAAAAAATAGACGTACGTTTATAATATACAGGTTTAAACAAAAGCATGTTTTTTACCATAAGTTTAAGACACTCTGTAGAGTGGCAAAACCGTATATTGTTCTAAATTAAGTTTTATTTATCAAGTCACATCTATTCTTAACTGTTTTGTTTTTGGTTCACCTCGATATATTTATTTTTGTGGAAAATATGGATTTTTTTAAAAAACATTGCAATTTCCAATATTTTTCTATATGAAGAACTAAGGTTGCTATGGTCCATTCATAGGCTATGGAGAATGACAGTGACAGTTTTGTTGAATCATCCCATACTTGGACATGTCATACACGGCTTTCAAAAGCTATCAAATTGTTTTTTGCAAATTAATGTTTAAATTTTGAGTTGTCTTCTTACTTTAAAAAATGGATATGTCTCCGACTGATGTTGCCAGAGCCATTAATTTAATCCAGGATGGACGGTCACAGTATTACGTGGCAAGTGTTTTAAACGTCACAAGAAGTAAAGTACAAAGGGCAACATCAGTCGAAGACATTTTTAAAAGTAAGAAGACACCTCAAAATGGCAAAAATGCATAAAATTTAAAGAAAAAACAGGTTCACGGAGGATAGAATCAATTTTTGTAACACCTACATAAACGGTTATAAAAATTATTTCATTTAATTTTTAATAATATTTTATATTTGATTCGATTGCTTTGGATGTGTTTAATTTACTTAGTGAACTGAAATTTTCAGTATGCTTTTACTACCTCAGATACTTGAAAACATATAGGTTAACCTAGAAAGAGTAACAGTCACGGAGGATAGGTTTTAGACTTTTAAAACATTGTAAAAAATAATTAATTGCGGTTAAAAATCTTAAACCTGAGCTGTAATATGTACTTAATCATGAAAGATCAAAACACAATAAAAGTGTAGGTCAAACTCATTTAGTTTTATTAAATATCACGGGGTAACACAATTTTTTAGTATTAAAAAAAATGTCGAGACAAAATAAAAACACATATAAAACATTTTCTACCAAAATAGTTTAAAAAATTTTAATCTCAAAACAATTTATAATCAAAAAGTATTATACAGGATTTAAAAGCCTAAAATCGTAATATTTTGAAAGCTGGACTTTAAACTTAAATCTTAGTTATTAAAATATCCAATTTTGCGGCGTATAGAGAATTTAAACGGTCTCTAAACCATGTCCCGACTTTGAATTAAAACCTTTCATAATCCATATAAAAGTACTGAATATTCGAAGCGTTAAATTTTCTTTGGCATGTATTAATTTGCAAATGAAATTGAAAACCAATTAAAACGTAAAAAATCGTGCTGACAAGTGAAAAATATGTTTTGATGGACAAATGAATGCTTTTTACTTAATATTATGTGTAATTAAAATAAAAATCTATTACAGTACAGCATCAGGGCCGGGAGTATAACAATTTTTTTTCAAACGTCGAATCCACAAAATATTCATTTTTCGTAAAAAAAAATCAATTTTTAAACTTCAAAATTTTTAAATTTGTAGTTTAAAAATTATTGGCGGCAAGAAACAATATTTTAGCATAAAAGAGTATTTATTGCTTGAAGATTAAAGTTCTTAGTGAAAGAAGTATAGTTCTCTTGAAAACAAATACAAAATCTCTTGAATGTTTCTTTTTTCAACCAAGTGCAAAGAGTTTTTGTTCGAAAGCTATTAAAATTATTTATATTTACCCAATTCATTCAAGATACGAGGTGTGTTCGGAAAATAACGGGAATTGTTAAATTTCGCGGGTTCGGAGGGTCCAGTTGTCATAAAATTTTCTTTATTATGTTGGTATTCATGCCCCCGAAGTATGATAAAAACTTTAGCTGTTTTTATTGTTTACTTTGTCTGTGGCAGCCGCTAAGGTTAGACGTGTTTTATGAGCTCGGCGATTTTCGTTGGTTAAAAGAAAAGGATCAAAGAATTTGTATCCAATTTTGCTTAAAAAATGAAATAAATTCTGTGAAATGTTAACAAAGGCCTATAGTGAGTCTGCTATAAGTAAAACAAGAGTTTACAAGTGGTATAAGAGTTTCCAAGATGGCCGTGAAGACGTTGAAGATGACGAACGCCCCGAACGCACAAGCACATTAACAACCGATAAAAACATGAAAAAAGTGGAAGAAATGGTTATAAACCATCAGAGAAGTCGCTGATGATGTTGGTATATCGATTGGCTCATCCCATGAAATTTTTTCGAATGTTTTGGGTATGAAACGCGTGGCAGCAAAATTTGTTCTAAAATTGTTAAATTTTGAACAAAATTTTTGGCCAAAAACAATACTGTAATGATGCCCCAGCCTCCATATTCGCCAGACATGCCTCTGTCTGACTTTTTCCTATTCCCAAAAATAAAGAGAACCTTAAAGGGCCGTCGTTTTGCAAGCATAGATGATATTAATGTAGACGAATAAATAAATATTGCTTTGATATTTTCTTTGTTTTGTTTTTATTTTTTTATTGTAATGGTTTAGTAGGGATATCATCGGCCATTTAAAAAAAATACTTGTGTGTTTAATATTTTTGTGCAACTTTTTTGTTTTATAATAAGGGGATCTCTAAACTGGATTAAAATTTCCGTAATTTCATTACGAACCTAAAGTTTTGTTTAACTAATAATCGGTAATTGGAAAACTTGGGCTCATTTGTCAAAGATGAGACGGCAAGAATTGAAATAAGCTTTTAATAACTTGTTTATTGCAATGTAGTTCATCTTTTTTTTAATCACAAAATCTCAAGTTTCTTTTGATTACGAGAAGTTTTGAAACTTTGTTCATCTTAAAAATTGTTTTTCGACAGTTAAAAAAATAAAATACTTTTTATGTAATATTTTCTTACCCATTGAATTTTTGACAATAGAAACCATCGATGAAAACGCTAAAAAATATTTTTTCAGCAACCGCGGAACATTTCAGTCTGTATCTGAAGCACGCGTTTCAGTGGACGCACCGACCGCTGAAAAAGCTGCTCGACGAAGGACTTTTCAGCTGCAACTGCTGAAACGCTGAAACTGAACGCGCCGCAGAATTCTTTCAGCTGTAAGTTGCCACTGAAATTTCAGATGCGCGGATACATTTCGAGACGGTGGAAGAATAAAGTTTTTGTTTGATCAAGTTTGATGATAATTTTGTACATCCCATAGGGATAAACACCTTTGATTAGCATTCAAAGGGTTAATTAATGAAAAGTTTTATCTTAGATCGTCTGAAAACAAAATATGCCCGGCCATGTTTTTTAAACTGAGGCAAGTCGTTGGTGTATATTAAAAATAATAGTGGACTAAGAGTGGATCCCTGGGGTTCACCATGTATTTTTTCTCTTCGCTTAAGGGGTTAAAATAAGTGACATATATTTTAATAATAATAGTTTAAGAAAATTACAAAATATATTTTACAATTTTACTAAACTTACTTTACCGACAGACAGCTAGACATTTTACGAAATTTTTTAACAGGTATACCTACAACTAAAACTAGATTCCTATCGTCTGTGAGACACAAACAATTTTTTATTTTTAAGTTTTGTATTAAATTTACTGTGACTAACGATGATATACTTTTTTAATACCTACCTAACTTTCCAAACTTTTAATAAAAATAAATTTTCCTCTAAAACACTTTTTTGATTCTTTTAATCAGACCAGAATAAAAGTAAAAAAAGTAAAAAGCTATTTTTCTTCAAATTTCTTTGTGTGTTTCATTTTACCTGCTTTACACATACAAAAAATACCAAGATAAGAAAATTGCTTTGAAGCGAAAAAAGTTAATTACGGTTCAGGGAATAAGAAAACTTCAAACAAATCATTTATACATTTATTTTATACACTAGAAATAAATAAATCACATATATATACACTAACTTTAAATATATACCTATATAAATAGATATATATGGGTGATTCTACAAAAGTTGAACAACTTGATGTCATCAGTCAATAAAGTAGGTATTTTAATATTTTTTGTAAATATTTTAGTATATTACAAAGGAACCAGGTTTTTTAACTTGTCCACCCAATTTTAATGTATTTTTTCAAAATCAAGTTTGTAGAAAAACATAGTAAATATTCAAAACATCAGTACCTTGGCGTGTCACAACTCCTGAATTTATCTTAAATTTTTCAACTTCACTACAAACTATAAAACATTAAATAATGCATTTTTCATATTTTATCATAGATTCGAATAATAGCAATTTTTAAAAAATTGATTATCTTTGTACTCACTTTTACCCGTCAGTTCTATGTCCAATGTTAAAATTCAAAATTCCTGCGAAATATTGAAGTTTAAACGTAAAGTCCTCGTTTTAACTCAAGTGTTGGTAAAAAATTACCAAAGAGCCTGCCCTTTGCACGATAGTCATCTTGAAAATAAAGCAAGCGGCGAAGTTGCGGTGAATGCACGTATAGTTGCAGTCAAAATTTCAGTACTGTGGTGAGTAGTTATTTTCTTACGTATATATATTTCATTGTAATTTTTATAAGGCTATGTGTGATTTGTTGATAAGTAGCATCCACTAATAAAAAATGTCAGTAAAATACTTAATTCCGAATTATAATCTCAAATTTGTATCCCATTTATCAGTACCGTGTCGTCAGTTTTATGTTCGATCTTTTTTTCAATTTAAATTCTGCTTGCGCAGAACTTGTTTATTTAATGTCATTATAAACTCATATAAATTTGGTGTGGGTCTCATATCTAATAATTGAGATATCGGTATACCCAAAATCCACCAGCCGCCACTGATGTGTGGTATTATTTGATTTTAAGATATTTAATGTTTAATATGCTCAAAGTTGCAATAAATCTTATATTTTCCAATAAATTATGTATTTAATTAGTACCCTGGTATACTCTTCACTTCCCTTGCATTCAAATTTAGAAAACATAACAAAATACTGTTTAATTTTCTCCGAAAACTATTCAAACAAAATGAGGTTAAAAGTTGCCCAACTTTTGTAGAATCACCCATATATATATATATATATATATATACAGGGTCACCTAATAAATTGTCATCCTGGGGGGATGATAGTACAAGTCAAATTAAGAAAGTTTTCATTTTTGCATTTAATGCAAAAATGAAAACTAATTTAGTGACACCCTGTATTTATATATAAATATAAATGACACATTAATGTGCTTCTTTTAAGCTATCACAAGCTGTAATACCATTGCTGACACAGGACGCAAAAGCCATCAGATGGGGTATTACATTTTCTTCCATCACCCCAGTGAAGAGATGGGACCATGGGCCTCTAGCGAATATACCAACGTCGTCACCTCCGTGGGTTTCATAGGCCATGGGGTAGATTACCGGGTATCTATAGTTAATATCAGCTAAAAAGTAGTTCGTATACATTTTGTACAGTGTGGAAAAACATGTAAACTTACTTAGATCATCTTTGGCGAAGTCATGTCTATTTCCGGAATCATCCATGATGTTGTATCCCAAACCATTAGCGTAGTTGAGCGTGGTGTAAAGGTAACCATCCATATCCTGCCCAGCATAACCCAAAATGTCGTTACCTCTCTCGGGGTACCCGCTATACGACATAGTATGAGCATGATCTGACGTCACCACTATAAGAGTGTCTTCTACATCCGTTAGATCCATCGCTTTCTTGATAGCTTTCGCAAACTCAGCCGTTTCGTCCAAGGCCTTCCTGGCTTGCGTTTGGTGGTGCCCCATATCTATCCTCGCGCCTTCTACGAAGAGAAAATACCCTTCTTCAGTGTTGTCCAATAGTCGTATGGCGGTTTCGGTCATTTCTTCCAGCGACGGGGTTAGAGTGGCGTTTCTTTCCAGATTGAAAGGCATGTGGTCATCGGAGAATAACCCCAAAACGTAGTCAGTATCCGGCACAATCCCTTGCAGTTGCTGCTTGTTCCACACGTATTGCGCCTTGTCTCCTACCATAACTTTATCTCCCAACCACTGCTGTATCAAATTCACCCCATCAGTTCTATTCCCGTTAACTCCCTCCTCATCTATGGTCTCGTTGGGCAAGAATTGGGCGCGTCCTCCACCCAAGATAACGTTTAAATTGTTACCTGGAGCATTGTTCACCAACTGATATGCTATGTCGTGACAAATATTGGGATCTTCTTCAGATTCATATACATTGGAGTCTGCCTCCCAATCTCTGTGGGACGAATGGGCATACAAACCTGAAATTTTTTAATTTTGAGTGTCAACAAACTTGTTGTAAAATAAAATTGTAAATAATTATGTGTCTTTATTAATTTAACAATGTCAACGTACAAACCTACAAACTGTACTGTTTTAATTCTTATACAAACGGTTGCATTCTTATTTTTTGTTGTAAAATAAAATTGTAAATAATTTTTTTTCTAAAAATGTGTCTTTATCAATTTAACAATATCAACGTACAAACCTACAAACTGCACTGTTTTAATTCTTATACAAAAGGTTGCGTTCTTATTTTTTGTCCAAACTTATTGTTGTAAAATAAAATTGTAAATAATTTTGTACTAAAAATGTGTCTTTATCAATTTAACAATGTCAACGTACAAACTGTACTGTTTTAATTCTTATACAAAAGGTTGCATTCTTATTTTTTGTCCTAACTTTTTGTTGTAGAATAAAATTGTAAATAATTTTGTACTAAAAAATGTTTCTTCATCAATTTAACAATGTCAACATACAAACCTACAAACCGTACTGTTTTAATTCTTATACAAAAGGTTGCATTCTTATTTTTTGTCCAAACTTTCTGTTGTAAAATAAAATTGTAAATAATTTTGTACTAAAAAATGTGTCTTTATCAATTTAACAATGTCAAAGTACCAACCTACAAACTGTACTGTTTTAATTCTTAGACAAAAGGTTGCATTCTTATTTTTTGTCAAAACTTTTTGTTGTAAAATAAAATTGTAAATAATTTTTTACTAAAAAATGTGTCTTTAAAAATTTAACAATGTCAATGTACAAACCTACAAACTGTACTGTTTTAATTCTTATACAAAAGGTTGCATTCTTATTTTTTGTCCAAACTTTTTGTTGTAAAATAAAATTGTAAATAATGTTTTACTAAAAAATGTGTCTTTATTAATTTAACCATCTCAAAGTACAAACCTACAAACTGTACTGTTTTAATTCTTAGACAAAAGGTTGAATTCTTATTTAGGTCCAAACTTTTTTCTCAAAAACCTTTATTAGGTACTAGATTAAACTGTGTCTGAACTTAACCGATTTGTTTTCATTTTGTGGCCATTTAAAGATTAATTGAAAGTTATATTGACTCGAATATATTTTTGGTTCGGTAAAGATAAAGACATTTAACTTAATTGAATTTAACTTTAATCTCTGCGTTATAATAAATTTTACTAATCTTTTCTACAATTTGTCTGTTTTATTTTAAAGCCTAAACCAGACAATTTTATTGTCACTCCCTTTTTTACCGGTGTTTTTATTACTTTATTTTAGAGGTGAAAATACTTTTTAATGTGTTTTCTTGGCTTATTTGATATATTCTGTGGGGTTTATTCTTTAGCAATTTTTAAAAGTGCCCCTAAGGCTATTATTGAAGTTCTACTTTAAAGTAGGTAATGTAAACAATATCTCAAAAATTATAATGTAATACTAAATTAATTTAATTTAAATTTGCATAGAGCTTGGTCTAGTAAAAACATTACATAAGTGGTTCTACACTAATGCAAGAATTTTAGGAAATCATACATTTTGAATATTAGAGCTTCACGGAAGATAGCTTCACGGAGGTTAGGATTTCGTATGTTGTTTTTTACCTGCTGGGGAAGCATGGGTGACCCTGGCAGTGGTGACCAGTCCAGTTTTCTTGCCCTTTTTTTGCGACCACTGCGCTATGGAGTCCACAAAGTTGCTGGAGTTCGTCATTCCTAGACAGTCTCCCTTTTTGACTTTAGCGTTTACTCCCAAAGTGCCTATGTTTGCCTTTACTCCTCCCAAATAGGCTGTGGCCGAACAGGCAGAATCGGCCACTTGCGAGTCCACACAATAAGTCTAAAAAAAAAGTCTTAACCATACGAACTGCACAACATTGCAAATAAATATGTGTATTTTTTTTAGCAAAATTACAATATCTGTAAAGTAATGTTACTGAACAAATTTTTAATAAATGCTCAGGGAATTTCAACAAACGTTTTGTAATTTTTCCAAATTGAGTTGTAATGAATCGTGTAGTGAATTTACAAAACTGAGTTGTACAAACATAACCTTAAAATCTAACATTTTTATATTTGAGTAAACGAAAAAATATATCTACGATATCAAGGCAACATAATATTATATGTAATAACTTACTCAGAATTTTTACTTTGAAAAATGTTAACTACAAAAAATGTACTTACCATGGAAAGGCCTGTATGGGGGAATTCATCGAATGGTAATTTTTTATTTTCATTTCCCATATACATTCTGGCAGCACTGATGGTAGGTATCGACATTCCATCGCCAAGGAATAGGATGACATTTTTGGCTATGTCTAAAATAAAAAGTAAAAAATCTTACAATATATTTTTTATTTTTTTTTATTTTTTTTTTTGGTTTAAAAATGTGTGATTAAAGCTAAGTTGATACTGTTGTGTGCACCACTACAGATTCGGGCTCCGTATCCGCATTTCTTACTTTTATTAGGTTTCCTTGTAATTCTCTCGTTTACTGCCAATTGTCCATTCGTTCTCCAATAATCGGTAGTTTTTTCTACGGGCGCTTCATTTTCTATGGATCTTTTTCTGATGTGGCTTTTTGGGATAAAATGCATCAGATGGTCATCTAAAAAACCGTGTTAAGTCAATTATTTGAATAATTAAACTGTACTCTTCTTATAACTTTTTTTTTGGTAAATTTAATTTGCCAGATCAATGATTGTAGTATTTAAGGTCGATTTTTAATACTAGTAATGCATTTTTTAACCATTATCATTGACCCACAAACCGTTTAATATTTTCCGTAAAAAACGACTTGAATTTTAATTATTTCTGCAAATAATCCTTGATTAAAAAAATAATTGTTTTTTATTTTATCTCGTTTCGTTAATAATTTATAACTATGTATATACCTAATAATAATCATTGCAAAATTAATGTTAACTCCTTGATTGTGATTCTTTAATTGCATTTTAATGGTCCACAAGTTTTTATACAGAAATCAATAGTTAGGATTATTTTATGATAATAAATACGTCATGGCCAAAGACTATGTATTTATAAATTAGTACAGTATGGCTTGAAGGCAATGAGGCCAAATTTTTATTATAAAATTATTTGGTAAACAGTGTTGCCATATGACTAAAAATGTATTCAATGATTAACTACAAAAAATATTATTTTATGTTCATAATATGCATGGTTTAAATAATACAACAAACCATAAATAATCTAGTGTTTATGTATTTATATATGCTGTTTATTTAAATAATAATATTTTTATCGCAAACAAGGGTATAAAAACATTGTTAAGAACAATAATTATTGCATTTTTTTTAAATAAATAGCAATAAAACATAAAACAAATATTGTCTAACATCTCTCAACCGGTAATTTATAACTCTTTGGTCAAATTATAGTTAATAATTACCAAAATTAGCTAAATTAAACTAACCTGTTATTTTTAAAATAACTAACCTAAAAAAATCACGTTTTGTTTTAAGTTGCAGTCCTGCATTATTTTTATAAAACGAATCTGTTCTGTGATAAAACCTATAGATGCTTACCAAATTAATTAAATGTGAGGGGTCTGTTTTAAGATTTGTAGATAAATAATTATTAAAAAAAAAATTAAAAAAGAATTTGTAATTAAACTAACAAACATCTTATTTATTATAAATAAATTGAATTGATTATAAAGTAATTAAAAAACATCAATATATTTCATTTTAATTTTCATTTATAATAATAATAATAATAATTAGCATATTACTGTATTTTTAATAAATATGTATATATGTATTTTCAATAAATATGGCATATCCTCCTCTCTAAAAATGAATTAGTCAAATATGACTAATTTAATAGTTATTAGTGGCTGCTTTTTCACTTGTACCATGGTTAACCATGGAATACCATGGTATACCAAAATTTGACGGCCAATTCTTATGTAAAATTTTCCCCTGAATCGGAAAACATCGTCAAAAATTATGAAAGAGGAGCAGTTTTTGAGATATAGTCAATTCCATATTAAATTGAAAATTGACTATATCTCAAAAACTTATTGTAAATATATACATATTTATTATAAATACAGTTCTGTCTTAATTATTTACTATACATTAATCATAAAATTTGCTACAAAATTATAAAAAAATTCTCTAAAATTATAAATCACTTTGTGAGGTTAAAATGTGCTTCAGTTTGGGTGATTTTTAAAATAAAATACTTGTTTTTTTAAGATGATTGTATTAGGAAAGCGAAGTATATATTTATATATTTTATAAAATCTAATATTTAAAACCTTTAAAATCATATTCATAGACTTATTATTTAAAAAACATATTTCCTTTAAAGTCATCTAACTGATAATTAACAAGTGAATTTATAGTAAATGAATTAGTCAAAAATGACTAATTTAATAGTTTTTAGTGGCTGCTTTTTCACTTGTACCATGGTTAACCATGGAATACCATGGTATCCCAAAATTTAGCAGCCAATTCTTATGTAAAATTGTCCCCTGAATCCGAAAATGTCGTCAAAAATTAAAAAAGTACAACAGTTTTTGAGATATAGTCAATTTTCCATTTAATATGGAATTGACTTTATCTCAAAAACTGCTTCACTTTCATAATTTTTGACGGTATTTTAGGATTCAGGGGACAATTTTACATACGAATTGGCTGTTAAATTTTGGGATTTTGGGATTTCATGGTTAACCATGATACAAGTGATACTATTAAATTAAGTAGTCATTTTTGTATAATTCATTTTTGGAGAGTATACTTTATTTATTATTAATGGGTTAGTTAGGCTAGTATTCAACACGTGAAAACGAAATAACAAGGCACCAATTATTATTATTTTTAATAACTCATAAACTTACCTTTAAAAGTATTAGCTAGATTGTTGGAAGTTTAGAATCTATTATGTCCATGTCAACATCCATGTTTAAGGACCTATTTTTTTTGTTAGCATTCAACACCATAGAAAAATAATATTATGTACTTACACAATCACTGTAACAGTTTATACGCAATACAAATTTCCTTATTATATGAAAAATAATGCAAAAGCACAAACAGAGCACAAACCAAATATTAATAACAAATAAATTCGACCCAAAGAAATTATTTTTTTATAAAAATTTTAGAATATATTGTTAGTAGGTAAATAAAATTGATTTAGAACAAATTTTCTTTATTATATAAATAAAAACGTCTCAAATAAATATTAACCCTAGTATTTATTTCAGTGTAGGCTTAGTCAATCCAGGGAAATATTTAATCTCCTGAAGAAACCTCTTAAAATTGAATGTAGGTGTGATTAGTTTTAAGTATCCACGTATTAGTGACGTTTTTAAACCATATTTGAATAAATATAATTATTAATATCTTTTATTGGAAATATTATTAGCAATTATGAATGCCCCGTGCATTAGTGAGTGACTATCAATTTACTGCTGGTGTTATCTCATAATAATAAAAATAATAAAAAATATTTTTTTATATAGTATAACGTGATTATAAAACAACGAAAAAATACAGAACTATTAAAATAGTTCACGTGTAAATTTTTTTAAATAAATTTAAAATAATTGATAAAAATTGCGACTAAAGGAAATCGCACATTACTTATTTAAAAGTCTTTGTATTGGATAATGAAATGCAATTGTTTGATTGTTTGGATATTTGTATTGTAACTTAAACCTTACCTTTTGACTCGAAGTTGGGTCTGCCTTTAACCTGGCAAATTGAAAAAATCACTATTATCACAGGCACACAAAAACAATTTAAAAGTCGCATGTTTAAAGTATGAATGAAGCGCGCTTTAAGTCGAGCACTGTCGCAATTTTTATATCCTCGTTCCCACTTTTTTTTTTGGCTTGAAACGACAAGATAATTCATTGGCTTTTGTTAATAGTAATATTCATTGTCACGATGCTCATTGATGCTCAAATGGATAACAAATTTTAGGTGAAATCAATGTTTGAATTCGATCGGTGAGAATAGGAACAGTACGAGTCCAAAATTTGACATTTTCATCTGAAAAAGCCTTATGTAAAATTGTCCCCTGAATCCGAAAATGTCGTCAAAAGTTAAAAAAGTAGAACAGTTTTTGAGATAAAGTCAATTTTCCATTTAATATGGAATTGACTATATCTCAAAAACTGCTTCACTTTAATAATTTTTGACGGTATTCTCGGATTCAGGGGACAATTTTACATAAGAATTGGCTGTTAAATTTTGGGATACCATGATATTCCATGGTTAAGCATGGTATACAAGTAAAAAACCAGCCACTAATAACTATTAAATTAGTAATTTTAGACTAATTTATTTTTAGAGAGCAGTAATTGAAAATTCTAAAGATTATTATAAGAATTCTGTGTCAGAATTTTATTAAGGTTAAGAACAGTCCAAGTCCAAGTTTTTTTAGTTTAATGCACGTCTAAAAAAGAAAAAAGTTAATAAACAAAATAAACATTTTATTTTGTTTTCTCAAAATTCAAACATTTGGACATGTACTGTACTTATTCTCTCCGATTCTATTATATTTTTTATCATTTTTTTTTATTTCCAATTTTCTTTATCAGCTGTATTTAAAATACATATTTAGTATTTTAATTTTAATTACGTATATTTGATTGAGGATGTTTTAATGACGGTTCAGCATAGTTGAATGTCTTTTTAACAATTTAACATACAGTTGTTACGAAAAAGAAGTACCTACACAATAATATTTATTTTACGACTTAAGTATTAAAAGTTCTGCTTGTTAAGAAATAGTATCAAGTTTGATAAACGCCATTTTAGTCAAGAATTTAATTTAGGCACCAGCGAGCTTGCGAGCGAGTTCTTAACTGAATGAGGGTCTAGAAAAGTTTATAAACGAGTTGCATTTTTTCTCGACATTTTAATTTTTTTTGGCATTCTAGTTTAAAGCTTTCGTAGAGCATGAAAAACATTTTTTAAGTATTAAACAATATGTCAAATTTCAATTAAAGAATAAAAAAGTGAAAAATATTTGTTTTTGTTATTATACTTTTTTAAGTGCCTAAACATCCGGTCTCTACAAATAAATATCCAACCCATATTTGTGGGGATTTTTTAAAGCAATTTTAATGATAAAATTACCACAAAAATGCTATGCAAATTTGACAAACGATATTTGAGTAAACATCTAAAATAAATAAATAAAATCTGTTGGACGGTTCTAACCTTACTATCTAAAAATTATTATTGTCGCTGTATTTTTACAGATGTTTGACATTTGACAACTGCCAACTAGATAGCCATAACGTGTAAAGGTGGAAGTAGAAAAACTTATACTAAACTATAAATTTGTCAAAAAAAACCTCTTTTAAATTCACGTTTTTAATTCATTTCAAAAAGAGTGACTGGCTAAATGGACTACAGTCCAAAGCCAAAAAAAAAATCAAATTAAAATTGTTTTGTTTATTCAGTGGGATTTTTACGACTCAACCGCTTAATCAACTTTTATAATTTATAATTTTGTGTGTACTAAAAATATATGTAGGAATGTGTGAAAAATAAAACCATATTGATGTTTGTACTTTTTATTTATTTTGCATTAATTATAATTTTGTTACCTATATATCTATCTATTTATATACACACAATATTAAAATCAAACCATTTAAGATATTTAGGTATTTACCTTATCTAAAAAAAGGTTTACCACAATTTTTGCCGTCATTGTTTTATCATTTTTCCTTGGAATATATAAATAACCAAAAAATAAACAATATAAATAATTACATACACTAAACTACTATGTACTATGGCCATGATTAATTTTAATATATGTATTTATATATAGTTTTTGATAATTTTTCGTAATTAATCCCGGCGAATTCACCATTTTTGCAACAACAATAAAATAATAAATGACACAGTCGATATACCAAAAACAGTTTTTTGAGATTCTAGACTAGATATTTGACAAATTTTTAAATAAAAAAAAAGTTTAAAAAAATATACACATTTGTACATTTTGGTGGTCAAATTAAGCTAATTTATCCACTTCATCACAGTTAATATCGTTGCTGACGCAAGCAGCTACTCCCAATAGATGAGGAATGACATTTTCCTCCATAACTCCGGAAAAAAGATGGGACATGGGCCCCCTGGCATATATGGGCACATCGTCCGCACCATGGGTCTCAAACCGTAAGGGTACGTTGGAAGGAACTCTATAGTCAAGTTTTTCTGTGTAAAAATATATATATATTTTTTTTGTTGTGTATTTTCTTTGTTTTTACTTACTTAATTCTTCTCTACTGGGCAGGTATCTTTTACCATCTTCAGCGAAAGGCTTATACCCAGCTCCATTGGCATAGTTCAATATTGGGTAGGGTATTGCGTCAGTACCAAGCCCTGCGTAACCAAAAACATCGCTGCCTGAAAAAAAAGGTTTAATCTCTGACTTTTTATTTGTTTGGTATGTTTTATACCTACCTCTTTCGGCATGACCACTCATACTCATTGTATGAGCATGATCAGCCGTCACCAAAATAAGTGTATCCTTCTCATTCGTTATATCGACAGCTTTTTGTATGGCTATGGAGAACTCTAAGGTTTCGTCTAAAGCTTTCCTTGCCCAGGATTCGTGATGAGCCAGATCTATTTTCCCCCCTTCAACGAAAAGAAAAAATCCCTTGTTGTTCTTCTGGAGGAGCCTGATGGCGGATTCAGTCATCTCCACCAGCGAGGGTGTTTTGGTTTTGTTCCTCTCCAGGTTGTACGGTAAATGATTGGTGTCGAAAAGACCTAAGACGTACTCTGTATCATCTGCAAGGTTTGCTAGACCAGTAGAGTTCCAGACGTACTCATAGACGTCTCCTCTATTTTTATGAAGGTTTTTCCACTCCTCCACGAGATTCACACGATCCGACCTGTAACCAGCTTCACCCTCCTCATCGGTGAACTCCTTGGGCAGAAACATCCTCCTCCCGCCTCCGAAAACCACGTTCAAATTCCCTCCTGTATCACCATAAACCAACTGATGAGCGATATCCTCGCACACTTTTGGGTCTTCCTGGTAATTCAGCACGTTGGTATCGCTTTCCCACTGCCTGGCCGCGGTGTGGGCGTAAATTGCGGCCGGCGACGCATGGGTGACTCTCGTGGTGGTCACCAAGCCGGTCTTTTTGCCTTTGGTTTGGAACCAGCGGGCTATGGAGTCCACGTGGTTCTCTTTTTTGTTCATCAGGGTGCAGTTTTGTTTGAACACGTTTGGGCCCA
Source organism: Brassicogethes aeneus (assembly GCA_921294245.1). Lineage (NCBI taxonomy): Eukaryota > Metazoa > Arthropoda > Insecta > Coleoptera > Nitidulidae > Brassicogethes > Brassicogethes aeneus. The sequence continues at coordinate 5,302,275 of OV121140.1, forward strand.
CGCCTATGGTCCCCAGCTTGGCTTTCACGCCGCATAGGTATGCAGTGGCGGAGCAAGCTGAATCAGGGGTTTGGTGGTCCACGCAGTAAGTCTTGAAAACAAATGAAAATGTTTGTTAGTTTAGATTTTTAACGTTGTAAGAGGGCTGTTTCATTACCTTTGATATAGCCGTGTGGGGGAATTTTTCAAACGCCAATTTCTTCTCCTCCCCTCCCATAAAAACCCTGGCGGCCGAAATGGTGGGGAAGGACATCCCATCGCCCAAAAATAGTATCACATTTTTAGCCACATCTAAAAAAATATTTTGTGTTTGGTGTTTTGTCTAAGAATGTTTTTTAAACCTTCAGGTGAGAATATTCTTAAGATCATGCTATATTTCTTCTAAAGAACATGCTTAAAAGACATATAGCATGACCGTAAGAATATTCTTACTGGCCTATAGGCAGGTTCTTAGAAGGTGCAAAGTTTTAGTGGTAAAAATTAGTCTACTCCAAACATATGCTTAGAATGTTAAAAAAGTAATTGCTATAGAAAGTTCATTTAGGTATATTCCTTGGCATATTTAGTTCAGTTACCCATATAATAGTAAAATATACCATAAACTACGTATAAAGGTATATACCTATACTTATGTAGCTAATTAGTAATTAGTATTAAATACTAAGTAAAACAGAATCCAAAATATTTTTTCAAATTAAAACAATATTCGATAACAAAAATACTTTTACTATAGATATTTTATTTTATGTTAAAAATAAATATTTATTAATTTATATACCGATTTTTTATTTCTGAATTAACATTTTTATGTATAATAATCCTAACCATCTTCAACTTCAATCTAATCTGATTTATCCCACAAAATTTTCCTATTTTACTTTTTATGAAATAATGTCATACAACTTATGGTTTAGAGGTCAAATTGTTTATTTAATATTTATAAATAAATATATATTAATATGTCGCAAAAAATTTTAGGGGGACACAAATTCATTTCACTGTCATATTATGACAGTACGGCGTATTTGTCGTCTCCTGAAGAATTTTACGAATGTAGAATCCAACATATTAGAACGTGGGTATCTGACATATTTGGAAATATTCTCAAAAGCTTCCTAGAAGCTCCATAAGAAACCTTATAAGAACATTCCAAAAACGTATTATTAAAATGTTCTTAGGATGCTTTTTAGGAAGGTTTTAAGAAGCTTTTAAGAATCTAATCATTAAAAGGGTACATACTCGTATTGAATGTTTTAAAAGTCCCTATAGAACATTCTTAGCAATAAGGGAAGGTTCTAAGAATATTCCATTATCTTCTTAGAAGATTCTTAAAATCAAATTTTGCTATCAGGGTCTTTGGTACTTACTTTTATTAATTTTTCGGTGTAGTCTTTCATTTATAGCATTAAGAGCGTTTTTTCTCCAGTAATCTATTTCATATTCTTCAAAAATTTCCTGTGTAGGTCTATGAGACGCTTTGTTGTTTGGGTATGGTTCAAAATCTACAGAAAATGTTTAAAAGTGTAGTATTGGTGTTAAAAAGAAAAAAGTGTTTACAGTACGTATTATTATTATTATTATTATTATTCCAATTTTTTTTACAAGTGGGGTGTAACTAGTTAGGAATATTATTTAGTTAAGTTAAAAATTAGGGTATTTTAGAAGTTACATAAAGTTATAATTTAATAATTTTAACCTTTGTCCGTTGTGCTACTAGCTTAGGTGGAAAAGTAACAATAATAAAAATCACCCTACATGATCGCAACCTTTGCTACGTCCCTGAGCATTTAGAAGAAAAGTGTTCAAAAGTAATATTCAACAATCTTATACATTTAAAAGTGTGCATAGTGTATTTTTACTATGTATACCTACTCTTGGATTTTTTTAATACTACACAAAAAACAAATAACATTAATACAAAAAAAATTAAACTTATTACTATCTTACCATCTCCTTCAAACTGGGTCCAAACCTCGTTGATAAAAAAACACAGTAAAAAAGCACATATTAAATTTAGCAACATATTACCAGAAAATAATCTATAAAACGTGGTTTTAGAAAATTTATACTAAATACAATAATTACTCCCCACCTAGAGTTTAATTAATTAATCCAGTGGCGCAACATGGCATATATATATATAACAAGACCTAGCAAGGTCACAAGGGACAACTGCATGCCCTAAGGCGCCAAAAAATAAGTGTGGCTCGTTCTAATATTACATTACATACAAGGCGTTCCACAATATATGTAACTTTAATGTACACAAAAATTTTTTTAGCTAGAAAGTTGTAATTACAAAATTTTTGTAAAAAAACTAATTAGAAAAATTCATAAAATTGAAAATATGTCTTCTACGCATGTGGTGATTTCGCAGTGCCAACATAAAAAGTTAAAATTACCAGACCAGATTTTTAGGTTAGGATTCGTTTTTATATAGAAATAAAAAATCATAAAATGACTACACACAGTAAAAAAATTGTTTTAATTTTAACAAAATATTAACCAGATTTTACTATACTTTTTGAATATTAGAGCTTCACGGAGGTTAGGATTTCGTATATTTTTTAAAACATCCCTTTGTATATTTGAAATAAGTTATTGTATCTTTTGACACTTGATATTTTTATACATACATACATAGAATATTTATAAAAAAAAATCTACTTACTGAGATATTACACTTCACGGTGGATAGGTTTTTAAATAGCAAATTAATGAACTTAAACTTTTGAATTATAAAACAGCAACACTCTCATCTGCATATAAATTCCAACTGACTTTCAGGAATCATATGCATCTATAATGTCGTAAACGGAGGTTTTCGCTTATTTAAAATGATTAAAGCATCCGTTGCATAAAATTTAAAGCAAAACAGATTCACGGAGGATAGAATCAATTTTTGTAACACCTACATAAATGGTTATAAAAATTTTTAATAATATTTTATATTTGATTCGATTGCTTTGGATGTGTTTAATTTACTTACTGAACTGATATTTTAGTATGCTGTTACTACTCAGATATTTGTTAACCTAGAAAGAGTCACGGAGGATAGGTTTTCGACTTTTAAAACGTTGTAAAAAATAATTAATTGCGGTTAAAAATCTGGAACCTGAGCTGTAATATCTACTTAATTATGAAAGTTCAAAAGTGTAGGTCAAACTCATTTAGTTTTATTAAATATCACAAACATTAACAAAATAATATGTATAAAATGCTTACATAATTATATTAAGTACCTTTAAAAAACTTTCGATAAAATATTTGGTTTTCTAAAGTTAAAATTTTACAATTAATTTTGGAATCAAATTGTTTGAATTATGATGCAAATTGTATATAACTTACAGGGGTTTAAAATTAGTTTTCTCCGCCACTGGTACACCTATAGATATGGCTAACACTAAGGTCAGTCAGCTTTTTTTTATTTTTCATTTGTAACCATTAATACAGCCACTGATTAGTTTAAATGTTACTGAGATTGTTAAGATATAAATATGTATATCTATCACCTAGACATTAATGTTATAATTAATTGTGAAACATTTATTATTTTTTTATAAACTTGTTATTATTGGATTGTTTGTTTTATATCTGGGATTGCTCGAATAATGCAGCGTATCCTGCAAATATTATTCGAATTAATTTTACAAAACAATTTTAGTTTTTAAGAATTTTATTATAATAACAATTAACAATTTATCGACCACCTCGGCTTATATTGATTGGGTATGGCGCAAAATTCCTCATTACCCTCCTTTTTCTTCCCTTCCATGAGCTCCTGTAAAGTTCTTTGCTCAAACCTAGGTTGGATGCCATACTTTTTCCTGATGTATTCGTTGACGTCTTTGGTTCTTTCATGTTCGATTTTCTGCCTCTCTTCTTCCTTCAAGCATCTCTTGCAGGGTTTTTCCTGGTCCAGGGTGGCTTCGTGTTCCAGATCGTGAGATTTATTCATGTAATCGTCGTTGGCCATGATCAGCTCTATTTCGAATGATGTGTCGCTTAAGTCGTCATCTTGAGTTTCCTGAGGTTTTTTGTTGGACAAATGTTTTCTTAAGGAGTTCATGTTTGCGAATGATATTTTTTGTATTGGATTATCGCTTTTATTTGGTGGAAAGTGTACCTCATGGTTTAACTTAAGTACCTAATTAATAACTGATTGTATAAACAAACTTTGGTAGGTAACTATTTTCTTTACCTTCAATGTTTAACATTTTGAGATGCAAGGGATTAATCTCGGGATTAATCCCTTAAACAAGTAATTGTAAACATGTACAGTTTAATAAATAAATTACAAAATGGCATTTTTAGCCCTAGCCTAATGGTTGTTGAATAAAAGAAATTAATAATAGCAAAGAAAAGCTGTTATAGAGGACAATCTACCAAAAAAAGTTCTATTTAAGGATTTAGATATGGATTCCATTCATTACCTAATACACAGTTTTTAAAATAATTTTTTTTATTTTTTACTTATGCAGGTCTTTATTACAACACATTGCTTTGTATTTTGTCTTGTAAATTTATAAATAAACTTAAACTGGTTAATTATAGTTTAAGTCGACTTATAGTTAAAGAATTGTTATAAAAGCGTGAAATAAACTTAAAACTACCAAAATGTGGAAAATAAAAGGTTTTCTAAATAAAAGATCGTTGAAAAAATCACATTGACTTTAATAACTAAATTTTTACATAATCCATAGAATAAAAATAACAATATTTTCTCATCATAATCTCTATAGCTAAAAAATGCATTATTTAACAGTCTTATATTATTATAAACAATGGCACCGAGTCCAAAATAATAAAACCATTAATGAATAAAAAATATCAATTTTTATTATTATCATTCAACAACAAAAGAAAAAATACTGGAAAAAATGTTTAAAAAAATAACTTAGGAATTTTTGTACATCGAAGAGGGATCCCAGCTGCCTTGAGGCACGTTGGGGGGGTTGGCAGCACTGCCGGTGCTTCCCCACACATTTCCGCCGTTCGAGAACCAAGAATTCTCTTTGGGGGGCTCTGGGGCGGCCAGCCAGTTCCCCTGCAGGTTGTCGCCGGGCATGCTCACCGCCCAGTGAGAGTACTCCATAAACGGCACTTCCTGCGCAGACGGTTGGTAGCGCTGCTTCGGCGGGGCAGCGCTGCCACTCGCGTAGCACGAAAAATCCTGCAATCTCGACTGCGCGTGCGCGAAACCGGGCGGCGGCCTGCTAGGATCGAAAACCACGTTCTCGAACGCGTTTATCATGCGGTGGTTGGCGCCCCTGACGGCGGGGTTGTTGCGCGCGTCTATCAGCCGGTGCACGCGCGTGTTGATCGTGTTGCACTGGTTCATCGAGCGCTCGAACCGTTTGTGGCGCTCCTGACTGCAGTGCGCGCGCTTGCGAGATTGGTTTTCCAATTTTTTGCCGCCTTTTTTCGTGTGTTCGTCGTCGTCGTCCGAGAATTCCTGCATCTCGTCCGGCACCTCCATATCCCCCACCCAAGAGGCATCTGATCCCTTCAATCTGTATACAAATACACTCACTCATAATCGATCCACACAAATTTTCGATGAATTTCAATCGCGAATAACTTTTTTATTTCATGTCGGATTTAAACGAATATTAAAGAATATTGTAGATAAATTAATGGACAATCGCTCACATTTAACACTTAACTGTTTTGTTTTTGGTTCATCTCGATATATTTATTTTTGTGGAAAATATGGATTTTTTAAAAAACATTGCAATTTCCAATATTTTTCTATATAAAGAACTAAGGTTGCTATGGTCCATCCATACGCTATGGAGAATGACAGTGACAGTTTTGTTGAATCATCCCATACTTGGACACGTCATACACGGCTTTCAAAAGCTATCAAATTGTTTTTTGCAAATTAATGTTTAAATTTTGAGGTGTCTTCTTACTTTAAAAAATGGATATGTCTCCGACTGATGTTGCCAGAGCCATTAATTTAATCCAGGATGGACGGTCACAGTATTACGTGGCAAGTGTTTTAAACGCCACAAGAAGTAAAGTACAAAGGGCAACATCAGTCGGAGACATTTTTAAAAGTAAGAAGACACCTCAAAATTAACACATTAATTTGCAAAAAACAATTTGATAGCGTTTGAAAGCTGTATATGACATGTCCAAGTATGGGATGATTCAACAAAACTGTCACTGTCATTCTCCATAGCCTATGGATGGACCATAGCAACCTTAGTTCTTCATACAGAAAAATATTGAAAATTGCAATGTTTTTTTTTTTAAATCCATATTTTCCACAAAAATAAATATATCAAGGTGAACCAAAAACAAAACTGTTAAAATGGATGTGACTTGATAAATAAAACTTAATTCAGGAAAATATACGGTTTTGCCACTCTACAGAGTGTCTTAAACTTATGGTAAAAAACATCTTTTTGTTTAAACCTGTATATTATAAACGTACGTCTATTTTTTAGTAATTTTTTAAAATGTGAGCGATTGTCCATTAATTTATCTACAATATTCTTTAATATTCGTTTAAATCCAACATCAAATAAAAAAGTTATTTGCGATTGAAATTCGTCGAAAATTTGTGTGGATCGATTATTTTGCATGTTTCGACCAAAACAATTTTTAAATGCAAACAAAATAAATCATATTCCCAAAAATAAAACAAAAAATAATCTCTCAACCCATAAACAACTTTCCCCAGGTAAATTTAACAGTTACCTGATGGGGAAAGTTTAAATTATTAATCACGGCACAAGACATTTAAAGAATTACCTACTATTAAACAAACTTAAAATCCATCCTTTAAAATATTTGAAAATTTTGACTACTACTTTGAATTTTTGCACCTAATAAAAAATAAGAATTTATTAAATTAAATCGAAGAAAATATTAGTTACAAGAAAACAAGGTATGTTCTTGCGCATCTGTTTAGAGTTTTTTAAGTGTATAAATGTCTAAAGGAAAAGTACATGGAAATCCAATACATTTCCTTAATATGAGCTTGATTGATGTTAAGGATAGTAAGTAGATTTAATTTAAAAACAATTAAATAGCTGTACTTTCCTTTTGTATACACAGATCTGTAACAACAAGAAAGAAATTAAAATGATAACACAGTACGACAAAATGATTGATTTTTTTTCCTCCCATGAAAAATTCCTATAGATTTTGAAAATGATGTGACATCATCTTTGTTATTTTAAATAGAACACCCCATATATTTTTAAATTCTACATCAAATTTTGAGTAAAATTACTGTACCATGTCCTATACCTAAAGTGAATAGTTTTCGAGTTATTAATTTTTTTCGTTAAAATTTGACAAATGCGCGTCAATCAAAAATAGTTTTTTGCTATTAGGTTTGCCGAAATGGGGGTGGAATTTTTGGAATCTTAAAACATTGTTTAAAATATTTCATGTCAATTCTTTAACATTTTTTAACAAATTACCCAAGAAAACCCAGGGCAAATTAGGCCAACTAGAAACGTTAATAACTTTGTAAACTTGTAAAAATCGTATTTTCATATAAATAATAATATCTTCGTAATCTACGCAAAAAATCACGTAAAATGAGTACCAACATCGCTATGTTTAGAGAACAAACAAAAAAGTTGAACAAAAACTTAAACGTGCAAAACTACCCTTAAACATATGAGGAACATAGGCTTGTGGGGTATCAAACAAACGGATTTGGCACGTTCTACAAGATGCACAACAAAAAAATGTTATCATTTGGCATTTCAAAATTATTTTATTTTAATGTAAATCGTATTTTTATTAATATCTTCTTAATCTACGCAAAAAATCACGTAAAATGAGTACCCACATCGCTATGTTTAGACAACAAACAAAAAAGTTTTTGAAAAATTTTATAAAAATTTGTATGAATTTAATAAGAGAATATTATTTAAATTTAAAGGCGGGAATGAACTAAGATGGCGGTAACTGGATGAACCAAAGAACATACCTTGTTTTCTTGTACCATGGTATCATATATTAAATTGAAACGATATATCAAATTACATCATAATCGTGATTATGTAATGCGATTTATTAAACTTTAAAAAAATTATGTAAACAATTAAAATTCCATCAATCAAATAAATAATTACGAAAACGTGACTGCCGAGAAAATTAAAAAAACACGAGCACAATTATACAAGCAATACTCACTTTAACAGCTCCCTTACGAAAACGTACTGGGTGTGATTGCACTTGGGCGCCGAAAAGACTTTTAATCCCCTCTCGATTTTAGCGTCCGCAATGTCTTTTTGCGAATTAAATCTCACCGCGTAAGTGGGCGAGGTGACCTGCCCTATGACGTCAAAAACGACGCCTAAAGGACGCTTGTCCTCCCCGTAAAACAACGGAGTGTCCAAGTCGTAGGCTGGAATATTCGGGAGGGCTTCCACAGTAACTGACGAAAGATCACGAAAATTAATATATTTTTCCTCTACCATTTTTTTAATAAAAGTAGTAATTTTGCTTAATTAAATAATATTGTTTTTAGAGGTAAAATAACAGGCAAAAAAATTGATCCAAACAAATTTTCGATGAATTTCAATCGCAAATAACTTTGTTTTTTACCATAAGTTTAAGACACTCTGTAGAGTGGCAAAACCGTATATTGTTCTAAATTAAGTTTTAATTATCAAGTCACATCTATTTTGAACAGTTTTGTTTTTGATTCACCTCGATATACTTATTTTTGTGGAAAATATGGATTTTTTAAAAACACATTGCAATTTCCAATATTTTTCCTGAATGAAGAACTAAGGTTGCTATGGTCCATCCATAGCCTATGGAGGATGACAGTGACAGCTTTGTTGAATCATCCCATACTGGACATGTCATATACAGCTTTAAAAAGCTATCAAATTGTTTTTTGTAAATTAATGTGTTAATTTTGAGGTGTCTTCTTACTTTTAAAAATGTCTCCGACTGATGTTGCCCTTTGTACTTTACTTCTTGTGACGTTTAAAACACTTGCCACGTAATACTGTGACCGTCCATCCTGGATTAAATTAATGGCTCTGGCAACATCAGTCAGAGACATATCCATTTTTTAAAGTGAGAAGACACCTCAAAATTTAAACATTATTTTGCAAAAAACAATTTGATAGCTTTTGAAAGCCGTGTATGACATGTCCAAGTATGGGATGATTCAACAAAACTGTCACTGTCATTCTCCATAGCCTATGGATGGACCATAGCAACCTTACACATCATACAGAAAATATTGATAATTGCAATGTTTTTTTAAAAAATCCATATTTTCCACAAAAATAAATATATCGAGGTGAACCAAAAACAAAACTGTTAAGAATAGATGTGACTTGATAAATAAAACTTAATTTAGAACAATATACGGTTTTGCCACTCTACAGAGTGTCTTAAACTTATGGTAGAAAACATATTTTTGTTCAAACCTGTATATTATAAACGTACGTATATTTTTTAGTAATTTTTTTAAATGTGAGCGATTGTCCATTAATTTATCTACAATATTCTTTAATATTCGTTTAAATCCGACATCAAATAAAAAAGTTATTTGCGATTGAAATTCATCGAAAATTTGTGTGGATCGATTATTTTGCCTGTGAGTGTATATAGGATAGGTCAGTGACATCCATATGAATGTATATTTTATTAGTTCATGTGTACCTATTCTATCTATGATGGCCCTGATGTGTCCCATATGGAAAAATTCCTCTTTTTCTGGATTTATGTTTAGTTTTGACATGTCCGGAACTGGCGGTAATAAGTCCAAGCCCATTTCTTCTAAAATAGGATTTGGTTCTTCTTTTCCTTTAGATTTATCGGTTTTTTTGATGGCGCCCTGTACTTCGGATATAAACTCGATTTCTTCCCTGAGAAAAATAAAAGAGAACAATTTTGACTATTCCCTTTTTCTGTGGCGCGAGTTCTGAGTCACCCTGTATATATAATAATTAAATTTATTTTCTTGTTATACGAAAGTGTGCATAACAGAAGCAGAAGTGAAAACAGATGTTAATAGTAAATTTTTGCGAAAGCATACAAAAATATAAATTTTTTGTCAATTTTTATTTATTATGTTTATAAGCTTTTAAAAAACAAAATGCAAAACCAGATGCACAAGCGGATGTGTAAAATTGAGCAGAACTTCTGCAGATGCGGAAGCGAAAGCAAAGGTCTGTTGCAACATTATTTAATGCCATTTATTTATGTTTCTTATTAGACTTATTAAAAATAAACAAAGAGGAAAAAATATATATTTTACATTTTATTCTTGATTTCTAACCCCCAGAATATGTTTCACATTATTTTATTGTATATGGTTAATTTGCGATTTTAATTTTTCTTAAAATTTTGCAGTGAAATTTTTTTGATAAAAGAAATTTTTCGTTAATTTGTAATTTTTTTTCAACAAATTAATGTTATTATCACGGTAGATAGAAATCTCTCGAGAATACTTACGAATGTCATTAATTTTTACTTATGAAAAAGTATAAAATGTATTTTTGACGATAAAGTATACAATAAAAATAATATGTCGCATATTCTGAAGGAATGAAATTTTCTGAAAAATGTAAAATATTTTTTCATATAACCATTGAATATTACAATTTTATTAACATAAAAATGTATGAAAATATTTGTATGCACTATGATCACATTAAAAAGTCTTACTTTGACATTTGAATAAGTCAAACATTTGAGGTTATGTATGTCAGAATTTTTTATTATTTTTTTTATATTTTGTGGGTTTTTCCAGGATCCACACAACAAGGTCTGTTCTATCTCGTACTAAAAATACAAAAAATCACACAGTTTAACGGCGGCCATTTTTGTTGTTTACAATTTTTGTGCTTTGGGTTTGTGCTCTGTTTATACAGATTAATAATCGTTTTAAACGTTGTGTTTCCCATAGTAAGCCTTAAAAGAGGCCTTAAAGTGCTAAGAACAACCATTTTACTCCTCTATTGTAAAAAATAAACTTTATTATCAGGGCTGTCATAAAACTGTCAAATGCCAATTTTAAGGTTAAATTAACCTTCAAATTGTCATTTGACAGCCCTGATAGAATAAGGTATATTTATTATAAAAGAGGAGTAAAATGGTTGTCCTTAGCACTTAAAGGCCTTATTTGAGACTTACAAGTACCTCTGTAAGAAACCCAACGTTTAAAATAATTATTAAACAGCACAAACCCAAAGCACAATAATTGTAAACAACAAAAATGGCCGCCGTTAAACTCTGTGCAGTGTTGCAGTGATTTTTAGTATTTTTAGCATGAGATAGAACAGACCTTGTTGTGTGGATTGTGGGTTTTTCTGTTTAAATAAGGAATGCAGAAAAACTTTCTATATGTTAAGTTAAAGACTACAATGACACAGTCACCCAATATATTATTATAAACAAAAATACTTAAATAAATGTATTTACCACAAAGCAGTGTTTTGTGGTATTTACATTTGATATCAATGCATACCAAATTTATATTAAAAAAAGATATTTGATAAAACTACATCATTTATTGCTTGAGTATTTATCATATAATCATATAATCTGACTCAAATAATAAAAACACTTAAATATTTGATTATTTAAGTGTAAGCAAGTTTTTTGCAAAATTTACCATAATTAATGATTAATATGAAATAATTTTTCAAGAATTTACCTAATATAAAATAAAAAATCATTGAAAAAATTAAATTGTGTGTACAAAAAAGTATAAAACCTATGACCTTGATATTTCCATGTAACATTAGGCATAATTATTTTTAATAATACCCAAGTACTATAAATTATACAAATCTAGAAGCACACATGTCATGACACCTGTGAAAACTAATTTTGTGAATATCTCTGTAAATTTAGTTATTTATTTAGGTACAACGTATTAGGTGCAATACTTTTTTTCTGTATTTACTTACTCTGTTTCATTGCTGAATTCAGATTCTGATTCGTCCGAGTCTTCCTCTGAATCCTCAGTGCCTGACACATATACACTGGTAGCGGATGATGTTGAATCTGAGCTGGAACTTGATTCATCGCTATCATATGCTGTGAGGATGTTGCGTAGTGATGAGCTTTCGTTAGTGACAGTTACTTTGGATTCCTCCGCTTCTTTAGTGGATTCCGAGCTGATATCCAAATCGTCAACCTGTTTGGCTAGCAAGGATTCAGCCTCATTGTTGTTCTCTGTGCGTTTTTCGATTTGGGTCGTTTGAGTTACTTTGGCGGATTCCTGCAGGTTCTTTAGGTTCTCCCTCTCGACTTTTTGCTTGTTCACCTCGATTTCCTCGACTTCTTTCAAGTTTTCCACGGTTTTTTCCACCTCTTCTACACCCTGCACGTTTTCCACCTCTTTATCGCCTGACATGGCTCGTGTGTCGATGGCACTTTGAAATTTTGATGCGGTCGCACTAAATGTGCCGTAACTTTCGCTCCGACACAGTTACTAACGTCGATTTTCGCCGGTTTTCTTACTTTACATGTGCTTTTCCCGACTTCAAAATGGCCATAGCAAACGAACCAAACGAAAATAGACCTAGCACGTGACTCTAACCGAACGCCATCTAACAATGACAGACGCAAGTTGAGCTTTTAAGTAAGTAAAACTGTAATTTAACAAAAAAAATCAACAATTATTGATAATTAACAGTATAAAAAACGAAAAAATATTAAAATTAATTAAAAAAACATCCTACAAAACCTTGGTTTATAATAAATAACAATAAATGTCAAAATGAGAGCCATCTATGTTTGACATTGTTTAACAATTTCCAAAAATGTAATAAAATAAAAGCATTAAAAAAGCAAAATAACAATAAATATCAGCAGTTTAATCCTAAAAAATAAAAAACGGACGATAAATATCAACCAAACTAAGTTTTAACGAATTTCAAAGAAATATATAATAGTTAATGTTAGTTGCCTATATTAATATACATATTTTGTGTATGGGCTATATATCAGGCAAATGGGCATTTTTTTGGTATTCCCTTAATTTTTTTATCACCTTTGCCTACATTAACAAACATTTACAAAGCTCGTTTTAAAAATAAAAACACCATACATACTTGTAATTATTGTTATGGATAACAAAAAGAATGTTGTTTTATTTAGTACGAACGATATTTCCACCAATATATTAATATTCTATGTGCATAATATGTTTTCATGGCTATGTTTTGTGTGGAAATTCAATGGTGTTGAAGTTTTTATGCAATAATGTCATAATTTTGGTAAGTTTTTTAAATTTTTTCGGTTTTAAAATGATATTTTCATTCCTTGTAGTATTGGTGATGTTCTTTCGCGATGGTTGTAATTTTTTTGGCCATTTTGATCATCAAAACCCATTCCCTACTAATTTGCGACGAAAATGATTTTTGCCCGCCTCAACCCATTGCTTCTGATTCAAACAACATTGCTGTATTCGACGATTCTTATTCGGATTTCATACAACGAGATAACGTCAGTGGTTGCTACTGTAGATTATACCAAACCGCCATGACTTGTTTCGGCAGATCAAACTGTAAAAAAGTACCTAAAGTGTTTGTAAGTCCAAAGAAGATACTAGTATTTCACACCTCTGCTCTATCAGAAGTAAAATACGGGGATTTCGAGATTTTCAAAAACGTATCTGAGGTGTATATCGAGTTTAACAACCTTTTGGTAAACCTGGAAGACAAGGTTTTCGAACCAATTGAAAATCTAACTTATTTATCGATCTCACACAATGTCAACCTAAGAAGCTTAAACAAAGGTGTCTTTTATGGCTGTAAAAACCTTCAAAAACTCCTCCTCATAGGTAATGGCTTTAATAACATCCATGACGCAGCCTTAGCTCTTCAAACCAACCTAATACCCAATCTAAAAATATTATCTTTCAAGAACAACAACTTTGAGATCATCCAGGAAGATTCTTTCGCATCATTATACAACTCAACCTTAACAGTATTGAACATGGTCCTCTGTAGAATCGATTTCATACACCCCAGGGCCTTTCTGCCGCTCAAAAACCTGGAAAGCCTAAAACTAGGCTTTAACAGCTTTAACGAGTCCACAATAACAGACGTTTTAAATACAAGCATCCAAAACAACATACCACTGAAAAACCTGAACTTTTATTCCGCTGGTTTCGTGAAAACTCTACCTAGAGGCCTCATGGAAGTCCTGGCCAACTCTCAAGTCAACTATCTCAACCTGTCGAAGAACAGGTTTGAAGTTATCAATAAAAACTCATTCCCTGTGATGCCGAGTTTAAAGGTACTGGACTTGGCCGAGGTTTTGGCTTTGAGTGTTACCAAAGATGCGTTTGTAAACTTTCCCAATCTAAGGACTTTGATTTTGAGCTTTAATAAGTTTTCCGAACCGCCTAAAAGCGTTCTGCTTGAGAATATAACCTATTTGGACTTACAGCAGAATTCTGGAAGTGTATTTTTCTCGTCTGCCTTTACTGTATCGGGGTCTAGGTTTAAGAATATGAAGAAATTGATTTACTTAAACCTGGGCTATAATAAACTTGATGCTTTATATGAAGAAACGTTTTTAGGATTGGAAAATTTAAAGTTTTTGGGTTTGAAAAATGGTACTATTAGAAGTATGTCCAACTATACGTTTGCCACGTTGAAGAAACTAGAGTTTTTAAACCTGGAGAATAATTATTTTGTTAAAAATAACCCCGTAGGTATAGAAAACGATATTTTTACCGGGCTAGATAACCTTAGAGTATTACTATTGGGCGGAAATTATATATCATTTATTGCACAAGATTCAAACCCATTTAAAGGATTAAAATCTTTAATACACCTAGACCTAAACAAAAACGAAATAATATACCTGACGTTCGCAGATTTCGGTTCATTAATACACCTAAAACAACTGGATTTATCCTACAATAGTTTAACATCATGGACTTCAAGAATATTCAAGAATAATACCGAGTTAGTAAAAGTTAATTTATTTGCCAACAAAATCCCTTTCATCACTAAGCCAATGTTGGAGGACTTTCAAAACCTAGATGAGGTTGTGATGAATGAAAATCCGATAATGTGTGAATGTAATCTTTACACAGAATTGGAAGAATGGTTTGAAAATAATAATGAAAGTCTTTTCTTTAATGTTTTTGGAGAAAATCAACCACGTTGTAGCATCTCTGGGAATGTAACCGTGATGGACTTCATTGATAATGTTAAAAATGGACTTATAGATTGCAATTCCAACGATTTGACAAGGAGATTGTACCTTATTTTGCCTCTAGTGTTTATATTACTTATTTTTCTGGGTGTAGGTTTAGGTTTATTTTATTACAGACATCATGTTAGATATTGGTTGTTTTTAACGAGGTTATACCTAAGCAGAAAGGGCAAAATAAGTCCAAAACCTACAAAGGAAAACCCAGAAACCTTCAAATATGACGCGTTTGTTTCTTATAGCAGCGAAGACACAGCCTTTATAACGCTTCTGGTTAAAATGTTGGAGAAAAATCCACCACACCTAAACCTTTGTATATATGAAAGAGATTTTGAGATTGGCACTTTTATTAGTGAAAATGTCTTGGAAAATGTGTCTCAAAGTCGAAAAACTCTCTTGATAATCAGTGAAAACTACGCCAAATCCCAGTGGTGTCGATGGGAGACTCAGATAGCCCACCATCATAAAATATTCTTCCAAAATGAAAAAGACGATTCCTTGGTGTTAATTAAATATGGTCATGTGAGTAATACAAGCCTAACTTCCACTTTAAAGTATTTACTCAAAACGAGAATATACTTGCAATGGGATGAGGATTTAAAGAAGCAAAAGGATTTCTGGGAAAAACTAGGGATGGCATTGAAACCAAATATAATAGTTGATAACACACAAGTGTAAATTTGAAGTAAGTTTTTTTATTTAAAAATATATTTATTTATTTTCTAATAACTACATAATCTTTGTCTATATCAATACATTGCACATACGTCATACGAGTTAAATAAATTATTAAGTTTAATACAAAATATACATTATGTATTTTTGGAACGCCATCTGAAATTGTTATTTTCATTAAATTGGCTCTTAAACATTTTTGTTTGTAAATGGATTTTAAATATTATAAAACCAAATAAAAAAAATTATAGCATATTTTTCAAAAACTGGGCGCTTAAACTTTTTTATATGTTAGTAAATTTTAAATATTTTTAAACCAAATGAAAGATTTTGTTTAATTTAGTATATTCTTCAAATCTTATTAAAATCCCTTTTAATTTAAAAAAGTTATAGCCAATTTTTAAAAAACTGGGCGCTTAAACATTTTTGTTTCTAAATGGATTTAAATTTTTTAAAAACCAAATTAAAGGGTTTATTTAATTTAGTATATTTTTCAAATTTTGTCAAACTTCATCTTTAAATAAAAAAGGTATGGCGTATTTTTAAAAAACTGAGCGCCCAATTTTTTTTATTTACAACCCATTAAAAATGAAATTTGATTTATTGGCTAATTTAAACTCTTTTTTTCTTCAAATATCTAGATAGATTTTAAATTCGACAATTTTTAAAAATCTGGGCGCCCTCCAAAACAGAGTTCTAAAGTTGGTTTTTCTGTTAGGTAGAAATTCCATTGTGATTTTAAGATTTTTTGTAGTTGACTAGCATCGACTTCAGATGGGTATTTAAGAAGAATTTTCGAGAAAACTGTCCAAAACTCTTTTAATAATCCGTGGTTTCGATGGGACCATCAAAATATTCTTCCAAAATGAAAACGACGATTTAATGGTGTTTATTAAATATAGACATGTGTGTAATACAAGCCTTCCACTTAAAAGTATTTACTAAAAACAAAAATATACTTGCAATGGGCTGAGAATTTAAAGAAGGAAAATGATTTCTGGGAAGAACTGGGAATGGCTTTAAAACCAAATATAATAGTTGCTAACACACAACTGTAAATTTTGAATTAAAGTTTTTGTATTTAAAAATATATTTATTTATTTTCCAGTAACTACATAATCTTTGTCTATATCAATACATTGCACATACGTCATACGAGTTAAATAAATTAATAAGTTATATACAAAATATTATTATATACAATATATTTGGTTTATACTGACATTACGAATATATCGTCAATAGAATCCATCAAGTAGCCAAATAAACAAGGTTAAGAAATCCAAAACTTACTTCTTCCAATGACAACGGGTTGCTCTTCATTTTGGTGTCCAAATTATGGTACCTTTCATGGGACAAATGCAACCTCACCAAGGCCATAATGTAATTTTCTATGGTTAAGATTCGATTTTTGGCGAATCTTAACACTAAGCATTCTAAAACCTTATTGCTAACTGTACACCCTGCTTCCCAAAGTAAGGCTCTTAGGTTGTAGCTTGATGTTTTGCCGTTGTTGTGGCTGCATTTTAGGAACGCCATCTGAAATTGTTATTTTCATTAAATTGGCGCTTAAACTTCTGTTTGCAAATGGATGTTAATTATTTTAAAACCATTAAAAGAGTGCATTTAGTTAAGTATACCCTTCAAATCTTATTAAATTTCCTCTTGAAATAAAAAGGTTATAGCGTATTTTTAAAAAACTGGGCGCTTAAACATTTTTATTTTTTAATGGATTTTAAATATTTTAAGACCAAATGAAATATTTTGTTTAATTTAGTATATCCTTCAAATATTATTAAAATTCCACATCAAACAAAAAAGTTATAGCGTATTTTTAAAAAACTGGGCGCCTAAACTTTTTTATTTACAACCCGATGATAATAAAATTTGATTTTTTGGCTAATTTAAACTCGTTTTTTTTTCAAATATCCAAACAGATTTTAAATTCGACAATTTTGAAAAACCTGGGCGCTCACCCTCCAAAACTGTAGCATGTGCATCAACGCAGGTATATCGATAAGGGTTATTCTGCCGCTTATATTGTAATCCCTCAGCATAATAAGGCTTTTGCAGAGTTCCAAAGTTGGTTTTTCCGTTAGGTAGGCCTTCCATTGAGATTTTAAAATTTTTTGTAGTTGACTAGCATCGACTTCAGGTGGGTATTTAAGAAGCATTTTCGAGAGAACTGACTTATTGTCCGTCTGAAAAAAAGGTGGTATGAAATGTTAGTGTTTTTTAAATGGGGTTTACCAGGATTGGTGATGATTTACTTCCCTGGAACATAAAAAATATGAAATTTGTCAAAGAAAAATGCGTTTATTTCTCTTTTTTCTTTGATAATATTACTATTATTCGTGTATTCGCACCGTAACTACTCATCAACTGACGTCATGCGCGGCACGAACCAAAACTCATACACGATAGCATTCAGCTGTATATCAGGCATTATTTCTGATATCAGGCAAATGGGCATTTTTTTGGTATTCCCCTTAATTTTTTGAATAACATTTGCCTCCCTTAACAAATATTTACAAACCTTGTTTTAAAAATAAAAACACCACACATACTTCTAATTATTGTTAAGGATAACAAAAAGAATGTTGTTCTATTTAGTACACGATATTTCCACCAATATATTAATATTCTATGTACATAATATGTTTTCATGGCTATGTTTTGTGTGGAAAATCAATGGTGTTGAAGTTTTATGCAATAATGTGGTAATTTTGGTAAGTTTTTTACATTTTTTTGGTTTTAAAATGATATTTTCTTTCCTTATAGTATTGGTGATGTTCTTTCGCGATGGTTGTAATTTTTTTGGCCATTTTGATTATCAAGACCCATTCCCTACAAATTTGCGACGAAAATGATTTTTGCCCGCCTCAATCCATTGCTTCTGATTCAAACAACATTGTTACATTCGACGATTCTTATTCGGATTTCATACAACGAGATAACGTCAGTGGTTGCAACTGTAGATTATACCAAACCGCCATGACTTGTGTCGGAAGATCAAACTGTAAAAAGGTACCTAAAGTGTTTGTAAGTCCAAAGAAGATACTAGTATTTCACTTCTCTGCTATATCAGAAGTAAAATACGGGGATTTCGAGATTTTCAAAAACATATCTGTGGTGTATATACAGTTTAACAACCGTTTGGTAAACCTGGAAGACAAGGTTTTCGAACCAATTGAAAATCTAACTTATATATCGATCTCGCACAATGTCAACCTAAGAAGGTTAAACAAAGGTGTCTTTTATGGCTGTAAAAACCTTCATAAACTCCTCCTCATAGGTAATGGCTTTAATGACATCCATGACGCAGCCTTAGCTCTTCAAACCAACCTAATACCCAATCTAGAAATATTATCTTTCAAGAACAACAACTTTGAGATCATCCAGGAAGATTCTTTCGCATCATTATACAACTCAACCTTAACAGAATTGAACATGGTCCTCTGTAGAATCGATTTCATACACCCCAGGGCCTTTCTGCCGCTCAAAAACCTGGAAAGCCTAAAACTAGGCTTTAACAGCTTTAACGAGTCCACAATAACAAACGTATTAAATACAAGCATCCAAAACAACATACCACTGAAAGACCTGAACTTGTATTCCGCGGGTTTCGTGAAAACTCTACCTAGAGGCCTCATGGAAGTCCTGGCCAACTCTCAAGTCAACTATCTCAACCTGTCGAGAAATAGGTTTGAAGTTATAAAGAAAAACTCATTCCCTTTGATGCCGAGTTTAAAAGTACTGGACTTGTCCGAGGTTTTAGCTTTAAGTGTTACCAAGGATGCGTTTGTAAACTTGCCCAACCTAAGGACTTTGATTTTGAGCTTTAATAAGTTTTCCGAACCGCCTGAAAGCGTCCTGCTTGAGAATATAACCTATCTGGACTTACAGCAGAATTCTGAAAGTGTATTTTACTCGTCTGCCTTTACTGTATCGGGGTCTAGGTTTAAGAATATGAAGAAATTGATACAGTTAAACCTGAGCTATAATAAACTTGATGCTTTATATGAAGAAACGTTTTTGGGTTTGGAAAATTTAAAGGGTTTAGGTTTAAAAAATGGTACTATTAGAAGTATGGCCAACTATACGTTTGCCACGTTGAAGAAACTAGAGTTTTTAAACCTGGAGAATAATTATTTTATTAAAAACAACCCCGTAGGCATAGAAAACGATATTTTTACCGGGCTAGATAACCTTAGAGTATTACTATTGGGCGGAAATTATATATCATTTATTGCACAAGATTCAAACCCATTTGAAGGATTAAAATCTTTACAACACCTAGACCTAAACAAAAACCAAATAATATACCTGACGTTCGCAGATTTTGGTTCATTAATACACCTAAAACAACTGGATTTATCCTACAACAGTTTAACATCATGGACTTCAAGAATATTCAAGAATAATACCGAGTTAGTAAAAGTTAATTTATTTGCCAACAAAATCCCTTTCATCACTAAGCCAATGTTGGAGGACTTTCAAAACCTAGATGAGATTGTGATGAATGAAAATCCGATAATGTGTGATTGTAATCTTTACACAGAATTGGAAGAATGGTTTGAAAATAATAATGAAAGTCTTTTCTTTAATGTTTTTGGAGATAATCAACCGCGTTGTAGCATCTCTGGGAATGTAACCGTGATGGACTTCATTGATAATGTTAAAAATGGACTTATAGATTGCAATTCCAACGATTTCACAAGGAGATTGTACCTTATTTTGCCTCTAGTGTTTATATTACTTATTTTTCTGGGTGTAGGTTTAGGTTTATTTTATTACAGACATCATGTTAGATATTGGTTGTTTTTAACGAGGTTATACCTAAGCAGAAAGGGCAAAATAAGTCCAAAACCTACAAAGGAAAACCCAGAAACCTTCAAATATGACGCGTTTGTTTCTTATAGCAGCGAAGACACAGCCTTTATAACGCTTCTGGTTAAAATGTTGGAGAAAAATCCACCACACCTTAACCTTTGTATATATGAAAGAGATTTTGAGATTGGCACTTTTATTAGTGAAAATGTCTTGGAAAATGTGTCTCAAAGTCGAAAAACTCTCTTGATAATCAGTGAAAACTACGCCAAATCCCAGTGGTGTCGTTGGGAGACTCAGATAGCCCACCATCATAAAATATTCTTCCAAAATGAAAAAGACGATTCCTTGGTGTTAATTAAATATGGACATGTGAGTAATACAAGCCTAACTTCCACTTTAAAGTATTTACTAAAAACGAGAATATACTTGCAATGGGATGAGGATTTAAAGAAGCAAAAGGATTTCTGGGAAAAACTGGGGATGGCTTTGAAACCAAATATAATAGTTGATAACACACAAGTGTAAATTTTAAATTAAAGTTTTTGTATTTAAAAATATATTTATTTATTTTCCAGTAACTACATAATCTTTGTCTATATCAATACATTGCACATACGTCATACGAGTTAAATAAATTAATAAGTTATATACAAAATTTTATTATATACAATATATTTGGTTTATACTGACATTACGAATATATCGTCAATAGAATCCATCAAGTAGTCAAATAAACAAGGTTAAGAAATCCAAAACTTACTTCTTCCAATGACAACGGGTTGCTCTTCATTTTGGTGTCCAAATTATGGTACCTTTCATGGGACAAATGCAACCTCACCAAGGCCATAATGTAATTTTCTGTGGTTAAAATTCGATTTTTGGCGAATCTTAACACTAAAACCTTATTGCTAACTGTGTACCCTGCTTCCCAAAGTAAGGCTCTTAGGTTGTAGCTTGATGTTTTGCCGCTGTTGTGGCTGAATTTTTGGAACGCCATCTGAAATTGTTATTTTCTTTAAATTGGCGCTTAAACTTTTGTTTGCCAATGGATGTTAAATATTTTAAAACCATTAAAAGAGCGCATTTAATTAAGTATACCCTCCAAATCTTATTAAATTTCCTGTTGAAATAAAAAAGTTATAGCGTATTTTTCAAAAACTGGGCGCTTAAACATTTTTATTTGTTAATGGATTTTAAATATTTTAAGACCAAATGAAAGATTTTGTTTAATTTAGTATATCCTTCAAATATTATTAAAATTCCTCATCAAACAAAAAAGTTATACCGTATTTAAAAAAAACTGGGCGCTTAAACAGTTTTGTTTGTAAATGAATTTAAAAAAATTTCAAACTAAACGAAAGGGTTAATCTAATTTAGTCTATCCTCCAAATTGTATTAAAATTCCTTTTAAAATAAAAAAGTTATAGCGTATTTTAAAAAAACTGGGCGCCTAAACTTTTTTATTTACAACCCGATGATAATAAAATTTGATTTTTTGGCTAATTTAAACTCGTTTTTTTCAAATATCCAAACAGATTTTAAATTCGACAATTTTTAAAAACCTGGGCGCTCACCCTCCAAAACTGTAGCATGTGCATCAACACAGGTATATCGATAAGGGTTATTCTGCCGCTTATATTGTAATTCCTCAGCATAATAAGGCTTTTGCAGAGTTCCAAAGTTGGTTTTTCCGTTAGGTAGGCTTTCCATTGTGATTTCAAGATTTTTTGTAGTTGACTAGCATCGACTTCAGGTGGGTATTTAAGAAGCATTTTCGAGAGAACTGACTTATTGTCCGTCTGAAAAAAAGGTGGTATGAAATGTTAGTGTTTTTTAATTGGCGTTTACCAGGATTGGTGATGAATTTTCGTCCACGAATTCAGAGGATATGTTGCGTATTATCACGTTGTCTTCATTTACTTCCCTGGAACATAAAAAATATGAAATTTGTCAAAGAAAAAATGCGAAATGTTTACCAAATGTTGCCCTGTTCCCCTTAATTTTTTGAATCACATTTGCCTACCTTAACAAATATTTACAAAGCTCGTTTTAAAAATAAAAATACCACACATACTTCTAATTGTTGTTATGGATAACAAAAAGAATGTTATTTTATTTAGTACACGATATTTCCACCAATATATTAATATTCTGTGTGCATAATATGTTTTCATGGCTATGTTTTGTGTGGAAAATCAATAGTGTTGAAGTTTTTATGTAATAATGTGGTAATTTTGGTAAGTTTTTTACATTTTTTTGGTTTTTAAATGATATTTTCATTCCTTATAGTATTGGTGATGTTTGTAATTTTTTTGGCCATTTTGATCATCAAGACCCATTCCCTACAAATTTGCGACGAAAATGATTTTTGCCCGCCTCAACCCATTGCTTCTGATGCAAACAACATTGCTACATTCGACGATTCTTATTCGGATTTCATACAACGAGATAACGTCAGTGGTTGCTACTGTAGATTATACCAAACCGCCATGACTTGTTTCGGCAGATCAAACTGTAAAAAAGTACCTAAAGTGTTTGTAAGTCCAAAGAAGATACTAGTATTTCACACCACTGCTCTATCAGAAATAAAATACGGGGATTTCGAGATTTTCAAAAACATATCTGTGGTGTATATAGAGTTTAACAACCTTTTGGTAAACCTGGAAGATAAGGTTTTCGAACCAATTGAAAATCTAACTAAAATATCGATCTCGCACAATGTCAACCTAAGAAGCTTAAACAAAGGCGTCTTTTATGGCTGTAAAAACCTTCATAAACTCATCCTCATAGGTAATGACTTTAATGACATCCATGACGCAGCCTTAGCTCTACAAACCAACCTAATACCCAATCTAGAAATATTATCTTTCAAGAACAACAACTTTGAGATCATCCAGGAAGATTCTTTCGCATCATTATACAACTCAGCCTTAACAGAATTGAACATGGTCCTCTGTAGAATCGATTTCATACACCCCAGGGCCTTTCTGCCGCTCAAAAACCTGGAAAGCCTAAAACTAGGCTTTAACAGCTTTAACGAGTCCACAATAACAAACGTTTTAAATACAAGCATTCAAAACAACATACCACTGAAAGACCTGAACTTGTATTCCGCGGGTTTCGTGAAAACTCTACCTAGAGGCCTCATGGAAGTCCTGGCCAACTCTCAAGTCAACTATCTCAACCTGTCGAGAAATAGGTTTGAAGTTATCAAGAAAAACTCATTCCCTTTGATGCCGAGTTTAAAAGTACTGGACTTGTCCGAGGTTTTAGCTTTGAGTGTTACTAAAGATGCGTTTGTAAACTTGCCCAACCTAAGGACTTTGATTTTGAGCTTTAATAAGTTTTCCAAACCGCCTGAAAGCGTCCTGCTTGAGAATATAACCTATTTGGACTTACAGCAGAATTCTGATAGTGTATTTTACTCGTCTGCCTTTACTGTATCGGGGTCTAGGTTTAAGAATATGAAGAAATTGATACAGTTAAACCTGGGCTATAATAAACTTGATGCTTTATATGAAGAAACGTTTTTAGGTTTGGAAAATTTAAAGTTTTTGGGTTTGAAAAATGGTACTATTAGAAGTATGGCCAACTATACGTTTGCCACGTTGAAGAAACTAGAGTTTTTAAACCTGGAGAATAATTATTTTGTTAAAAATAACCCCGTAGGCATAGAAAACGATATTTTTACCGGGCTAGATAACCTTAGAGTATTACTATTGGGCGGAAATTATATATCATTTATTGCACAAGATTCAAACCCATTTGAAGGATTAAAATCTTTAACACACCTAGACCTAAACAAAAACCAAATAATATACCTGACGTTCGCAGATTTTGGTTCATTAATACACCTAAAACAACTGGATTTATCCTACAATAGTTTAACATCATGGACTTCAAGAATATTCAAGAACAATACCGAGTTAGTAAAAGTTAATTTATTTGCCAACAAAATCCCTTTCATCACTAAGCCAATGTTGGAGGACTTTCAAAACCTAGATGAGGTTGTGATGAATGAAAATCCGATAATGTGTGAATGTAATCTTTACACTGAATTGGAAGAATGGTTGGAAAATAATAATGAAAGTCTTTTCTTTAATGTTTTTGGAGAAAATCAACCACGTTGTAGCATCTCTGGGAATGTAACCGTGATGGACTTCATTGATAATGTTAAAAATGGACTTATAGATTGCAATTCCAACGATTTCACAAGGAGATTGTACCTTATTTTGCCTCTAGTGTTTATATTACTTATTTTTCTGGGTGTAGGTTTAGGTTTATTTTATTACAGACATCATGTTAGATATTGGTTGTTTTTAACGAGGTTATACCTAAGCAGAAAGGGCAAAATAAGTCCAAAACCTACAAAGGAAAACCCAAAAACCTTCAAATATGACGCGTTTGTTTCTTATAGCAGCGAAGACACAGCCTTTATAACGCTTCTGGTTAAAATGTTGGAGAAAAATCCACCACACCTTAACCTTTGTATATATGAAAGAGATTTTGAGATTGGCACTTTTATTAGTGAAAATGTCTTGGAAAATGTGTCTCAAAGTCGAAAAACTCTCTTGATAATCAGTGAAAACTACGCCAAATCCCAGTGGTGTCGTTGGGAGACTCAGATAGCCCACCATCATAAAATATTCTTCCAAAATGAAAAAGACGATTCCTTGGTGTTAATTAAATATGGACATGTGAGTAATACAAGCCTAACTTCCACTTTAAAGTATTTACTAAAAACGAGAATATACTTGCAATGGGATGAGGATTTAAAAAAGCAAAAGGATTTCTGGGAAAAACTGGGAATGGCTTTGAAACCAAATATAATAGTTGATAACACACAAGTGTAAATTTTAAATTAAAGTTTTTTTATTTAAAAATATATTTATTTATTTTCCAATAACTACATAATCTTTGTCTATATCAATACATTGCACATACGTCATACGAGTTAAATAAATTATTAAGTTATATACAAAATATACATTATGTAACATATATACAATATCTTTGGTTTATACTGACATTACGAATATATCGTCATTAAAATCATCTGAAACAAAATTTTCATTATGTAGTCAAATAAACAAGGTTAAGAAATCCAAAACTTACTTCTTCCAATGACAACGGGTTGCTCTTCATTTTGGTGTCCAAATTATGGTACCTCTCATGGGACAAATGCAACCTAACCAAGGCCATAATGTAATTTTCTGTGGTTAAAATTCGATTTTTGGCGAATCTTAACACTAAGCATTCTAAAACCTTATTGCTAACTGTACACCCTGCTTCCCAAAGTAAGGCTCTTAGGTTGTAGCTTGATGTTTTGCCGCTGTTGTGGCTGAATTTTTGGAACGCCATCTGCAATTGTTATTTTCTTTAAATTGGCGCTTAAACTTTTGTTTGCAAATGGATGTTAAATATTTTAAAACCATTAAAAGAGTGCATTTAACCAAGTACACCATTTAAATCTTATTAAATTTCCTGTTGAAATAAAAAAGTTATAGCGTATTTTTCAAAAACTGGGCGCTTAAACATTTTTATTTGTTAATAAATTTTAAATATTTTAGGACCAAATGAAAGATTTTGTTTAATTTAGTATATCCTTCAAATATTATTAAAATTCCTCATGAAACAAAAAAGTTATAGCGTATTTTAAAAAAACTGGGCGCCTAAACTTTTTTATTTATAACCCGATTATAATAAAATTTGATTTTTTGGCTAATTTAAACTCTTTTTTTCAAATATTCAAACAGATTTTAAATTCGACAATTTTGAAAAACCTGGGCGCTCACCCTCCAAAACTGTAGCATGTGCATCAACACAGGTATATCGATAAGGGTTATTCTGCCGCTTATATTGTAATCCCTCAGCATAATAAGGCTTTTGCAGAGTTCTAAAGTTGGTTTTTCTGTTAGGTAGGCCTTCCATTGAGATTTCAAGATTTTTTGTAGTTGACTAGCATCGACTTCAGGTGGGTATTTAAGAAGCATTTTCGAGAGAACTGACTTATTGTCCGTCTGAAAAAAAGGTTGTATGAAATGTTAGGGTTTTTTAAATGGGGTTTACCAGGATTGGTGATGAATTTTCGTCTACGAATTCAGAGGATATGTTGCGTATTATCACGTTGTCTTCATTTACTTCCCTGGAACATAAAAAATATGAAATTTGTCAAAGAAAAAATGCGAAATGTTTACCAAATGTTGCTCTGTTCATCAGTGAAAATTCTGAGTAGGAATTTACCATCCAGATTTGGTATATTTGTTTGAGGGACCACTATGTAATCACCTGGAGGTAAAGTAAAGAATGTAACCACCTCCCTTGCTACAGAGTGATTGGTTACGTCCAGAGGTTTCTAAAAATAACATATAAAAGTAAATATTAATTATTGTGACACAATAGTTTACTTGTTCCGTCACAAAATGTGGAGTCAACCTCTGCATAGAATGAGGTATTTCATAGACAGCAAACCCAATAGCATATAAGGGCTTCTTTTTCTTTACATCTTGTATACTAGTCTCATAATACTGCGTAATACTAACAACCACATGACATTTATTACTGGAACTCCTGGGAATCTGAACGTGAAACTGCGGGTTCATAGCGGTGGTTTCTAAAATAAATTGAAAACATAAAACTGGCGCTTAACTTGTAAATTATCGTACCTGTATAAGTGGGGCCACCCCCAGCGTTGTATCCAGCCCGCCATCTTCTACGCGCCAAAACAGCGCGCCAAGGCTGTTTGGAATGAAGCGCCCCTTCCATCATCCAATCGTCCGGCCCTATATGCACTAAATCTAACTGCGTGAAATGCCTTGCGAAATCGTCGAATGACATCCTAAACAATAAATAGTAACAGGTTTAGTGTACATTCCAAATTTTATTAAAATCCGTCTATAAAGAAGAGAGTTATGGGAGTTTTTCAAACAACTGGGCGCAGGTAAGATTGTTGTTAATGAAGCGATTTTAAGTTTTAAATCGTCAAAATAAAAAATATTAATTATAGATTACAGCACAGAAACAATCGATAAAATCTGCCAATAAACAAACAAGTTTATAAATACTGGGCGCCAAAAACCTTGGCAGTAAATCGTCGAATGGCATCCTAATCAAAAAAATCTAACGTGTTTAGTGTACATTCCAAATTTTATTAAAATCCGATTATAAATAAGAAAATTATGGGAGTTTTTCAAACAACTGGGCGCCGGTAAGATTGTTGTTAATGAAGCTATTTTAACTTTTAAAATGTAAAAATAAAAAATATCAGATAAAGAGTACAGCACAGAAACAAGCGATAAAATTGGCCAACAAACAAACATCAGGGCTCCCACGGCTAAATTACAAATTTTATTTAGGAATTTAGGAGGTTTTTTGGAGAATTTTAGGAGAAATAAAGTATTCAAATGAATTTATGTAATTAAATAAAAACAACTCTAAACTACACTTAAAAAATAAATAATTATTTAAAAAAAAGTATAAATAAACATCACTTCTTTTGTACAAATAAGTTACTTTGACTAGTTTTTTTAGCCAAATCGCTCGACGAGTTTTTTTTAAATAAAATTAAAAGTGGGGTAAAATTACTAATTTTGTATATACGAGTATCTGAGGTATATACACAAGTAGAAATTTCTGATGTGACTAAAAAACTAGGCCAAAGTCAAATGATGTTATATTTATATTTTGAGAAAAAAAATGTTAACCGTTTAGTTAATAACTAACAATAATTGTAATGTGGATCTTGTTACTCAAAAATCTCATAATAGGAAATATATAATGTTTGCTTAATACAAGAAAACATTCTTTAGATTGTTTACTACTTTAGTTATCATTTAAAAGAAAATTAAAAATCCTTTTGTTTGATATATAACACGGTATATTTTTGTCGAAAACAAACAGAAATATGGTTAAACATGACAATTTTGTAGAAGTCTGAAGCTACTACATGGATTTTGTTTTTTAGGTATATTTTGATGTTTTTTAAGAAAAGTGTATGTTTTGATAAATCATTTTAAAAATAATTTAATAAACTAGAACCTAAAAATATATATTTTTTAAATTACTTCTTAAAAAAGAAATTTTTTGGTAAAACTAAATTAAAAGCATTCAGGTTGGCCTATTTATATTTAATTTTTAGGAGTTTTAGGAGGTTAATGGTAATTTTAGGATAATTTTAGGAGTTTTTAAGATTTAAGCCAAATTTTAGGAATTTTATGAATTTTAGGAGGTGTGGGAGCCCATTCCAAATTTTATTAAAATCCGATTATAAATAAGAAAATTATGGGAGTTTTTCAAACAACTGGGCGCCGGTAAGATTGTTGTTAATGAAGCTATTTTAACTTTTAAAATGTAAAAATAAAAAATATCAGATAAAGAGTACAGCACAGAAACAAGCGATAAAATTGGCCAACAAACAAACATGTTTATATATACTGGGCGCCAAAAAATATTAGCAATTCAAAAAATATTGAAATCGTCGAATGACATCCTAAACAAAAAATAGTAACAGGTTTGGAGAACATTCCAATTTTTATTAAAATCCGACTATAAAAAGAGAGTTTTTCAAGCAACTGGGCGCCGGTAAGATTGTTGTTTATGAAGCGATTTTAATTTTTAAAACGTCAAAATAAAAAATATAAATTATAAAGTAAAGCACAGAAACAATCGATAAAATCGGCCAATAAACAAAAAAGTTTGAAATTACTGGGCGCCAATTAATCAACTAATATAAAAAATATTGACACTAAAAGAAAAAACGTTGATTCTTTAGTATACATTCCAAATTTTATTAGAATCATGGAATAAATAAGAGAGTTATCGGGTTTTTTCAAACAACTGGGCGCCTGTAAGATCGTTATTTATGAAGCGATTTCAAATTTTAAAACGTCATATTAAAGAGCGTGATTCAAAGAGTACAATCGCTAAACTTTTTTAAAAATTCTTTCACTAAAATATTGGTAATCTCACCAGAATTCTCCCTCGTTGGTCACCCTGACGCTAAGCAACTCTTTGTCGCGGTTGGAAAGTCCGTCCCATTCCCAGGATCTCTCGCTCCACGCCCCAGTCCATTCCCCTCTAGCCCAGGGGTTCCGAAGTCGAACTAGCGGGGTTTCACCTGTTGCGCCCCGTACTCTAGCCAATCCCGTCACGCTGTACGCGTGGTGCGTTATAAGGCCATTGCGCAGTCTTAACTGGCGCTTATTGTCTTTTTCCTTTAAAGAAGTTCGTATGTACAGTGTAATTTTGCTATGATTGGGTTACAATTGTGGGAGTAATGTATTTAAACATTGGACAATCTAAAATGCTAATTGGCATCGTGATTTGAAATCGTGTTTGTATTTATTTAAATTTCGCAGTTTTTTAATACTATAATCGTGTTCTAATTAAAAGGTTTTTCGCTCACCTGAGTTATTGTCGCTATTAAGAGACTAGACCTGGGGACGGCGCTGTTAAGCACTTGAAAAGTCAAGAACCTGTCCTGGTGGGTCAGCCCGAAACTTTGCACGATACCACCTGTCAGATCTTGAAGCGCCCTTGTCGTAGAGCCTTGCTGCAAATTTTCGTAACAACCATAAAATCTGCAATTCGAAAAAATCAGTAACGAACCACCTTGGTATGTAAATGTTTTGTACTTGGCATAGGCTTTTTCTAGCAGGGCAGCCCAGAAGTCGGTGTTATTTGAGCTGTGCAGGTGTACCAATCTACCCTTGTAGGTTGGTAGCCTGTCGTCTATCACTATGTCTCTCCATTCTCCAAAATGCCAGAAACGAAATCTGAAACATATAAAATGTTAACCAACATTTTTTATTTTGGCGCCCAACTATACAGTTAAAAAAATCGAGGTGTAGTATCCACAGTTATTTTATTCCAATTAAAAAATCAACGATTCTCGGATTTTTTCCTTATGGCAGCATTCTTAAGACATTGATTGACAGTGGTACTATTTTGGTGCCACAGTAGCAAACATGTTATTGCTGTATAGCGGCCATAAATCTAATTAAATATCCCTACTAGAGTCTCTATCGTGTTCCGAGAACCTAGACAACGCGGTGTAATAAAGTACGCTGGATTTTTTCCCGCTCTCTCTCTCCCAAGATAAAATGCAAGAAATTATCTAGATGATTGCGTCCCTTAATTTGTTTAACAAGATCGCAACCGCAAATAAAGATCCCGGGATTAGAGCCGCAACGTAAATATAAATGCACGAGTCTCTCAATTCTATGTTATCGCCATCTTTGAATCCTATATAAACGGTCTGGGCACCATTATGTACCCCATAACTTTGACGTCCATTTAAGTCTTCCAAGAGTGAAAAATGCGACGATTTTGGCGCCATAATCTTAAAGTTATACCAACGACAATAAAACAAAATCTGGGCGCCAAAAAATCAAATAATTTTACTTTTTTACTGTACTTTTTTTCAGGTCCATGGCCACTTCTCACGGTGTTTTATACATAATTTCTTTACTTTTATGATGGCCAGTGATTGATGAATCGATTCGGACGCGCTAAAATTTATCGGCTCGCTCACCGGCGCGGACTTGGATAATTTAATTTATTGCCTCTTATTAAATCGACCGATAGTTATAAATCTCCGCGATATTCTTTTGTTTGCTCGAAAATATTATGTTTTGTATTGAAAATTTCATCCCATACGCCTTTAAAACGACGACTTTGCGATTTCGACGTAGTGGCGCCCAACTGTTTAAAAAGTCTTGTAAAGCAAGAAAGTGCATTTAGGTTTATTTTCTGTATATTGAAATCGAATTACAAATGATAGATTTTTAAACAACGGCGCCGGTAAAATTGTTGTGTATGAAGCAATTTTAACTTTTAAAACGTCAAAATATAAAACGATAATTAAAGAGTACAACACAAAAACAATCGATAAAATCGGCCAATAAACAGAACAGTTTGAAATTACTGGGCGCCAATTAATTAACTAATACAAAAAATAATGACACTAAAAGAAAAAACGTTGTTTCTTTAGTATACATTCCAAATTTTATTAGAATCATGTAATAAATATGAGAGTTATCGGGTTTTTTCAAACAACTGGGCGTCGGTAAGATCGTTATTTATGAAGCGATTTTAAATTTCAAAACGTCATATTAAAGAGCGTTTTTTAAAGAGTACAGTATTTCTGCGATATCCTTTGTTTGCTCAAAAAAATAATGTTTTTTGTCGAGTTTAGGATTTTGACAAAGCGGCGCCCAACATTTTAAAAAATCTTGTAAACAAAACAGTTTGAAATTACTGGGCGCCAATTAATCAACTAATACAAAAAATATTGACACTTAAAGAAAAAACGTTGTTTCTTTAGTATACATTCCAAATTTTATTAGAATCTTGTAATAAATATGAGAGTTATCGGGTTTTTTCAAACAACTGGGCGCCGGTAAGATCGTTATTTATGAAGCGATTTTAAATTTCAAAACGTCATATTAAAGAGCGTTTTTAAAGAGTACAGTATTTAGTTTGCTCAAAAAAATAATGTTTTTGTTATTAAAAATTTCATTCCAAACGTCTTTAAAATGTCGAGTTTAGGATTTTGACCTAGCGGCGCCCAACATTTAAAAAAATCTTGTAAACCAAAAAATTTTATGTTGGTTTAATTTCTGCACACCCTGTATATCGTAAAATATATTTTTTTATTTGAAACTAAACTCGCTGCAATATAAACAAAATTATTGCAATTTATCAAACGGTGGACGCCAAAATGTAAAAAATAACATTCTTGATTTTGGTCAGTTCTCAGCGTATATGAAACAAATGACGGTCGATGCAATGGTGGGATCAGATTTACGGTAACTTGATCGAATCTGATAGAGCAATAGTTCGTAGTGGTATTGGAAAAAGGAGAAAGAAGAAGAAAAGAAGGAATCGAATAGCGCGAATCATAGAGAGATAAATCGGAGCGGCGCGGTGCGCATACGTATAACTGGGGACAGGTTGTGTCGGACCCCATAGAAAACATAAATAAGTCAATTACTAGTCGAGGAATTTCGTATTAACATGGCTATTGTGCGGTTGCTATCCGCTAGCCGTTCTTCTCTGATTTCTATATGTATATAAACTTACACAATAATATTTTTTATGCTAGAGAATATTTTGTAAAAGTTATATCTAGTTTAAGTTGACATTCTTGTGATTGATTTACCTACATTTTTGCAGAGTTTTTCAAATAACTGGGCGCCGCTAAGATTGTTACTTATGAGGTGATTTTAAATTTTAAAACGTCAAAATAAAAAACTATAAATTAAGAGTGCAACACAAAAACAATCGATAAAATCGGCCAACAAACAAAAAATTTTGAAAAAACTTGGCGCCAATTAACCAACTTAAACAAAAATTAATCGCACCGAATAAAAAAACGTTGTTTTTCCAAATACCTTCCAAATTTTATTAGAATCACATATAAAAATAGTAAAGTTATCGGGTGTTTTCAAACTACTGGGCGCCGGTAAGATAGTTATTTAAGAAGCGATTTAACATGTTAAAACTTCATAATAAAGAGCGTGATTTAAAGAGTACTCGTACAATCGGTAAACTTGACATATAAACAAACAAGATTTATAACTACCAACTTTCTTATTTATATCACGCGAGCTATTAATAAAACTATTTTTGACAAAGGTTTAAAGTCACTGGCTTTAAGCCAGATGTGTAAAGAAGCTTTATTAAAATCGGATTATAAATAAGAGAGTTATGAGAGTTTTTCAAACAACTGGGCGCCGGTAAGATCGTTAATTACGAAACAATTTTAAATTTCAAAACGTCATATTAAAAAGCAAGATTTAAATAGTTCATCAGAAAACAAATAACTGATAAAATTGACAAATACACAAACAAGGTTTATTACTACAAAGCTTTATTAAAATCGGGTTATAAATAAGGGAGTTTTTCAAGCAACTGGGCGCCGCTAAGATTGTTATTTACGAAGCGATTTTAACGTTTAAAACGTCGAAATAAAAAACAATCATTAAAGAGTACAACACAAAAACAATCGATGAAATCTGTCAATAAACAAAAAAGTTTAAAAATACTGGGCGCTAGTTGATCAATTAATGTAAAAGACAATAGCCCTGAAAGAAAAAACGTTGTTTTTTTTGTATACATTTCAAATTTTATTAAAATCAAATAATAAATAGGAGAGTTATCGGGTTTTTTCAAACAACTGGGCGCCGGTAAGATCGTTATTTATGAAGCGATTTTAAATTTTAAAACGTCATATTTAAAAACGAGATTTAAATAGTGCAGCAGAAAAACATCAATGAAATCGGCCAATAAACAAAAAAGTTTGAAAATACTGGGCGCCAATTGATCAACTAATATAAGAAACAATAGCACTGAAATAAAAAAAGTTATTTCTTTAGTATACATTTTAAATTTTATTAAAATCATGTAATAAATAGGAGAGTTATAGGGTTTTTTCAAACAAGTGGGCGCCGGTAACGTTATTTATGAAGCGATTTTAAATTTTAAAACTCCATATTAAAGAGCGTGGTTTAAGGAGTACAGCACAATTGAAAAAATTTACATACTTTCTTAGTACATCTCTTACTGTGCACAGACATGTTGACAAGATAAATTTTATTTTGTTGTGGCAATTCTTAAGCGGAAACGGTTTTCACCCGCTTTGAATTATAATAGAATTGAGCACTTTTTATTACAGATTTATCTGAAAATTAAAAAATGGCGTACTTACATAAACACTCCGCAATAGGAAGCCGTAGTATCAAACCCTTGTTCGGGTGGTACTACCCGGTCCAAGAATTTCGGAGTTAAAGCCAAAGATGCTACAGCACTCAACAAATATTGGTCTCCCAACTCGCCTGCTTCTACGGCAAACCTGTACGTTTCTGGGTTCGTTTCCGCTATAAATTTTGGGCGCTGGCAAATTTCCTGCAAACAAATCGCATCATAATTACAATTTTTTTAAACGTCAGTCCCATTATTATTTTCAAAATCCGTATCAGATTGAAAATACACATTTTTTATTTTTATTTGCAGTTAGATAGCGCATTGCATTGAACATATTTCTTTAGGATCTCCAGTAAAGTGTGTAGTTAGGTTGTATCTCAAAGTAAATCTTCAGACTGCCGATAAAAAATTAAAGGTATGCCACTGTGTGTGCACATTGGCGCGAAATTCGCACACCAAAGTCTTTTACAAAACATCCATTGATAATTGTATTGTTACATTACAATTTTATGTTAGTCGTAAGTGGTTATTTTTGGTATACATCAAAAGGAACTGTAACAAAATCGCCTTAAAGCAAAGTTTGTTGTTGCATCCATTTAAAAACATATTTGCTTTCATTGTGCAGAGCTGGGATAAGTCGCATGTTTTTCTTATCGCCGCACAATAATTCTTAAAGCTTACACTGTCTTATCTAATCGCGAAGATTTTACTTTTAATTAAAATATTTCTATAATTAGATTTGCGCGAAATTTTCTACTTACGTGAGGTCGCATCCATACTAACGGTTGCAGGGACGGTTTTTTGTGGTGGTACAGGGATTTTTGGTTGGCGGGAAAGTCTGGGTCTTCGTACAGAGATCCTCTTTCGCGACATGTTCTTTTGATGGCCTGGTAGTTTGTTGGTGGGGTTCGTTGACGTTCTGTGGTGCAATATCTGGAAGATAAAAATGTCATTCAGTGTTGTCTTTTTGGTACATTTGGTGCTTTGGTGGTACATAACTTTTTTATTTGATGTCAGATTTAAACGAATATTAAAGAATATTGCAGATAAATGAATGCACAATCACTCACATTTTAAAAAATTACTAAAAAATAGACGTACGTTTATAATATACAGGTTTAAACAAAAAGATGTTTTTACCATAAGTTTAAGACTCTGTAGAATGGCAAAACTACATATTGTTCTAAATTAAGTTTTATTTATCAAGTCACATCTATTCTTAACAGTTTTGTTTTTGGTTCACCTCGATATATTTATTTTTGTGGAAAATATGGATTTTTAAAAAAAAACATTGCAATTTCCAATATTTTTCTGTATGAAGAACTAAGGTTGCTATGGTCCATCCATAGCCTATGGAGGATGACAGTGACAGTTTAGTTGAATCATCCCATACTTGGACATGTCATACCCGTGTATGATACACGGCTTTCAAAAGCTATCAAATTGTTTTTTGCAAATTAATGTTTAAATTTTGAGGTGTCTTCTTACTTTAAAAAATGGATATGTCCCCGACTGATGTTGCCAGAGCCATTAATTTAATCCAGGATGAACGGTCACAGTATTACGTGGCAAGTGTTTTAAACGTCACAAGAAGTAAAGTACAAAGGACAACATCAGTCGGAGACATTTTTGTAATGAAAAAAAATCAATTTTGTTCGATTTTTCTTCTGTATACTTTTATCTAATTGAAAATATCGCTTTAGTGTTAAGACATAACAATAATTCCTGAATAAAAAATAAAACGGCGCCCTATATGGCTTCGATATTGGGTGGCTGTAAATGGTTATTTCGATTGTTCCAATCGATTTGGATAATTATCTAAATTGAACGTTATACCGAGGTAGGTATTTCAATTACGGGCCCGTGGAATCCGCGAAACGTTCTCGGTTAGATCATAATGCCACGGTATGGGTCTCTCTCCGGTTGTTCTCTCTGCATTTCCTGGTCCGCCGCGTTACTTCGAATTGAAATTTTCTACGGTTGCCGCAGCGCCGCATTGCTGCCTCGAAACTTACCAGATGGATGCTTTCACACACTTGTTGCTCGCGCGAACTCTCTTCTACATCTATCCATCTATCTATCTATAGGCCAGTGTTAGATACCGTTTTGCAAATAACCGATTTATTATTCTTTTTGCCATGTACCTGTACAGTTATGATTGAAAAATAATGCCTTATGATTTTTTGTTGGATACCTTCTGTGAAACTAACGATTAATTAATTTTAGGTTTTGGAATTCATTTTTTAAATATTTTTGGTGAATTGTAATACTTTCATCTCACCGTTGTTTAAACAGGCTTAAGCCAATTGATAACTATTTATAGGAGTTTTAAAAGGTTTATTTTAGAAATTATGCTATACTTACAAAAATTTCTAAAATTGATTATCATATAAAAAAAGTAGATACAACAAAAAAATATTTCTCAAAAAACTGTCAAATTAGAAACAACTACAATAATTGATAATTATTATCAAAAAAAATCAACATTTCCCGTTCATTATTCCATTTGTTCGAGTTATTAATTTTTTTTTGTTAAAATTTGAGAAATCAAAAATAGTTTTTACATATTCAAATAGAAAGTTTTAAAAAATTTCGATTGAAGTAATGTGTTTAAATTACAACAAAAAATATTTCTAAAAAGTGTTTAAACATTGTCACTTTAATGCGTTTTAATTTTAATTCTGAAAACAAACAGTAAAATGGCCAGTGTCCAATTACTGGTTGGTAAAAAATGTAAATTTTTATTATTGGACATATGTCCAATATCATACTCTATTTGTATCCCGGACATTTACCAGCCAATTCTTATGTAAAATTGTCCCCTCAATCCGAAAAGACCGTCAAAAACTATAAAAGTTAAGCAGTTTTTGAGATATAGTCAATTCCATATTATATGTAAAATTGATTATATTTCAAAAACTGTTCTACTTTTATAACTTTTGACGACATTTTCGGATTCAGCGAATAATATTTTGTAGGAATTGACTGCTAAATGTCCTGGGTACAAATTGCTGTTGACGAGAATTATTAGTGACGCTATGACAACTTCATTTTTAGAAACGAAATAAAAAAATTCCCAAACAGCAATTTATCTTTAACAATTTATATTATTTGATGTAAAGTTGTTATGTTTATATAAAAATTGTATGTTCAATAACTATGGTCCATTTGTCCAATTACTATTTAAAATGGCCAATTACTATACTTTTTTGCATGTTTTTATAAAACTATTATCAAAAATTCAAATATTCTTATTTTTAAGTAAACGTAAATAAAGTTTAAACAAGATACTATCCTTTTCATATATTCATAAGAAAAAAACTAAAATCTTTATAACAACGGCATATATAAATTTTAAATAAATAATATTCCTTAAGTGTCCAATAACTATGTGGTTTATTAAATTGTTGCGCATTGTTTTTGTAATTAAAATATTCCATAAAATAAATTTTATATTTTATTGTCTCCAATGAGCTAGTGCTTTATCTAGTTGACATCCTACAGCTTTTTTTTTAAATAAGCAAATACTGTTTGTGTTACTTTTAAATGCTTGTCAATGTTTGTATAATTTACTGACTGCTTTTTTATCAGTAATATTGTTTACAAAACACTTAATTAGTTAACCAAGTGTTTATAACGACCTGAAATATAGACGCCATTAAATTTTAAACAATGACATGTTACGTGGTAACCATAGATACCGTCAACCTACCCGGCAGAGCTTCCTTGATAGGTACAAAATAATATTTAAAATTTTAGAAATTGTTAAGTAGGTATCTCTAAAATTATTAACTTTAGATATAGGGAATAGTTACATTAATTGAAAGATTTTTTAATTTGCTATTTGATTAGGTAAAAACATTACATTTAGGTATTTAACATTTGACATCTGACAAACCAAATTTAACCTTACTTTTTCCCAATTTATAATCAACAAATAAACTTCAGCTCGTGTCAAAAACGCCATATGACAGCTTGTCAATGTCGGATAAATTTTTAAACTTGGCAACATTGCACTAAAACCCAATACTGCCAACCTAAAACTTGACAAATTGGCACCCACTGCGATTTAATCGCATTAACTGTCAAATATGACAAATTTAACGTAACAAACATGCTTTTCTACATTGTATCTCTAATTTTGGCCACGTCTGTCCTAATCGTGGCAGTTTTAATATTCGTAAGCGAAGATTTATCCGCTTTCAAGAATAAATACGCTTCGAGAACCTTCGAGCTACCCATACTCAGTCCCAATGGACAAATATTGAACACTGTAGACGATTTGGAAGAAGAACTAAGTTATTTGAAGGAAAAATTGGACGAAAAACAAAATGAAATCGAGAAGTCAAAGTTAAAAGTTTGCACTGCATCGGATAGTTTAAAAAAATTGGGTGAAACATCGGATGAAGTCAAGAAATACTACATAAAGTTAAAAAACGACATAATGAGGTCCGAAAAGGAATGCCTAGACCTACAAGACCAAATACAGCTGTACAAGGAAAAACAGAAAAAACTCAGGCAAGAAGTTAAAGATAATGTGAAGTATTACTCCAACATACTAAGCAATATAGACCTAAAGTCCATAGAAATGCAGGATTATGAAATTGTACAATAATTAATATCAATAAAAAACCTCACCTAGACAAAGTCGACTGTTTATCCTCTGGTTTTACGTGCCCATTCATCCACGCCCTTCCATTACCATTTGACGCTGAAAAAAGTACAACAAAATCGTTAAATTAACCTTAAAAATGCGTTTGGTTAGGTTAACCACGCCCCTTTCAGGCAACCATGACAACCGTCGTCATACGCAACCTTCGTTGCTTAGCAACGAGTAAACAAAGTGCATTCGAATGTGTTTTTTGTTATTTTTATTGGTGATCGATGAATTATGTCATTATGTTGTTAGTAGTTGTGCATTTTATGTGCGTTTTATTTGATAAATCGACTTACAAAGTTCGGATTCGCTTGGTTTTTCCAAGTAAACGTGTTGATTTTTCAGGGTGCTGTGTATTTTTCGTTTTTCCAAGTCACGTTTGAATTTTATTATGGTGCATACGTTGTCGGCTATCTTTCTATTGCCCCTGCCGCCTAGATAAAACAGAAATTACTAGAATTGCTAGGTTGCCAGGTGTCCTGGATTTAGGTTTGTAAAACCTGTTGTATTTTAATATTTTTTAAATTTTTTACAAAATCTTACTCTCAAGAACCATCATGGGGGCATAGTTGTACACCATCCTATTATTAATATTCATCTTAATAATAAAAAATTCCCACTTTTTAACAAACTGTACCTCACAGGTTAAAAACTAAATAACTACTACCTACTGCGTTTATTAATAACCAAGTATTTTCCTATGCTATAACGAGCAATTACGATAATTGTTAATATATACATAGGAATCGTCCTTTTAAAAAAACACAATGTCAAATTGTTTATAGTTATAATAATGAATAATTTATAAATTTGTTAACCTTCAGTTAAAGATGTTATGTATTGTTTTGGGAAATAAAACGACGCGATGTATACGTTGGGTGTGGCACAGGGACACAAATTTGGCCCTTTAATTTTTTATCAAGACTGCTAATTTGAAGTTTAATTGTTTCGCATGCAAGTTAAAATTTTGGGAATTTTAGTTTCTGAAAAAATTTAAAATTTTTGTAAAATTAAAAAATTTTGTAAAATTCGAAAATTTCATAAAATTTGAATATTTTGGGAATTTAAAAAAATATAAATATTTCATAAACTTTTGATGTTGATGATTATTAAAATTAACTAACAGAGATATTTACGATCTCATAACTTTTTCACAAAATTTAGCATTTTTCTTTCATAATGTACTGTTATTTATTAAGAATTCGAATTAATAGATATAAGATACTAATAATTTTTAGAAAAACAACTTATAACTGGACTTGGGCACATATGTTATGACAAGCTAATTGGATTATACAAGAACATGGAGAACAGATATTACTGTTACATCGACCATTGATACTAAATTTAAAAAAAAATCTAAAAAACTAGTTTTTAACTATTAAAATATGTAAAGTGTCTTCTTTAGTCGTTATAACGATCAGATAAAAAGTGATATGTATAAAATCATATAAACACATTTATATAGGTATATTTACATAAAAATACCTATATAGAGTTTTGGAAACATTGACTTTTTTGTGAAAATTTGAATTTTTTTGGAAAATTTAAAAATTCGCAAATTTTAACAAAAGGAATATTTTTCATGTCAAAGTAATAGTTGTTATCATATTGCCTTGGCAATAAGAAATACTTCATCTTTATATTAAATCTTTGTCGAACTTATATATAGGTACATAAAGTAATGCGCAGTTGTTATAGTAAAATTTGTTCATTTTACTATGGCATATTTGTCTTTTTTAAATTACTAACTTTTATTTCAGTTAGAAATTCTTTGTTAATAGCTTACGTTAAGAACAATAAACAAAATATTTTATTGCTATAAAAAGACTTTTTTAATATTTACTATTGTTTTGCAATGGTAACAAAATTTTTGTTATTTCCCTTAAAAAGAGGGGGAAAGGGCCAGCGCTCTCCTTGGTGAACATAACTTTATAATCCACAGTCTGTGTTATAATCTTATTGATTTCACTTATGCGAGTGAAGTGTGGTAAATTCTAGCATGATAAAAATATTTAAGGTCTATTCTATAAACGAAGCAGACTAGTTGTTTAAAAAGTGAGTTCGTATATTTTTTATTTTGTACATCATATAATATGAATTCATTTTTTCTGTTATAATAAATAATTTGTTTTAATGCCTTGCAATTATTTTAAAAACACCCAACAGTAGGTTGAAAATGTGACAAATTGTTACAATGAAAATAGTTTATTAAATTAACAATTAATTTCTTGTTAAATTTACATATTTTATTAATATTATAAAAAAGTTTTATTTTAAACGAAAATGGATTTGTAAAATTTACAAAATTTCTATGAATAATACCATTAGGGTTTCATTAATACTACAAAACGTTTTTGTAAACGGTATAGAACTGTTTTTTTGGACAAATAGAGTGTTTTTTTATAAACATAACGTTTGTAAATAAATAATTTGTACAAAAATGATCTTTTTGCCGTAACAAATGAAAATTTGGAAAATTGGAAAAATACAGAGCCTAGTTATTATTATAAGTATGTATGTATATCACCGCACACTATGATTTCTAACAACAAACGTTTGAATACCGTGGAAAATTGAGATGTGAAGTTTATGCGGGGGTGTGCGTCCAATTTAGAATCATTTGCAATCTAAAATGACGTTTCGAGAAACAAAAACACTTCCAGTCTAAGGTTTCATCTGTTTAATTATGATTTGATCCATTGTTCTAGGAATACACTACGTATAATTTATGTTCGTTTTTTTTTGTATTTTGATTGGCGCATAAAATTTATGCCCTTGGGGTTTCCTAGGTAATTTCTACTTTTTAATTAACAATTATAGAATAATTAAGTTGGAAATTAATAAACCTACTTAATATTGATAAACTTATTAGTAGGTAATAGAAAACGTATTGATTAAGTAAAAGTAGGTTTTCCGCCTTAAAAGTGTCACTTATGGCTGACCTATGCATGACCTTAAGAAATCAACAAAAATAACCTTGAGATACTCAAAATTTTGATTTTATAGGTTGGCTATACTTTAAACAGCATAATATTTTGCATATTGGTTATAATATTTTTATGATTTTTGTAGTACTTACAAGACTTTTCTGGCAATAAATTTTGTTAACACCAAAGAAAATCATTTTTTTCTTCTTTAACATTAACAGCCGCTTATTGCAAATAAGTAAATTAAGGACGGCATGGCGAATCGATTTTGACATTAACTGTCAAACCAATGACTGTGATACCAACTATCTAAAGTAAAATTTGACCAAATTATGTCTTATGACATTAGTTCTTTAATTTAATTATTAAACTAAACTATTTTTCAAAAAATGTCACCTACACCCAT
The DNA here is from genome assembly GCA_921294245.1 of Brassicogethes aeneus. Classification (NCBI taxonomy): domain Eukaryota; kingdom Metazoa; phylum Arthropoda; class Insecta; order Coleoptera; family Nitidulidae; genus Brassicogethes; species Brassicogethes aeneus. Next base: position 5,344,654 of record OV121140.1, read on the forward strand.
ATTTTTCCACAAAACCTTCAAAATCTTGTCTTAAATTGCATAACTCTACCTCGCACTTTTCCAGTCTTTCACAAATAAAAAAAACATCACCACGTTTGCAGGAATTCACCGCATTTTTCCAACAATTTTCATTCATCTTGAAACCCGTACACCAGACTCGCTAAATCTTGCATCAAAGCGCATAGCAAGTCTCTCGAGATTGTTTATGAAAATTAGACGGCCTCCTTCGCAAAACAATAAGTAATTTGTAATTACCTGTGATGTAATAATGCTGTAATTGCGTTTTGTAAACGTATCTTCCTCCATTTAAAATGCTGAGCACTTTTAAGGAACTCTAATCTAGATTTAAATGCCATTTCCACATTTATTACGCTCGAAAATGTTTCGTTTTTGTGTTGAACGTTATAAGAAACAAATAAGAATGTTGAGAAATATTTACGTGATAAAATTAACAAAAAATAAACACACGACTTTGATGGAGTTTGTTCGGATTTTGAATGCACTATACATAGATGTTTAATTAGTATTCCTTGTGCATAGGTTATTTATTTTATTATTTGTTGTGATTACTTGTACAGGGTGTTTCATATTCGTAATCCATTAAAAGTTTTTGGTTAACGGAAGATATTGATTTGAAGTTTTATAAGATAAGTGTTTGAAAATATACAAATCATTATTTATTTTATGCAACTTCTGTTTGCATTTTTATTATATATCATTTTAATCATGTAAACTGTTAAAATTTTTTGTAAAATTACAATTGTTTTGCAAAACAAAGGATGAGTAAAATAAAAATCAGTGTATACCAATACATAACTATACAGTAAAAAATTTTGCCCGTGTAAATTTTTTAGTGTAAGGGTAAAAATATTAGAGTTGATTTGTAAGTGTAAAAGTTACACTACAAAATACACTGGGTAGCATTTAGTGCTTATTAACTTTATTAAACACATTTAAAGAATATGAACATTATTCATTGGTACATTCAAACTATTTATTATTAAAATAAATCAAAAGGGTAAAAAAACTGAATCGAGTGTTTATTAACCCTTAATGTGTTAAATAGTGACAAAATATACACTACAGTGCATGCCAATTTCTTTGTCTGTTTTGATGTTACTAAGAGTTTTTTTTTCTTTACACTACTAGTGCACATTGTATCACAATTAAAGTTAAATTACACCAATAGTGGCAAAATAGACTGAAAAAACTGGGAATAACCCAAATGCGTTTTAAAATGTTTGGTTGGTACCTATCTACCTACGCAGTGCATATCCGGAGATACCGCGTTGTGGAAGTGTGGCATTTTTGTTCAGTTAGATTTTAATTACCGTGAATCCATAAGAGGACATTCTTATTTTCTGGTAAGTATTATACTTCCTTTTTCTTTAAGCCTTAATACTCAATAAATACCAATATGTTAAAAGGATGTCCATAACCGACCTATATTATATATCACTAATTTACTGCAGTAGGTCGGGTACTTGTAACATTACTAATATAAATACATACACACTTGATTTACTTTTTATTTTCAAGCGTAATGGTTTTTATATTAACTTATACCTAAATTTTTATTAATATTATGGAAAATTTGTACAAGTTTGGTAAATCCCCGACATACAGCCGCCTGACGCCTCTCTACCAATGGGATCACCCATTTTTTATAACAGAAAAATGGATTAATGATGAATTCTCAAGATAATTCATTGCTTACAAGTTGAAAGCCAGTAAAACATTGCATTGATCTAAAACTTTTACGTTTTAAGGAACCATTTTGCTTAAGCCAGCCATACGACACAAATATAAAATTATATTTTAAAAGGCACCGATTTTGATAATTGTCATAGATTTTTGTTCCAAATAAATGTTTCTCTTTATTTACCTTTTCGTTTTATTCACTACCACCAATAGGTTTTACTCAAATAATAGTGTTAATTTACACTAGAAGTTTGCACTAAAAGAGTAAAAGTACCTTTCTAAAATTAGAACTTTTCCAAAGTAGTGTTAATTTGCACTGAACAAAAGTGGGATTTTACCCAGGAAGTGTAGGAGTACACGATTTTAGGTAAATTAACACTTTTTAATACAGTGTAAAATTACTTTATCCTCAGTGCTATAGTGTTAAATCACAACAAATTAACTCTAATTGTAGTGTTATAAAACAACACTACTTAATTAGTGTGGACCTGTGTGAACTCTAATTAGTGTTGCTTATAGAGTTGATTTTTTTTACTGTGTAATAAAATCATTACATTTTTTGTTAATAATCGTATTTAAATGAAAATTTCAGTTAATACTAATAAAAACCCGACGAATTCAATAAATTCAATGAAAATCGTGTAAAATGTACAACAACGGAATATTCCGTACTGCTAAAACTCATCGCATGAATAGGACAGTATTTATAGACAAGTTATAGACAGCTCGAGCTTTAAGGCCATAATAACCGCTCACCGATGTTTGCTATTGACGACAACGTCATATTTTAGTCTATGTTACCGCTTTTTGTAACTGCCTCGGTACCATACTTAGATCGTTTTAAAATGGAGATCCCTCGCTCACTTATACAAACCCGTAAGTTATTGAATGAGTTGTTTTTCAGATGGAAATGCGAATAATATTGTAATTTCGTTTGTCGCGTTTCAAAGAGCGAGTTTGGTTTGATGTACACTGAAAATTTTATTGAAATCCTGATGTTTATGAAGAAGTTATGGCGATTTAAAAAATTGGACTACACAATGTGTTATTCATAAAAAAAATAATAATTTATGTAAAAAGAGCACATTTTCTTTAGTACACCCTGTAAATTTCATAAAAATCGCATTAAAATCAACGAAGTTACAGGTTGTGTTTGATTTTTCAACAGTTGGGCGCCAATTTGTAAAAAACTTAACTTCGTTATTTGTGCTCGGATTTCGACGATCTTTTTTGTGGTTTGCTCGTAAAAAGGCGCTCATTGCACCGGAATCGACATAATTCATGTAAAATATCATTTACAGAAAAAGTTAAGGTTTTCGTAAAAAATAAGTCTTCGTAGAGTTATTAACCGTTTCACTCTATTGGAGTGGAAAAATAAAGCTATTTTCTTATGCATTTGCACAGATACGCATGTTATATACTAATAATACGAATGAGGTGGCTAAGAATTAATAAAACTTATTATTTCACGCTGGAAAATCTTGCTGAACTCTAATTAAACTCGTTACTCGTTATGGTATTAATTTTTTTATTATTATTACGGTATATCGACCAAATGGTAGTGCACGATATAAAAAGCAAGAAAAGTAATAAAAAAGCCTTACGAACGTCTTAATTTTCTTTAAAAATCAAGTTTTAGACATCTTGTGTTATAATATGAATTAATCAATTGGCACACAAAACTTTTTATGAATCGTTAAAACATTGTCGATTTTTAAAGGTAAACTAAGTTTGACACATTTAATTTATCCGTGTTAACAGAATTTTAATAAAACTATGTAAAAACGTTTTTTTAAATTGGTACCTAACGTTTTTAAAAATTTAAGATTTAGCACTTAACTTAAATAAAAATCGTTATAAATTTTTTAATTTTTGTGTGGTTTTAATGTAATGTTTAGCACGAACTAAATTAAACATGTTTTTTGAAGTTATCTAAACGTTTTTTTATAAATTGGCACCCAAAACTTTTTAAAAATCGTTATAACATTGTCTATTTTTAAAGTTAAACTTTGAACACATTTTAACAAAATTTTAATAAAATCATGCAAAAACGTTTTTTAAAATTTTTAAAAAATTGGCACCTAACGTTTTTAAAATCGTTATAGAATTTTTAATTGTGGTGTGGTTTCAACTTTTATGTAAATTAGCCCCTAAACGTTTTTTAATAAATTGGCCCCGAACGTTTAAAACAAATCGTTAAAACATTCTTAATTTTTAAAGAAAAATAAATTTAATACATTTTATTTAGGCATGTTAACAAAATTTAATAAAATTATGCAAAAACCCTTTTTTAAAGACTGTTTCAAATTGGCACCTACCGTTTTTAAAAAAACGTTATATGATTGTTAATTTTTGTGTGATTTTAATGAAATATTTAGCACAAACTAAATTAAACATGTTCTTTTTAGTCATGTAAACAGATCTTTTAGTTAATTATCCTAAAAGGTTTTTTGACCAATTGGCACCCAAAACTTTTTAAAAATCGTTTTAACATTGTCAATTTTTAAGGTTTAACACATTTAATTTTAACAAAATTTTAATAAAATTATGCAAGAACGTAAATATTTTTAAAAACTTGCTCCTAACGTTTTTAAAAAATCGTTATAGAATTGTTAATTTTTAGTCATGGAAACAGATTTTTTGTAAATCATTCCTAAAACGTTTGTTGAAAAATTGGCACCCAAAACTTTTTAAAAATCGTTTTAACCTTGTCAATTTTTAAAGGTAAACAAAGTTTAACACATTTTGTCTAGCCATTTTAATAAAATTATGAAAAACGTTATTTTAAAGATTTTTTTGTAAATTATTCCCAAAAAGTTTTTTAATAAATTCGCACGAAACTTTTTTTTAAAATCGTTGCCAATTTTTTAAGGTGACATAATTTCCTTTCGCCATTTTGGCACATTTTTGGAAATTATTCCTAAAATAATTTTTTAAGGAATCTACGTTGTTAAAGTTTAAGGTTAAATTGCATGGTATTAATGTCTGGACACCAACCGTCCTTTAATTAAAAATAATAATAATCACAATAATACCTACAACTGTAACAGATATCTTTTTTCTTTATTTTTAATTAAAAAAACAGTTGAAATTAATTTATTTTGCACATAATAGTAACAGTTAAAAACAGTTGAAGAATGAACTTGAATGGTTCACATATGACCTTAAAAACAATCAGAGCAAGCTGAGCATGGGAAATCTTATATTTCGCTGCTAAGTTTCCTAGATTCTTTGTTGATTTTTTCTTAGTTTATTTTCCTGGTTTTTGACTGTTTTTTTTTGAAAATTTCAAGGTTAAATGTTAACACTGCGCTAACAATTGTTAAGTTAAATAAAAAATCGCCGATCATTAAGCAGAAAAAATGCAAAAAGCAATTTCATGGCAATGCAAGATTAAATTGACTTGCCCATTTTAGGTGTGATTAAAAATGGCTCAATAAGTCAAAGATTCGTTTGATCGCCCTGTATAATTCAAAGTATTCGACTTTATCGCGAAATTAAATCTCCCTCGAGAGATGCTTTATTTAATTTTTTCCATTTTATAATACATTGACATGATTTATTGGTAGAAAAAATGCGTTTTGCGAGAATTTATTAACATCGATTAAAATCGCACTTATGGTAAATGCCTTACTACCAACAAAAAAACCACACATACATACATATGTATGTAGGTATAAGGTTGTTATTAATTAAGACTTGAGCTGATTTAGTGGAACTAAAATGTGATTTTTTCGTAATTAGTTTAACTGCGTGCTAACTGGCGAGTTTCATGTGAAAAAAACACCAAGAAATTGGTCACGATTTTTTTACTTAATTAGTTTTTTAACAACTGCGTTTTCTCAAGAATTATGTGATTTACAATGATAAATGTTAAGATTCTTTACATAAAACTTATTTTTAAATGCATACATGGGTGTTTTCTTATAAATGATTAGAAGAGATATTGAACAAATTTAAAATCTTGATGGTTTAAATAAGTAATTTTTTTGACAAAAATTCAAAAACAAAAAAGCATCGGTAAAATTTATAATGAGTATACAGGGTGTTTCTTCAACTATAACACTCTAAAATATGATTTTGACGTTCTTAAGTTAGTTTATCCATCTATAAAAAAGTTAGTCTATCGTCTATAAAAAAAATGTAGAATGTAAAAAACTATATTTTATAAAATATAGTTTTTTACATTCTACATTTTTTTTAACATTCAGACATTCTCAAGTCAGTTTGACATCCTTTTTTTATTTTAAAGCCATCGCCAACGCGTTAATATAGTTTTGAAGATTTTTTATTATTTGAAATTCCAATTTATTTTTTACATTCTAAAATATGATTTTGCCTTTCTTTAGTAAGTTTGTCAATCTTAAAAAATAGTTCTGATTTTTTGCTTTGACATTCTAAAATATGATGTTGACATCTAAAATTCTAAATTTTGTTTTTGTTGACATTTTACCAGGTTTGACAATCTTAGGTAACTTTAATAATCCCACAATAATTTGAATATTGTTTTGACATTATTTTTGTATTGACTCTAAAATATAACTTTGACATTCTTAAGCCAGTTTGACATTCTAAAATATGATTTTGACTTCTAAAATTCTAAATTTTGTTAAAAATTCTGAAATATGGTTTTGATTTTCTTAAGTAACTTTGACACTCTAAAATATGATTTTGACATTCTTAATTTAGTTTGTCATCTAAAATTATAGTTTTTTACATTCTACATTTTTTTAACATTCAGACATTCTTAAGTCAGTTGACATCCTTGTTTTTTATTTTATAGCCAGTTTTCCATCGTTAATATAGTTTTGAAGATTTTTTTCTTATTTGAAATATAAATATATATTTATAAAGATTTTAATTTAACTTCACATAATTTTCAATTTATGCATAATTTTTGTTACATAATTTCCTCGTAATAGGTATAATTATATAAATTCTCAATGTCAAATTGCAAACATATACTTAAAAATGATCACGATTTTTCCCCAAAAAAAATATAAACAAACCAAGTTATTCAAAGTAATAATTTAGTTCGTGTTTGGTAATAGAATGTACCATTAAAATCAGATAAAGTTCACTAGCGGGTTAACCTATATTTAAGTCACACCTATCTATTTGTTTAAGAATTAGAATGAAGAAAACGTTTTTTACTTTGTCGTCAAGATACTATTTAAGTCTGTATACAAATAAAAGAAAAAGATTCTATAAACAGATGCCTCCTTCGCTTTTGGCAGTGACATTTCTTTATGCAGTGTTATTTAAAAACCTAAAATAAGTTGTATGCTAGATACAGTGAAAATAATTACTAAAATATCAAAGCTGTGTTTTTTTCTCAAAACAGTTCTCTGTATAAAATTTATACAAAACAAAATCCACTTAATTCTCCACAATCATTGTTGATGCGATAAAATTAATATTTTTCATGCGAAAGTTGGTTTTGAACAGCACAATGAATTGAAAATAATACCAAAGGTATAATATTATTGAAAGAATGCAGCTTATAGCCATATTTGGTGTAATTTATAATAGCAGACCTACTTCTACTTTTCTTAGTATACTTAGAATGTTTCTGAGCCTTTAGAAAGGGTCATTAACAATCTAACAGACTGATCAACGAATCAACAAATAAAGAAAACACTTTTATTTTTTTTAGTGGCTATACGAGGGCCTGCTATTTATATTTAAAAATAAATAACAAAAAAAAATGGAAGAGTGTTATTTTTATAAAATTTTACTAAAAAAATTTGCCTACTGTCAAGAAAACAACATAAGTTAAAAAAAAGTCTGTTTATACATTGGTAATAGTTTTTCGTAAAATTTTTAATTTCGTTTATATCTTTAACAATTTCTCTAGTATTTTAATTAAACCATTTTATAACAGGGTATACCTACTAATTAAATCACACTCTTTTTAATGGCGTTTACAGTTTTTTCATACAATTAAACCCGAGTGAGTTATTTAATGTACCTTAAGACAATGCTAAGTAAAACATATGTTTGCAGCTCTATTGTGGACACCTTTGTATAAATTCTTTAACGGAATTTGTATAAGGGCATAATTACCGCTGAAAAATGATCGCCTTGGCTACCTAATACTTTCTTTTGTCTTGACGCCTACTTGTTTGTTTAGTTTTACTTTACAGGTTGGTTTCCAGATAATTCGAAAAATAAACAAAATTATTTTATTTTAACGATACAAAATTAAAACAAAGCAGAGCTAGTTTACGTGATGTTAAATAATTACTTTGTTATCATGCTGTAGTCTTATCTTTTCTGAACATTTGTTTTTTTCTTTACGTTATTAATTATCTCTGTTCGCACTATTATATATACGAGGTGTGTTCAGAAAATAACGGAATTGTTAAATTTCGCGGGTTCGGAGGGTCCGGTTGTCATAAAATTTTCTTTATTATGTTGGTATACATGCCCCCGAAGTATGATAAAAAGTTTAGCTGTTTTCATTGTTTACTTTTTCTGTGGCAGCCGCTAAGGTTAGACGTGTTTTATGAGCTCGGCGATTTTTCGTTCGTTAAAAGAAATGGATCAAAGAATTTGTATCCAATTTTGCTTAAAAAATGAAATAAATTCTGTGAAATGTTAACAAAGGCCTATAGTGTGTCTGCTATAAGTAAAACAAGAGTTTACAAGTGGTATAAGAGTTTCCAAGATGGCCGTAAAGACGTTGAAGATGACGAACGCCCCGAACGCACAAGCACATTAACAACCGATAAAAACATGGAAAAAGTGAAAGAAATGGTTATAAACCATCAGAGAAGTCGCTGATGATGTTGGTATATCGATTGGCTCATCCCATGAAATTTTTTCGAATGTTTTGGGTATAAAACGCGTGGCAGCAAAATTTGTTCTAAAATTGTTAAATTTTGAACAAAATTTTTGGCCAAAAACAATACTGTAATGATGCCCCAGCCTCCATATTCGCCAGACATGCCCCTGTCTGACTTTTTCCTATTCCCAAAAATAAAGAGAACCTTAAAGGGCCGTCGTTTTGCAAGCATAGATGGCATTAAAAGCGCATCGCTGAAAGAACTAAAGGCTATCCCAAAGATAGAGTTTTAGAAGTGTTTCGAGTATTGGAAGAAGAGCTGGCACATGTGCATAATATCCAATGGGGACTATTTTGAAGGCGACTACATTAATGTAGACGAATAAATATATATTTGTTTAAAAAAACCAAAATTCCCGATATTTTCTGAACACACCTCGTATAGGTTTTACCACAGAACAGATGCGTTTTATAGAAATAAAGCAGGGCTGCAACTAAAATCAGAACGTAAGATCGGGCTAAGTTAGTTTAATTTAACTAGTTTTAATAATTATTAACTATAATGCGTTACATTAACCAAATTTAAACCAAAACCAGTGATTGCCAGTGATTTACAGTTAAAATGGTTACCCAACAAAATTCTTCAAATATTTTGCATACTTATTTACATAATTTTATCTTTGTCAAACAATTGGTTTATACAGAAAACTAGTTTTATTAAACTCAAGTTCAACGAACCAAATAAATAAATATAAACATTTTTTAAACGCATTTAAATAGATCTATTACAAAAATTAGTCTATGTATTTAATTAAATTGTCAACCAAAACAGGTACCTACCTAATTTAGAAAACAAATAAAAATTTTAAGTTTACGCGGTTTTTGATTGCCATCAAACTCGTTAGTTTCACTTCTGCATTTTTTATATTGTTGTTCTGATTTTTTATGACTTTTCTCACAATACTAACATGTTTTTGATTAATTTTATAGGGCAAAAACCGCTGTAATAAAAATATTTTATTGTAAAAAAAAATTTCTTATAAGTTTATAGTGGGGAAACCATTAAATAAAGAAGATAGATAGATTATACAAGGTGTTAAAAATTAATTACTCGAAAACTATATACTTTAGGTATAGGAGATGGTATAGTAATTTTATGTAGAATTTAAAAATGTAAAAATCTATGGGGTGTTTTATTTAAAATAGCAAAGTTGATGTCACTTCCGGTTGAACCGGAAGTGATTTTTTGTTCAAAATATTTTATAAAAATAAACTTTTTCAGTTCCCCAGAAATTTATAATGGACCACGAATGTAAAACACTCTGTATTTCGATCAATTGTTCCACAATATTCTTTACGCTTAATAAAGTGTTTAATAATGTAACAAAATTAATAAACCGTAACGATATTAATTGTAATCTGTTGAAAAAAAAAACGTATTTTTAATCAATTTATGAGCGCGTAGGTATACCTTTTATTTTTCGTATTTTCATACCCAATTTCATATGCAATTTATAGCAATGATTTGCATATTTGTGTTAATAAACTGCAAGGGTCACAATAATAAGTTTGAAAGTATGTAGAAAATGAGTTATTACTGTAGACCTATTAAGTACAAAAAATGTACATTCGATGCCATTGGTTTTTTCTTTTATATTCGAGCCCATTATAATAGTATATTATGTATCAAGTTGCGAGCGAGTGCTTAAATTAATGAGTGTATAGAAAAGTTTATAAACAAAGTGCATACTATACTTTTTCTACGACAAATACTTATTATTATCTTAAAATGATTTAAATCAAAATATTGTATAGAGCGCCATCTATGAAACAATAGGGGAATCTGTGTGTCACCGTCAAATGTCAAATTTTTATATTTTATAAACACAACTATAAAGGTTATAAATCGAAATGTTTTTCTTGAAAATTGACAGTTTTTCACAGTGAAAGTAAAGAAAATGTTTTATGAGCCCTTTACAGTGGAGTCCGTGCCCGAATTTAAGTTATAGTTTACTGCCGGCGAAATTAAAAGGTCAGTACAATGTTCATATAAACTTTTCAAATATTGGCGTTGAAAAACTATTTAATACTTTTGTATTTTTGTATTGAGGTAATAAAATAATTTCCACATTTAGTATTATTTTACAAGAAAGGCACTTTATTTTAACGATTGTATGACATTTGACAACTGTCAACTAACTTAAAACTAACTGCAGCCCGTGACTAAAAACCTGTTGCTAACTTCAGCCCGTGACTAAAGCGCCATAAAGCCACAACTTATCAATGTGTATTTAAAAGGTCACTTAGTGTCATGGAAACATGCCTTGTCATAAAAAATATTGTTATGTACATATTTATATATTTTCTGTAATATAAGCAACTGCAAAGATTTATGACAAAAAATCCCCAAAGGAAGTAGATACGCTATTCTGCACTTTAATCTACTTTTTTCTAATTCCAAAGCATTTCCTAAGTATGCGTCTAACGTTTTATTATTAATAATTCCATGCGACAAGGGCCCGTAATCTTTACAGTTATATTGCAGTTTTAACTTTTAAGTGCGCCTCTTTACATAAATATATTTTATTTTATTTTATTTACTTATTTTCGATCTTTTCTTTAAGTGTTCCGTTATAATATTTTATCGTTTTCCTCAACGGTTTAACTCTAAACCTACTAAATTTGTAATCAAGGTCATGACGTTTTTAAAACATAATAGTGAGAATTTCATGGTTAAAAATTTTAATTGACACAATTATTAAGATGTAAAAAATGATAAAAAAACAATAATTATAATATGGTTAATTGTATTTCAAGTTTAAACAATAATTATTTCGTTACACGAAATTGTGTCAAATATTTTTAAGATATAATTTTATAAATATCTTCAATTTAAACTAAATACCTTAAGGGAGATATTTATAAAAAAAGATTTGGCAGTATCAAAAATTCAATCATATCACTAAAATTACAACATATAAAATGTTAAAATTTAGAACATTTTTAAGATATGGCTTAATAAGTCACAATAATTTCGAGATATATCTCAAGATATATCTCAAAACATAATTGACGCGACAATTATGGTTTTATTTAAAATAAAGACTGGAGTAAAAAAAATGTCAAAAACTATAATATTTTTGAGATTTGGATTTATCCCAATAATTAAGTAAATATCTTAAGGGTTTTCCGAGATAATTAAAAATATAGATTTTGATGTGTCGTTTTACAAAATTCAATTATATCTCAAAAATTACAAGAGATATGATGTTAAAATTTAGAAATAAAATTTTTAAGATATTAAAAAAAAGACAATTGTTACACTAATATATATATATATATATTTGGACACAATATTTTCGAGATATAATATCTTGTCCCCGAGATATATCTCAAAACATACTCGACGAGACGATAACCAAAATGATATATTAAAAGTAAAACCCAACGTGACAAAAACAACAATATCTTTTAAAATTATAAAGGATATTTCATTAAAGTTTGAACGCAATATTTTTGAGATATGAGTTTATAAACATACCAATTTTTAAGTAAATCTATTAAGGGTTTTCTGAGATAATTAAAAATAAAGATTTTAAGTTTTTCAAAATTCATTTATAACTCAAAAATAAGAAGAGATATGATGTTATAATTAAGAATCAACATTCTTAAGATATGGCTTTATAAATATCTTGACTTTGAAGTAGATATATGTATTTTTTCGAGATATTTAAAAAAAGATTTTAGTGTAACTTTATATTTATATTTTAACGCAATATTTTTGAGATATATATTTATAAACATCCCAATTTTTAAGTAAATCTATTAAGGTTTACTCTAAGATAATTAAAAATAAAGATTTTAGTGTGAAATATCTTTCAAATATTGATTTATAAATATCTTAAATTGTACGTAAATATCTTTGGACACAACGTTTACGAGATATATATTTTAATTCCCACTCTAAAATTTAAAGTTCTTCCCGAGATATATCTCAAAATATACTCAAGCTTTCATTACAGCTAGTTACTTTTTATTTTACATCGTTTTTAATAGCGTTAATGGTTTTTGACATTTGCGTGACTGTAGATATACGTATGGCATTTCCCACATAATATACAGAACAAAATTAACACTTTTATTCAAAGTATGTCAGATTATTTTATGACTTACCGCCAATATGACCATTTGTTTTGGCATGACCGTTCTGGATGTAATGACCATGACCATTATGGTTCGTATGACCGTTGTGGTTTACATGACCGTTCGGGTAGCCATTGTGATGACCGTTGGTCATAGCATGACCATTATGACCGTTGTAGTGATGGTGAAGCAACGTTTGAGGCATTTTCGAGTATATTTATGAAGAAATCTACATTTTGTTGAGATTATTTTCGGGTGTCTGAAAATAAAAGTGAAATGAGTTGATGAGATTTAAATTGCGCTGTTTTTAGAAGGAAAAACGCATTAATACTGGTAGATATTATGGTACAACGACTTTAAGGCATGGGAGACTTTTAATATTCATTTTTTACTAACTGTTTTACTCTAAGAATAATAATAATACTATAATATATAGTTTTAACGTAAATTTATGTAGTTGGGCGCCAATTTTGGCGTTTTTTTTTTAATATAAATATACAAAAAATACCCACCAAAACTATATTATCTCCTTACAGGACACACAACTTTGTTCCCAGTAGTGACACCAAAAACAATTTTCACTCATTTATTTATTCCTCGAGATACCGTAGCACAATATACGCGTGCGGCGAGGTGAGGTCCGTATGCGCGTTCTTAAGACACTGAAGCAAAACAGCTGAACATCTAAACTTAGGTGGGAATGCCGCAAGATTGCAGGAAATCCTCCTAGAGATGTCGATGCTAGAAAAATGAGGAAACCGCACTGCTCAAGACATCTAGCGGTTATATGACGAGTTTGATGCTTAACAAAATAAGAGTCTACACAGAGATACAAAAATATTAACAATTGATGTGGAAAACAGTCATCCCACATTTTTTTTATTTCTAGGAGGTCATTTTGCCCAAAATTTAAATGGGTTTTCTTTTTTAAATTACTATCGTTGTAATTCAAATTAATTAATTAATTTAAAAAGACTTTTTTAATATTTACTATTGTTTTGCAATGGTAACAAAATTTTTGTTATTTCCCTTAAAAAGAGGGGGAAAGGGCCAGCGCTCTCCTTGGTGAACATAACTTTATAATCCACAGTCTGTGTTATAATCTTATTGATTTCACTTGTGCGAGTGAAGTGTGGTAAAATCTGGCATGATAAAAATATCGAAAAGATCACTAAGAAAATTAAAATTTCGACGTTTTCTAAAAGAAATATTTAAGGTCTATTTAGTTATATTTATTAAAAAAAATTTCTGAATGTTGTAAGTATATTTTATTTTGGTGAAAAATATTTATTTATAAACCACCTAAATTATAATATGCCCCAATAAATTATTGTTTTAATTAGCAAAAATAATTTATGCAGAACTGTTCTGGGAGTGATAACTTTTTAAAAAAAAATATTTAATTTTTTCAAAATTTATAAAATTTTATACCAAGATATCTTTTGAATGTCTTGGTTTACAAAAAAATCATAGGATATGTTTATTGGACTTAGCTTTATATTCATTTGTTAGTGAGATACAAAATGTTTTTCATCAGACTAATGTTCAAATGGAAAATTGCAATAAGGAGGATCTCACTCTTAATAATATATATACGAGGTGTGTTCAGAAAATATCGGGAATTTTCGTTTTTTGAAACAAATATTTATTTATTCGTCTACATTAATGTTGTCGCCTTCAAAATAGTCCTCATTGGATATTATGCACATGTGCCAGCTCTTCTTTCAATACTCGAAACACTTCTAAAACTCGATCTTTGGGATAGCCTTTAGTTCTTTCAGCGATGCGCTTTTAATGTCATCTATGCTTGCAAAACGACGGCCCTTAAAGGTTCTCTTTATTTTTGGAAATAGGAAAAAGTCAGACAGAGGCATGTCTGGCGAATATAGAGTAGGGTTGCCATAAGCGGATCATCGGTCACCGGGACATTTTTGTAAAAATGACCATAACAATCGACAAATAAGTTAGGATTAGTGAAAATATATAATAATGGTGGGTTCGAAAAAGTTTAGTTTTGTTTTGACATAAAATGTGAAAAAAATACTCAACTAATTAATTTTTTTTGTTAAATAATAAGAAACTTAAAAAATTACCAAACTCTTTGGTTTAAAAAAAATCTCACTAATCATTTTTCTTTCGCATGCCAATCTTTTTTTTCAGATTTGCTTACTTGCCTTAGTAGTTCCGGTTGATTTTTCACATACCCACTTATAAAATTCTGAACAGGTGATGTTAAAATTTACTTTGCAAAACATTATACTTTCAACAGTTTTTAAAGAAAGCCTATTTCGCTCTTTGGTCCACTGTGAAACTAACAAAGAGAAAATTCTGTCAACACCTGCATTATGGCCAGGAACATATCTAATCTAATCTAATCTATTTATATTGGCACATCAAAAGTAAATTTGCCTTTTGCTCTTTAATACCAGTTTGCTGAAAAAAGAACAACCATTTATCATGCATAGATTTAGCATTCCAGACCGGATCATGTTCTAATTTAGTAATGAAATCTTTCAAGTACAATACTTCTTCAAAACAACAATCATTGATGGTTATACCTTTTTCTTGTAAATAGGATATAGTTTTTTCAACTTCTTCCCATTCTGGTCATCCATGAAAAAACATTGACTTTGACGAGAGGAGCACTCCACTGTCGTAAATATTCCAATGCTGTTTTATAATAATCCTTAATTTCACCGTCAAATAATTTTATGGTATCAGTAAATTAAGGGTCTCTTTTAATTTTGTCGTAAAGTAAAAAATAACCAACAATCTAATAGCTCTGTTTAACAAAGCGTCTTATGTTCTGTGCGCTCTCGTTTATCTTCCACTACTCGCTTCACAACAATGAGTAATTGCAAAAAAAAGTTCTAGAATTTTGATATATTATGAAGTATGAGGTAGACCGGGACATTTGAAGCCCGAACCGGGACACCGGGACAAAGCTCTTGATACTGGGGACATGTCCCGGTGTACCGGGACGTATGGCAACCCTAATATAGAGGCATCATTACAGTATTGTTTTTGGCCAAAAATTTTGTTCAAAATCAATTTTAGAACAAATTTTGCTGCCACGCGTTTCATACCCAAAACATTCGAAAAAATTTCATGGGATGAGCCAACATCATCAGCGACTTCTCTGATGGTTTATAACCATTTCTTCCACTTTTCCATGTTTTTATGGGTTGTTAATGTGCTTGTGCGTTTGGGGCGTTCGTCATCTTCAACGTCTTCACGGCCATCTTGGAAACTCTTATACCACTTGTAAACTCTTGTTTTACTTATAGCAGACTCACTATAGGCCTTTGTTAACATTTCACAGAATTTATTTAATTTTTTAAGCAAAGTTGGATAGAAATTCTTTGATCCATTTCTTTTAACGAACGAAAAATCGCCGAGCTCATAAAACACGTCTAACCTTAACGGCTGCCACAGACAAAGTAAACAATGAAAACAGCTAAAGTTTTTATCATACTTCGGGGGTATGTATACCAACATAATAAAAAAAACTATATGACAACCGTACCCTCCGAACCCGCGAAATTTAACAATTCCCATTATTTTCTGAACACACCTCGTATATTATAATAATTATAATAAAACAACAAATTATAATAAAACATTGTATTTTGTACATATAAAACATTATATTGGCATAAAAACAGTCAAACCATAAAAATTAAGAGTAAACAACACAACTTCGATTTTGATATTTTGGCGACCAACTTTTTCATTATCAAGCGATTTTGATAAAAATTATTTGTTTTTTTGGCCCAATAGAGGATTTTCATACTTCGTAACAGGATTTTTGTATAAAGGGTTATTATGGTGCTCGCTGAAAGATTGCTCTTTCATGAAGGCCTCATATTCAATGCGGTCCTTTCTTGTTACATAACTTTTCCATATTACTAAGCCAAGAATGACCGCCAAAATCGGTATAAGAACGCCTATACCTCCATAAATATAGGCGCGCGCCTGGCTTTTTACGTTGCAGTTCGGTTCTGTGTGGTAAACAATATTTTCCTTCATCGAAAACTCGAAATTTATTGTGCAAATTTTGCCCTTTTTCTCGTAGATTGTGGAACAATCCATATCATCGGTGGTGTTCACACTTTTTACTATTACTGTTGCTGTGCATGGCTTTTCCGAGTTTTCTTCGTTGTATTTTTCCAAAACGCAGCTTTCCAAATTATCGCAAATTACATCGGTGTTTGTGGTTTTATCGATGTTACAAAATTTCCCTGTGAATCCTTCGTTACATTCACACTGGTTACAAACGCAAGCTCCATTGTCCAAACAAGCTTTACCGAGGAGTTGGCAGTTTATTTTGGATTTTGGACAGTCGCACAATTCGCCAGTAAAGTCTTTGTTGCATTTGCAATTGCCATCCATACATAGTTGACCTGAAAAGCAACTAATTTTAATCAAGTAGCAACTTCATTCAAAGTATGGAACAAATTCATTGAAAAAATCGCTTTTCACGAGACAAACAAAAGAGGACAACCAAGGAAGGAAAGGGCCATCTGCAAAATCGGATAAGTAACCTTAAACATCTGCATGACCTAACACATAATTTGCAACATTGGACACGACAGTTACCTTAAAATTAAGTTAGGTACTTTGCTTAAACTCTAGAAAAAACATAAAGTAAGTTCTTATCTTACCATTGCAAACTCTATCGTTGGCAATCGGACATCTATATTGGCAAAACTCTCCAGAATATTTATTTTGACATTTACATCTTCCACATATACAATCCCCACTAAAAAATATCATTTAACAAGCTTTGGTAGCTTCAATTTTTTTTACTTACTTATGACTGCAGGTTAGGCTATTATTAGCTCGACAGGTTTCAAAAGAGTCTAGACACGTTTTACTACAATCTAACCCAGTCCTGAAAACATAGTGATTATACGGTGCACCAACATCCACATCTACACAGTTTTTTATTAACCCTCGTAGCTAGAAAGTATACTTTACCATCCTGGGTCGCACTGGCACCCATCGCAATCCTTTTTTCCATGAACGCAAGTCACAACGCTTCGTTTTGTCATAGTTTCGGGAACATCGTTACAAATACAGTTAAATCCTTTATACTCCACATGAATGTTAATTTGTTCTTCTATACTTCTTTCCTCAATCAGTATTTCGTCCTAAAGTATGTTATAGTGCTAGTAACGGTTTAAACTAAATCTCGGACATCCTACCCAGCAAACACATAAGTCTGATTATGTAATGGCCCATTACGTAATACAGCACAAGATGTCCATTGGACGTCAAATGGACTTACATTGGATGTACAATGGTCGTCCGCTGGACGTCCAATGGATATATGTGCTGTCTGGGACTTAGTTTCATGGCTTAACAATGGCTTTTAGCTGTGTACGGTTGTGTTTGCTGGGCAATTGGTGAGCCCTTCATAAAATTACCTCTTCAAGGCCCTGTGGTGGTTCACCTATCAACTTGAACTCCGCAATGACTTCTATAGGAGTGCTTCCATCGACGTCATCACAAGTGGCCGATTTGTTGAAAACCCCCGAACAGTTGTTGTAAAATTCGACGCTCAAAAATTCTTGGCGGGTGTGGTTTGCGAAAAATTCGGCCGATTTGATGAATTGCTTGTAACCATCCTCCAATAGCTTCATTATATTTTTCGTATCGTTCGTTTTCAGTTCCCCTACAAAGCAGTTTTGGCCCAGAACTTCCCTAAATTTGTTGTAGTAGGCCCTTGTATCCGGTTTCGTGGCTATGATCAAGTTGGTCTTTGGAAAGAATTAGCAGTGTTAGTATAGGTTGTGTTTGCAATCACAACTACCAAAGGTATACCTTATGATCTTTAAGCTCGGATATAATATCCCCCAAAGAGGGGTAATCGTAAATGCTGGAGGTTAAATTTTCTTCACTCAAACATTTCATCGGATGACTCTTGACAGACCCGCTCAACAGACCATCTCCAGCCCAGTGCATCAAGCTACTCGTAGCAATCAAAATTTGTTTTCTTGAAGCCCCTCTCCATTTAAACTCATCCTGGCAGTTGAGAATCTGCATCAACGCTGAAGAGGCGCCATCTACATCGTCCAAATTGGCTGAAGTATACAGTTTGTGAACCTAGAAGAAATTTATTGCGTATCTATCATGGTCATGCATTAGTAGGTACTCAGGCTTAAAGGACATAATACTTACCTCTGTGGTAAAATCTTGCATTTTGTCGGTGAAGTTCAAAACATGTTTGAAGAGGTAACCTTTGGCGCAAGACCCGGCTTCACTGCGATAACAGGGGTTGTTTTCGTAATTCAGCCCTGTTCTGTAGAAAGGCATCAAAGGTTTGTCCATAAATGATCCCAAACCCACTTGGTAGTCATTGGTGAAGTTTAACTCTTTAAGATCGTCTCCCAACTTTTTAAGGTCCTCTATATGGTCTTTCATGGTATAGCTAATATCGACCAAATAATATAAATTCAGGGGATATTTTTGAACAGGTTTGTAGTAAAAACTTATGTTTAAAGGTTTATCTACAAAAAAACGTAAATCATTTAAAATGTCTGGTACTGTAACTTATCTTAGGTGTCACCTTATAAACAAGAAAGTTTTCATGAACAATTTTCTCCTTTACTAATAAAATTTTAATGATTTTTTTATTAAAAAAATGACCCTAATGCAAAAATGATACATGAACAACTTTTTTATTTTGGCGTGACACCCTGAATGGTTCAAGATTATATCCATGTATTCTATGCTTTAAGATACGTTACGTAACAACACTCTACCTTAGAGTATACAAAACATGGACATTTTAATTTTTTTTTTAATTGGTAGATTTTTTTAATCTTACTTATTCGAAGTGTCAAATTAAATTTTTTTGGCACTATTTGATTGGTTTCATCGCCTTCATATTCCTGGGAAAATGTTTCATTACTATGATCTGTAATTTGTGTGGGGCTATTTAGTGTAATAGTTCCATTACATGAATCAGTCAAAGTATCGCAACTAAAGCCCTAAAGAAAAAATTGATTAAAAATACCCATTTTAAAGAGGAGAATGTATAGGTATTTTGTGACCTAACAAAACGCGTTTTTTTCACTTTTAGGTTAGAAATCTCTATTTATCACCAAAACCTGTTATGCAGGTTTCGAGATCGGGAAAAGGTAGGACAAAATCGCACATTAGTTCAGAATCAAACAAATTTCAGTGGTAGGACAAAATTTCAAAATTAAAATCGTTAGAAATATCAACGCTGCTTTTTTAAGTAGGTATTAACTGATAAGTAAGTAGTAAGATAAATCTTTAAATTGTTTTATAATGACTTAAGCATGAATAATATTTATCATATATGTAAATAATAAAAATGTTATTTTTTAAATTAAACTTACCGTATTAAATTGTCCATATAAACACCAGTTACAACATTCATGTTCTTTCATACAATCTAAACAGTTTTCATTTTTGTTACAGGATTTTTTAACGCCCAGGTCAGTACAATCTTGGCTGTATATCACATGGATTAAAGTGTTTAAAAAAATAGGAAGTAGCACTAATTTCAAACGCATTTTTTAATGTTTTACTTAAAAATAACTAAAAATCACAAATCGAGACTTTTTTACCTTATGTGAAAGGTTATACTAACGTATTATCTGCTTAAGTAAATATATATTTATACACATAGATAAACTAATTTTGTCAATAAAGTTTGTATGGTGGTGAGTAGTACCTAATATTTCCTTTTTGAGTCAATGTTTTTTTTTTTAACTCATAATATAAAATGATATCAAAATATTTTTAAAATGTGCACATTAGCAACACAAATCATTTGGTATTGTGAAAGGTTTTAAAGTGCCGAAAAAAAACGGAATAATTGGAAAAAAAGTTTTTTTTACTTTTTGACTCTTCTGAAGGTATTTTCAAAGTTTTAGATTTTTAAATTAATTTTTAACCTGATAATGACCACTTTTGTAAAAATTGGAAAAATTACTAAAGTTACAAAAATCATATTTTTTTTCAAACGAGGTTTTTCTTACTTTTTTACTCTTCTGAAGATTGTTCCAAAGTTTCAGATTTTTAAATTAATTTTTAACCCTGAATTTTTTTTTAAATCAGAAAAAAAAACCAAAAAAGTAAGAAAAAAAACTTTTTTTTGTTTTAAACAAGATTTTTTCTTACTTTTTTACCCTTTGAAGATATTCCCAAGGATTTAGATTTTTAAATTAATTCTTCACTTTTTTAAAAAGAAATTAAAAAAATTGTCTTACTTTTTTACTTTTCTGAAGATCCTTCCAAAGTTTCAGACCTGTTTTTTTTTCAGGCTTTTGAAAAATTGTCTTTTTTATCGAAATCAGTGTACGGATAGTATCCGTAAAAATTTGTAACTTTAGAAAAATTTACTTTGGCATTTTTTTGTATTACCCTTTGAATAAAATAAAAACATGCAAGTCAATTTTTCAAAAAATTTCACAATTTTTCAATTTTTCTTTTGTGGTGTTTATAGCTTAATCCACGCGCCTTTTTACAGCCAACAACATTACATCACTTTTATAGCGCGTTTTTCTTTAATAAAACGTACATTTTTTTAAAAACTTTATTTACTAAGAAATGTAATAAGTATATAAATAATATATTCGAAAAGTCTATTTTCGCTTCATTGCGAAAACACTACTTTTCATATAATCACACTTCAGTCATTTGTTTTTGTTTTCTTTATAATTTATAGCATATTGGAGCATCACATTCGAAATAATTAGGGAAAAATGCATGTAATAATAAATAAAAAATATACGCGAGAAATTTCATCATTAAAAAGTTAGTTGGCCTGTACTTCTTTGGGTGGGGACATGACGTCATTGTTAAGCTGGTTGCCGTCCACGCACTTCCAAAGCCCATACGTTTTGCCAACCGTCGTTTGCCATAACCTCAAAGTTCCGTCCTCCGAGCCTGAGGCGTACAGCTCGCCATCTGGCGAGAATTTCAGGCAGTGGATCGGCCCAAAGTGACCCTTGAAAGATTCTAAAACGAAACAATGAAGTCCTTGAATTTATTTAATACACACAAATTTTCGATGAATTTCAATCGCAAATAACTTTTTTATTTGATGTCGGATTTAAACGAATATTAAAGAATATTGTAGATACATTAATGGACAATCGCTCACATTTTAAAAAAATACTAAAAAATAGACGTACGTTTATAATATACAGGTTTAAACAAAATGATGTTTTTTACCATAAGTTTAAGACACTCTGTAGAGTGGCAAAACCGTATATTGTTCTAAATTAAGTTTTATTTATCAAGTCACATCTATTCTTAACAGTTTTGTTTTTGGTTCACCTCGATATATTTATTTTTGTGGAAAATATGGATTTTTTTAAAAAACATTGCAATTTCCAATATTTTTCTGTATGAAGAACTAAGGTTGCTATGGTCCATCCATAGCCTATGGAGGATGACAGTGACAGTTTTGTTGAATCATCCCAAACTTGGACATGTCATATACAGCTTTGAAAAGCTATCAAATTGTTTTTTGCAAATTAATGTTTAAATTTTGAGGTGTCTTCTTACTTTAAAAAATGGATATGTCTCCGACTGATGTTGCCAGAGCCATTAATTTAATCCAGGATGGACGGTCACAGTATTACGTGGCAAGTGTTTTAAACGTCACAAGAAGTAAAGTGCAAAGGGCAACATCAGTCGGAGACATTTTTAAAAGTAAGAAGACACCTCAAAATTAACACATTAATTTACAAAAAACAATTTGATAGCTTTTGAAAGCCGTGTATGACATGTCCAAGTATGGGATGATTCAACAAAACTGTCACTGTCATTCTTTATAGTCTATGGATGGACCATAGCAACCTTAGTTCTTCATACAGAAAAATATTGGAAATTGCAATGTTTTTTTAAAAAATCCATATTTTCCACAAAAATAAATATATCGAGGTGAACCGAAAACAAAACTGTTAAGAATAGATGTGACTTGATAAATAAAACTTAATTTAGAACAACTTACGGTTTTGCCACTCTACAGAGTGTCTTAAACTTATGGTAAAAAACATCTTTTTGTTTAAACATGTATATTATAAACGTACGTGTATTTTTTGGTAATTTTTAAAATGTGAGCGATTGTCCATTAATTTATCTACAATATTCTTTAATATTCGTTTAAATCCGACATCAAATAAAAAAGTTATTTGCGATTGAAATTCATCGAAAGTTTGTGTGGATCGATTATTTTGCACGTGTGTGCTACTCACCAATCTCATTTCCAGTCGTGTAATCGTATTTGTACACCTTCAAATCATCCCCTCCCGCCACAAAAATGCTCTTATCCGGGTGCAATGATGCCGAGTTTACGGTGGTGGGCAGCGTGAACTCCCTGATCTTCGTCAAGTTATCGGCATCGTAGAAGGCGACCTTGTTGGCGTACGTCAAGGTCAAGACAGACCCGTCTTTGGACACCTCCAGGCTGCTCAAGCTCGAGGGGAAATCCAGGCGGTTGACCTCCTTCTTGGCCGCCCTGTCCCACACGCGCAGGGTCTTGTCGTCCGCGCAGCTGATCAGCTGCGTGTCGTCGCGGAAAAACAGCGCGTGCTTGATGCCGGCCGTGTGTCCCGTAAACACTTCCGGACCTGCGCAGAAAGGAAGATTCGTGATCGCTCTTATATACCGTGGACTTGCGGCCAGAGCGGTGAGATGTATGGATCGTTTTAAAAAAACCCAATAACATTGTTAAAAATTATCAGATCTTATTGATTTAACAACCAAGTGAAAGCCTAACAAGCCCTTAGTAAACTCTTTCAGAAAATTTTTCTTTAGTTATTATTATTATAGAATAATTTTTTTTTAATACTTACTCGCTTCCGGGTTATTCAGATCGAATATCCTAACTAACTTCTCGTTGCTACCGGTAACCAGCAAATTGCTGTTCTTGCTGCTAAACCTGACGCTCTTCACTATGTGATTGTGTTGGAAATTGTGCAACTCCTCGCCGCTGACGGCGTCCCAAACTTTGCAAGAGAAATCCGCGGCCCCTGAAGCAGCCCTGGTCGCCTCCGAATTGAGAGCCACACCCCAAACAGCCCCCTTATGACCTTCGAAAGTGCCTATCCAATCACCGGTGTCGCCCTGTCTTAACATCGGTTTCCCGTCTAAATGAAATAGGATAGAGAAAAAATGTAAAATGTAGGTATGTTGTAGAACATTAATTTTACTGTAATTTTGTATTCAGTAAGTTTTCTCTAGGAGTTATGATAAGTGAGTTATAAGAGTTTGAATATTTTGTATTATAACTCATTTGTGGATTATGTTAATAAATGTTGGTTTAAACCAAGTTAAAGATAATTTATTTTCAAACATTTTATTAATTTACAACTTTTTTGTAAGTTATCCTTAGATTTTTGTCAATTTTAACGTCACATATTTTTTGTTAATATAATCTGCATAAAATGTACAATTATGATAATATTATCAAAAATATTGCATTAAAACCATAATAACACAATTAAAGATAAGAAAAATTACTAATATTGTTTATATATTGCAAAAAAAGTATGCAAATATTTGTCAAAACTTAAAACATAGGTAATATTAGTAAACAATTATAATACAAAAATAACGCGTAATATTGCAATAAACTATACATAGGAAGTATAAAACAAAGAAAAAACTGAATACGCTTCGTTTTAAGGCCAAACTACAGGTAGGGTTTCTTTGAGGCCGTAATTAGGCCAAGGTGGGTTTCTTGCGAAGGTAAGGTTAAAAACTGTAAACCAAGAGAGAATACGCACCTTTACATGCTGAAATTAGGAAATAACCGCTTTGCGTTACTTCGCTGAAGTCCAAATGCACCACGGGTCTTGTGTGTCCACTGCACGTTAACGGCATTTGCCTCAAAGTTGCCATTTTACGCGATTTTGTACGTTGGAAATGCAAAAGACACAAACGCACTCAAACGAGTTCAAGAAGGAACTGATTTTGACAAGTTAAATGACAGTTATGCAGTACCAACCCGAGAAAACTAAAATAATTAAGGCGCCTTTGCACTAACTTTGAAATAAATACGAAAAAGAAATAAAAAAACATAATTATTTAACTATAATTACGTATAATATTACATAGTTAAGATATAAATTTAACTATTTAATATTTTTTTCTTACAAAACAAGCGTTTTCAAATATTTTTCTGTCATAAAATATAGTGTAAACCAAACTTAAGCTTGACAGTTGGTATATTTCTCGTTAAAATGTTGGTGGTGTTGTAAAACCCCCCCGAAGAAGAAGATTTATTGACATTATTGACAGATAAATTTCCAAAGATTGTTTTTATGGAAATTAAACGAAAAAAACCTTAAAATACGTTGGAAAACGACAAAATATTCATTAAAGTTCAATTTTTTGAGGTGTCAGTGCATGAAACATGGTGCTTTAGGTTAAAATTACGTCACAATTTAAGTTTGAACAGATGTTTATATAATTTTAAAAGGAATGTAAGTAGTACTTTAATTTTATCTTTTTTATGTAGTAAGTCGATTATTTTGGAGTGTTTTTTATGTTAAAGCCTACTAAACGTGTAGTTTGTAACCATTTTCAATAAAATGTAACTTAAAAGTTGTAGTTAGTTTTTAATATGAAATTTTTTTTTTGTTAAGTGGAACATGGTGCTTTTAAGCAAAATAAGGATAAATAACCCACAAAAAAGTTATACAACAGGATAAACTACAGGGAAAGTGTAATTTTACAGCTGTAACTATTATGTTTACATTGGGTAAATCAATTTTGATATGGCATACCTTGAGGCACCTAAAACAATACAAAAAGAGTATGATTACTTCCTAAAGTTCATTCTAGTGGGTGATAGTGATGTAGGCAAACATGAGATCCTCTCAAACTTCGACGAAGGGGAATACAACCCTTTCTGTGGGCATGGGGCTCACAAAACAACCACTATCCTATTGGATGGTAAAAGGGTGAAATTACAGTTGTGGGAGGCATCAGGGCAAGGCAGATTCTGCACCATAATAAGATCATACTCGCGTGGTGCACAGGGTGTGTTTTTGGTGTACGACATAACAAACAGATGGAGTTTCGATGGCTTAGATCGTTGGTTGAAAGAAGTGGATGAGCATACGCCTGGAGTCCCTAAAGTTTTAGTTGGCAATAGAAAACATTTGGAGTTTGATCGTAAAGTTGGGCAACGAGATGCGGAAACTTATGCTAACAAACATAATATGGCTTTCTTTGAAGTTTCACCTTTGTGTAATTTCAACATACACGAGAGTTTTTGCGAGTTGTCACGAATGGCGCTGCAGAGAAACGGTTTAGAAAGACTATGGCGGTCAAATAAAGGTAGGTGTATTTTTTAGTGTTTATTACTTATGAGTTGAGCTATAAAAAAACGGCGTAAGTCATGTTGTAGGGAATTTAATTTGGAGTAATTTTTTAGTTTGTAACTTTTTTCTAGCTACTTTAGTTTTAAAGTTAGAAGCTTTTAAAGCTAAACTTGTTTTTTATGTTAACAGTGTGTATTTTTCCTTATAACTCCCGTTTGTGTTATGATGTTAAAACGCGGGATGGATTATGTTAAAGCCCACTAAATTTTAAACACTTTTTTGGTTTAAATTTTTTTTCTATGTCCTCTAGTTTTTTAGTTATAAGCCTTCAAAGTCACACTTGTATTTCTGTAATTTTGTTGAACATCATTTACCTACTGTTTCTCAATTTTTTAGTTTTTATTAGTTACGAGTTGAGCTATAAAAAAACGGTTTAAGTCATGTTATAGTGAATTAAATTTGGAGTAATTTTTTAGTTTGTAACTTTTTTCTAGCTACTTTGGTTTTAAAGTTAGAAGCCTTTAAAGTTAGACTTGTTTTTTATGTTAACAGTGTGTATTTTTCCTTATAACTTCCGTTTGTGTTATGATGTCAAAACGCGGGTTGGATTATGTTAAAGCCTACTAAATTTTAAACAATTTTTTAGTATAAAATTTTTTTCTGTGTCCTCTGGTTTTTTAGTTATAACCCTTCAAAGTCACACTTGTATTTTTGTAATTTTGTTGAACATCGTTTACTGTTTCTTTATATATCTCCCTTGTTAATAAGGATATCATCAAGCAGTTTTCACCTAATGATAGCCAAAACATGTAGCAACAATGTTTGTTTAGTTTTAAGCCTCCAAGAGCTGTGTTGCCGCGCCATAGTGGCCCGTACAACCGTGTACACCATAGAGCAACTTCCTCTGCCGACATTCGTGAAACGCCATTTGAAATCGTACGCTCTAGCGTCGCCGCCGGCGCCCCAGATGCGTTACGCGCACAGTTTGAAGAA